>CM039604.1:34343617-34943617 GCA_022457205.1 Saccharum spontaneum
TCGACACATGGCAGTGCTGGCGTTTGAACTTTGGCACGCATAGTGAAAGAGAAGGAGCGGATGTAGCTGTGCGTCTAGTCATGGAGGACCTGCCGCGCCAGGTCACGCGAAGGAGGGCTCGAGACCTTACTAGATACGACGTGACATGCGGTGCGTGGCGTCAGGTGATTCCTTCGAGCACGTCCGGTCGTTGGGTGCTGACTTGGGCACGCGCGCGGGCAGGCCGTGGACCCACGCGTCCGGTCTTGCTCGGTGGTGCGTCCGGTCGTCACTTGACGCGTGGCATGTGGACGGTCGACTGTTGGAGATTGATGAACATAGTTGAAAGTATTGACACGTGGCTAACATCTGTTGACTGAACATTGGGGACTGAGCGTTAGGTCAATTCGACCTGCGCGTTTGGTCATGCCGCATGGACTGTATGGCAGAGAGCCAACCGCTCTATTTCATGGGGACTTCTATTTAAGCCCCATGGCCGGTTCAAGCTCACCTTCTTGGCCATTTGCATTGACATAGCAACCTTGTGAGCTTAGCCAAAGCCCTCCCACTCATCTCCATCATTGATACATCATCTTTGTGAGATTGGGAGAGAATACAAGTGCATTGCTTGAGTGTTTGCATCTAGAGGCACTTGGTGTTCGTGTTTCGCTGTGGGATTTGCTTGTTACTCTTGGTGGTTGCTGCCACCTAGATGGCTTGGAGCAGCAAGGATCATCATGTGGAGGTTGGTGATTGTCTCCAGCTCCGATCATGGTGAATGTGAGGGGTTCTTGACCTTTCCCCGGCGGAGAGCCAAAAGGTACTCTAGTGAATTGCTCGTGACTTGTGTGATGCCCATCTTGTGTTGGTTGTGCGACACCTAGTTGCAGGTTTGGTGTGTGATGCCAATTAGCGCGTGAACCTCCAAGTGGGTGAATCGCCACAACGAGGACTAGCTTGCCGGTAAGCAAGTGAACCTCAGAAAAAAAATTTGTGTCATCATTGTCCAAGGATTTCATTGGTTCTCTTGTGCTTGATTGATTGACTTCATAGGTGATTGGCTCATACCTCGACACGTCGATATAATCATCTCCATCCTCTCTTGTATTACATTCCTAGTGTGCAAGCTAAGCTCTTTAGTGTAATTAGTTTTGAGAGCCAGCTTTCATCGAGTCTAGTGGTTAGTGAGGCTCTTTAGTTAGCCTTTGAGAGCTCACTAACTTAGTATATTGACTTAGCAATTTGTGTGCTTAGTGATCATAGTCACTAGAATTGTGGTAGGTGGCTTGCTCTTTTAGTAGGCTAGCGCAACACTCGCTTCACTGTTTAATTGTCTAACATATTTGCTAAGTGTTTTTGTAGAAATTTTTCAATAGGCTATTCACCCCCTCTAGCCATTAGGACCTTTCACCCAGGCCCTCTGTCGACCGACCGACGTGAACTCCATCCTAGGACATCACCTCCGTGCATGGGCCTTTCCCGTCCGGTGCTCTTCCTGGCACGACAACAGTCCTCTCCCTGACAGTCTCCCCCACCCCTGCTCTACCATTGCACTCTGCTTCACTCCAAACCTATCCACTGGCGCAGTCTGCTTCACTCAAGGTACACTTCTTCTCTTGTTCTATTTTTTGTATGAGATGTTGTTATTCTATAGTTTATTTGAGTGTCCACTTATGAATATTGGATTGTTTGTCCCTTCATCAAAAATAATGCAATTTTCTTTATTGTGATATCTAATATATTAGTATCTGAAACAAAGCTAGTTAACATGACAAACCCAACATGGATGTATAATGGTTGGCAGCATGGTAAAGCTCCCTCAAATGAATGGATTAATGGAACCACTAAATTCTTGAATAGTGCATTTTCTATTATCAGTGTAGCTAAAAATGATACCATTAAGTGTCCTTTGCACAATATTGGAACTACCTTAGACACAGATGATATATATACTATAAGATGCATTTGTGTTGGCATGGTTTTATGGAAGGGTGAACTTAGACTGAGCATGGTGAGGGGCTGATTTCACATGATGGATATGATGTGGTAAATGGAGAAGACTTTGATGAAGTTGATCAGATGGGTCAAATGGTGGTTGACCTTGTTGGGCACCATCCACTTATACTAGATGCGGAACCAACAACATATGTCGAAGCTTTCTATAGGATGGTTGCTAGTGCAGATGAGTTGGTGCATGATAGAACCACGCACTCACGCTTGTCTGTTGTAGCTCGCTTGCTTGCAGTGAAGTCACGATACAACATGTCGGTCGCACAATATGATGATATACTAGGCATAATACATGAACTCCCTCCTCATGACTCCAAGTTACCTAATGAGTTCTACCAATCTAGGAAACTATTAGAGGGTATTGGTATGCCATATATCAAAATCAAAATTGATGTTTGCTATAACAATTGCATGCTATTCTACAAAGATAACAAGAATAAAGATAAATGTGATTTTTGTGGTGCTAATCGGTATGAGAAGGGCGAACTAAGGTTGCACGCAAAGTTTTGAGCTAACTCCCAATCACAGATAGGCTGCAAAAGCTATATATGCATGAGGAGACATCCAAGTTAATGAGATCATACAATATCACAACATGTGGTAAGATGGTACACTCTTGTGATGGAAGCTTGGCAAGAATTTGATGTGGACTATCCAAACTTTGCAAGTGAAAAAAGAAATGTGTGCCTTGCAGTAGCAACAGTTGATTTCCAACCATTTGATATGAATGTTGTGCCTTACTCATGTTGGCCAGTCTTTGTGACCCCATTGAATCTGCCTCCTGGCACACTCTTAAGGCCTAAGTATATTTCTCTCACTTGTTCCAGGGCCCAAGCATCTTGCTAGAAAACTAAACATTTTATGATTTTAATGCAGCCCTTAGTTGATGAATTTCTAGAACTGTGAAAGGGGTTCACAGCATGGGATGCTTCATTGAAGGAGTTTACAATAAGAGGAATCTACCCTTAGTTGGTACATGACTTTATCCCATATGGGGACTTTTGGCTAGAGCACCCATGGTATATTGTCATGCCCACATGGATTTAGCTGTCAAGGATTCCTACTCCCAAATGGTCGTAAGGCTTGCTGGTTTGATACCCATAGGTGTTTCCTCCCTGAAGATCATGCATTTAGAAAACAAGATAATTCTTTTTGCAAGAACACCAAGGTGTTTGATGAGCCAACTAGGTACTTAACGAGGGAGGATGTGCAAGCCCATGTGTCACAGTTTGTTACCGCAGCAAGCATCATTGTTCATCGAATGTCAGAAATGTGGGTCTCTGGTGGCTCAGGTACTCAAGAACACAAAAGAAGACATGGCGATGTATCCTGGTTCAGGCCATTAGGGCCCTATGTGTCTAGCAGTGGGTAGTTCTTCGTATTCAAGAGCACCCAAATTAGGGGGTTACAACAAAGGAGAATGAGAGTTTGGTAGGGGATTGCTCAGTGTTATCTTGTAGCTCGTTAGTGATGAGGTTTCTTCCCTAGCGAGTAAGGGAAATGCTCCTCTCTCTTCTTGTTGGGTTTTGTTAGGGGAGGAACACTTTGTTGTTCCTCTCAGTCGCTCGATGTTCGACTGAACTTGGATTGCTCAGCCCCTCTGGGAGCCAATCTTCCCTTATATACTAAGGAAGGTCAGGTACAAGGTGGTTCTGGGCTACGATTTGTAGTTTTTGTGCGCCAAGGTCTAGAGGGTGTTGCTACAGCGTGGATGGACCCTGGCGTTGTCGTGGAGTCAGAGGAGCCATGGGCACCACTTGACGTTGCTAAGGCCCCTGACACTTGACCATCAAGGCTTGTCTGCTGCGGTTCAGCCACTACCGGGTGAGCCTTCTTAAGGCGTCCTTGGTGGTGAAGGCGCATCGGCTTGGGGACTGACGGGTGGGCCTAGGAGCCTAGCACCCCTGGAGCCAATGGAGCGGTTTTGTTCTGTTGTGTCATGCCACCTGCATGACCTTATGGAGGGAGCGACCGGTAGTGCCTCATGCCCACTTGAACGGGTTGGCGCCGAGGAGTCCCCGAGCCCACCGATGTCTTGGAAGCTTAGCGAGTTGGCCGATGCTTGGGGCGTCAGGTGCTGGCCTGAGTGATAGCTTGGGCTAGGGTCAAGCTGTGAGTTCGGCTTGGGCTGCTATTGGTCGGGAGCTCAGGGCCTTAGCGAGCCACTGAGCCCTGAGCAGAGGTCGTGGGCGTGCTCGGGCTCTGCCCAACTTTTGTCCGAAGGGTACACATGAGCGTAGCCGATGGGTATAGCCCCTGAGCGATCCTGGTGGGATCGGTCAGGGTCTGTCATTCGGGAGTCTCTCTCCCAATGACTTAACATATCCCTATGTTTGACTCTCGTCACCATGTGAACAAGTTTGCAAGTGATAGATTGCACAATTGTACACATGTACATTGTTTTGGGCAGCTTCCATATTTCCATAAGTTGCTACTTCCCCACAATATAGATGTGATGCAAAATGAAAAGAATATGGGTGAAGCCATACGGAACACATGTTTTGACATTGCTGAAAAGACCAAATATAATGTGAAATCTAGGCAAGATTTGGCTATTCTATGTAACCATCCTTCCATGCATTTGGTGCAAAAGAGCAATGGAAGTGGGATAGGACTAGAGGTCCATTTAGCATTCACAAAGATGATAAGATAACCATCCTTCAATGTTTCAAAGAATTAAAGTTTCGTAACACATATGCATCTAGTCTAAAGTGTGGTGTGATCTACTGCAAAATAAAAAGTTTGGACTAAAAGGTCATGACTATCACTTTATGGAAAGGTTGCTCCCCGTAGTATTTTATGGGTTTCAAAATGTATGGTGTTGTTTGGCTGAGTTTAGTTTCTTCTATCGGCAATTGTGTGCCAAAGAACTTAGAAAAGATCTTCTCCTCTATCTGGAAGAGAATGTTGCATTGTGTCAGTGTCTAGAGAACCGGGTGTCTAGGCAGAGCAACGAGTGAATTTGTATCTACGCATCTAGGCCCGGATGGTTGTGCAAAGTGAACACAAGGATGTATACTGGTTTAGGCAAGAACGGCCCTATGTCCAGTGGATCCAGCTGCTGCTTGTGTTGCCTTGCACCAGAGTGCTCGTAGTAGGGGTTACAAGCTTTCGAGAGAGGGAACGGATACTAGGTCTCTTCGGTGGAGGTGTCTATGTGTGCATTGACTTAGAGAGGTGCGTGTTTTGATCGGTGTCATCATCTTGTTCAATGGTCGCCCTTGCCTCTCCTTTTATAGTTTCCAAGGGGAGGGCTCGGGTTACATTTGTGGTAAAAAGGAGAAATAGGAAAAGACGAAAGAGAAAAGCAAAAAAGGTGGCCTCCAGCGTAGCTGTCTTCCTTCTTATCTAGAGAGAGCAGTTTCCCCTGTGGCCCAAAAGCATCATGGGCGTTGAGCTTTTGGCCTCTCCATCCGCTGGTGCGACATGCTGTGGCCATGCTTCGTCCTGTGTACTTCTGTGTTGTCGAGGAAGGGCGGTACGGGCGCCCAATTTGCATAGAGAGGGGAGTAGGTGGTATAGTCACCGTTACCCCGTTGCTATAGAGGTATGGTCATCGTCGTGGTAGAATGGCCGGGGTCACATTGGGTTAGAACGTGGTTCCCGTGTTCCTGGTCCCTGTGCATGGTCACGTCCATCCCATCGGCGGGAGTGGGTGCCATGGTTGGGAGTCCCTGTGGCTCCCCGCCTTGCCAGAGGGCTCCACGTGTCCCTTGGTCGAGGCAAAAGTATGCCAAGAGGGTCGGGCGCTCCCGTGCTTGCGTTGTCGGGGTCAGGCGAGGCAGAACTTGTTCCTGACAGGGCCCAAGGGTCAGGCACTTTGATGACATCATGGGGCTCAGGCGAGGCAAAAACTGTCGCCTGAGGCGCCTATCTCACCCGAGACCTTTCGCAAGGCTTGAGTAGGACGGAGGTTGGCCTTTGGGCCTCGAGCGACTGACATGCTATCAGCGCCTTTAGCGGGTCGGTTTTTCTAGGGCCCCCACTATGGGGTTTTAGCAGAGGTGCAGGGTGCCGTATTTCACCATCCGTTGTGTACCCTAGTATTTTGACACCTGACAGTAGCCCCCGAGCCTGTGAAGGAGTGGAGCACTCCTTCGGAGGCTTGAGAACAAGCGATCGGGGTGCTCTGCTTCTGTTTTGTTATTTTTATTTTTCTAGGTAGAGATCTATCCGGTGGGTGCGCAAGAGCGCACCCGGCGGGTGTAGCCCGTGAGGCCTTGGAGGGGTGTGATACCCCTTCAAGAGCTTTAATCAAGCGAGTGAAGTGTTTTTCGCGTGACTGTAGGGCGTGCGAGGAGCCCCTGAGTCTTTGGTTTTGACCATTCGCTAGGTCGGGATGCAGGAGAAGCCCTCGAGCCCCTGCGCATTGCAATGGACTGACCAGGTGGCCTTTCCACCGTCATGTCGTTATTCCCCACGTCCTTTAGCAGAATGGAGGGGTATATGTGAGCCCTTGTCACCCTGTCTGGATGCCTTGTGGTCTGTTTATTTTGGAGGAAGCTGTCTAGTGGGTCCGCGCGAGCGCACCCGCCGGGTGTAGCCCCTAAGGCCTTGGATTGGTGTGGTACCCTAGACGAGGCGTCGCGGCCCCCGTTCGCCGGGAGCAAGATCATTACCGGGCCATGGGCTCTCTTAGGCCGTATCTTCATTACGTGTCGTATGCGACCCACGGAGAGTTGGAGCGTTCGAGGCTCAATGTCATAAGTGCGGCTGCCAGGAAGATGAATGGGGCAAAGCCAGCCCTTTCACATGGCTCACTCGCCGTGATTAAATGGACTGTGTGTCATCTCTGAGAGATGGTTTGCCTTCCTGAGGCATGGCGTGAGACCGACACGGCTCCCTCAGGGGACGAGTGGTGTGGTTGGCGGATGGGCGTTGTTTGAATGCCATGGGAGTCAAGAGGCCTCCTCGGGGTCCTTTATAACCCCAAGCCATGGCGCCTGACCCTGCATCTCCTTCCTTCCACTCCTGCTCTTTGTATTCCTTTGCCACCTCAGCCATCGTTATGGGGCACGGTGACTCTTCCAGGGGCTCATGTGTGGGTGCGTCAGGAGAGAGGGGCGGGGCGCCCTCCCGCCACCGTCATCTTGATCCCGGTGTCATCTCCACGCCTGGGTACGGCCAAGCCCAGCACGCGGTATGCTAGGGTGTCCCTACACTGCCACAAGAGGCCCGAGAAGAGCTCACTACCGTCAAGGAGGTGGTGATGTCATTGGAGGAGGCAGCGCTTGCTCGCTCACAGCGGATAGAGTCCGACCGTCGGTGCGCTGGTGAGTGGCCCTCCGTCTCCTCGCTTTGTTTTTTGTTAGCGTGATGTCTTATTCTTAGATTTGTTTTGTGAGCAGAGCTGTTCATGGAGGTGGAGTCCCTCCATAGCGCCACCGATGTCCTGGCCAACTTCATTTGTGCTCCAGTGGGACACTAAGAGGAGTGCCTCCTCAGCGCGCGGGCACTCATCGAGGCGGCAATCGAGCGCGGCATCCATCGAGGAGTGGCCGTTGCGCTGACCATGGCCCAGGTGGCCACCGACGTGGAGCTCCAGGATGTTGAAGGCTTCCCCATGTGGGAGGGGCTGAGAGACTACGAGGACCTCCTCAAGGGCTTCGAGCCGGCGGTGAACATCGTCACTGCCCTTGTCCCTACAGACTAGATCCTCAACGAGGACCATAGGCCTAGCTTAGGACCTCTTTCTTCCCCTAAATGTAAGAGAAATCTTTATCTAAGAATTAAGTTTGTCCAATCGCTGTCGTATTCATTTCGCTTCCATGTCTTCCCTTGTCTCGCTCTGATTTGAATGGCAATGGCGGCCGGCGAGGTCGCCGAGACTTCATTTGTTGAAGGGTTTTAGAATGGAAAGAACTCATGTATGCGTAGCGTGTGCGATTTTTGACAGACTGATCAGATGTTCAGGTGTCGCGGTTTCCCACATCCCGACGTAGGGTCGGATGCATCCCCATCAATGCCTCTACCAAAACCTAGGATCATAGGCTCGTTGGGGCACTTGGGAGGGCTCGTTCGCGGGTCGGACATTCCTACCCCTGGGTCCTCTGAAATCCCCACTCATGCATGGGCTCGATCAAGAGGCTCAGTTAGCATATCCCTGGCGCATCTTTTTCGCAAAGAGGAGGGCTTGGACAATGCCACGACATCCCTCGCTAGGTTGAGCCGTGGTGTTTGTTGAGTTACAATCAGGTTAGTTTAAGTGAAGCCCCGGTTCCCATTCGCGGGGATCCGACAGAGGTAAGCTAGTGACCGGCTTCAAAAATTCCTAGTGGTTGGTTCAGGGAGTTCCCGGGGTTGTTCGACTGACCCCGAGGGCTCGTTGCCTTTTTTCGAAAAAACAACTCCTGAACCGTAAATCGGCCTGGACTTGAACATGGCTCGAGAAGGCCCTTGAGGCTCAGCGCGTCTGGGTTTTGGCTGCTCGTGTGCCCCTTCTCATGCCATCCCTCGCTCGGGTGGCTCGGAGCAGCTGTCGAACCCACGATGGGCTAACCTTCGAACTCCGTGTCATGACGGACCGTAAAGGGGGAGAAACCACATTACGTAATTATTGCTGATGATTTAACTCATGGTTTAAATGAGATGATGAATTACAGCGAGCAATTGTGCTTAGATTGCGAATGTACACGCAAAACAATTAACTTCCCAAAAACAAGATAATAGATCCTGAGTAGGGGGTGATGTGGTGATCTACCGATCATGGCGTGTCGATGCCGTATACAGCCCCTGCCTCCCATCATCATGGCCACATGAGCTCGTAGCCACCGTCATCGGAGTCACCGCCGTTGAGGAGGAAGTCACAGATGCCAACGAAGTGACGTAAAGCCCCCGAGTTGTCGAGCCCGGAGAAGTCGGCACCGGCCCAACTGCTGTCATCTTCGTCGGAGCTAGTGCTAGAGGTCGTCTCGGTGGTCACGAGGACTTCTGTGATAGCCTGTGCATGGTGAATCGATAGATCCGCAGGAATCTCTCCCACAGATGGATTAAGGTGAATTGTAGTCGAGGACTAGCTGCGGGCTTTCTCACGGCTGTGTAGCTTACCGGCCCACATCGATCTGCCTCGGGAACTTCCTGGCCAGTCGTTCTCTGGGGCCTGCCCCTCGTCAGTGTACAGGCGAAGGCTGGATAGGGCCTCAGAGATGGCGTCGATGTTGACGGAAGGGGGAAGAATGACCAAATCGTAGTATACTCCTAGGTAGAGGAAATCTAGGCTGCCGAACTAGATGTGGGAGCCTAGAGTAAAGCAGATGCGAGGGGTGTCCATCGAGGCCTAAGAGATGGAGCGTGACGCGCAGAAGGCCCCTACCTGGCGCGCCAACTGTCGGTGTCTAGAGAACTAGGTGTCTAGGCAGAGCGACGAGTGAATTTATATCTATGCGTCTAGGCCTAGATGGTTGTGCAAAGCGAACACAAGGATGTATACTAGTTCGGGCAAGAACGGCCCTATGTCCAGTGAATTCAGCTACTGCTCGTGTTGCCTTGCACAGGACTGCTCGTAGTAGGGGTTACAAGCTTTCAAGATAGACAACAGATCCCAGGTCTCTTCGGTGGAGGTGTGTGTGCGTTGACTTAGAGAGGTGCATGTTTTGATCGGTGTCGTCGTCCTGTTCGATGGTCACCCCTGCCTCCCCTTTTATAGTTTCTAAGGGGAGGGCTCGGGTTACATTTGTGGTAAAAAGGTGAAATAGGAAAAGATGAAAGAGAAAAGCAAAAACAGTGGCCTCGGGTGTGGCTGTCTTCCTCCTTATCCGGTGGGAGCAGTTTTCCCTGTGACGCAGAAGCGTCATGGGTGTTGAGCTTTTTTGGCCTATCCATCTGCTGGTGCAACATGCTGTGGCCATGCTTCGTCCTGTATACTTCTGTGCCGTCAAGGATGTTCGGTACGAGTGCCTGGATTTGCATAGAGAGAGGGGTAGGTGGTATAGTTCCCATTACCCCCGTCGCTGTAGAGGTATGGTCATCGTCATGGTGGAATGGTCGGGGTCACATTGGGTCAGAGCGTGGTTCCCGTGTTCCTACTCCCTGTGCATGGTCACATCCGTCCTATCGGCGGGAGTGAGTGCTGTGGTTGGGGCCCCCCATGGCTCCCTGCCTTGCTAGAGGGCTACACATGTCCCTTAGGTGAGGCAGAAGAACGCCAAGAGGGTCGGGCGCTCCCTTGCTTGCGTTGCCAGGGTCGGGCGAGGCGGAACTTATTCCCAATAGGGCGCAAGGGTTGGGCACTTTGATGATATCATGGGGCTTGGGCGAGGCGAAAACTGTTGCCTGAGGTGCCTATCTCACCCGAGACCTTTCGCAAGGCTCGGGTGGGACGGAGGTTGGCCTTTGGGCCTCGGGCGACTAACATGCTATCGGCGACTGACATGCTGTCAGTGCCTTTAGCGGGTCGGTTTTTCCAAGGCCCCCACGATGGGGTTTTAGCAGATGTGCAGGGTGCCGTATTTGGCAAAATACTAGGGTACACAATGGGTACGCCCGAGGCCACCTTTTTTGCTTTTCTCTTTCATCTTTTCCTATTTCACCTTTTTACACGAATGTAACCCGAGCCCTCCCCTTGGAAACTATAAAAGGGGAGGCAGGGCGACCATCCCCACGGACGACGACACCGATCAAAACATGCACCTCTCTAAGTCAATGCACACACACCTCTACCGAAGAGACCTGAGATCTGTTCCCTCTCTCAAAAGCTTGTAACCCCTATTACGAGCACTCCGGTGCAAGGCAACACAAGTAGCAGCTGAATCCACTGGACGTAGGGTCATTCTTGCCCGAACCAGTATACATCCTTGTGTCCGCTTTGCACAACCTTCCGGACCTAGACGCGCAGATACAAATTCACTCGTCGCTCTGCCTAGACACCCAGTTCTCTAGACACCGACACATTGCTTCCTTGCAAAATGGAGAAGATATTTCCTTCTGGTTTCTTAAATATTATGCAACATCTCATCATACATCTGTCTTATGATGCACAATTAGGTGATCCTACCCTAGCATGTTGGTGCTATCCATATGAGAGGTAAATCTAGAAATATTCATATAACTAATTTATGTCACTTACCATAAGTTAGCTATTTGTAATACATTGCTCTCACTTCGTAGCTGTGTCCAAAAACTTAGGAAAAAGGTAAAAAATAACTCTCGTGTTGAGGCTGGCATTGTTGAGGCACTTCTTGTTGAAGAGGATGCAAATACACAAAGTCTGTATTTTAGACCCCATAGTTCCATCTATTAGAAATAATAAGATGCCTCGCTATGATGATTGTGCATCTTCATTTCAAGGTACATGTGACCTTGACAGTTTTAAATACCTGGTGTTTGTGAAATCTCAAACAAGTAGTACAAGGTTGCTTTTCTATGCATATTGACAAACATGCCAAAGATGGATGCTTTCTTCACATATGTTCCTCCAAAAACATCATTAATGTTTTGCTTTAGATTATTTATGATCTAATTATAACAATAATTTTGTTCATGAAGACACTTTGACAATGAACAGTGGAAGAGCTATATTGCTCGCATGGACTAGCAATGTTGTGATTTAAGGTTAATTGATTGGAAAATAATCATGGTACAAAATCTGGTCCAAATTTTTTTGATTAGTTCAAAGAGCGATTAATGTTCTTATACACTTCACTCTTCTGTTCCAACATTGTGAACCATGGTAAAAAAACTTATCACATAATTTTTGTTTTTTCAGTGCATGAAATCAGCAGCATTCACAATGCCCTATTCCAAATGTCCTATGGTTTCTGTCCTTGAGTTAGGTCCTATGGGTGTTATGATGTCAATGGCCATAGATTCCATCCAAAGAAATATGATAGTGAAAGAGCAGGGTTACAACTAATTTCAAATGCAGCCAACTAACTCTTCTCATGTTGTCTTAGAATCTGCTAACAATGATAATGATGTTGGCCACACCAATGGGGACCTTAATGCTGCAAATGTTGTCAACAATCAAGGTTCCGACAACAACGGAGATCATGCATTGCTGTGATGGTGGTGTTTAGTTGCAAAACAGCATGGATGTGGTCGTGGTTTCTTCTTTTGTAGTGTTGTGCTTTTGCACACTAACTAGTAGGAGCCTTTGATATGTTAGCTTTGGTTATACCTATGGTTCAATGATGCATACTGGTAGTCATCTCATAGCTGAGACTTGAATTGCTTAGATGAAAATGCTTCTGAAGATGCTGGAACATTTGGACATCTTTATATGCTTGTATGCTATGTATGCCTGTATGCTATGGTGAATGAGGTGAACATTTGTGATATCATCGCTATATGTATGCTATGATGTTGTCATGTGTTATAAAATTACGATGCATAATCCATATTTATTAAGCTGCCACTACTGTTTTAAATTAACCTATGGTTATTATATTGTTCGGTTGCATGGGTAAATGTAATTTTTCTGTTAGTGGTCTGAGATGGGACAATTATTATTATCCTGTCGGTGCTCTACAAAATGCTAGACAGCAAAATATAATTTTCCCCGTGAGTGTTCACGATCAACAGGTTAATTTGTTTTACCTTGATGGTCCAACACCGACAGAAAATATTTTTTTTGTTGGGATTTTTACTTTTTTCTGTCGAGATGGCTACACAGAAAAAAGGGTAAACTTGACGAAGAAAATTTTCGATTGCGTGTGATACCAATAGAAAAACTGTTTCTAACGGTGAACCGATGGGGAAATTCAATTTCCCTATCGAGCTAAGACCTGTCGGTAATTTTTTTGTCGGTTCACCGCTAGAAAAATATTATTCTGTCGCCATGCTAATTTTCCTTTCGGTTTTTGCACCCACATGGCAATTTATTTTGATTACTATTCTAGGAATATATAAATAAAATTTTAAAAATAAATAATTACAAATAATAAGTAACAAAGGATACAAGTCTAGGCTAGCTCATAAGGAAATGTGTGTGCTTTGCTAAGTACTCCGTCAATTCCAAATTATAAAACACTTTGGTTTTTCTAGGTACATAGCTTTTGCTATGTATTTAGTTATATATATATATAGTAAAAGCAATTTATTTAGAAAAGCTAAAACATCTTATAATTTAGAATGGAGGGAGTATATATCTATACAAAAAGTATGGGTTGAATATAAAGAAAGGATGATCAATAACGAATTTAAATTATTGAAAAAACTAGCTATTCTTAGAAATCTCAAGCCGTAACTACCCTAGCCGCCTAGAGAAACGCCGCCTGCTCCTTGCTAGCGCTGCCGCACCTAGGCCCATTCCTTCTTCCTCTCCGGTGCGTCTGCCAGGGATTAAATGGGGGCATCTCTTTTCTCGCTGTTTTATTTCTAGTTGGTTAGAGTTTAGTCCAAATAAATCTTCCGGCGAAATCAGATGATTTCGGTCAGAATCGTGTTTCCTGCGATGACTTTAGCAATTGCCACCATGAGATCATCGTTGCAGGCGTCAATTTTATCAGCGGGCAGCCAAGTGGTGGCCATTATCTGCAAGGGGAGGAGTGCTTCTGGGCTCTTCCAACTAAGACAACTACTCTGGGTCATCGATCTCATTGTCGATGGCCACGGAGAGGATTTTAAATTTTGAAGGTGATGAATCTGTATCGTATGCTATTGACGATGTTACAACTGTCGATATTCTTTCATCGATTTAGATGTGTTTTGAACTGATTCTGAAGCGCTGGATCTTGCGGTATATCAATGTTTTATAGGTCATTGGATTCGTCATAAGGACTACACTTTGGCTCCGGTGTTCGAGGGATGACTTTGGAAAGAAGCTAGAAGAATCTGGATAGAATATTATTTTTTTATTTTAGATTTTTTTCATGTGTAATTTGGTGATGCACTGTGCCGAGTTTTAATATAATCCCCCTCCCTTTGCCAAAAAAATGACTTTAAATTTTTGACTCATGAACTTAAACTTGAAGAAAAAGACTGAGAAATAAAACCAATATTTCTTTGGAATCAAAAGGATTATATTGAATGTGTATGTATTTACTATTTAGCCAGTGGTTAACGAAAAAAAACTAGTAGCAATAGAAAATTACCTTCCACGCTCGAGGCCGCTCGATGGGGGCACGCTCGGAAGGAATGTCAAACAGAGTAGCGGGTAACTGCTCATAAGGATTGTCAAACGGAACAGGCGGTGGTAACTGCCAATCCCCAGCCGGTAACTGCTCGCTGTTGCTGTAGTTCCTCATTGTTACTACTGGTCGAATGCCTAAAGAAAAGAACCTCTCTCCCGGCCGAAACTTCCGTCCTCGTGGTGCCATGGTCACACTCTTCCTCTGTTTCAAACTGTAAGTTGTTTTAACTTAATATACATAGTTTTTTATACATAATATAGTTATACATCATATCTAGACACATAAACAACTACTATTTATCTAGAAAAACTAAAACAACTTACAGTTATGGGACTGTGGAATTCTATTTTCTCCACCTTTTGGACTGTTGTTTCACCTGGAGCGTTTGGTTCAGAGATTCGTCCCTTCAACGGCCCTTGGCCCGCCGAAACATCATAATTGCTCTAGGGTTAAATTTTCTTTTCCAAGAAGAGACTCGGAAACAGAGTTACAATCTTAAGCAATAATCTGCTTGACGCAGACTGGAGAACTAAAATGATGAACAACTGAGTGTCTTGTCCTCTTCGCTAGCTGGGCGAGCTCATGGCGACACTTTTACAATCTCTCTTAGTGTGGATGACAGCCTCACAACCACATAGTATAGCGGGATTCTCAGCTACCTCTGTCCTGACTGCATGCACATCTGACAAAATATATTAATAGAAAAAAATAAATATCCTTATTCCCTAAAAAACGTACATAAATAATCCTTATTCACTATGAAATTAGTCAACCATAAAAAGGATCTACTTAAGATACTCTAAGAATTATTTATTAAGAAACAGCGAGGGTATTTATTAGATGAGACCCTCGTGGTTGAAAGCAAAATTTCTTGATGAGATCACCATGGATGACAATCGAAATAAGAGATAGGGGAGAGGGCCCAAGCCGGGGACAAGAGTCTAATGATCAGAGGGCAAAGACTGCACATAAGCAGTGATGGATTACATATCTTAAGTTACTAAGGCTTTAAAAGAGTTAGAAAAAAAGATAAATCCTAAAAATTTGACAATAATTAGAAGTATCTAGCCTAACTTAGTGAACTCTAATCATCATCACTAATAATTATTATTAGATCAATTCTTTATATAAAGAATTACCCACCACTACCATTATGAAAAAAATACACAAATTAGTCCCTGAATTTCTATTTGAATTAATTACCTCTTCCATTATAAAAGATAATTTAAAATAACCTCTAAACTTGAATGTCTACCATATGCCATTTTGGAACATAACTTAAAATAATTTGTATCTAAACTACCCACCTCTGCCACCATGAATATATAACACAAAGTAACCCTTAATTTTGCATATAAATTATCCATATATGTCATCAAGAAAGACAATATAAATTAATTACTTTAACATATATCTACATAACACATAAACTAAAATATCTTAAATCTATATATAAATATTAATAGAAGCTGTTATGAAAAAATATTCAATAACGAACACGTATGCAGATTGAGACGATACTACTTGCCCGCATGCCTGCACATGAGACTTCAGGCGCCACCAAATCTCGGCACCAGCGTATAACCACACACCAGCTCCCAACGGCCACATATGGCAGCGCACCACCTCCAGCCCGCCATGCACCTCGGCATCATGGCGTGCAGGGCTGTCCTAGGCTCCCAGCCGCTCTGACCTACTGCTCTTTACAGAGCCGAGAGTTTTTGATGAGGCAAAATTGGAACCAAAATATATGAGAACTGTAAGGGACCTCAGGTTTAAAAGTGGTAGCTCGCCGGTGGGGAATGGAGGAGGCAGAGCAGCCGGTACAATGGTTGTTCAGTTTGCAGGTTTGAAAACCAAAAGTCGGCGACGCTTGAGCTCTGAATACGGATGGGCGGGGATGGATGGATGGTTGAATTGTGGTTGTGGGATCCTCGAATGACATGGCTTTATGAAATTTCTCTTATTTAGGTATCGATAATGAACATTCAATTATAAATGTTTTACTTGTTGATTCGTTGAGTTACAATTTGTTGTCCGTTTCTCAATTATGTGAGATGGACTATAATTATCTCTTTACAGATAAGGGTGTGAAAGTCTTTAGAAGGGAGGATTCCTCTGTTGTCTTTACGGATAAAGAATAAGCTCTACCTAGTTAATTTCAACAAAAAAAATAAACTAATGTTGAGACTTATTTAGTGGCAAAATCCAGCATATGTTGGCTATGGCATCGCCGGCTAGCTCATGTTGGGATGATAAACTGGCCAAACTTCAAAAAGACGAACACATCCCTGGACTAACAAATATTCACTTTGAGAAAGATGGGATAAAGATGGGATATGTAACGCTTGTCAAGCCGGAAAGCAAGTTGGCGTACCTCACCCACCAAAGAGCATTATGACCACCACTCAACCATTGGAGCTCATCCATATAGACCTCTTTGGACCGGTCACCTACCCAAGTATCGGAGGTAACAAATATGGTCTTGTTATTGTTGATGGCTATTCCCGTTTCACTTGGGTATTTTTCTTGTTCGATAAGTGTCAAGTTAGGAACAATGTGAAGACATTTGTTAGAAAAGCTCAAAAGGAGTTCGGTCTCCCCATCAAGAAAATAAGAAGTGGCAATGGAACAAATTCAAGAACACTCAAGTTGAAGGATTTTTTATAAAGAGGGCATCAAGCATGAGTTTTTAAGTTCATACACCCCTCAACAAAATAGTGTAGTAGAGAGAAAGAACTAGACACTCATTGATATGGCAAGGACAATACTAGATGAGTACAAGACTTCGGATTTATTTTGGTGTGACGCCGTCAACACCGCTTGTCATGCCATAAACCGCCTCTACTCATAGAAGAAGTTGACGAAAACTTCATATGAGCTTCTAACCGGTAACAAACTAAAGGTGTCTTACTTTAGAGTGTTTAGGTGCAAGTGTTTCATACTTAATAAGAAACCCAAAACCTCTAAATTTGCACCTAAAGTTGATGAAGATTTTCTTCTTAGTTATGGATCAAATGAGCATGCCTATCGTGTTTTCAACAAAACCTCCGGGAGAGTTGAAATAGCGATAGACGTGACATTTGATAAATCTAATGGCTCTCAAGTAGAGCAAGTTGATTCAAGTGTTGTAGGTAAGGAGGATCCACCTTGTGATGCAATCAAGCAATTGGCTATTGGCGATATTAGGCCACAAGAAGATAAAGTCACTAGTGTGGTGGTTTCCCAAGCTGCTGATGAACAAGTTTTCGCTGACATACCTGATATTGAGGGGGAGCAAACCCCTGCTGTAGCACAGCAGAGCAGCAGTGTCGCACCTAAGAGCGGTAGTGCCACACCCCCTCCAACAGCAGCAGCAAGTCTGACTCCAATTCGAGGACATAACCTACAACCCATATTTAAAGAAGAAGTTGAAGATCCAGAAAGTGGTCAAGAGGCCATTTAGCATCCAAGACTCAAGCAAACTATTCAACGAGATCACCCCACCGACAATATTCTTGGGAGTCTTCGAAAGGGGGTATTGACACGTTCTCATTTAGCAAATTTTTGTCAATATTACTCTTTTATTTCTCTTGTAGAACCAGTCAAGGTTGAAAAGGCTCTTGAAGACGAAGATTGGGTGATGACCATGCAAGAAGAGTTGAACAACTTCAAAAGAAATCAAGTTTGCTGAGCGCAAGCATCACCACCTTCTTGAAACTGCACGTGCTCTTATGATTGCTTTCTCTGTTCCACCTCATTTTTGGGCTGATGCAATCTCTACTGCCACTTATTTAACAAACATTCAGCCTGCATCCGCTCTTCAAGGTGGCATCCCATATGAGCACCACTGTGGACATCCACATGATTACTCCAATCTTTGTCTTTTTTGGATATTTGTGCTATGTTCTAGCTTCCTACGAACAAACTAGGCTGGCATGTCAATCTGTTGAATGTGTTTTCTTGGGATATAGTGCTAAACATAAGGGCTATCGTTGTTGGGATCTGGTTGCTCGTTGTATGCGGATTTCTCGAGATGTTTCTTTTGATCAGTCTCATTCATTCTATTCTCAGCCTTCCTCTAAGTTTCTCCTCAGATAATTGTTGAGCCTCTTTCCTTCTTAACTTTTCCTGATACACCTATCTCCATTGTGTTTCTTCCTCCTCCACCATCCCCACCATCTCCACCTTCTCTACCATCCTCACTATCTCCTCTGCTGCCCTATGAGCCGCCTTCACACACTTTTCTTGCGTCCATTTATGATTCCAACCCTCATGTGATTCATACCTACAGTCACTACCTCCAGGATCCCTCGCCTCCTATTAAGTCATCTTCTAATGTTTCATCTCCTATTGAGACATCTTTAGTTGAGGATTCTTCCGCTTAGCCATCCTCTTGTTATGATCTTCGCGATCGTGGGTCGCTGAAGCCTGCCGACCAGTATGGTTTTTGCTAGCACCGTTCTTTCTAAGCCGCCCACATACCATGGTGCCATTTTTCATCTAGAATGGTAACATGTCATGGCTGAGGAGATCGCTGCCCTTGAGCGTACTAGCACATGGGACCTTGTTCCTCTTCCTTCTCATGCTCGTCCCATCACGTGCAGTGGGTTTATAAGATCAAGACTTGCTCTGATGGCTCTCTCTAATGTTATAAGGCATGTCTTGTTGCTCGTGGTTTTTAGCAGGAGCTTGGTCTCGACTATGATGAGACCTTTGCTCCTATGGTTCATATGACCACTATTCGCACTCTCCTTGTAGCGGACTCTATTTATGCTTGTTCCATTTCTCAACTTGATGTCAAAAATGCCTTTCTTAATGGTGAACTCTGTGATGAGGTCTACATGCGACCACCTTCTGGGTATCTTGTTCCTAATGGCATGGTTTGTCGTTTTCGTCACTCTCTTTATGATCTGAAACAAGCTCCTTGTGCTTGGTTTTAGCGCTTTGCCTCAGTGATCACTATTGCTACTTTTTCGAGCGATCATGACCCTACCTTGTTTATTCACACTTCATCTCGTGGTTGCACTCTTCTTCTTCTTTATGTTAATTATATGATTATCACTAGTGATGATTCTGAGTATATTGCCTTTGTCAAGGCACACATCAGTGAGCAGTTTCTCATGCGATCTTGGTCCTCTTCGTTACTTTCTTGGGATTGAGTTCTCTTCTGCCTCTGATGGCATTTATTTGCCCTAAGAAAAATACATTCAAGATCTTCTTGTTCGCTCTTTCCTCACTGATCATCGCACTATTGAGACTCCCATTGAGCTTAATCTTCAGCTTCATGCCACTGACGGTGAACCTCTCACTGATCCCACATGATATCGCCATATTATTGGGAGTCTTATCTATTTGGGTGTGACTCATCCTGATATCTCATATGTTGTGCACATTCTTAATCAATTTGTTTCCACTCCCATCCACATCCACTATAACCATCTTCATCGTGTCTTGTGTTACCTTCGTGGGACCCCCGCGCTCTAGCACTTTTCAACTCCAAGCCTACTCTGATGCTACTTGGGCTAGTGACTCCACCGACCACCGCTCTCTTTCTGCCTATTGTATTTTCTTGGTGGTTCTCTCATTGTGCAAGACCAAGATGCAAACTGCGGTATCTCATTCGAGTGGAGAGGCAGAGTTGTGAGCTATGCCTCTTGCGACAGTAGAGGTTACTTGGTTTCAATGGTTACTTGAGGATTTCAGTGTTCCAGTTTCTTGCCCACTCCTCTTCTGTCTGACACTACCGGTGCTGTCAACATAGCTCGTGATCCGGTAAAGCATGAGCTCACAAAGCATGTTGAAGTTGATGCATCTTACACTCGGGCTCAAGTGCAGGATGATGTCATTGCTCTTCACTATGTGCCCTCGGAGCTTCAGTTGGCTGACTTCGTCACCAAGGCACAGACATCAGTTCTTTATCTCCAAACTTAGCTTTCACGATCTACCCTGAGTTTGAGGGGGTGTTAGAGATATGTGCATGTGTGTTTGTATATTCCCATATGTATAAGAGCTCTTCTGCATATTGTACATGTATATATATTGGGCTTCAGCCCTTTCTACTAAATACAGAGCTCATTCTATCCTAACACAAGTCACTGTACAATCCTATGCTTCAGATCAAACCAACGAAGCATTGTCCCTATGGATAAGAAGAAAAGCACCAAGGTTCGCCATATGTTTCAGTGATGAGAAAGAATTCAATCACCTAACAATTCGATTACAACATAGAAGAACTAGAGAAGGTGTGGTACATTCCGATGCCCACCAGGATGATCCACCTGGCCATCTAATGTGTGTTCAGGGCACAACTGCTAGTGTCAAACAGCTAGCAAGCGGCACCACCAAATGATCTGCTGAGGGCATTTTTTGCCAGCGGATCATCTAGTGAGTGCATAAATGCACTGTGTGCAACGGCTAGTATAGGAGGACATAGGGGCTATTTATATGCTTTTGCCTAACCATTTGAAGGTTATTAGAGCTTAGAGAAGATATTGAGTAGCTTTATCCACCAAAGTTTCCACATATATTGGGTAGTTTTATCCACCAAAGTTTTTCAGAGAAGATTAGGGAAATGAACGCAAGGATTAGATCTTGTTTAGTGTTGGCTTAGAGTTTAGTGAGTTTTGCGTTCCTGTTGCTTTCAGGGTTTGCACGCATCAAGAGTTTCACACCAAGGACTTGTAGGTTCTGCCAAACCCTCCAACCGGGTTTTATGGAGTGGTTGTTGAAGCTCGTAAGAGAGAGGATATGCTCTCAACATTTTAGTCGAAGCTCTACCAAGTGAAGACAACAGGGAGTGTTCCAATGAGTAGATGTTTTAGCACGCCATTCAAAAATTGCTATTAGTACTTTTGGATGGGCAATTAGATGGCCAACTAAGAGATGTTCGTGTACCTTCACTTATTCCATTTTGTTCTTTCGGCTCAATTTCTATGTTTGGTTGGATCTTTCGCTGGATTTTTTTTCCCCGGTGGCATAGTGCAGCTGATTAACTCCTGTATTGGGTTTACGTTAATCTTCTATTGTTTTCGCCATTGTTGTTCCGATATTTCAGGGTAAAAGTCATACTCCGGCAAAAGCTGAGATATAATTGTGTAACTTTCATACATGACGAGTCTCTATCTCTAAAAAAGACCAAAAACGACGGGACGCTCTACGAAATGCGAATCCAACCCATCCCCACCTCATCACACACCCCTACAGTCCAGTTGTTTGTGCACCACACCATTCCTAAACATGATCTTAGTGTTGACAAAGCAAAAGCAACGAACAGTAATCAACATGAGGAAGAGGGATGTTGGTACGTACCGATACCACCGCATCCAGCTAGATATCCTGTCCTGATCTTACGACAGAAATACTGGCGGAAAAAGACGATTGCAGGTGTGAAGAAGAACGGAAGTAGCTGTCTTTCAGTGAAAGCTCGTTGCAGATCTGCAACAAGCTTCCCGTGTCGCCTCCACACAACGGAGACCCTTGTAGAAGCAGCTTCGCCCCAGGCTTCGTGGTTTGGGTGCTTTAGCTAAGTGAAAGCATGGTTCTTTGCTTGGGGTTAGAGCTAATGAAAGGATAAAGAGTGAACTGTCGTCCCTTAAAAGTTGGTACCTGACTGATGGCACTAGCTTTGAATCGCCCATGCTCTTTTTGTAATTCTTTATCTTAAAAAAAGAAGAGGGGCAAAGCAGAGGAATTTAAGCAGTCACCAGGATCATGACGGCTTTCAACTTTTTTTAAAAAAAAAATCTCTGCACAACGCACGACACAAATTGCACAAAATTTTGCTTTAGGTCACACCGTTACGGAATGCAATGTTAGCACGCAAGGCACGATGATTTCCAACGTGATCCTTCTGTCCACATAAAGATTCAGAGCAAGACCAACGCATTCGTCCAAGACACAGCATAGAAAGAAAAAGGATGCATGAGTTTAGACCGGCTTATCAGCCATGATACAGTATTTTTCTCTCACAACAAATCAACGAACAGTACTTTTTAGTCTGGCTTTTCAGCGAAGCGAACAGGTAAAGAGGGGAGGCAAACATTTAACAATTGTTCGAAAAAGGCGACTTTTATCTGCTCAAGTTTGCAGCGGCATCATATTTACATTCACATGAAACAACAGTCGGATCTGGGAGTAATTGCAGCTAAATTCATCGGGGCTATTGCGGCGAGGCTAGTTCTCCCTTCATACATAGTATAGTACAGGTACAAATAAATAATGGTACACAGGTGCAACTTTTCCCTGTTAAACAGTAATAATCAGCCAAACTTAATGAAGCGTACTGCAGTTCAATTAGCAGGGAAAGAATAGAATCAGCTGATACACTATGACCACATTCCTACACAATAATTGAAAGAAGGAAAAAATAAACATCAATGCAGATGATAGGCTTTACCCACAGCAAACAGGAATTCCGCGGCCAACGACTCTATACTGTATGACCTGTCAACCCAATGATCCACATCAATTTCAGATAGTGGGTTCACGATAGACCTTGCAGGGAGCTCACATCGCAACCGAATGTACAGGGAGCCCACAGGTCAAACAGTTCTGCTCAGTGCAGGTGGCCATTACCATTCTGCTTCAAGTCTGATGATCCATAAACATAGTGCCCGTTCCGCTTGGGTGAGCCAGCGGACCCATTGGCATAGTGGCCGTTCCGCTTGGGTGAGTCAGTTGAACCGTTTGTGTGGTGGCCATTCTGCTTGGAGTCAGCGGATCCATTTGTTTGGTGACCATTCTGCTTGGTAGAGTCAGGCGAACCATAGCCATAAGGGTTCTTGCTGGCCCAGTTCCATTGGTCGCGACACATCTCTTCAATACCGTATTTTGCTCTAGAGGAAGACAACATTGATCATATAAAATACAATAAAGCCATTTTGTCATGATAACATATTATATCTTGTTATATGACTTACTTCCAGTTAAGCTCCCTCTCTGCTTTAGTAGTCTCTGAAAACAGAATCTCTGCATCACCAGGGCGTCTCTCACCAAAAATCAGAGGGATTTTCTACAGGGTAGCAAAAATTTGTCCTTATAAATCACAACATGGGAGCATAAACGAAAGCTTATCAAGGCAGTAAACCTAAGCTGCATTGCAAAATGCTAATAATCATGCAAGGCCTAAATTTGTTTATCTTGTATACCTTTCCAGAAGCCTTCTCGAATGCTTGAACAATCTCCAGCACAGATGTACCTCTTCCGGTTCCAAGGTTGTATGCTTCACACCCTGCAAATAGTATCAAATTTTAAAACAAGATTCAAAAGCATAAACGCAACTGAATCAAGCACCTCGCACATGAGGGAAATAGAAAATATGGACAGATGCCCATGTATCCCAGAAGTTTGATTTTACTGAAAAAAAATGCAAATTGCATAAAGTGAGCATATCTGTTATGTATGCTGTAAAAAGTATACGTATCCAAACAGTATGTATTTCTGTGCCTTGTACAAACCTACATTTTGTGTTAAACAAACCTAGGGAAACAAAATAAAATTTGTGGATCTAAAGAAAATACAACACAAAGAAGTGTTACCACATTCAAATAAGTAGAAATAGGAAGCTGAGCTAGCTCAGTTGGTCGAGGGTGTTGATGTATGCCCAAATCACCTAGGTTCAAGTCCTCATTGAGGCGAATTTGGGAGCCTATTTTCTTCTTAATAAATGCCACCTAGTTCGTCCTAGGTTGGTCTAGTTTTTTTAAAGTATACATGAAATGATGGAAAGAAATTCAACAATCATTTGATGTCAAGTATTAACCTATGCTAGAGTTCTCAAAAAGCTTCTGCAATGCAGCAATATGTCCATCAGCAAGGTCAACAACATGGATGTAATCTCGGACCTGTAAAAACAACAATAGTCAGATTAAAGACAGGATGATAGTCTGATTAAAGATGGGATGATTCCATGACGCATGTGAACCACAGATGTCACAATGATATGCCTAAATATCTGATTCCAAAATCATTAACTCTAAGCAATGTAAAAATAAATTGACTTAAGTAAGAAGCACATGGGTATCATATGTTCTATTGTAAGAATATCTTCCAAATTTTCAGTCAGATGATTTGAAATGAGAAGATTTTGTAGGTTATATATTGTTCTAGAATTAAAGTTAAGCTTGTGGCTTACATAGAAAAGAAGGAAATGTCAAAGCAATCAATTAATCTTCTTATAAGGGAAATACAGTACCAGAATTCCCCTACTGTGGTATATTATAGTTATAAAAAAAAAGTCAGATAGCAACGATACAAAGTGCAGAGGAAAAACTATAGAAAGATAAACAGCAGGGTGCCAAAGAAGAGAAAGAAAAAGGTGAAAACTATGCAATATAGTCAATCTATGAAAAAAGAAAGTAAATTATAGCAAGTCTTCATCTGTGTAGTTGAAGATCAACTTCAACGAGGTGGGTCAATGCACTAGGCAGCAAGTTGTATAAACACAGACCTAGTCAAGTTTTTTAACGCAGGAATGACTTTGCTCAGTTCTTAGAACTCTTGTTAGTACTTCTATACCTACCACAGATTGCTAGGTTCTAACAGAAAATTGACTACAGTTTTATTCGTAACATCCACCTTCAAATGCATCAGATTAATCAATTTGAATGGTATAAAAAAACATAATTGAGCATATCATATGCAACAGAATTACCCCAGTCCCATCTCTTGTCGCATAGTCATTTCCTAAAACTGTCAGAGCTGGCCTCCTACCAACCGCAACTTGCTGAACATAGGGCATAAGATTGTTGGGAATTCCTCGCGGGTCCTCACCAAGATATCCACTAGGATGAGCACCAACTGGATTGAAGTACCTAAGTAAAATGATCTTCCATTCAGGATCTGAACGGTAGATATCACGGCAAATATCCTCAACAACGAGCTGCAACCATTTGAAAATTTTTGGTCAACTTAGAGAGCTAACAAACTTCAGCAGGTTTTCACATGGAAAAGGAGGCAGCAGACCTTTGTTTTGCCATATGGATTGTTTGGAGTCAGAGGAAAATCTTCTGTGCAAGGTGAGTTTTTGGGTGATCCATAAACTGCAGCTGATGATGAGAACACCAACTAAAACATTTTAAAACAAAAGCAGATATAACATGTCAGTGACATCTGGTATGACAAATCGATTTGCCAATCCAAAGCATTACTAATCAAACGTACCTTAAAGCAAAAATGCAAATAATTGTACAGTTAATACAATTAATCAATAGTATTAAATTAAAAGGGGAAGCAGATATTCCCTAGGCATATACAACAATATTGACACCATTGAATATGATCAATCAAATCAAAAACTGTGCCCAGGGGTTCCCGCGTCCTGGACATCATAACCGCCCAACTAGTATCAAAGCAGACAGAAGGAAACTGATAAAACGGAGAAGTCTTTTTCACTACCCACACCGCTGCAAGTTTCCTTGCAACCAAAACCCAAGTGCCAGCCATAGCCCCGCTCCCCCGTGTCCTCGACTGCCCCTCCCTGTCCACTGCCCTCCAACATGGCCAGCGTTAACCACTCCGACCGAAATTTCCACCTCCATCCCGGCCGAACTGACATCCATCACCACCATGGCGGTGAGTGCCCCTGCCACCTCGTCGTCCTGCCCACCATCCGCCACCACCGCCGGGTGCATGACCCCCCCAACCATCCCTCTACAACCAGAGGCCACCAAAATCCCCAAACCCCTAACTTCCATCCAACACTACCGCTGTGGTCAGTGCCCCTGCCACCTCACCAGCCCACACCATCCACCAGCGCCGGGTGCACAACCTCCCAAACCATACCTCTACAACCAGTGGCCACCAAAATCACGGGGACGTGGAGGTGGCTGTCCGGGTGGATGAGGATGCGGTCACAGTCATGTGTCAAGACTCAAGAAGGAGGCAGAGCAAAAGGTGAGGCGAGGAGGAAGGACGGCGTTAGATGGTGCAAGTAGGGTGACTATTAATTGACTACATTCCACATCCAGTGATCAATTTACCAAGTAGATTAATAACAACAAACAAGCAAACTTTAGCAGCTAGAAATGCCAAGAGATTTTATTGCACAACGGGGAGTAACCAGAAGAGTGAAATGCACCGTGGGTCCAAACTTTTTCCACATTCTCATCTAGGTCCATGAACTCTCAAATTGTTCAGATGGGTCCTTCAACTTTGCAAGTGGTTCATTCAAAGTTCACTCTGGGTCCAATCATGGACATGAATTTACACTTTGAACGAACCACTAGAAGAGTTGGAGGACCTATATGATCACTTTGAGAGTTCATGGACCCAGATGGTAATATGGGGAAAGTTTAGTGACCCATTGTGCATTTCATTCTAACCAGAAAATTGTTCACCATGAATAAATGCCCAATGAGTCCAAAAAAAATGCCCACACTGCCATCTGTCCACCATGCATTCAGAGTAACTACAGTTAACCAGAACACAGATGACATTGACACCTCAGTAATAACATGAGCTACTAAGATGCATTAGCAACTGAAAGCTTCCACACAATGGAAATATGTAATACCTAACGTGAAGATCACTAACCATTAAAACAACGATAGCCCAACCATAGCAAGTGAAGATCACTTATACAAGCTCAAGTAGTTAATTCTTCAATGCACAGGGTGCAACAGAATTAAAACACAAGTCAACAAAATAACATACTAAGCAATCCTATAGTTAAATCAATAACCTAGCATATAACTGCAGACAAATTCGGAAAAAAGATATAGTAGCAACTTGAAGTGCTGACTCCAGTGGAAGTATAGTGGGAAAAAAGATAGATACCTTCTTGCAACCGTGAGCAGACATAACTTCTAGAAGATTTATCGTGCCAATGACGTTGTTGTCATAATAAAGTAATGGCTTCTGTACACTTTCACCTACAGCTTTCAATCCAGCGAAGTGGACGACAGCATCAAATCTGAAGGGCAAATTGTCTAACAATAAAGAAGATGCTAGATGCAAATTTGCAAAAACAAAAAGGAATTCATAATGATGTGAAAATTGAACAGAGCTAGTACAGCAGAATAGCCAGTGATTCTACCTTGTAGAAGCAAAAACCATTTCCAGTGCTCCCTTGTCACGGAGATCAATCTGCAGAATCAAATAAGGTAGTAATGTTAGAGTTCGAATATTTATGTAGTAAAATGTTAAGACACTATATGCCATCTTGTAACAAGTGAACAACTGAGGAGGGTATGTTCTGCCTGCATGAAAAATCAATCAAAGCAGCCAAATACTTGAGCAGTAACTACACTGCATCAGAGCTGAAACGAAGTGGCAAATGCGTCAAAAAGCAATGTATTCCTGACCCTTACTCATTATTAGGTTAATAGTTAACAACAGGGGTGCTCATGTGAATTTCTAAAGTAAGCAAGCATACTTTACTATGGATAGGCATGGACACCCTAGCTTTAACAAACACAGTATGTTGCTCAGGATGAAGATGAAAATGTTGCTCATCCTTCAAGCAATCCAGGCTCTATTTCAAATGAAAATTTTGCAGAGCTGCAAAATCTATTTTACTAAATCACACAATGCACCATAAAATACTCACTTTGCAAACCTCTGTAATAGAAACATATTAAAGACTAGAAACATCAAAATAAAATAGAAATGCACACATCACATCCAATAGTAACTGTGTGAATATGGGGGATGGCACAAGGAAGTTATAGATATGGAAATTGTTCCCGTACATCAAAAAGGAAGTTTTAGATCTTAAAGTAAAAGCACCTCAAAGAAATAAGGAACAAATCTCTACTAGTGACACTTAGTTCGAACTTAAACTACTCTTGTTCCTTGTTTACAATAGGTTGGTTGCTAAAGTTAGACCAGATCCTCAGCAAGCATGAGATAATTTAATGTGTGTAATTTAATGTGTGTTTAGCATGAACAGATCCTCCAAATAAATTGTAACATATTCGAATAACTAAAATCTCACTTGCGCCCCTCTTTCTAGTTGTTTAGGTCCGAATTGTTGTGTTGACGAACACAGCACACAACCTCCTTGCAAATTTTACTTATTTAGATTTCTAATAATAGGTAGGCAAACCCTTGTCCATAACCAGCAGTACACGAATATCCAAGAAACATAATCACATACTGTCACTTAGTGCAGACATAAGTCAATTTTTTTTGTTAAAAGTGAATTGGCAAAACTGTGTTACACAAATGTCCCCCCAAAAAAAGTATTACTGGATTTTTTTTTTTTTTGGAACCAATCTTATTGAATCAATAATATTATAGGTGACAACTGGAAAGAGTAGCTTTTAGGGAAACAGCATAGTTTCATCTTTTAAGAAAAGAGAAACCGGTAGTAAAAGACTAGCTTTCCTCTAGTTTAAATTAGCCAACAACTCCCACAGTCCCATCGTGGGTGGATCAACCACAACCCACCCCCAAACTAATGCCAATTGTACAAACCTAACAATGTAAGCAAGGATCAATTGAATGAGCTGGCCAAATAATTCAAAGCTACTAACATGCAATGCTGCCAACTGGATATTTGCAGAGCTGAATCATTAGTCTTCAACCACCCTCTGCACTTAACTGCAAACTATGACAGATGGAGCTAAAGCTACTTAAATAGAACGCCAAGAAAACAGATCTGAGCATCCTATGGCTTACAAGTAACAGACCACGGACGCTCACATTCGAGTGATGGATTTTACAGCACAAAAGCCTTTGAGTAGCAATCTCACCATTATGGTCTCACAAAATCAGGCAATCAGGCAACACCATGTTATGAAAATCCTTTCTATTAATGATCATTTTTAGTTTCCATTAAATTCTCATTAACCATCATCAACAATTGGCAATCTCTAAGACAAGGTAAATTGGAAGCATTTCTTCCTACTTGTAGTAAATAAGTTGGGAAAAATATAACTCAGAATGCAGAATCAAATTGTGAAATCTCCAAACAAAACAACCAAAGCATAGTTTGGGGAAAAAAAATACTACAATGCAGCACTAAATGAAATTCCAATCATAGGTAATCCATGTGAACCAAATTCTGTTTAATTACACGAAATGTGACAGTGTCGCAATTGATTTCCCAAAAATAACCACAGCAGTGAGTAGCTAACTTGAAACACCAAAAGCCAAAGGGAATCAGATTGTGGCATACCGACACGACACAAAAAGCAGCACAAGAGACGCTTGCCAAATCAGGACCTCAGCATTGTTGCAGCTAATATAATCTGGCAGTGAAATGATATAATCCCGAAAAGGGAAAATACGGGGGACCGCATCCCCTGCAGCGCAGCCAATTTAGGCCCACGACGACACCGCGGAGATCTAGGGGGGGCGGGCGTCACATTGCGCGGGAACGTGAGAGAGAGAGATCCACGGGGAAGAAGAAGAAGGCGAGGAGTGGGGCCTCGTCGTCACCTTGTGGAAGGAGAGGTTGCGCGAGTGGTCCCCCGCGAGCGCGGCGACGCGGCGGACGGCGAGCTCGGAGGAGTTGTTGAGGTTGTCGACGACGACGGCGCGGAAGCCGGCGAGGAGGAGCTGCAGCACGGCGTGGCTGCCGATGTAGCCCGCCCCGCCCGTGACCAGCACGGTCGTCCCCGCATTCGCGCCGGGCAGCGTCTTCTCCACCGCCATGGCAGACTAGCGCGCAAGCTGCTGCTACCTCTTCGCTACGCACGCCGGCACCGGCCTCCGCCTCCTCGACCAGAGCGCGAGCCGAGGGAGGAGGAGACGAGGCCCTCGGCACGCGGATCTGGCCGGAGCCTGGAGGAAGCAGCAGGCGGAAAGGCGTGGAAGCTTCGGAATGGTGGGGAGTGGAAGCGAAGAAGTTGAATTGAAAGGGAGGGTGGCGACGCGTGGGTGGAGGGAGCCACCAGTTTATGCGCTGCGCGCTTGAGTTGCGTGCAGCTGGGGCGGCGCTGGTGCGTGGGGCCGGCGTGGCAGCGGGTGCGGCCGGACGACAGGTTGTCGGTCGTGCGGTGCGGCTTGGTGGCCGGGCACCACTCACTCGCGGGTCGCGCTCCGCGTCGCTGGAAATTGGAATACCCGCTCGCCTCTGGGGTCCGTAGGGCTTGTGGCTGGAGAGTGCTGGAGTCCGCTTGGCACCGGATGTTTTGCTTCGGGACGGGGCTCCGGACCGCATTCTGCTTTGCCGTGTGCGCCCTACACTACAGCGGCATGGCATGGGGTACCGAGCTGGAGGACAAACGCAGCGTATGGAAGCTAGTGTGATTAGTATATAGGGTCGACTTTCCAGCCATGAAATTGATTTGATTAGACCTTAGTTGGCCAAAAAGACAAAAAAATTGCAAAATACTCATCACATCGAATCTTTAGAAGTATGCGTAGAGCATTAAATGTAGGTAAAAAAATAACTAATTGTACAGTTTGTCTGTAAATATCGAGACGAATCTTTTGAGCATAGTTAGTTCATGGTTGAATAAATTTTGCTAAATAACAACGAAAAGTGCTATAGAAATTTTTTCCAAAAACTTTTGGGACCTAAACAAGGCCCCAGTGTATTTAGGAAGAAGATGCTAAAGCACGTTCCAGTGTTGCAAGACGCGGCTGCTTCTCCTCCTAGCTCGCACGCCAAACTATACCCAAGCCCAGCGGAGGAGCCGGTAAGTCTTCGGTTTTGCTAAAAAATAGTAAGTCTTCGGTGAGTTTAGTATTGTTATTTGCTTCACCGAATGGTCTTCAACTAACTCAAGAGATGACTACGCGTGTCGCGTGGAACGTCGGTGTGAGTGAAAAAGATTTGATAGCTACCTAGATGTTCCCTCATGCAAACTTTTTACTTCAACCAGTGTGTCCCAGCGAGTCATCTATACTGCGATGCCAACCAAAACAAGAGGATGAGCTGTGCTGCCATGCGTTTTGCCAATCAGTGTCACCTGCGTGCTGCCTGGAGACACGATAGACGTTTGTTGCTTCTATTCACATGGTGGGGGGACAAACAATGGACCCTTTCATGAATGATTGAACCTCTCTCTTCTATAGTTCCCCCACTGAACAGCGGTGACAATCCATCCATCCATGCCTCTTTTTCGCATTTGACATGCATGCATGCACACACGATACAATCATACAAAGGAGGGCATATCCCAAAAGAATATTTCCTTTAATTCCTTTTCCCTTCTATAAATAAGTGGTCAAGAGGTTTGGAAGCACTAAACCGAAAAAGGCCAAACTAAAACCGCTCACATGTGGATGTGGAGTGAGACTTCAGCTGGATTTGGGAGTGGGCAGCCTGTCACACCTCACCATCCTTGTCTGCAAGGAGCTCTCCTGACCGTTTCCCCTGCTCTCCTTGCGTTGCGTTCCCCCCATCCCCATGCTTCTGTCGCCGTTGCAATTGCCAATTGCAAGCCGGCCACGCCCAAAGTCCAAGCCATATGGCACCTGGAAAATGCTATGAAATAGATTAGGTAGAGTCTTTGTACTTGTTTAGCATTTGGTTTAAGGTTTGATATAATCATGGGGATCGGTGTGGCTTCTGGCATTCACACAAACCGAGGATCAGTATCATGTGGCCTCGAATTCCAATGCTGCCTCTTGACAGAAGAATCCAACGAGCGAAGCTTCCAAGTCGTCCTAATTCTGATGCCTCCCGTTTTCAAAGCCACCGTGGTTAGGTTATGGTTGAGAGAGATAAAAGTAATGTCGACGGATTCAAATGTTCTAGATTTACACTCTTGCTTGTCCCGATGATATATAGCTGCTGGCTCCATATGCCCTCCCTTGGAGGAGAGGCCAAACCACGCCGCCGACAAGTGTAGGCAAAGCTAGGATTACTACTTGACTGCAGAGTTGATAGAAAATAATATCGGCATCTATGTCTCAAATAGGTTAACTATGAAAAAATATATTTCATAATTAATCTGATAATATTTATTTATTATTATAAATTTTAGTATTCTATAGATTTCATAAGATTGAAATTGTTTGACATCTTGATGAGCAAGAATTGCATTCTTCTTAAAATGAAAGAAGTAAATAATCTTGCTACAGCCTGACCGGTGACCACAAAAGCCCAAGGTTCCAAAAGACAACAGTAAAAGAAGAGAAAGCAAGTAGTAAGACTAACTCCAACAATGAGGACCCAAATACAACACCTTTAGATCATGCACAGTGAAAGCGTGGCCACCCAAAATTTATCCTTCTCCAACAACGAAGCACAGGAGAACGCAAATCTCCCCACCCCGTCGAAGCCCGCAGCCTCCCCCTGCTCCTCTCCCTCCGCCTCGCCGTCCTCCTCCGGACTTCCCTGCCGCGCCCGCGCGTCCACATGGATATATTTCGATAACTTTTTTGCAAACATTTAAACAGCTGTTTCTAAATAAAAACCTAGCAAAACTGCCGTTTCTAAGGAAAAACCTAGCAAAACTGCATATCACATGGATTACATGTGGTCCTCCGAAACATGCATTATTTTGTAAAGGAAAACTCCTAAAACTTTTGGGAGAGGGGATGATCCTCAGGTATAGTAGGGGTAAGGGTGAGGGGTTCGGCTTATCGGCTAGATGAGGTTAGCCTTCCGTACTGGCCGATCCTATATGTTAGTGATCGTGTTTTCTTTGATAACTGTTTCTAAGAAAAACCTAGCAAAACTACATATCATATGGATTACATGTGGTCCTCCGAAACATGCATGATTTTGTGAAGGAAAACTCCTAGAACTTTTGAGAGGGGGATGACCCTTAGGTATAGTAGGGGTGAGGGGTTCTGGTGGATGAGATTAGCCTCCCGTACTGGCCGATCCTATAGGTTAGTGACCGTATTTTCTTTGATAACTGTTTCTAAGCAAAAGCCCGTTTCTAAGAAAAAACCTAGCAAAACTACATATCACATGATTATATGTGGTCCTCCGAAACATGTATGATTTTATAAAGGAAAACTCATAGAACTTTTAGGAGGGGGGATGACCCTCAGGTATAGTAGGGGTGAGGGGTGAGGGTGGATGAGATTAGCCTCCCGCACTGGTCAATCCTATAGGTTAGTGACCGTGTTTTCTTTGATATGGTTTTTATTGTCTTTAGTTACACCTCTAGCAAAAAAAAACTAAATCTGTTCTCTGCTTATATCGCATGTATACTTATGTATTATACACCAACGAGATTCCTTCTATATCCTATTTCTCCTAACTCAATTCAAATTACTCTTGCATTCCCGCAGCAACGCGCGGGGAATTCACCTAGTTTTATAAATTTAAGAAGAGCTAACCAAGTATTACTGTTTTTTTAATTTCAACTCAATGGAGAAGGATCAAGACACCAAAAATACTTTGATTACAATCTTTTGAGCTCATACACTAAACATTTTTAGTGCATATTAATTCATAGCCTGCAGCAGTACCACTATTTCAACAAAAGATGGCATTCCCCCTGTTCTTTTACAAGGACATTTCCTTACTTGGCAAAAGAACCTCAATCCCAGATATGTCATAAGGATATGTCGACAACATGTAGGTCCCAGGTCCATGTGTCATAGACACAGGTGATGAAAATTTCAGATTAAGGAGATTCACTATGTCACGTAAAAGATTATTCCTTTTTATACTACAGATATTCTGCAGTGTCTAAGACAAAGTTTTACAATTAATTTCTATACATTAGTGAAAATAGTTACAAATAAGAAGCTATGGAAGTATCTTCAGTTATAATTTATAAATCTAATTCTGTAGATTTCAAGTGGTCAATGTAAATGCTTCAACATATATCCATGGTCCATATTCTAATATTTTTTAAAAAAAACCTCGGCCGGTGGGGTACAGATCACCCCCACGGTATTAGGCGCCTGCCGGACCTGGGCCATGCGGCACTCAAGGCGCACACACACGGTCCACAGGCCAGACCAGACTTGACAGGAGAAGATTCCCAGTCCCCGACCGAGAAAACCCCCCGAACCCTGACTTATGCAGCGAGGGTTTTTTTTTTGACCCCGGCCTGAAATTCGCCCTAGCCAGGGTTCGAACTCAGGACCTGGGGGTGCCGCTCATTCATAGAAGTATTGTTCACAAGACGCAAAATGTTCTGTTACCTTGCACTTATGTTCGACATAGCAGCCAGAACTTGGGAACCTCTTCCTAATACAAAAAACTTTTTTTTTGCAAATTGAAAGGCTAATAGTTCATGCGAGGTGCATCATAGACATGACCACTATATTTAAATTCTCTGAGAAATCTAGTGCAGAAGTTTTGAAAACTTCTTTAAAAGTGCAATGATATAGTCAGATAACACATTTAGATATACATTAAATGCTTTAAAATCCCTCACATATATCATCAATTACAGCATGACTCCCATGACTCCTTGACAGAATGCTATTTTTCTTAAAGAAGGAGGTCTATAGCAAGATCAATATGGTAAAGATTATCTACAAAGACATGTAGGAATATTAAATGAAAAAATAACAGTACTCTTCGAAATCTGTCATCAAATTAATCATTTCATACATTAGATGATTTGAGTAAAAAAAATTAATTGCTGTAATGCTTATTTTACATCTATAAACACAGTTAAATGCTGGAAAGATATGTAACATAGCTAGATATACATGAATTTGTGTACATACGTAAAAAAAAGAAACTTTTCAACTAACCATTGAGTAAACTTGTCAATGATCATGCTCCCATTGTTTACTGCTATGCATATGATAAATTAATCGAATTTTCCCCACATATAACATAGAAACGGCCCACCATTGGTGAATATAGCGATAGCTCAATGATAAAATTAATAGTGACACAGTGGTAAGCTCATAGTTTACATTAAAAGAGAAGAAACATGACAACTAAGTACTGTGAACAATTTGGATTCTTTTTTATTTTAAAGAAATAGAGACAAGCAGTTACCTGAATCATAGATACATGCATAGGGATGATTATTGGAGATGATATTTGTTTTCCAAAGTTTTGTGAGCTGCAGGGAGTTGAGCTGTAGAAAATAGCAACTGCCATCAATCCATAGTGACATCACATTGATATCATCAGCATAACCAAGTATCGTCGTACTAGAACTCTGCCCAAGAATCTTCTGCAGCTCATCAGACTTCCTCAGCACCCAGTTGGCAACACCTTCAGAACAAACCTTCCTCTCCCACATTTGGAGGCTGTTGCCTGACAGAATGGCCAGGCACAGAACACCATTTTGTGCTAGCAAGATTCGAGAACCGCCCTTTGAAACTTCTGCACCGGAAGGGCACTCAACCAACGCTAGAGTATGTTTGTCCAAATCAAACTCAGCAATGCCGTAGCCATGACCAAGAGGCATCCAATACAAGGCATTGCCAACCAGGACGCCGGGACGACCAACATAATAAACCACAAACGGATTAGCTGCTGAGACGAGATTGCTCCATTTGCCTGTTTGTGATGAGTAAATGCAGGCAAACACTTGTGTATGATTGAGGGTGACACCAACCACGGCCACCTTGGAACTCCGGCGGAACGGCAACCCGGCGGTGGTCGCCTGTTGGGGGATCCCACACAACTATCTCTTTCTCCTTCCGGTTGTAGAGGAGCAGGCGGCCGTGGCGACATCCGAAGTTTCTCCAATCGTTAGGGTCACAGCCACCCTTCTCATCGACGATTGGCGGACAGAAGTGCCTGGGTGGGATGAGATCTGGCGGGTCCATTACGGATCTGAAGAAAGGGAAGTCAACAAATTCATCGAAGAAGCCGATAAGGGGGGATTCGGGTGGCGGGAGCAGAAGCGGCGGCGGAAGTGGGGATCAGTGATGAGGCGGCACTAGCGCTTGCAGACGAGCAAGGCGCGGGGGAGCGAGGAGGGCCGTGGCGGTAGGCGGAGGAGGATCTCGGAGAGGATGTCGTCGTCGTCTGGTAAAGTCGCTGGCGCGGCAAGGCGGCGGTGGCGGCCGCGTGTCATCTCACGTCTCGCTACCTCTAATGGCGTTGGGGAGACCGGAACGGCAAAGGAAGTTTAGATCCTGCGCATGGCAGCGACAGGATTATCAGGCAGTGGTTCCATGGCGGCCGTGAGCGTGTAGGCTCAGGATGAAGAAGAGGCGAGGGCGCTGCAAATCCGCCTCCGGGGCCAGCGAACGCGCAGGTGCTGTGAAACCCTAGCCGCCTGCGCAAGTGAGCGGGAGGGGTTTTCAGCCTTTTGCCGTGCTTACCGATGGCACCTCTTTACGTGCACCTGCACATTTAGCGTGCCGAGCATCTCCAAGAGTTTGCCAAATTAATTTGGTATCCATCTATTTTTGGTAAAACAGGAAAAATTATGCTCTAATAGCTTGGCATCCAACTTGGCAATTTTAGCAACTTGGCAAATCTCCCTCCTCCATGCGTATATTTGCGCGCTGAATGCGAGCGCGCATCGCTCGCGCATCCGGCTTCACGTGCATATTTAAGCGGGGCTCTTCTTTTCTTAGCGGGGCTCTTCGTTCGCTTAGCGGGCCTCTTCTTATTTTACCAAGTCCAAATGGCAAACTCTTGGAGAAAGTCTATTTTTTCACTTGCCATATATTTTAGTAAGTTGCCAAATCACGATATTTGCCAAGTGAATTTTGGCAAACTCTTGGAGATGCTCGCATTTGCCACTTCTAAGATGTGGGATGCAACGCTGAAATGCTAGTTTAACAACGCCCATGAAGCCCTAACTCGGCACGAGAAAAGACATACCTGCCCTCGCCTCCTTCTTTCGTTGTCAGCCGGTCCCGCCTGTGGTCAAACCCAATCCACTCCCACAGCCGAGCCCCTCTCCCCCATTCTCCTCCCTGGCAATAGCGATGGCGACCGGGACGGCGGCGGCTACCTCTCCCCCTTTCCCTTCCTTCGACGCACGACGATCATATTAGGTATTGCCTGGACTCCCCCAGTTTCCAGTGTCGTTCCCCAACCTGCTCTGCTAGGGTTTCGATGAGATTGGTGATTGTCTTTTGTTCTTGATACGTATATGTTTGTCTTGCATGAGCGATTCCAGTTGGCAGTACATTGAATGCAGTGACGTTGTGGTAGCCCTTGTTGTTGATACATATGCGTTAAGATGAACTGTATTGACTGACTGCCCTCCTTGGTAAGTTCAAGCTTGCATGTGCTGTAGTTTTTTTTTTTGGAGTTGGATATCTCCTAACTCCTACATGTTTATGTGTTTATGACTCTGTCAGGATTGATCCTGGCAATGCGTTTAGAATCCACGTTAGCGTTGCTAAGTACACAACCAATGTTGATTATGGAACTGTCGAAATGGATGACCAGGAGCATGATGTTTAGATTGATCTTACCAGTCACTGCTCTCTTTCTAAGTTTGTCGATGAAATGGCTACAAAGATCATTTGGGGTAGGGAACAACAGCTAATTGTATGGGGTCTGGACAATAAAAGTGGGATATAATGGAAGGTGACTACTGATGACCAGTTCAGAAAGATGATAGAGGCTAAATGGGATGAGAAGGAAATGGATGCCAGTTGTGGAGTGCTTGACAAAGACAAGGTCTGGTCCAGACAGAACAAAGATGTAGGAAAGCAAATGTAGCAAACGAGTATAGTGTTCATGCCACATATGGTGTAACAGTAGACTAAGGAAATGTTGAATGCACAAATGATGTTTGTAGGAGTCCAGAGCATACTAAATCAGATGATGATGTTATTGATTAGTCAGCTTGGGGATGCTAGTGTGTTAGTGGATGAGGAACAAATCTATGAAGCCATGGGCTTCAAAGCTGCAGATGAGGGTGTAGCAGGTGCTGATGTACACCAGAGATTCCAGTGCCAATCATTCCTCTTAAGTTGCAGGAAGAAATGGATGCAGCAGGTATCCCTATTCATGACAATAAACCAAGTGAGCCCTTGTTTTTCTATGATAGAGACGATCCTGGCATGTCTGTAGGCACACTGTATCCATCAATGGATGAATTTAGATTGGCGGTTAAGCAACATGTTATAGTCAATGGAGTTGAGTTGGGCACTGAGAAATCAGACACGACAAGGTTTAGGGGATATTGCAGATCAAAAGGATGTCAATGGATTATTAGAGCATGGCGCTGCCGCTGCTTAGACGAGTCCAGGTATGGTGGCCTCCTTATTCTACCGAACATATTTGTTTCCATATATAAGCATGTATGATATGGAATAGAGGCAGCTATATGTATGTACCGTCTGGAGGACATCGGCGAGGGTACGCCAACCTTCGTGGCGGTGAGCGACGAGGCGCGACAGGTGCAGCACCCGTGGCAGGACATTGTGAGGCACTGGTACATGGCGCAGCTGACCATGGCGGTGATGATCCCCTTCTTTCTAGCAGCTTAGGGCCATCAATCGTCATCATGTTCCCTCGGTGGCCTACCTAGGGCCTAGTGCCCACTACCTTGACGGCTACAGCCTACAGGCAGAATAGTGCGCCGCCGCCCGCCGCTCGCCCGATGGCACACGGAACCGTGTCACGGGTGCGGTGTTGCCCGCTGGCTTCGATTTGCATAGGGCCATGGGACCCAACGTTGGTGTGTGTGGCCACGGGCGTCGACGTCATTATGTACAAAATTAACGGAATGACAATGAAGGAAATATATATATCTCAATAACAATGGAATTGTTATATCTTTATCGGCAACGAAGGAATTCTCTCTTTCGCATTTGACATGCATGCATGCACACACACGTTGCAAAGGATATTTCCTATAATTCCTTTTCCCTTCTATAAATAAGTGGTCAAGAGGTCTCAAGGTTTTAATTACGAAGCACTAAACAAAAAGGCCAACTAAAACCGCTCACATGTGGAGTGGGACTTCAGCTGGATTTGGGAGTGGGCAGCCTGTCACACCTGACTTTGCAAGGAACTCTCCTGACCGTTTCCCCTGCTTGCGTTGCCGTTGCGTTCCCCCATCCCCATGCTTCTGTTGCCGTTGCAATTGCCAATTGCAAGCCTGCCCACGCCCAAAGTCCAAGCCACATGGCACCTGGAAAGCTATAAAATAGATTTGGCAGTCTTTGTGCTTGTTTAGCATTTGGTTTAAGGTTTGATATAATCATGGGAATCGGTGAGGCTTCTTCCCACAAATCAACGATCAGTATCATGTGGCCTCGAATTCCAATGCTGCCTCTTGACAGAAGAATCCAACGAATGAATCTTCCAAGTCGTCCTAATACTGATACCACCCATTTTCAATGCCGCTGTGGTTAGGTTATGGTTGAGAGGGATAAACGCAGAACCGACGGATTCAATTGCTCAAGATTTACACTCGGCTTGTCCCGATGATATATCTGCATATGCCCCCCCCCCCCCCCCCCCCTTCGAGAAGAGGCGAAACCACGCCGACAAGTGTAAGCAAAACTAGGATTACTACTTGACTGCAAAAGTACTCCTTGTCTAAAAAAACAATATTCCCTCTGTATCGGATTTAGAAGTTGTTTAGGACAGCGACACGGTCTCCAAAATACAACTTTGACCTCTTGTTTTTATAAAAAAATATTTATGAAAAAGTGATATATGTATATTTTTATGAAAGTATTTTTCAAGATAAATCTATTCATATAATTTTTATATTTGCAAACTCAACAACTTAAAAGTTATTGATGATTTATATTCCCAATGTTTGACCCAAATCTTATCCAAAAGGACTTCTAAATCCGATACGGAGGGAGTACAATTCTAAGTTTATTAGGATAAAAATTTTCTTATATTTTGACAAATTTATAGAAAATAATATCAACATTTGTGTCTTAAAATAGGTTTACTATAAAATTATATTTCATAATTAATCTAATAATAGTATTTATTTAGCACCATAAATATTACTCCTCCATTCCAAATTGTAAGACTTTTAGATTTTCTAGATACATGGTTTTTTCCATGCACTTAGATATACAATATATCTAGTTATATAGTAAAAACAATATATCTACAAAAGAAACTAGTATTTTTGGAGAGATTTTCTTAAATTTGAAATTGTTTGACTTCTCGTGGAGTAAGAATTGCATTTTTTTAATCGAAAGAAGTAAATAATTTGTCTACAGCCTAACCACGGAAGAAGTAAATAAGGCCCTGTTCGCTTGTCTTATAAGCTGTACTTTTTTAACCATCAAACAGTGTTTTTCTCTCACAACAAATCAGCAAAGATTACTTTTAGCTATGACTTTTCAGCCAACTGAACCAGGCATAGGACTTCGTATCCTCAGGAGTCAGGACCAAGGAGCACCTGCTAGTCAACTTCAAATCATAACAGAGGAGTTCGGCTCAAATGTGCTCCAAACACATAAGCAAACTAACATCTATATGTCACTGCATATATCTAATCAAGCCTCAACTGCTAATGTCGCAGAGATCATCAAAACAGGCTGGGAGTTCATACGTCAAGCAATTATTCCCCACAAATTCACTTCGCACTTAAAATTCACAAGTAGCCGCTACATAATGGGTCAATTTCAACATAAGATAGGCCACCAAGCCACCTGTCCAGCGCCATCAACCTCTAGATACCTGCAGGGTAACAACTCCATCAGTCACAAAGTTCACCTTTTTATTATGCTTTGTTCAAACAGTAATAGTAAATTCAAGGGGAAACTGCAGTCGCCAGGAGCTTTTTACATGCATCTCATTTTTCATTTGACGTCTCACATTCTTCTTCTTCTTCTGTAGTTTCAGAATGCAGTTACAATTTTCATTTTCTGTGTGTGGCTCTGAGATATGCAACTCCAGCTAAGGAGTAGGGATATGTTCCATGTGCAGGAGGGTGTGGGTAACAAAGGCTATGCTGCTGCCGGGAAGGAGTCCGCGTTCTCTGAGCTCTCCGGTTATCTTGGAGCCTGTCTTTGTTAGTGCCCACAACAATGAGACCGTGTGCGAGGTGGCGAAGAGTGAGAATTCCAGCGTGCAAGAAGTGCCAGTGTGTGATGTTAGTCAAGACTTGTAGATGCAGGGCACTGTGGGGTCTGATGCTGAGAGGTTGAGGAAGTGCAAATGGCTGTTAAAGCACAAGCTGCCTTCCCCGGTTATCTGGTAATATTTAACTTTCTCAAATTATTTGTTTCGTCTACCTTAACTACTCGTGCTATCTGGTTGTGCCAAGTTCCAAAGTTATCTAGCACTGCTCCAAGTCTCCTAGGGTCATTCATATAAGAATGATAAGGCAAGGAAAATAGTTGATTTTGATAAGCTTATTGTAACATAAACATTCATCAAGCTCAAATAGATTTCTCAACCATTTTTTGCTAATCTTTTGACTTGAGTGCCTCAATGTGTGTTCACATTTATGGTTCCAAATCAATTTGGGTCTGATGTTTATTTATCTTTTATTGTATTCAGTGATGGAGGAATGACCAGGGGGACAACAATCTCATGCCCAAGGGGCAAGATGACAACGTCTTGCTGAAACAAACTACCTTGGTCATCAGTCTGTAGTACTAACACTATCGCAAAACCTGCGATCTGTGAAAACAGAAAATCACATTCAAAACCGATAAGTAATGTGTTGACACTATCGCAAAACCTGCAATTTCTGAAAACAAATGCTAGCACAAGTATAGAACCTACTACTAATCTCTAAAAACAGAACCGGCAACTCTAAAACCTGCACTTGCTGAATACCAAAACTACTAAACTATAGAAAACTATAAAAACTGTAGCAATCCGACAATAGCAAAAACTGGAAGCAAATGCTACTTGTTCTCAAGGAAAACTGAAAACAGATGCTACTTCTACATCTAATTCTTCTATAGTACAATTGAAAATAGATGCTATGCTACTGCTACAATTAATTTTCTTTGATCCCTGAGCCCGTATATTTTTGAGTCATATATTGATAGTGGTTCAGAGGAGCAGGATATTACCATGTACCTTAGTGCTGTGAGAGTTAGTTGCTTGTTTTCTTGCCAATCTGGACCAGTTCTCAGAGTGGACAAAAATAATGCTTAGGAGTCTCGTATTGACATGCTAGAACCCTCCTGTTTGCCTTTCTTGTTAGTCATATATTGACAAGCTATTGGACTCATAATAGGATGCTTAGTTGTGATCCCTTTAATTCCCTTGCATTCTAACATCGATTTTAGGTTCCTCTACTGAACATAGCTTCTGAACATCAGCATAGCTATGGCATTACACAACTAAATAAAAATTTATTCAAACTTGTTAGGGATCAAAACTAGGATTTGGATGTTCCATTATAAGCACGTGGACATTGTAGGCGATTATTCAATTTTCTAAAAGAGCCAAGTGTAATTTCAACATTTACATGAGTTTTTTAGACTGCGTACTATTTATGGCCCGACAAAATGAAATGTTGAGACAGAGCCTAATACTTCACTTTTTCTGAATGGAACATAATTCTCACTTGTTCCATATACTACTGCAGTTTATAATTGTAGATTGACAGCAGACATTCAACTGTGATAACTACATATGGGAAGGTATTTCCATACTCTTCAATCAAGGATTGACATCTTTTAAATAATGTTTTACTGGTAAAGTGTTTTCATTGGTGTGTTTGAATTCTTGCCTTTATTTGGATTTAATAATATACATGCAAAGTTCAAAAAGGCGCTAGGCGAGGTGACCCATAGCCTAGAGCCTAGGTGAGCCTAAGCGAGCCTAGGCGTTTTGTATATATACTAATATACTGCATAGTGGGCTTACATAAATAGAAAGGCTGGCTTAGATAGATAGAAAGGCCCAAGAGGCAAGAGTCCAGCCCATCTCCCACCCTAAGTCTCCACCAACCTTATTATCCATCCGCCACATGATTAAATCTTTGGAAGACTGTAACATCCATGATGTTAAGAAATAATTAAAATGTGACAATGATGTATCATCAAGCATAAGTATCAAGTATTATGCCATAAATGCATTCATATTGTAATAATAGATATCATATGTTGCATTTATAGCATTGTTATGTTGCATATACCATGTCTATGTTGCATATGTAATGTTGCCATATGAAATGTTTCATATGTTTCTTTGTCATGTTCACATATTGCAAATCTGGTATTTTAGTTAATTTCATGAAATGATGGCATGTTGATACATTAGGTTCTTTATGAATTTTATATATGAGAATTGGTTTATACAATTAAAGTTTTGTTTAAATAAAAGTTGTAGTGTTAAATGTGCTTTATAATATGGAATCAAGGTTTGATAATAATTTGTAAGTTAAACATGTTTAAAATGGAGCTTCAAGTTTGAGTTTAAATTTTGGAATCCAAAAACTTGTCGCAAGTTTTCCGAGTCGAATTTGAATTCAAATTTGGGGAATTATTAAAAGATTTTTAAAAGTCAAACTGGTCAACCAAGAGTGGCATTTGGTCAAACATGTTATGCTTGACTCAATGATGCCCTTGGGTGATGGAATGATCACTAAATAATCACCAATTAATAGAGTATCAAGTTTCAATATGAAATCTTTCCAAAACCCTAAAAAGCAAAACCCTCATTCTACCCCTTTTTTAATAAATCAAAATCTAAGCAAAATTTGGGAAAAAGGGTAAAACCAAGTTTGTAGATCTTTTCAAGGGCTACAAGTTTGATGTTTTGAGTTTTCAAAGTTTCAGTGTAAAATTTGGAGTAATTTTGAAAAGATTCAAATCTCAAATTTGACCCTTTTTCATCTCCCCTATCCAATTTCAAATGGAGGCATAATTTGAAAATGTTTTAAATAGAAAAGTTGTAGGTATTACCTAGATGTACAACTTTGGTATTTTGAGTTTTTGAAGTTTCAATATAAAATTCAAAGTAACTTTGAATTTACAGATTTTCAGAAAATTCAAATTTCAAAGTCTAGGCCGAATTGGAAAAAGTTTATATTGAGAAAGTTATAGAACTTTAAAAATTGAGCAACTTTTGTTTTTACATATTTTCAACTTTTATAGAAAATTTGAAAGTAATTTGCAAAATGGAGTCAGTGGCAGTTTTGTAAATATTAAAAAATTCAACCAACAGCAGGGCGCCACCGAGCTGCTTCTCTGACTGTTCGCCGCCGGCCTTCCTGCTGCTTCCAGGCGCACCTGTGCCCCGTCCTGATTCACCAGAGCGGTGGCAGTAGCAGCTGGCGAGCCCTGGCCGACTCGCCCCTGCCCTTATAAGCCATTGTCGTCGCCATCTACGTCTGCTTCTTGCTTCCTGCTGCCGCTGTTGAGCTTCGATCCATCGGTGCAAACCACCGTAGCAGCTCGTCTTTGGGCCAAATTGATCGCGCAGTCGCGTTCGCCTTGCCCTCACGCACCTCTTGAGCTAGCCCTCACAGCCTCGCTTCGCCTAGCCCGGTCGCGCGACATCATCTTCTCCCCGGTCGTTTGCCGCACCGCCGTAGCCACCCGCACCATGGTCAGGCCGCCCCGCCGCGTCTCCATCACCACCGTGTGGCTTGTCTGGTCTACGGTGAGCTGCTGATGCTATCTATCCACTCGATTCCTATCTCTACCGCGCCGTTAGCCATCTCCGCCGCCGCCGGAGCGCCGCTGCCCGCCATGAGCACCGTCGTGCGTGCATCGGTGCAGTAGAGGTTCAGCTAGTGCCTTGTGTTGATGCGCAGGGTCGAGGAGTTCGCGTAGGGGTTAACCCCGCAGCCGGAGGCCGGCGGCGAGCAAGCACCGCCGTCCGGCCGTCCGATCGCCATGGAGCTTGGCCTTGGGCCGGTTTTTGCCTCGGCCCGTTTCCATTCAAGTGTTGGGCCGTTTGGGCCAAAGAGAAGGAGGGCCGCGGGTCTGAAGTGAAGTTTTTGTTTTTGTTTTTCTTTTTCTGAAATTATCAAATAGTGCCAAATTTTATTTATTTCTTTGTGATTTTTGTAGAGTTCCAAAAATATTGAAAATTTTTGTGAAGACTTTTTGTACTGTGTACTATTTAGGAAAAATATTAAATGTCAATTTTGATTACTTTTAGTAAGTTAATTAATTAGCTCAATTAATTATTAAATGCAACTTCCATGAATTTTAGTAATTTAAATAAAAGTCCTAAAATCACGAAATTAATTTTGGTACTGTTTTTGGGGTAAGACTAATCGGTAAAAAAAGTTTGGACTTAATTGGATAAAATTTATTTTATTCTTAATTTCTGTCTTAATTAATTAATTAATTAAATATGTGTTTAACTTGATAATTTAGGATTTGTGTGACTTTGAGATTGTTTGTTGACCTTAGGTCATTAACATGTGATGATCCATGACATCCTATTGAGTTACTTGAGCTCACGATTAACTTGTTGACTATGATTTGTTAATGATAATTAATGTGTCAACATAGATCATTATTGACTAACGATTTCTTGTGTAAGTAACTAGTGGTCTTGTGACAGACTTACTTGTTATTAGATGCAACCTCTTGGGTAAAAACAAAGTTATGGTTAGTTAATCTTTAAATTAACCTTGTTGGCTTGCAACTGTACCGCGAAGGAAAGTTGTACTCAAGTAGATAACTAATGTTTATCCTTTCTAAATGTCTCTTGTATGCTATGCTTTGTTCATCATCATGCATCATGGCATGCATTCCATCATATTAAGCCTCGCATCATTTGTATACGTACAGTTTGTACGAGAGTGTTGTGGATCGTGTCGATCAAGCTTCGGAGAAGGTGATCCACCCGAGATGTTGGTGTCAAACTTGACTTCTACGAGAACTAACCACCGCCGTAACGAAGGCAAGCCCCGGACATACAACCACTCTTCTGTTTTATAAATGCTTTATTACACCTTAAGTCTAGTGTAACGTGCATTATGTTAGTAGGAGTTAGTTCATACCGTTGTTGCATAATTACCTTGATCTCCATTTATATCCAGATGATATCCCACTAGTATGTGTAGGTCGATCTCCTATGCTTAGTAATGCTTAGACTTCGGTAGAAGTCGAATGGTGGTTTCATCGTTCGCGAGAAACAGGTTTACCTTTGCTTCTCCTGACTTAATGACGGGTCATCAGAGCATATGAATATGAATATGGTAATATTAAGCTGAGACCGGTCGACGGACTTGCATTGGGAAAGGAGTCCCCATGTAGTGTCTCCGATTGAGTCAGTTAAGGACCGTACCGTTGTAGGCCCATCTGTGTTTCGAGACTTTGTAACTGATCACATGCTCTGGTAAGCCTAAGACCTCGGTAATGCCAATATGTGAGCGGCCAACCGCACACTGGGAGTGGAGAGATGGCGAGAGTAGTGTGTACCCTCATAGCCAATGACTGGATTGGAGGTGTACTGTACTCTCGGGTGGCGCTAGACCCGGTCATGTGTTGGAGGATCCGAGTGAAGGTTGATTTATGTAGGTTAGAGCCCTACATATCTCGTGTGGTTAGGGATCTCCAACTGGGTTTAATCGATTCGAATCGTCGCTGCTCCTCGGTTATGGAGACTTGATCGCCTGACCTACATCGTAGTTAACAATGGAACATGGTGATTATGGAAATGAGATGGAAAAGAGATGGATATGAAATGTGATGCTTGATACAAATGATTGAGATAGAACAGGTGCAAATCTATCTAAAATAAGCTTCACTAAAATTGATGCTAAAACTTGTTTAGAATATTGAAAGTAAGAATCCACGCATAGTAAAGCTTTTCTGCAAAACTCCTCTTTTCTAGCTCCACTACTTCCCTTAAAGTCAGCATATCCTTGGAGTCTTTTCTTTTCGTCGGATAAGTCTTGCGGAGTACAATTGAGTACTCAGGGTTTGTTAACCCCTGTTGCAGGTGCTGACTGGTGCTGCTAGTCAGGTCATGTCGGTGGGTTCGATATGATCTGGTTATCATCTCCTAACTTAGGTGCTCTACCCAAGTTATCTTCTGTAGTTCTACTCGAGTTCCGCCATTTAAGTTAAGTTTGTAAAAAGTTAACTTAATCATGATTTATAAATCTATTGTTATTCTTCTACACTCTGATGTAAAGTTTTGTAACAAATGTTGTAATGTTGTAGTTACTCCTTTGTTGATCCTGTGTGGGTTATAAAATGTGGATGATTCGTGTTTCCCGAGGACACCCGACAGATTTCTTAAGTTTTGTGGTACACATGTATGGTTGTTAGAGGTCTTTAAGACGACGACAAGTACATGTGGGCCATATTATTTAGGAGGTTCTGCCACAAAGACGGGTGTTACGATCTTAGAACCAGAGGCACTGCAAGCTCACATCACTTACTACTACAAGAGGTTATTTGGGAGTGAGCCAGCCTCAGTTTTTAAATTACACTCTGATCTGTGGAAAGATGACTCCAAAATCAGTCCAGCAAACAATGAAGCACTCACTAAACCTTTTACTCTAGCTGAATTAGAGGTGGTGGTTAAAGGATTGAGAGATGGATCATCCCCGGGCCATGATGGATTTACAACTCTGTTTTTTAAAACTTTTTGGTCGGAGCTTAGAACTCATATTCTAGATATGCTTCATGATCTCAGGGAAGGAAAGCTAGATTTATTCATACTCAACTATGGCATCCTTACCCTCATTCCTAAAGTAAAAGGTGCTACTAGTATTAAGCAATACCGTCCTATTTGTTTGTTAAATGTAGTCTATAAAATCATTACCAAAACTTTGACTCTGCGGCTTAACAACATTGCTGATAAGATTATTAGCCCCACCCAAACTGCCTTTGTCCCTGGGCACTACATTTTAGATGGGGTGGTGGTCATTCATGAGGTGCTTCATGAGTTAGGGAAGAAAAAGCAAAGTGGCATCCTACTTAAGCTCAATTTTGAGAAGGCATATGACAAGGTTAGTTGGCAATTTCTGGAAGAGGTGTTGGTTAAAAAGGGATTTTGTGAGAGGTGTGGATTCAGTGGATATTGAAAGCTGTCTGTGGTGGAAGAGTTGCTGTAAACCTGAATGGCGATTTAGGCAAATACTTCAGAAGCTATAAGGGGCTTAGGCAAGGAGACCCTCTGTCCCCTTTACTTTTCAACATAGTTGCTGATGCATTATCAGCTATCCTAGACAGAGCGTCTAAAAGAGGTGTTCTGAGAGGTGTTACCCCTGATCATGTAGAAGGAGGCCTTACCCATCCTCAATATGCTGACGATATTGTACTCTTCATCCAAAATACTCAACAAGACATTGAGAACCTCAAAATTCTTCTTTTCTGCTTTGAAGAGGTGTCAGGATTGAAGATTAACTATAATAAGTCAGAGGTGTTTACAATAGGAGTCAGCAAGGCAGACTCGGAGCTGATAGTTGATGCCTTTAACTGCAAGCTGGGGGAATTCCCAATGAAATATCTAGGCCTTCCATCAGTTATAAGAGGTTATCCAAAGACGGGGCTCCTGCTAGTAAGGTGGAGAAGAGGCTTGAGACTTGGAAGTGCAACCAATTTTCTCATGGAGGGAGGTCCATCTTGATCAATTCAAGTCTATCAAGCATCCCCATGTACATTATGGGTTTTTACTGGCTTCGTGAAGGCACACACAAGAAGATGGATTCATTAAGGGGCAGATTCTTTTGGGAAGGTGTTGGCAATAAACAGAAATATCATATGGTTAAGTGGGAAGCACTTGTTGTCCCCAAGGAATTTGGCGGGCTTAGTTTTATTGACAGTAGAGCAATGAACACTTCCTTGCTAGCCAAATGGATCTTTAAGTTAGATAGTGGTGAGAAGAGTTTAGCTCTAGAGGTGCTGAGGAAGAAATATCTTAATGGCAAGAGTTTCTGTCAGAGTAAGCAAAAGGGTTGTTCTCAATTTTGGCAGGGGCTTGGCAAAGCCAGAGATTGGTATGAAATGGGAACTAAATGGATACTTGGCAATGCTATGTAGATTAGGCTTTGGCATGATGTGTCGATGGGAGATTGTCCACTCAAGACTTTGTTCCCAAGATTGTTTAGAATCAGCAGGAATTTGGATTGGTCAGTGGCTAATGCTAAAGAGGTGGACTGGCAGCTTGATTTTAGGAGGCAGCTTGGAAATGAGGAGGTGGCTGAGTGGAATGATCTCCAAGAAGCTCTTGATGATATATAGGTTTCAGGAGAAGAAGATAAAGTTTCATAGGCTCTAACCCCCTCGGGAAAGTTCACTACAAAATCTAGTTACAGGCTGATCAAAAATTCTGGAGAGGTAGATACTAGAATGACTGAACTGTGGCAGACTAAGATTCCTTTGAAAGTCAAAATCTTCCTCTGGATGCTTTGGCACAACAAGGTCCTCACTGGGGATCCGTTTAAAATTAGGAAAGGCAAAGGCTCTGAGAAATGCAAATATTGTGGCAAACTTGAAACTAGAAATCATCTCTTTTTTAACTGCAATATTGCTCAAGTGATCTGGGTTTGGGTTAGAGTTAGTATGAGGTGGTTATAGACCTACATCTATCCAACATTTTGAGGATATGATGGAGATCGGTTCTGGCAATAGCAATAATTTGTCATCCTTTTTCATTCTAGCCAGTGTTTCTTGGAGTCTGTGGAAGACAAGAAACAACTGGGTTTTTAATGATGTCTTAGTCAGATCCCCAAAAGCTATTGCTCACATGATCATGGGATTTCTCTCACAGTGGATGAAGCTCTTGAAGCCAGCGGACAGACTGAAGATGGAGGACATCATCACGAAGCTGAAGGAAGGTCTGAATGCATGGTGACTGCGGCGTTCTGAGAAGATCTGGAAGAGGTGTCTGCGTTTGCTCCTGGGAACATTTTGGCTTAGAGGTGCTTGTTAAATAGGAGGTGTTGAAGGACGTCTCTTGGCTACAAGGTAGCTTTTCTATATTTCCTTTTCTAGTTGATTGTTATCTTGGTACTGTATCGTTTCTATCTGATGTTATGCCGTATGGTTCTTGCCATTTTGTAAAGCTGGTGTCCCCAACAAACTCGTTTGCTTTCAATATAAGCAGGGCGAAGGTCTTTGGTCTAAAAATTATCCATCCACCTCCTCTGCTCTCCAGCCGCAGCGGCATCCAAATTGCGCCCTTCCGCGTCGTGCCGCACTCGACGCATCAGCCGCCGCCGCCAGTTCCTCTCCCTCTCCGGCATCTCTCTCCTCTAGTGCGCGCCCGCCGTCGCCCGCACCCGCGCCCGCCTCTGCCTGCACGCGTCCGAAGCTCCTCCTCCCCCACCGGCGACCTCCGTCAGACGCTCCTCCTCCCCCACCGGCGCCGCCGACGAGCTGGCTCCGCCTAGGGGTCCGCCTACCCCCTAGGCCAGGTGAGACCCCCTCGCCTAGTGCCTAGTCATGCCTAGGCGGACGCCTAATGTCGCCTTTTTGAACATTGTATACATGTTTTGAAAACTCTCCGTGTCTACTGTATAAGAACTAGAAGATATGTATCAATTGAATGAATGGAAAACCGTAGTGCATGGGAAGTAGTAGCAACCTATCTTTCAGTACTCTATCTATTATTGTTCATATTTTCCTAGTGTGTTTCTTACCCGTTGGTGAGAGCCAGTTTTTACTTCCTAACACCCTTGTCTTTCAGGCAACATCAGCACATAGCTCTGTCAAAGCTAAAGTGTGACAAAGAGCCACTTAATAACAAGCGGTTGTACTCTGTAATACCCATGTCTTCTATGGACCAGTTCTGAACATGGTTCTTATGTTATTAACTAGATTGTTTTGATTTCATACGAAAAATTGAATTATATTATAATTGTTCATCCTTTGTGAAGACTCGTGTAATAATGATGTTGTAAAATAAGTATAATTTCATTTTTTGGGTAACAGTACAACACACGTTCATTATCATGGTATTGTTTTTTTTTCTGTTGCAACGCACGGGTATTTACCTAGTTTAGATATACATTAAATGCTTTAAAATCCCTCACATATATCATCACTTACAGCATGACTCCCATAACTCTTTGACAGAATGCTATCTCATATCTCCTATACCTAAATAGGAGATCCCCATTAGCATACTTTCCTGGCTTCTCAGAAAACCACGTCAGCATCGATCCACGCCGACAGAACACCAACTGTCCTTCCCCGCATGAACACAGCAACTTGCATGCCTCTCCCTCTTCCGCTGCTTCTGTCTGATCTCCTCCCCACTATCCCTTCCACTTCGGTGACCCACAATCCCCAAACGACTGTCTCTCCCATCCGTGAATATGAAACCATGACCCTTTTTCTTCGGTTCTCCCTCCCCACATTAATTCTTCTACAGGTGAGCTGCATCGTGCATTATGTCAGGCTATCCGCAAATATTCATCCTCTATACCTCGTAGTCAGCCAGATTCTCTCCTCTATACTCAATTCTTTCGCACCCATCCATCCTCTATATCATCCTCTATCCACTCTATCCACTGTGGGACCCACTTGTCACTTTATTTAAATATATCCATGTGTGATCTAGTTTTGAAGGATTTATTGAGACGAATTTAATGGTGCAATCGAAATTTAATTTGGATTTTTGGTTTGTGAGTTATAACATTTTTTCCTTTGTTTAGCTAGTAGGGCCCGCCACTGCCCACTGTAGAGTAAGCACTGTACCACTCTAAATATAGAGTGAGAGAAATAATAGAGTATCGTTTTAGAGTACTCAGTGCAGCAATTTTTACTCTATATTTATACTCTAAAGCTTTAAAATATCCTTTAGAGTACCCATTGCGGGTAGTCTCACACCCAACATCAATTAATGCAAGAAAACAAAGTCTCCCTCCTCATCGCTTTAAATCACCACCGCATGGACATGAGGCAGATGCCGCCACACAGCGACACGAGACTGCTGTTTGATGCTTAGGCTGCTGCCCATCGACGGCGCCTGAAGCGGGAAGCCGACGATGCTACGAGGGCAGCGGCCGCGACCATGCGTGATGGGCGTGGGCTGCCGTTGCGGAGCAGGAGGTGGGGGGTGGAGGATGCGTTGGCATTGAGACTGGAGGAGGATATAGTAGGGGCGTCGTTTGGCACTCGCCGTCCATCCCTGCACGCCACCTGCCTCTTCCGCCGAAGACTTCGACGGACCCAACATGCGCGCTACTATGACTGCAGCAGACTCCTCTCTGCCGCCGCGGGGTGAGGCCGTGATGGCTCTTCAGCTCTGGATCGAGATGTTGAGGAGAGAATTTTCTGCAGAAAAATATCCGGCAAGTGGTGGAGGATACGAGGCAGATGAAAGAGTCGAGAAGAGGTCGTCCACGTGCGTACGCGTGAATCGCTGCTGATTTCTTTTTTCAGGTATGGTACCCTTTTTTTTACGAGAGATGGATGGACCCTCCACTAACTTTTCATGATTGTACTTGAAAGTACTCGTTAGCCTGGCACATACAGATACATTACGTAGGCTCCAAGCGTCCATACTTTCATCGCTCGATGTTAAAAGTATACACGGTGCTATTTCTAACGAAAGGAAATGACAGAACCAAAATAATATCGTTTTCATAGAATTTTTTTGTTTTATGCTGTCCTATTTTTTAACTAAATTGTGATAAGTTTTGTTAGTAATCCATTAATGGTGGATCGGTAAAACAGTCACTACTCTATCATATTCACACAATTATGTTTATTTATCTCAATCTATCCCTCAAATTCTATGGTAAAGCAAATTAATAATAACACAGTAGTAAGCTCATAGTATACATTAAAAGAGAAGAAACATGACAACTAGGTTTAATTTGTTAGCCCAGAATTTTAGTAGCAAGGTAGAAACCGTAGAGGTACTTCGGCAACCAAGTACTGTGAACGATTTGTATTCTTTTTTTCGAAAGGCAGCCAAAAGCTTTGGCTGGATTTTTATTAGCCGAAGAAAGAAAAAACAAAAGAGAACTACAAGAGTCACCAGACTCCACTACCCCTCTGTACAGCCACTAGAAACAGGAAAAAAAAGAGAAGACCACTCACGCTAGAGACCCCGGTCTAGCACCACTAAGACCTGAAACACCTGTTGGACCCCAAAAAAAAAGAACAGACTCCTAGAAGGAGCAAAGAAAAACGAGCCGAAAGCAAAGTCAGACGAACATTTAAAGAAACGGAGCTACTACTGAAGTTCTTGCCAAGGCGTACTGATCAAACTCTTCTTTGCAAAGAAAGGCCACCTCCCTTGGCTGCAGGCTGATATTTTGGAAGATTCGTCTGTTCCGCTCTTTCCATATATTCCACCAGTAGTAGCTAATGAGCCCATCAAACTTTCTTCTGAGCGTGCTAACGATCTTCATTCTGCATTTGCGCCAGTAGCTATGCAAGGGACCATTTGAATTGACTGTATCGAGCAAAGCTAATCCCATCCAAGACTTGAGATGTGACCAAACATCCTTGGAGAAGCTGCAATCCTTGCATAAATGAGTAGGGGTCTCCGGATCATTTCCACAAAGCTTACATATTGGGTCGTTTGGCCAATTCCTCTTGATTAGATTATTTGCTGTCAGTATCTTTTTGTGCAGCAAAGTCCACACAAAGAACCTGACTTTCGGTTCAGCTCTTGCCTTCCAGATGGGCATCAATTTGAGTTTACTGAAAGTCCCTTCAAATTGAATGTGGTAAGCGCTCTTCGCTGAATATTCACCATCTGTCGTCCACCGCCATACTATGTTATCCTCCCTTGCTATGTCTAACTGTAACTGATGTACCTCCACCCAGATCAACACGTATTCCTGAATTTCCACCTCACCGGAGATCGGTGAAATGTGTGAGATCCACCTATTCCCCTGGAGAGCGGCCCGGACGGAGAGTTTTTTCCTTTTGGCCTTGCTGAACAGTGTTGGGGCGATGGATTTCAGCGTCCTGCCATGTGCCCAGGATGAGAGCCAGAAACTCGCTGTTTGCCCATTTCCAATAGTTACTACCGTAGACGCTGCAAACAGGTCCCTATCTTTGCTGTCACATGGTAGATCAAGTCCAGTCCATGCTCTGTCCTTGTAGCGCCATTGGAACCAGAGCCAGCGTAGCCGGAGTGCGCGTGCAAAGCGCTCAAGATCGAGGATCCCCAGGCCTCCCTTGGGCTTTGGTCGACAAGAAGTTGGCCAGTTCACAAGTGAATGTCCTCCATAAACTTTGTCGGGAGTCTCCCCTCGCCAAAGGAAACTTCGTCGTAGGCGATCAATTTTCTTCACCAGCCATTTTAATTTCGGGAACGCCGTCATGTGATATATAGGCTGGGCTGAAAGGACCGATTTAACCAACGTCTCTCTGCCCGCCGTGGTTAAGAATCTCCCCTTCCATCCTGGGATTCTTGCTCCAATTTTGTCAAGCAATGGTTGCACATTGATCTTCCGCAATCTCCTGATGTGTAGTGGGAGGCCCAGATACTTCCCAGGGAAGGTACACACCTTACCTTGGAAATTTTGCAACAACTGTATGACTACGTCCATGGCTAATCGGATGGGGTATATTTCAGTTTTTTCAATGTTGATCGTCAGGCCCGAGCACCTCCCAAAGAACTCGAGAATTTTGTGGAGATGATCAATTTCTGTGCTAGACGGAGCAGCAAAAATTGCAGCATCGTCCGCGTAAAGAGAGCACCGAAGATTGGCCGCTTTCGGCAAGACCGGAGACAAAATGCCCTTGTCAGCAGCCATTTGTATGATCCGTTGTAGGGGGTCTATAGCTAGGATGAAAAGCATTGGGGATAGGGGATCCCCTTGCCTCAGCCCTCTTTCATGCTTTATCTCCTTTGTCGGTTGCCCATTGATCAGCACCGTTGATGTAGCCGTGCCAAGTAGGGCAGCTATCCAATCTCTCCACTTTGTGCTGAACCCTAAGTTGTCAAGCACTTCCAGCAGGAAACTCCAATTTATAGAGTCAAAAGCTTTAGAGATGTCCAATTTAATAAAGAGGGCCGGCTTCTTCTTCTTGTGTAATAGCTGAATAACCCGTTGCACATAAATGAAGTTATCATGAATACATCGCTTCCGTATAAACGCGTTCTGGGCGATTGAGACTATCTCATCTAGGTGTGGTGCCAGTCTGTTCGCTAATATCTTTGTGATAATTTTGGCGGTACTATTAATTAGGCTGATCGGCCTAAAGTCTGACAACGAGGCGGCATCTTGAATCTTGGGCAGCAGAACTATATGCGCCGTGTTCACCAGTCCCAGCTTTGCGGTTTGATTATTGTAGAAAAAAGTCAACGCCTGAACTAGGTCCTCCTTGATTATGAACCAGCACTTCTTGTAAAAACACCCAATGAAGCCGTCAGGCCCCGGGGCCTTCTCAGAAGGCAGCTCCTTGATTACCGCTTCTATCTCCTGTGTGGTGAAGGGTACATCTAATTCCTCAAGATCATGCCGGACGTACCCAAGCTCCGCCCAATTGATCCCTTGTGTTCTGTCGTTTGCTTTTCCAAGCAGATTGGTGAAATGATTAAAAGTCAGTGAGGCTTTGCTTTGCTGTGACACAGCTAGACCAAGATTGCCATTCAGAGTTGCAATGAAAGATTTCTTCTTCCTCATGCTCGCATGCAGATGGAAGAAGCTAGTATTTGCATCACCTTTCCTTATCCAAGTCAGCCTCGAATGCTGCCGTGCTCTTGCTTTCTGTACTGCAGCCATGCCCAACGATTTAGTCTTCAGGTATTTCTTGAAATTCAGCTCCTCCTGTGATAATTGTCTCGTCTCTTGTGCTTTCTCCAGGTGTTCAAGTGTTAGTGTAAGGATCGCCCATTTTATACGCCAACCCTTCATAGATTTCCTCCTCCAATTCTTCAGGGCTTTGGCCGTGCGAAGCATTTTGACGTGTAGTCTAAGGAACGCGTCTTGTGTGTTTACTGGTTTATTCCAAGCCTCTTGGACCGTATCCATGAAGCCAGCCCTATGTACCCAATGCGATTCAAACCTGAAGCCCTTGTAGAAGTCGATGTTTGTGTCCCCATGAAGGAACAGTGCGCTATGGTCGGAGCCCAACGAAGCTAAGGCTCGCAGATCAGTATTTGGGAAGATCTCAAGCCACTCAGTAGAAGCAAATAGATGATCGATTCTAGTCATAGTGGGTGTGTGCTGATCATTGCACCAGGTATATTTCCTACCCCGAATTTCCAGGCGCGCGAGCTCGAGATTATCTATGGTTGACCTGAATCTATTAATCAGCGACAAATTCAGTCTTGTGTTGTTTTTGTCTTGGGCACAGAGGATCAGGTTGAAATCCCCGAGCAGCAACCAGGCTGGTAGTGTGCATGATTTCAGTGCTTCAAGTTCTTGGAGGAATAAAATCTTGTCTCCATCACTTTGTGGACCGTATACCCCGGTAAGCGTCCAGACTTCATTTTGGGCCAACATCGTTATTGTTGCCGAGATTGTGTTCTGAGTGAGGTGCGGTTGTGACAACGTGAAAAAACGTTCAGAGACTGCGATTAAAATCCCTCCTGAGGCCCCGTGAGATGGTAGAAACGCTGAGTTTGTTGCCATATCGGCGCCCACCGTTTCTACCAGGATGTTACGAGTCCAATTGCTAATCTTGGTTTCCTGGAGACATACCATAGTGGCTCCCGATGAGATGATCTGCGTTCTCACCGAAGCCCGTTTTACCCCATCGTTTAAACCCCTCACGTTCCAACAAAGCAAGTTGCAGTCCTTAGCTGACATAATAAAAATTCCAACTACAAGACCACTGCCACAACAATCTGTTCCAGCGACTAGCGCCCAAACCAGAAGAGTAGTAGACAACAATGGGGTGGGCCGAAGGCAACACAGCCAGCAGGTCCAAGATCGTGCCCCCAGATGTCAAAACACACAAGCTCAGCCGAAGGCTACAAGGCCAGCAGGCTGACAACCAAATCCGCCGAAGGCTCGCAGGCCAGCAGGCGTCCGACATACCACTGAAAGTTCTCGAAACTAAGCCGAACCAGTCTCCAGCTACTACCCGGACACGATACAAGGGGTATGTGACCCCAGCTCTCATACATGGAGAGCTAATCATTGGATGGGAACCACTTGAAACCAGTCGCCTAAGCCACCAGGCCCGGCGACTCCACCAGCTCGCTTGGGATGGAAGTATTCTTCTGGTCTGTAGCGCCTTCCTCCCCGTGCTCGATGAGGTCCTGAATAGCCTCCATGGTGAACTGCTCCAGTGGCCTTGCGAAGTGCTGTGCATGAAATTCAAATTCATCAGATGGAGAAATTTTCCTAGAAGCGCTGTTCCCAGTACCTCCTAGGTCGCCCAGCTTGCGAACTAGCAAATCGTGCGCTATCTGTACTGTCCCTTTCCCAGAATTCGCCATGGCCTTCTTTGCTAACCTAGTGCTTTGGCGTTTGTTTGGGCCCTGTGCTACGTCTAATAAAAACTCGGCGTTGGTGCGTTGTGGCCTGGTAGTTAGTAATGGTGGAGGTACTGGTTTAGAGATAGCACTTAGAAACTCCTCTATCTTTGTTGTTTGTGTGTGCAAGGTTGGGTCCCCCTCAATTGGGTTCTCATTGATCACCAACCCATCTTGCACGGCTGAACCCCCCCCAACTGTGAGTGTGTACGTGATGGGGTCGACACCATGTGCATGCACAAGTTCTGTTGCATCTAAACTGCCAGTGTTGGTACAAATGTTGCTAAACTGGGTCGTGGCAGCTAAATGTTGAACATCCTGAGTTACGGGATATTTTAAATGGGATGTGGATTTGTGGGATGGGCTCACCAGAAGGTTGCTGATCATCGACTCCAGCTGCAGCTCTATATCAGTCTCCACCGTGTTGTTGACAGTGACGTTCTCCACCTCCATGGTGATTGTGTTCTGCTCCATTGCCACAGGAGCGGTCACCTGCACGGACATCCCCTCACCAGCAAACTGCTGCTCCACTCCCTTGTTGTCGGTGTTGTTGACGATGATGTTCCCTTCCTCCATGGTGGTTGTGTGCTGCTCCATTGCCGCGGGAGCATCCTCCTGCACGGGCTCCCCCTCACCAGCAAGCTGCTGCTCCACTCCCTCTGTAGACATTGGCAACGAGGATACAGAGGTTGGGATTGTGTCACCCTTACTATGTGTAGAGCATAGGATGGTATCAAGAAACTCACTGATGTCGCCTGTTGCAGTGGTGACTGGAGGTTGGACCTTCTCTGACTCCTTGATGGTGGGACCATCAGACTCTGCACATGGATGAGTTTGAGTCAGGACATGAAAAAACTCGACGTTTGGCGCTTGGATTTGTGGAGGCGGGAGTGAGGTACCCAAAATGAGTATGATGCTGTCGTCCTGGATAGGGGCCTTCCGAGGCTTGAGCTCAGTTGCAATAGGATCGGCGAAGGTCACCCTCTTGGGCTGCTTCTGTTGCGCTTGCGCCTTGACCCTCCAGACGTGGGTGGCCTCTTTCGCTGCCCTGTTTCTGCGTGGTGGAGACTCAGCACGTGCACGCCACCTGTTTGAGCTGATGCAATCCTCAGCTCCGCCTCTGCAGCGGCTGTTGCGCGCCCAGGCCGAGGAACTTCGGTGGCGACGGTTGCCTTGTCTGCGGCGGCCATCGTAGTCGTCGTCGTCGCGGCGCGGCCTGAAATCATGTCCACGATCACGGTCCCGGCCTCGCCTTCCATGCACGTGCTCGCCCTTCGTGTCCGGGACACCGTAGTCCCAGTCGAAGATGCGGCGCGCCTTGCGGTTGCCGTCGATCCTCCCCGGTTCCCTCAGGAAGGAGAGGTCCTCCACCACCTCCAGGTGGTTGCGCAGCACATACTCCTGCCCGCGCTTGACGTCGACCGGGTCGTCGCGGTGGGGGTGGCCACGGTCAGGCTCGGTCACCGTGAGCACCACCTCAAGGGGGATGTCGCACGGATCATGGCACCAAGCCCAGAGATCAAAGGACCTGGTGCGGTGTCGGCGTCGTGTCGTCTCCTCCAGGTAGTGCACGGCGCAGCTGTTGCCCACCACCTTAGCCGCCACGTCCGATGCCCAGCAGTGCACAGGGACCCCTTCAACACGGACCTTGACTCGATAATCCCAGGTGGTCTGCCTGGCGTAGCGGTGCTCATTCCAGGCCGCGAACTGGAACCGACGCCCATTGTCGGGGAGGGTGCCGACGTCGACCACGCGCTGCCGGTCTCTGGGGTCGCTGAAGATCGCCAGGAATTGCTCGGGGAAGTGCTTGATCACTTGGACGTCGTCGTGGTGGATGCCGAGCTGATTGCGCAGAGCGTCGACGAGATGATGTGGCTCGGTGTCGTGGCTGCTGCCCCCAAGCCAGCAGACGGCCGCCCGGTCGATGAGCTCGTTCCGGCGGCGGTGGGCTTCCCCAGCGGCCGACACTGCACAGAAGGCCCGAGCGGGCCTAGCGCGTGGGTCTCCGGGGTACCGCGCAGCCGCCATCCCCTCCTTTCTTCCTACCTCTCCCCTCACCACCTCCACAAAGGAACGATGGTCGATCTCAGCGGGTTTGTGCCTGATGGTGAGGTCTCTGGTTGATCTGAAGTGTTCCTGGGTGAGGGAGGAGAGTCGAAGTTCCTGGTGCCCTCCCTTTTTAAGCATCTCTGGCCTAGCGAAGTGATTCTTGGAGGGGCAGCCCAGCGCTCTGTGCCCAGACCGGAAGCATTTCCAGCATCTTGACGGACGGTGGCAGGAGTAGGCCAGATGATTCGGTGAAAAACAATTAAAACACCTGCCTTCCATCTTTGATTTAAAGAACACGGTCCCAGGCAGCTTGTCCAGAGGGCTATGAATGGCACTCTTCTCTGAACTCCCCTTCACCCTACGATTCACCCTAGCTGGCTCCCAACCATCTTCCTCTGTGCTCCTCTCAGATTGGGGGTGCTCCAGACGCGTGCTCTTCTTTGCAGAGTGGACAGTTCCGGCTGTTGATGGCGACTGGACATTGTGGGTGGACTGAACCTTGAAAACTCGGCCGCCATGAATGCTATGTGTAGGCTGCACTGCTTTCCCTTTCTTGCTCTCTGGGATTCTGGCCCTGATGAGCTCGGCTTGAAGATCCATGTCTTCTGGGTGGCTCTTGGATGGCTGCAATGAAGGCTTGCTGACCTGAGGATCCCTTTGCTCCTGCCGCTTGGGGTGGTTAAAGAAATATAGACAAGCAGTTACCTGAACCATAGACACTTGCATAGGGATGATTATTGGAGACGATATTTGTTTTCCAAAGTTTGGTGAACTGCAGAGAGTTGAGTTGTAGAAAGCAGCAACTGCCATCAATCCATAGTGACATCACATTGATATCATCTGCATAACCAAGTATCGCCATACTAGAACTCTGCCCAAGAATTTTCTGCAGCTTATCAGACTTCCTCAGCACCCAGCTGGCAACACCTTCGGAACAAACCTTCCTCTCCCACATTTGGAGCCTGTGGCCTGACAGAATGGTCAGGCACAGAACGCCATTTTGTGCTAGCAAGATTCGACAACCGCCCTTCGAAACTGCACCAGAAGGACACTCAACCAACGCTAGAGTATGTGTGTCCAAATCAAACTCAGCAAAGCCATAGCCATGACCAAGAGGCATCCAATACAAGGCATTGCCAACCAGGACGCCGGGACGAGCAACATAATAAACCACAAACGGAACAGCTGCTGAGACGAGATTGCTCCATTTGCCTGTTTGTGATGAGTATTAATGCAGGTAAACACCTGTGTGTGATTGCGGGTGACACCAACCATGGCCACCTTGAAGGGGCAGGAGCAGAAGCCGCCGTGGACGTGGCTGTGGTCGCTGGCAGCAGCGCAGAGTACCGCACCGTTCCAGATCATCCTCTCTTCGTTATCCAACTCCGGCGGAACAGCAACCCGGCGGTGCTGGCCTGTTGGGGGATCCCACGCAACTATCTCCTTCTCCTTCAGGCTGTAGAGGAGCACGCGGCCGTGGTGGCATCCGAAGTTTCTCTAATGGTTAGGATCACAGCCACCCTTCTCATCGCCAATCGGCGGACAGAAGCGCTCGGGTGGGATGAGATCCGGCGGGTCCATTACGGATCTGAAGAAAGAGGAGTGTACAAGTTCATCGAAGAAGCCGATAAGAGGGGGATTCAGGTGGTGGGAGCAGAAGCGGTGGCGGAAGTGGGGATTAGTGACGAGACGGCGCCAGCGCTTGCAGACGAGCGAGGCGCGGGGGAGCGAGGAGGGCCACGGCGGTAGGCGGAGGAGGATCTCGTAGAGGATGTCGTCGTCGTCGTCTGGTAAAGTCACCAGCGCGGAAGGGCCGCAGTGGTGGCCGCGCGTCATGTCGCGTCTCGCCGCCTCCAGTGGCGTTGGGGAGACCAGAGACGACAAAGGACGTTCAGATCCTGCACATGGCAGCGACAGGATTACCAGGTAGGGGTTACATGGCGGCCGCGAGCGTGCGGGCTCAGGATGGAGAAGAGGCGAGGGCGCTACAGATCCGCCTCCGGGGCCAGCGAATGCGCGGGTGCTGTGAAACCCTAGCCGCCTGCTCCAGTGAGCGGATTCAGAGCGAGCGAGTGCGGAGCCGTGGAACGGAACAAGAATCCTCTGACTTCGCATGCCCTTCGTCCTTTTTTTGAGCAGAACATCTGCCCTTCGTCTAAACACTCATTGTTTGTTCCGACCATCTCCGATTTCCCAGTCCGGCCCAATATAGTCCATTATAAAAGATGGCAGTTTGTCTACAGGTTACTAAAAACTTTTAGGGGTTACAGCGGTAACTGGTCTAACTTTTTCTTCCCTCGCCATTCTGTTCACCTTTCATCTATTTTTCATCGTTTGCTAACCCTTACATGTGGGCCCGACCTAAGAAAACGTCCAAAATGCCCCCTCTCTCCCAATCCCTCCCTATGCCAGCCTCCTGCCCCTCTGGCACTCGCTACACTCTTGTTCGAGTAGCCCGTCCTCGTTGTTGTGGACGCCGTGTACGCGCCCTCGCCATCGTGGACGTAGTCTCCTCACTCGCGGCCACAGCCGCGGCCGCGCCATCCTAGTCGGCTCGCTCACGGTGTCCGGCTAGCTCATGGCGAGCACCTCGCAGACGACTATCGCAGCCTGGCACTCCAGCCGTCTCGCAAGATGGCCATGCATGCGGGAAGGCCCGAGTGTCCAGGGCGTGGGGCGGGGCGCTCGTGGCGGCGCCCACGCTGCCAGTGTCGGGGACGACCAGCGTGACCGCGGGGTTGGGTGGGGTGCAAGTTATAGGTTATGGTGAACGCCTCGCGGGGGGCGGCTCCTTGGTCAGTGCCATGGCCGTTTGCGTGAGCACGTCCCTGTGCTCGTGCATGCTGGTGAGGCGGAGGTGCAGGCTAGCAGGTGCAGCAAGTCGAGCCACTGCGTGGCATTGGCGCCGCCGAGGTTGACAACGTGCGCGATCTTCTCCGACTTCATGGCCTCCAGTATGCATTGGTTGGCAGTGGCCCCCCAGCAAGGCGGAGGAACTGGCAGAGGTTGACGAAGTGGCACCTCGCGGTGGCGAGCTAGGTGAACGGGGCCCGGCCTGCGGCAAGAGCAACGCGCGCCACAACCCGAGCCACGCTCGGAGCGCGTGCCACTCTAGCTCCTCCACGAAGGCGGCAACCAGTGGTTAGGGTCACAGCCGCTCTTCTCATCGCCGATTGGCGGACAGAAGGGCTCGGGTGGGATGAGATCCAGCGGGTCCATTACGGATCTGAAGAAAGAGGAGTGTACAAGTTCATCGAAGAAGCCGATAAGAGGGGGATTCGGGTGGGGGGAGCGGAAGCGGTGGCGGAAGTGGGGATCAGTGACGAGGCGGCGCCAGCGCTTGCAGACGAGCGAGGCGCGGGGGAGCGAGGAGGGCCGCGGCGGTAGGCGGAGGAGGATCTCGGAGAGGATGTCGTCGTTGTTAGGTAAAGTCGTCGGCGTGGCAGGGCGGTGGTGGCGGTGGCAGCGGCCACGCGTCATCTCGCGTCTCGCGTTGGGGGGAGACCGGAGAGGCGGAGACACGAAAGGAAGTGGATTGTTGATATTTTCAGTATACAGTGCATTTCAGTATTTTTTTTTAGAAAAGGGTGGATTGCATTACATCTAACACAGTACACCCAAGTTACAAACAGGACCCTGATGAAGTATGAAATTACTACAAAACGCATACAAGTCCTGGACATGGTCTCCCCTGCTCATCTTCTCGGTGCCAAAGCCATGGAGAATCGATGAGACCGGAGCAACAATCTCCAAACGAACCGACGAGGTAAGGCCACCACAGGCCAACTCAAATTTTGAAGCCACTACAGACGGTATCCTGATCCCAAGACACCTGAAGATCACTGAACGAACTGGGCTGAGACCCCGTCGGCCTGAGGAAAAGACATCTTCCCCTGCGAGGAGATGCAGAAGCAACGGCACCACCGAGACCAGACAAGGCTGGAGCAGCAGGCCGGTGAAGAACTCTAACCAGGGGAGCAGAACTGACTCCACCCCAACCATTATTAGTTTTCGTCGCAAAAAAAAACCATTATTAGTTCCGTTAAAAATGGAGCTGGGAAATTTTCGGCCCAGCGGCTTTGAAGGAAAAAAAAGGCAATTCCTTTGGGCCTTCTCCGTAGGCTGCTGGGCTAGGAAAGCCAACTAGCCCAGGCCCAGTAGCGAGTATTTTCGAATGATTTGGCTCTCCGCCCCCTACCGTTAACAATGAAAATGGACGGAAACCGACGAAAAAACCCTATTTGTACTTCTGTTTCTATATTTTTTAGTGGAATCGGAATATGCGGACATACGAAAACGAACAAATACGGATGGAGAGCCGGAAAATTAAACTAAGATCACATAATCTAATATTCTCAAAGTATACATATATAAAGTCATGTAATAATATATGCAAAGTTTAATATTCATTTACATGCTATGTACGTGAACATAATATGCATATTTGGTGATTCGTAGTTATATTAACATAGCATAAGGACATGTAATTATTAAACATGTTGAGCATAAATTGAAAATGAGATAAAAACGGGATAAATATGGGTCTATTCCGTATTAAAACGGGATTACTCGGAAACGGACGGAAAACATCATTTTCTACTTTCGCAAATACGAAAACGGGATCTCACAAATACGCAAACGGATAAAAAATGTAGAAAACGGAACGGGACGGTACGGGAAAAATTCAGTCGATTTTCATCCGAGCTTTTTACCTGTGCCCTTGTTTAGTTCCCAACTTCTCTCCAAAATTCCACTATGCAAAAAGAAGATTTCCCGTCACATCGAAATGTCGGCACATGTATGAAGTACTAAATGTAGATTAAATTAAAAATTAATTACACAGTTTTATTGTACTTTGCGAGATGAACATTTTAAGCCTAATTAGTCAAAGTTTGGACAATTTTTACCAAATACAAACGAATTGCTGCGCACTGTAGCGAATTCGGGTGTCCCAATTCGGGAACTGAACAAGGCCTGTGTGCCATTATAAAAGATCCAAATGACCTACGTACCATTGAAATTTTGAAAAGCTCCTCAGCACCCTTCTCCAAAATTTCTTTTACCCGTGTGCCACTTCCGTCACCTTGACGTTTCATCCTACAGAGCTGACTGCCAACTGGAGCTTAAAATTACTTTTATGCCCATCAGTGTCTCTGATCAATCCTTTGGTCGCTCGTGACTTCCTCTGTCATGTGGTTCGTTCCCCACTCAGAACTCAACCTCGAACTCCCTAGAGCTGCAGCTGCTGAAGCCGATTTGTGCGGGAAGCAGGTGCACCCGGGCATGCGCGCGGAGGGAGGCGCGGGCGCAGCTGGGGGCGTGCACGAGGGAGCTGCGGCTGGGCACGCGAGGAAGCGTCGTCCCGGGCGCCGGTTGCGTGCGAAGCTGCGGCGCTTCCGTGGGGAGGGCGCAGGCCTCGCGCGGAGAGGTAGGGCGCGGGCCCTGTGTGCGTGAGGTAGGCCGTGGCTCGCTCTCGGTCGTGTGCTGAGCAGCCAGGAGGCCGATTTCGTGCGGGTTTGAAGGATGGCGGACGGGCGACCAGCTTGGCTTCGAGACGGGTGAGTTCTGCAAGCAGCCAAGCACAGCTCAGGCACATTTTGGATACAGAACACCACATAACGTCAGCCACCCTTTGCTCACCGCCAATGTGCTCTCTGGTGATCCCTCAGTATATGAAGACAGGTGCAGGGACTTCACAAACTTGCAATCACATCGAAATTCTCTATTGGGATATCCACCTCTTTCCAATCACGGCAGTGCTGCATTTCTTCAGAATTCACCACCTTGGCGTTATTACTCTGATCATTCCACTAGGACAGATTCACCCTCAGCGCCATTTACACCAACAATGATGCAGCAGGTGGCAACATCTTCAGATTACCGTGCCAATCTGCCTCATCAGTCATATGGGCTGTGTTCACTTTCGAAATATTTGGAGAAAATATTTCTATAGCACTTTTATTGTTATTTGGTAAAATTTATCCAACCATGAATTAATTAGGCCTAAAAGATTCATCTCGAACTTTACAGACAAACTGTACAATTAGTTATTTTTTTACCTACATTTAATGCTCCATACATGCGTCTAAAGATTCGATGTGACGGGTGACAGAGGAAATATTTTGGAAAGTGAACGAGGCCATGGTGTGTACTCTGCAAGCTCAACAGCTCAACCTCGCAGCTCTGCAAGTTTGACATGCCCAAACCAGATAGTACAAGGAGTTGACAGTAGGGCTTGTGCAAACCTTCCATCCAGAAGTCCAGCAACTGAAACGACAAGAGCTGCTCCTGACAACTCTAATACTTCATCTAGCAGCAACTCTAATACTTGGGATCACAGGAAGTGTTACAGTGGCACATGAGGAAAGAATGAAAATTTTGATACATTCTATAACTGAGGGCAAAAACGTCTTTTCCGCTGGCCATCAGCTGCTGTTAGAGACAAAATAGATAAAAGTGGTACACAGGTACATACTTGGCCATGCAGCCCGCGGCCCGTCAGCACGGCCCGAGGCACGACAATTTGGCCCGGCCCAAGCACGGCACGGCCCGGTGGCCACCGTGCCCGGGCCGGCCCGGCCCGAAGGAGCGGGACGTGCCTGGGCTGCCACCTTGGCCCGCGGCACGGCACGGGCACGGCCCGCTCCACAGCATGGCCCGGTGGCGGCCCGGCCAACCGGCCTGCTAAGGCCAACCGGCAGCCCACACCCCGCAGTCACCCCCCAAACCCTAACATTTCCTCCGGCCGTTCGCACCCCCACCCGCGCGCCGCATCCGGGGCTCCGGGCGGCCGCCTGCGCGCTCGCGCGCATCAGCACATGGCGCATCGCAACAGCGCCGCTGCAGCGCTGCCGGCTGCCGCTCATGGGCCACATCCCCTTCTTCTCACTCTCACCTCTCACTCTCACTCTCGCCGGCGGATTGTGCTATGCCTATGCGCGGCGGGCTGCGGCGGGAGCGGCGTGAGCGGAGTGGCGGCAGCGGCCGTGGGAGCGGAGCAACGGCGGCGGATCAGCGTCGCGGGCGAGCGGGCGAGCGCGCTGGCGGCGGCGGCTGTGGCTGAGCGAGCGGATCGGCGTCGTGGGCGAGCGCGCCGGCAGCGGCGGCCACCTCCGTCTTCCCGTGGGCGTGGCTGCGCTGCTCCTGCTCGCCCTTTCCCTCTCTACGCGGGCCTCGGGCCAGCACGTCGGCACGCAGGCCTGGCCGTGCCTCGGGCCGGCACGTCGGCCCACGGGCCGTGCCTTGGGCCGACCCCCTGGCACGGAGCACGTACGTGGCACGGCACGGCCGGCACGACGGCACGGGGAGGCACGACGTAGGCATGGCACGGCACGGCACGCCGTGCCATCGAGCCGGGCCGGCACGGCCCGATGGCCATCTATACACAGGTAAAAGAAACTTTGGACAAGATACTGAGAAACTTTTCGAAATTTCAATGGCAGGGTAAAAAGCTCTTTTCATCCCTACCTACCGTGCCGCACCCCCGTCCAAAATCCCACTTCCCACCCACCCACGACTCCAACTCGCGCCGCCGGAGCGAGGGGCTGAGCACAGAACCGCGCAATCTTCCCCTCCTCCTCCTCGCCGCTACCAGATGCTCCGCCGCAGCCTCCCCGAGGCCGGGTCCTTCTTCCGCCGGCTCCTCGGCCGCGGCTCGCTCGAGGGCGGGCCAGCTGCTGGCGCCACTGCGCCTTTCCGGCATTTCGTCGAACAGCTTGTAGGCGGCGCGGCCACGATCTCCTCCGCCCCATCCGCTCTCGCCGCCGCCTCCGCGGAGCGTGGCACCGGAGGAAGCGACCGGGCTTCCCTCACGGTCCACTTCCTCCGCCACTCCTGTGGCCTCGAAGATGCCGACGCCGCGAAGGCGTCCGAGCGCGTGAACCTCCGCTCCACCAAGAACGCGCGCGCCGTGCTCGCGCTCCTCCGTGACACGCCCGGCCTGCCCCCTGCCTCGGTCGCGCGTCTCGTCGCCGCGTACCCTGCGGTCCTCTCCTCGCTCACACTCGGCGCTAAGTTGGATTTCTACCTCCGCGAGCTCGGCCTCTCCCCCGCCGAGTTGCGCCGCTTCCTCCTCGCGAGCCCCAACCGCTTGCTCACCGCGGGGCTCGACACCCGCCTCCGCCCCAACCTCAGCCTCCTCAGGAACCTCCTCGGCACCGAAGAGAACGTGCTCGCCGCCGTCAAGCAGTCCATGGAGCTCATCTACGACAACCTCGAGATCGTCCTGCTCCCCAAGCTCCAGGTGCTCCGCGACCACGGCGTCACGGAGGAGGTCCTCGTCAAGCTCGTCACCACCCACCCCAAGGCGCTTGTGCACAGGTCCACCCGCTTTGATGAGGGCTTGGCTGCCATGAAAGACCTCGGGGTGAGCCCAGACTCCGGCATCTTCCCCTACGCCTTTGGGGTGTTCGCCAAAATGTACCAGTCCAAATGGGACCGCAGGGTGCAGAATTACGTCAGCCTGGGGTGGACCGAGGAGCAGATCAGGCGGGCATTTGTCAGGCACCCCTACTGCATGACGGTGTCCGAGGACAAGGTCAAGAAATGCATGCAGTTCATTGCTGAAAAGCTTGGCTGGGACCCTGATTATTTGTCATCGTGCCCTACTATTCTTTCCTTCAGCCACGAGAAGCGGGTATTGCCGAGGTACAGGGTGCTTGACATACTGGTGTCCAGGGGTGTCATCAAGAATGGCATCAGGATGAGCCATCTGACAGTGTCGGAAAAGAAGTTCAAGGAAAAGTACGTCGATAGATACCACGAAGATATTCCTCAAGTACTTGAAGCTTATGGAGCAAGAACAGTAGCATGATGATTCTGCCTCAACTCTACCTTGGAACAAAGGCACTGTATCCCTTGTCCTCAGCTGTTTGATTTTGTTGGCTGCTTTTCTTTCTGATATCATAGGGTGCAATGAACTTGGATTTAAATTTTGTTGGCTTCACTGCTGAGTTTTTAATGGTTAGGCATTTCAGTGGTAAATACGTATAGTAGTAAAACTATGGCTATGGGGATAACATTCATTCACTCAACATGTCAAATTCAACAAATCCAGGTCTGGAAAAAAACAGTTTGATATAGGAGTCCTATGAAATGAATAATCCTCTGAAGCTGTAGAGATAACACAATGAATATGAAGTGCTCATGCCATGGAAACAAAATGTTGTGAATTGGCATGGCTGAATATGAAGACAGTGTGCAATGCAGAATGTTATACTTGGCATATATATCTTCATAAGCATTTTCTAACTTAAAAAACCACAATTCCTTACATGTCGCTTGAACTTTCCATAATTCCATATAGATTTAGTGGATGTTGATCTTTGGATAACAAGTGAATTATACTTAAGGAAAGAGTATACGGTCGGTCCCTTTAGTGACAACAAATAAGGTTGATATGACAAAGGCCCTGTTTGAATCCATTAGCTACTAATAGCTAGCTAGCTAGCTAATAGCTCATAGCTAATATTAGCTAATTTGGTCCAACTAGTGATATGATTGTTAGTTGAGTATTCAGCTAACAATGAGCTAGACTATTAGCTGGACCTGTTTGTATCTAAAGGAGCTAATTATTAGCAGCTAACTATTAGTTCTATGGGTCCAAACAAGGCCCAAGTAAATGAGGTACCAAAATTAATAGTCTCACAGTTTCTCCGTAGAATTCAAAATGTTCAAGTCCTAGAGATTAAAATAAGGAGATACTATCTCTTTCCTAAAGGCTAAAGAAACAGCTGAACCCTGTCACTTCCCCCCGGCTCAAGGAGCTTACCAATCAAAATAGACTGTTAAATCTTATGAAGAACCAACAGAAAAATGAGCAGGGTGCTGGAATTTGAGTTAGGTACCCAGACATTGCCTACTCATACTTAATTTGAACTCCAGGATGACCCTGATGCCTGGACAGTGCAAACCTCAGACCATTCTCTGCATATACGTGCATGATCCACACCTCTCAACCTCTTGCTGTGAGCTGATATTGGCTGGCCTTTGTTGGCCCCTTGTTGCAAAGCCTAAATTCCCTGTACATATGGCACTGTGGAGCCTGGCGGCTCCCGGAGATGCTTGCCTTGCCGAGGACACAAAATTAGCATGACTGCATTAACCCAGAATCTGTTGTCCAGTACTCCCTCATCTTAACTTTGAATCTGAACAAGTTTATAGTGAAAAATATTAACATTTATGTCTCCAACAAGGTTTACTACGAAAATATATTTCATAATTAATAATTTAATGGTACTTATTTTGTATCATAAATTTTAGTACTTTGTTATATAACTTTGGTCAAACTTGAAATCGTTTGACTCCTTGAAAAGTGGGAATTGCGTCCTTTTGTCGACGGAGGTAGTAGTTTGAAGATCCTCATGGCAATCCTCAGAAATGAAGACTCTTCTGAAGAACTTTAGTCAGCATCATTAGTGGCTTGACCTTGTAAACGTGTCCATGGAAATTAGGGGCATGCAGGCACGCTGAAGCTACATTGTCCTAGCGTGTACTTGTCCTGCTGCTACGATTATTCTCCAGGAAAGCACAGCTAATGAGGTACCTGACATGTCCACAATGAGGTACGTACCTGAGTACCTGACAAATAGGCTATAGAGAACACGGATCAACCTAAAATTCTTCATTATTTCCTACGATGACGACACTGAAATTATTAATTAATCAAGAAATAAACTCTAAATTGTATTTTTGTCCAATCAACGTGGAAATGTCTAGCCTCTATAGACCAAAATGCGGCATGTTATGTACGTATGTGTTCTCAAATTGATTTTATACTTGTGGTTGTGGGTTAAGTTTTTTGGAGCTCTTTGGAGCTTCTACAGTTCTACTCCTACTATGATGGAAGGAGGAGCCGGAGAGGGTGAAGCTAACAAAACTTGATGGCTTCACTAGCTCCTAATAATTCTATTGGAACGAGAGAAAGAAATAGCTTTTATAGTGAGAGAAAAAAATTGACTGCACTCCCGCGCCGCCGCAGCAATTGCACTCTCCACCGTGCCTCCCTCTCCACGGCTCCTCCGCTTCTCCGGCCAGCATCTCCACCGTGCTAGAGTGTAGCAACCCATCTTTCTCCCTCTCCACCGCGTCTCTCGCCCACTGCGACCTTCTAGAGCGTGTGGACCCGCCATGGCCTTCTCCACCGAACTTGCCACGTCCTTCTCTACTGGAGCGGCGAGCTCCACGGCATTGGCGAGCTCTACACCGGGGAACTCCACACGCCAACGAGCCTCTATTCCCAAATAGCAAGGAGATATTACGTTGAAAGTGTGTGTTGCAAACATATGTTTCAAGTGTTTCAGATATTTCAGAGGTATGTTGCAAGTGTTTTATACTGATGTTGTAAAAATAGATCGAGATGTTGCATATGTTGCAACAGTTATACACGTATGTTTCAAGTGTATGTTCCAATTGTTTCATCTGTTTCAGATGTATGTTGCAAGTGTTTTATCTGTATGTTACAAAATTAGATTTGGATGTTGCATATATATATATGCATGGTTGCAAGCGTATGTTTTTAAGTATTTTTAGTTGCTTCAAACGTATGTTTTATGTGCTTCATCTGGATATTACATATATTTTGCAATGGATACACGTGTTTTTCTGGTGTTTCAGATGTATGTTGCAAGTGTTTATCTGGATGTTTCAAAAGTAGATCTAGTGTTACATATGTTGCAATAGGACTCACCTACCGTCGTGCATGTACATGGGAAGTAGAGGGATGGAACATGGCGCGGGGCGAGCGCAGGAAGTGGAGGGGGATGGTGGTAGGGGCACAGGTGGTCCTTGCTTGTGCGTGCAGTAGGGCGTGGACGCGGGCTGTCCCTTTTGTTACGGGTGGAACCGATAACTTTATAGGCTATGTGGAAGTTACAAGTGTAACCAGATAATTTTATTGGCTGGATGAGAGCTATGCCCGGACGCCTCTCGAGGCTAAACGTCCTGGCGCTGGCGTCTCCCATTTCTAATTGGCTGATTTTATTGTTCTTGTGGCACCGATAAGTAGTTGCACGGATCTGGAGCGGGGCTGAATTGAAGCGGGCTTTAATTTCATCTCTTTGTGTCGGAGGCAATTTCAAAGATTTGGTTCTTATTTTCGTGGACACGGGGATATATATTACGAAAATAAAAAGTTGCATGGAGTCGAGTCAGGTAGGTTCTATGCGTCTCTTCTGGTGAAGGTATCTTCGCATATTTGCATATTTGCCTTGGAGTTCAGAGGTACTAGACTACTAGCTTCAGCGGTGAACAAGGTCCTTCTTGCAAGCTTCAGAGGCGTTGAAGGTCCGGCCGGTATTCATGGAGCCAAATAACGTCATAGACCCACATCTTATGTTAAGTAAATAATTGCATGATGCGAACTGATCATTGATCAGTTACTTGGGTTTCTCGTGGGGAACCTACCCATCTGGGTTCAAATTTTGGACTTTGATATGAGTGCTTGCATTTTTCTAGATTTATTTTAGGATTTAACGGCGTTATACTTTTAATGGTAGGCGACGTGACTTCGTGAATTTCAAAATTTGCTGGCTCAGCCCTTCGTAGGTGTTCATAGGGGTAGAGTTTACGACGTGTGTGGACGTCTACGCTATACTATATAATTCAAAAAAATAATTGCCTGATGACATTTTACTTTTGACGTCCTGGGAAAGGAGACATGCATGCGTGCATCATGTTAGATTTAATACGGATATGACCCATATTTTATTTGATAGTTAAATAAATAAACTAAGACTATATTAGATGCTAAGTTAAATAAAATGGTGGACTGAATGTAGTTGATGGCTGAATGTATAATAGTCATGTTTATAATTGTAGTTACCAGTAACTCATATGATTATGACCCCAGTTAATATAGCAACTCCCATGGCTATGGCTATAGTTACCGGTAACTGTCATATTCATACCAGCGGTTACTAGTAATTGATGAGCATTTTCATGACCTCCAGGTTCATCCTCTGCACATCACCTTCCATCTTCCGCGGCTATAAGAAAGGTGTGCTCGCCGATGAGACACAATACCTCCAACACCATTGTTCTTCTATTGAGTTGCTCCCGAGTTTCCCCGTCCCAATCTTCTGCGCGCATGGAGAGTTGGAAGAGCAGGCCTTCGAAATCGCCATCCGCATTTGCGACACTTGCTCGGGTTTGCCGACGATCAGGTTTTTGGGGAGCGTCGCCGTGACTGCTCGTTGTTCGTGAACATCTTCTTCCTAGTGGTGCTGCTGATCGGATCATCTTCTTCCTCTTCTTCTTGGTGGATGCTCGAGGGACTGCATGGCGAACACCTTCCTGCATCGATTGTGGTCTGCGACTTTGAGCAAGACACGAATGACAACTCGTGTGAATGGAGCCACCCGTGCCTTTGAGCATGGGTCCCTCCGCAGGGTACAATTTGAAAGCTCTATGTTTGGTGTTGGTAATTAGTGACAATGCCTAAGTACTAATCCTATGCCTAAGTTGTATGCAGCATATGAGGATTAGTACATTCCAAGGTTGGTAGCAAGATGGACATGGTGATCATGATGGCCACACTTGGATTTGGATGCAACCCTACGTGATCAAGGCAAAGGTATATGTTTAAGGGTTGTGTTTTAGTAACCAAGACACCTAGTGGGTGTGGTTACATTATAGGATAGATAGCCGTACTATAAAGAGGGAAATGACGTGGCTATTGAACTCCTAAGTGTCTCTAGGTGTGCATTTCATAATTATATGCATTTGGATAGAACTAATAACGCCTCGAAAAATGATTGTGAAAATGCTAACACACTCGCACATGATGAGATCACTTGGTGGTGTTAGTACATTTGCGAAGGCGGTGGAGTTTGAGCGGTAGAGAGGGTTTGAGGTCCTCTCTCCCTCCCGCCGAGCTTGCGAGGCGGGATTTAGGCGTTTTCGAAGAGTTGAAATGACTATTTTCCACTAGACCGGAAGTCGGAAATCAAACGGAAGCGAACGGAGGTCACAGTGGTGACCGGACGCTGGACCGGACGCGGTCTCTGTTTGACCGGACGCGTCCGGTCAGCGTTCAGCGTCTTCGCGTGTTTCGGTTTGTTGATCGGACGCGGTGGCGCGTTCGGTCACAGTCGACCGGACGCATCCGGTCGATCAGGGAGCTTACTGGACTCCAACCGGACGCTGGCACTGTGGCGTCCGGTCAGTTCTCCAGCGCGTCCGGTCGCTGTTTCGTTGTGCGCTGCTCAGGCTTGACCAGCGCGTCCGGTCCGTCACGGGACCAGCGCGTCCGGTCGAGCTTCGCGCGTCCGGTCGGTGGTTTGCGAAAGTAGCCGTTGTGCGATCGACGCGTCCGGTCAGTTTGACCAGCACGTCTGGTCAGCACGACTTCGGCTGTTTCAAGTGCGTAACGGCTATATTCAAAAGGGTACGTCTATAAATACTCGTTGGCCGGCTCAAGGCTCCATCTCTTGGACTTTTGACATACTTGTGAGCACTTTGAGCTAAGCAACTCCCCTCCCACTCATCTCTCTTGCTTCTTTGCATATTCGAAGTGAGATTGAGTGATCCAAGTGCATTTGCATTGTGAGATTGCATCTAGTTGGCACTTGGTGGTTGATTTGCTGCGGGATTCTTATTTCTCTTGGTGGTTGCCGCCACCTAGATGGCTTGGAGCAGCTCGGAGGCGTTGGCAAGAGTTGGTGATTGTTCTTGGCCACCTCCGGTGATTGTGAGGGGTTTGTGCCTACCTCGGTAAAGCGCCAAAGGCAACATTAGTAAATTGCTTGTGTCATTGCAACCTTTTGCCATTTGGTAGGTTCTTGTGGCGCCTTTTGAGAGGCTCGGTGTGAGACCGATTAGCCACCGAACCACGTGGTGAAGAGGGACACAACGGGGACTAGCGTGCCGACAAGCACGTGAACCTCGAGATAAATTTTCGTGTCATCACTTTCATATTGTGATTGATTGATCCCGGTATTCGGTTGTCTTGGTATTAATTGTTGATCATATTGGTTGGCTCAATACTTCGCCCCTCGGTGAAACTCTCCTAACTCAACTCCGCATTACTTTCTTAGTTATCATTGCTGGCTAGTTAGCTTTGCTAGAGTAGCTCTTTTGTGTAGCTTGCTAGTTGTAGTTGTAGTTATCTTCTCGGTTTAACTTGTGTGGTTGAGTGCCATTATACTAGAATTGTGAATTGGATAGGTGGTTTGCAAACACCCCATAGGCTAAGCAAAACTCGCATCTCGCTATTTGTTGTATTGATAAACTTGTTTAGCTTGTCTTTGTAGAAAATTTTAAAAGGCTATTCACCCCCTTGTAGCCATCAAGACCTTTCACAATTCCCTATCTTCTTCTTCTTCTTCCTCCTAGTGGATGTCCGAGGGACTGCACGGCGAATACCTTCCTACATTGAATGTGGTCCACGACTTCAAACAACAAACGATGACGACTCGTGTGAATGGAGCTACCGGTGCCTTGAGCATGGGTCCCTCCGCAAGGTACAATTCCCTATCTATATTTGTGAAATTCAATATTGTTTCTACCATGATCAGTATGTTCATCATCGTGCACATATTTGTTGTCACTAATTTACTACTATTTTTCTAGATTAAATTTAACATGAAAATACCTAGATAACTTACACATAAGGATCAGCTTCTTGTCATCTCGATGGAGGCATCTTCTTCTTTACTTCCTCACAACAGCTGAGATATTGGAGACTTTCTGCACTCCGACAATGCTTTGAATCCTATAGCGATACATGAAGCGATGTCATTTATATGCCCAAAGTAGCAAGAAGCATCACTGGGTGCGCTAGTGAGAAAACTGAAAAAGCATCAACAAAGCAGTAAGAACATACTTTGCGAAGCTATTGACAGTACGGTGAAGTGAAGAGCGTGGAGCCTTGCCCTACCGACTGTGAAGTCCTCTTTGGAGTTTGGATTATGATGATATGGATATGAAAATACTCAGTTCATCGAACCACATCTTCGATGAAACCGTTAAAACTCCGTAAGAACATACTTAAGAGTTTTTTTATTTTTTTTAAAAAAATGTGTATATAAAACGATGCAAACCCATAGCATCCGTAGATGTACATTATCACGAAAGTTGAGATGCAAAATCATTTTGTATAAGTTCACACAAAAATAACAGATTTCATATGTATATGCACTATGAGGCAAATTCCTAAAAAATGTATCTTATAGTGTATATGCATCTATATAACACAAAATGTCTTTGAGCAGAGAATTTGAATGGTTCCTGCCTTACCTTCTGTCTACTTGAGATAAAGCACCATGTTCAATGTCACATGGGTCTTATCAATGCTACTACTACGCTAAGGCTCATTTGTTAGCACTCTTGGAGTAGCTCCACGACTCCATGAGCCAAACTGGATTCTCCGTCGCGCTCTCCTTCACTTCACCTGGAAAAAGCTCTCTTTGGAGTCAGGATCAATTATGGAAGCAATAATATATATATATATATATATATATATATATATATATATATATATATATATATATATATATATATATATATATATATATATATATATATATATATATATATATATTCCTCTAGCTTTTTCGCTCATGTGCATGTGCTCTTCCCAAATTGCCCCTCCTCCGTACGGGCACGAGGTGGACGATGGTTGGAGCGCAACAAACGATGGTCGGAGTAGGGCCAGGGGCGGATCCAGCGGTGGGGCGGGAGGGGCTCAAGCCCCCCTACCGCTGCCGTGACAATGGAGCCCCTCCTTGAGTCCCTCCTAAATTTTGAAGGCATGAAAGAAATGAAGGAGAGACTTTAGAGGTTGAAAATGAGTTGAGCCCCCTCTTCTATGAATTCCTAGATCCGCCATTGAGTAGGGCGTAGGGCGGATGGTAGGCTCCTCCAAGGCATGACAGATGGTGGTTGGAGCAAGGAATGGGGCAGACGACGAGTTCTTTCGTGCGAGGTGGGATGGAGGGGGGCTAAAACAGCGGCGATCGATGTAAGGCACGTGTAAATGGCAGGCTCCTCCGTGCAGGTGCAGGTGGTCGGCTCCTTCATGTGAGGCAAGGCAAATGTGGCTCCTTCATGTGAGGCAAGGCAAATGTGGCATGGGCAGGGCTGAGATAGAGGCAGCGGGCGGGAAGAAATGAGGAATTGGGGAGGAGAGCAAAGAAAAAAGGCAGAAGAAAGGTAAAAAGAAAAAAGTAATATTGACGTTTCGTTATTTTTCATATACTATGTATGACTCATTTTCTTCTACTAATATAATGATACACAGTTCTCCCACGTGTTCGAGAAAAATAATAAGGGATTAGCTCCATTAGTGGAGTTGCTAGTGGAGCCGAAGCTTAAAAATAATGCTGCCCTAATAAAGCAAAGACTGTACCTTATGGTAAGTCATGCAATCATGAAGCCAATAATGACTTGTTAAATTTCTCAAAGATTTGATAGTTTCGATCTTTTATCAGAGTGCACATTCGCATTGCGACACGCTTATGTATAATAATCCTTTGCATTTAATGCTTCCACGGTTCTAAACTATTGTTCACCTTCTTTGTTCTAAGTTATTTTTTATTTGATCAAAATTTCAAAAAGTGGACTCTGTAAAAATGTGTTAATAGTATATTTATTTGAATTTGTAGGTATAATATATTTTTCTAAAAACATAGACAAAATTAGAAGAGTTTAAACTAAAAATTTGAAAAATCGTACTAGTAAGTTTAAACAATGAGAAATATGTGCCTAGTAGAGTTTCACACAAGTTAGAAAGGTAGCCAAACCTATCCAAGTTAAATGGGACAAATGTAGCCATCAAAGTCATATTTTCAAACACGGAAAAAATATTTTTTCGAATCCTATACTATTTAATACGGAGAATTTCCAGGCGGTCCACGGACACCGTAGTCCAACAAGAAGGTGGTGACCGCCATTGTGCAAACCAAACCCCCTCCGCCACTTCCTCCAACTCCCTCCGATCTCGGCCATGGCGGGGGAGGGGGAGGACTGCAGCTCCGGCGCGGAAATGGACGCGCTCGTACGACGCCTGAGGCTCCACCGGCCGCCCCCCTCCCCCTACGATCCCGAGCCGGCCGCGGCCCCCGTCCCCGCCACCGCCGGCGACGGCGAGCTGTTCCGGCCGCGGAGGGCCGCCGTGCTCGTCTGCCTCTTCCGGGGCGACGGCGGCGAGCTCCGCGTCATCCTCACCAAGCGCTCGTCCTCCCTCTCCACCCACTCCGGTGAGCAGTTGCTCAGCTTGCATTTTTATTATTATTTTGTTATTTTTGCCTGGCCTGCTGTTAGGCGGAAATGTGCCAATGCACGCGACGGGTTGGCAAGTTGGGTTTCATATAGGTTTGCCTCTTGTTTTCCTCTTCTTAGCTAAGTTACCATTTCAGTCATGTGGCTGCCTCTGTGAATTTCGGCTAAAGAAAATAATCTAAAGAATTGGGCAAATGTTGTAGGAGTACATGTGAACTTCATTTTAGAGTTGCAGGGCACAACAACACCTGTATTAAAGCTACTAGGTTCAGATTGCATAAACATCCCAGGATAATGAACATGAGCTACTGAAACGTGGGCAATTGGAGGAATCTTGACCCTGTGCTCAGGTTCGATCCTCAACACACATCCCTGTGCTCGTCTCTAGCATTCCCATGCTCCTTGGGCATCGTCAGTTTGTTCTGGTCCCTCCAAGGCTCTAACATGGCTTAGCTCTCATCATATTTCCCAGTGTCAAGTTTCCATGATCTGGCACTATTCCCCATCTTGATCCTCTCTGGTCTTGAGCCTATCACCTGCAAACTGGACACCCACGACCTGAGCTTGTCCAGGCAGAGCAGAGACCAATTCTTGAACCTGGGGCATCTGTGTTACCTTTCGCCACAGCTGCGACATATTCCTCCACATTCCACTCTGAAAACACATGTTATTTCTCAGTTCCCTCCATCCCCACATTATAGCTGAACTGAACATATTAAAAACAGCATGCTTTTTACTACCCAACTGAAATGTAGCCATAGATTCAAAGCCTACTACACTCTGAATGCCAGTCAGCTCAGCTAGTGAGTCCTAGGCTCTCCATGCCACCGCATACCCAAAGAATAGGTGATGGATGCTCTCAGCCTCACCTCAGAATAGGCATCAAGGTCTGAGATATCTCTTCTCTTGGGCAAGTTTTCCCTCGTGAGAAGCTTGTTCTTTGACAGAAGCTAAACTGTGTGAATTTTGGGTTATTTTACTAGCGTTTTAAATGGAAAATGGAATTGAGAGTTAAAAGAATTGTGTGGCAATCCCTAGAGTGCTTATTGCCCTGGATCAAGTCATGAGTCAGAACAAAGGCTTCATCTCAGGAAGTTGAACTAACTTGGGTTTGTCCCTGGATATAAATTAGGCTGAGTCAGCCAAACTAGCTTTCTTCTGTGCTCAAAGTTTGTTTGCCATGCAATATCTTTTACAATTGGAGCAATAAGAATACAAAAAGGAGCACAGGCTGCTAACTTCATCTCAGACACGAGTGAATTTGCCTTATCTTTAGAGGCACCAAAGGCCAACAAAGGAACAACGGGAGCTTAGTTACCGATATGTTGCTATAGAGAACTTTGTCATATCTTTCTGGTTGCCCTAAAGACCTTGCTCATCTCAAATCAGCACCTACATTTAAGCTTAGCTTTCTATGAAAACATGCAGATATAGGTCAATTCTTTATTAAGTTTGTGGGACAACTTTTGTGCATTTCTTTATAATTTCGTTTCCTCCATCTGTGATTTTCAGGTGAAGTTTCATTGCCGGGAGGGAAGACCGAGGAGGGTGATGCTGATGATGCAGCAACAGCATTAAGGGAGTCAAAGGAGGAGATTGGACTTGATCCAAATCTTATAACAGTGGTTGCCTCTCTTGAACACTTCCTGTCCAAGGTGCATGTCTTTTGTTCTCACTTGAATCCCTACAGAAAATTCTCTCAAATTGGGTACACCGCTCACTGCGTCATGATGCATCAGCGGAAGAGCTCAAAACTCTCATCCTTTTGCTTTTCAGACTTTGTAACCAAACATGCATGTGCAGCCAAATCAATTTTACTCCGGATCTGCTTATAGATGTCTTGATGATCATACATAGGTTGTTCTTTCTTGCCAGGCCACATTCAACAATCATTCCTTTTTGTTATAACTTCAGGCTAACAATCATTCTGCATCCAGCAGAAATTTGTATTACTATCCTTCCAATATCTTGAATTGCCATCGTAAGTTCTATTGAATGACTTGCGTATCAAGTGTTTGACTTATCTATAATGTGGAAATTTGATTTTGTAGTATGCTTTGGACCAAAACTGTGCTGCCATTGTGCCATTGGAACTAAGCTTATTCAGATGGTGCAGTTTGTCACCTTTTAAGCAGTCATGCCATGATCATTTTCTTAGTTTTGGTAGTCTTGTTTAGGATTTGGTTGCAGTATAGATAGGGTGGGGGAGTAATTGTTTCCCAGAAGTTTTAGTGAAGTGTACTGTCAAGCAGGTCAGGAATTCCCTTTATATATATTTATGAACAATTTTAACATTATTTGATGTGATAAACTTATGTTATATAGTAATATCACTATTTAATCTCAGGATTCGTCACTAAAAAATTTCTCATATCCTGCAGCACCTTCTGGTAGTTGTTCCTGTTGTTGGCATACTGTTAGACAGACAAGCATTTAAACCTGCTCTTAATATTGCTGAGGTAGATGAAATATTTGATGTACCCCTGGAGATGTTCCTCAAGGTTAGTAACTTTGTGCTCACATCGTGCTAAGATCTGTCATGTAGTTTTTGATAACATGGTAACTGTAACTGCCTTATGCAGTTTTACTAAAGAACACCACCTAGTTAAAACACAAGTTGAGTGTGTGGTCATCATAATTGCGTAATTACATTACTGTAGAGAATAGCAAACTATGATAGGTTGGCAGGCAGAACTAACAATTGCAAATACCAAAGGGTCTGTGTCATTTTCATTTGAACCTTAGATCCATTTATCCCATGGCCAATTTGCTATGAATGGCACAGGATGAGAACAGGACATCCGAGGAGCGAGAAAAGATGGGCCAGGCATTCACAGTTCATTACTTCACTTATGAGAAAGGAATCCAGAAGTACTTAATCTGGGGTCTGACCGCCGGCATCTTGATCCATGCTGCTTCAGTTGTATACCAGCGACCACCAGACTTTACAGAGCGAAGAGCACATTTCAAATTGCCAAAGTTCACAAAGGACTGCTCTTCAATGCTAGCAGGACCTGCTAAACACTAGTGCCTATGCTGCTCTCTCAGCTACAGTATATGATATTTGGAGTACAGGATGTTGCACCAACAGAGTTTATAGAATCAAAGAGTCCAAATCACTTGATGTCATATTCAATTTAGATTCTTTCCACAATCTTTTACTTAACACTATAGTGGCATTTATGTTTAGAACAATTTTCATATATGATGCACCGCAAATCGTCCATGTTGATGCTGTTGATGACATCGAGCACTTGCTCGGATGCAATTGGATCGTCTATTCGTATGTATACATCAGATTGTTCTACTGAATCCGTTGTTCTACAAGGATCAGAAGTTTCTGACCAACTTTATGTATCTGAGTACCTTTCTTATTTTTTTACGCACTACAACCGAACCATGTGCCTTTCAAAGTCTCCATCACACTGGTTCTTCATGGTGCACTGTAGATATTAGGAAAGAGGTCAGAGTGCTTGTTTACGGCTTCCATCGATTGGTTGTGAGAGAAAAACACTGTTTGCTTTGCTGAAAAGCCATGACTGAAAGTAAATCGGCTTGTTCGCTTGGACTGAAAATAAGCAGCTGAAAGTATTGTTGATTGATTTATGTGAGAAAAACATTGCTAGCTAGCTGAAAATAAGCGGCTGAAAACTCAAACGAACAGGCTGATTATTTGTTGATTTGTTGTGAGAGAAAAATACTATTCGTTAGCTGAAAAAGTACAGTTTATATAACAAGCGAACAGAACCTTTAGCATCTAAACCGTAAGTGTGCACATTAGCAGTAGCTCAGATGGAACTGAGCACAGTTGACATAAGACTTCCGGCCCATTGTGCAATATGATGACACATTATTATTGGGCTGTAGCTGTGGCTGTTGGTAGCAATAGCTACAGTATATACTCCCCCCCCCCCCCCCCCCCCCGCCCCCCCCCCCCCCCCCCCCAGCTGTGGAGCGCAGAGCCAACGCCCAACGGGGTTGTCTTGGTGCTTGGGGACCTCCGCCAGGCAGCAGCAAACCGGCAAATCCTCCGGCGGCCGCCTGTCGTTGATGACTTGATGTGAGCCAAACCAAACCGGCAAATCCTGCGGCGACCGCCTGTCTCACCGGGCACAAGCTTCTCCGATCCCGGCTCCGGCTCCCGCCGCCATGGAAGAGGAGGTGGGCCCCGGCGCGGACATGGAGGCGCTCGTCCGCCGCCTGAGGCTTCACCGCCCGGCCCCCTCCCCGTACGAACCCTCCGACGCGGTGGCCCCTGCTCCTGGCGCCGGCGAGCTGTTCCGGCCGCTGAGGGCCGCCGTTCTGGTTTGCCTGTTCCGGGGCGCCGCCGGTGAACTCCGAGTCATACTCACCAAGCGCTCCTCCTCACTCTCCACCCACTCCGGTGAGCAACTCGCTCTCTTCGTCGCTTGCTTGCTTGTCCGTGAAATCGATTCCCAATCTTGGTAAAACCGTAGCGTCCTTGCTGGGAATATGTTCCTATACGCGATGGTATGGAGCTTAGTTTTGAGATTTTTGGGTTTAGCACTGGTTACCTGCCGAAAATTGTAGCATAGCCGAGGAGGAATTTCCTGTTGTTTCAAATGATTGGCCCCTGTTCCAGGCTTCCAGCTTAGGTGGTATTCGCTGCTCAGTTATGCTACATTATGGTGTTAGAAAGTTAGATTATAATCTGTGAGGACTGTTTGTGATCAGGTTCTGTACTCCTGTTTCAGATTTTGATGATGCTCTTTTCTCCAAAAGCATCCAAGGACTAAAAAAAAAGCATTCAAAGACTTCCAAAGTGTTCGTGATCATTTCTTGTAATTCAGAATGATAGGGGTGATTGTTTTCTCATAAAATGTTGCAAGATAATGCATTAGAAATGGAATTACTGCCATATATTTTTTTCCAGTGGTTTGTTCATGTATTAGTTAACCTGATCATCACACCACTTAAGGAGTTGACTATCCTTTATACATGCTACGAATAATGGCAATGTATCCCTATGTTCGGGTCTAACAGTGACAGACCTATTAAATACTAAAATTAGGTGCTGCAGATGCTTACTAATTGTATCTTCAAGCTACCAGGGCTCCAAGGCCTTTTTTCGCCCAGGACAAGGTTTTCAGGCGTTGTGATTAACATGTTTTCCATGAATGAATCAAAGTTGAGGCAACATTAATCCAGCCACAGCTAACCGATTTTTGCTCTGTTCAGATTAGGCTTGCAATCACTTTTACGTTTGGAAAATCAGGCTCACAAATGGACCCTTACTTTTAAAACCACGAAAAACTTGTAGGTAAATATTTGTTGAGGTCATGAACATGACACGTGACCACTTTTATCCATCCTTTCTTTTTCTGAATTTGGTTTCTCCATCTGTAATTTTCAGGGGAAGTTGCATTACCAGGTGGAAAGGCCGAGGAGGGCGATGCTGATGATGCAGCAACAGCATTAAGGGAGTCAAAAGAGGAGATTGGGCTTGATCCAGCTCTGGTCACCGTTGTTACATCGCTTGAACATTTCTTGTCCAAAGTATACTGCTGTTCTCACTTCTCACTTAAATCCCTATGGAATATTTTCTCACATTTGGTAAACTGTCAACACGTCAATGGAGGAGCATAGGGTTTTTCTCTTTTTGTTGTTCAAATGTCGAACCAAATACATGTGTGCAGCTAAACTAACTTCACTCACGATCTTGTTATAGGTTTGTTGAAAATTTCTATAAGCAGATCACAGTTACTATGTTAAAAATCTTTTGTGAACAGGACAGCAATCATTTTCCATCACATAGGAGCTCACATTTTTATCCTTCCAGTGTCTAGGACTATCATCATAAGCTCTACTAAATGAACTGCACAGCAAGTTCTTTACCTATCAGAAATATGGAAATTATATGTTGTAACATGATGTTAACCAAATTATGCTGCCATTCCTATGTTTAAACTATCCAGCTTGTCAAGACGGTACATATTGTCTTTGTTCTTAAGGAGCTGTGCTCGTACAAATGGTCATCTTCCTAATCTTGATGGTCTTGTTCATGATTAGATTATACTATGTACATGTTAGCCTTATCATTTATCTATCACCGCCTTGTTTCAGATCATGTGATAAATTTGGTCTTTAAAATGTAAGTACTTGTCAAATGTCTCTTAAATCTCAAGATTACAGTGGTGCATATCCACATCGTCATCATGATGAAGTTCATGTGAAATTCATAGAACAGACGCTAAGTTCCTAAAATTCAGCTGCCAAATTTGTAATGTCTAGTCAAGTAGGTCAGGATTTAGGGTTTTTCATTTCAGTGCAAGACTCGCATACAAAATTTTTGTCACCCCAAAAAATGCATTTATCCCTTGTCTCAGTGACTCATGGAGTGACATATTTCCTATTGAATCCTGAAGTGCCAGTCTTTGATGTGGCTGATGATTGATGCCCCTAATAAATTATGATGCCTCACTTAGATTTTAATTCAACAGTAGTAGAGTTGTTGTAGTATTACATACTCGACTGTAAGAAGTCATTTTTAGGATTGATGTCAAATTGTTTCAACTTCAACCATTTATATATAAAGAATTACATGGTTTGATAATGTAAGATGCTTGTAGGTTCCTCATGAAAATATGTTACATAACATATAGTCTTGTTATTTTAGATTGACTTATATTTGTGGTCGGAGGGAACACTTAAGATTCATCATTATAAGTACCGTTCTGCATGTCTTTGACAGCATCTTCTGGTAGTTGTTCCTATTATTGGCATACTTTCAGACATAAACGCATTTAAGCCTGTTCTTAATGCTGCTGAAAAAAAAGGGCAGACCCAGTGCCAGAGGCTCCCACACGAGTGGGGTCTGGGGAAGGGAATAACCGAAGCAAAGTCTTACCCCCGCAGAAATTCTGCAGAGAGACGGCTTCGAACCCAGGACCTGGTGACTCGGCGAGCTAGCACTCACCAACTGCACCAGGCCTGCCCTTCTTCTTAATGCTGCTGAGGTGGACAAAATTTTTGATGTACCCCTGGAGATGTTCCTCAAGGTTAGTACATTGGTGTTCTTACCATCCTAACTACAAACTGTGTATGAGTTATCATATAATTTTTGTATTTGACCTTGGTAATTTGAAGTCTGTTGCTGGCTTCACCATGTACCAAGAAATTATTAGTTTACTGATTAAACATGTTAACCATATGTTCTACCATACTGCTGCAATTTACAATGTTATATGATAATATGTGCTACTGTGTCTTACTTGGCAGAATTAGTAATTGGTTCCTAGAAAGACCAAAGGAACCTGTTCCATTTGCTGTGATACCTTGTATTATGCACGATGCCATTCATTCATCCTGTGATCTATTTGTGGTGAATGGTGCAGGATGAGAACCGGACATCTAATGATCTAGAGTGGATGGGGCAGGAATTTACAATTCATCACTTCAGTTATGCCAAAGGGAACGAGAAGTACTCGATTTGGGGTCTGACGGCTGGCATCCTGATCCATGCTGCTTCAATTGTTTACCAGCGACCACCGGACTTTGCAGAGAAAAGGGCACAGTTCAACTTACCAAAGTACTCAAAGGAATGTCATTCAATGCCCAGAGCCTGAGCACTAATCTCTACAGTACCAGCTCAGCTATATCAATTGTAGCATATACTGCATACTACAGGCTACACATTGAATTGTTGTACAATCTAATGGAACTTCAAGTCATATGGTTCCATACGGTTCATATTCTTTTCGCAACCTTTCACATGATATAAGAGTAATAGCATTAACATTTAGAACAATGTTAGTAACATCAGAGTGCATTGCCGATCGCTTCTGCTGGTGCCACCAGACACTTTATGTATTCTCTAATGATATTGTGTTACATTACATACAAGTCAGATTGTTTTGCTGAGTGCATTGTCCAAAAAGGATCACATAGCTTTTCCAGCACCTTTCACGTTGCTGATCTTACTGGACCTGCGTTTGGCTACTGGTTCTGGTGAATCTATGCTGTGCGGCTTTCAGTCTCCTTTTGACTATTTTGCTCACTGCATTCAGAGCATGGTGTGCCTTTTTTTCCGGTCCCCGTCAATCACACTATTGGTGTTGTGCTTCATGATGTTGATGTGTCACAAATTCCAGTGGCCGAACCAAACTTGACCAGAGATGGCTTTTTGCAGGTGGTAACTTTTGTATGAGCTGTGTTACTGGGCACACAAAAGCAGATGAAGAACATAAATGGTGCTTGATAATAGTAGTGGTGACAGTGGTCTTGTTCATCCAGCTTATAATCGGTCTTTTTCAACTTATTTTTTAGTTAGAATAATATTTTTCTTACACAATAAATCAGGTGTCAGCGCAGCCGAACGGGGCCACTACCGTGTGCTTCCCTAGTCTGCATGCAGATCGTTGCGGTTCTTTTGTGGAACCGAAAGCAGAGTATGTGGTAGATTTTCTTCTGCTTTTGTCAGTCACACGGCTGACAAAGTTCACATCAAGTTTCTGTTGCCTTTTCTTGTGCTGGGCCGTGTTAATCGGGAGGCGCCGATTTTGTACAGTACAAGATTTCGTACGGTAGCATTTCATTTGTATTTGTAAATTTTTGTCCAAATATTGATTAATTAGGCTTAAAATGTTCGTCTCGTAAAGTACAACAAAACTGTGTAATTAGTTTTTTATTTCATCTACATTTAGTACTTTATGCATGTGTCGGTATTTTGATGTGATAGAAAATCTTCTTTTTACAAAGTGAAATTTAGAGTTAAAATTTGGCATCTAAACAAGGTCCTGGCTTGGCCTTTGGCCATCATTGGGCCGGGTAGGTAGTGCAGTATTTTTCACTGGTATGAAGAAAAATAGTCGTGAACGCCTTTTGTTCGAGTTGGGAGTAGATTGATGAAGCCCACTACACTAGGCATGGGGGTTGTGTGTTGCGGTTCTTAATGAGTTCATAATGTGGGGTTTCCATCTCCATGGATATCAAATCATGCATTTGCATGTTTGCTTCGTCTATTGGTCTCCGTGACTTGCTAAGTAGTTCACTTAATTAGATCCAAAACCTTTGTAACAATATTGATTATCATACTTGGGGATCAATATGGTGTTCATGTCACCCAAATTTTCCAAGTCATAATTCGTAGTGTATTTTATCTGCCTCACGCACATGGTATTGCTAGCACACCACACAGGTGTATATACATTCTGATTGATGATGTTTAGACCTCAAGTGACACCATTAAAAAGTTTAATAAGGACATGCATGCTCTTCCTCTTCTCGGTTGTTTGCTTAGAGCAAGTATAGTGGAGTCTCGTCAGCGGGCTGAGAGCTGCTCCACGTCAACAAAATCCGAGCCGGAGGAGAAAGAATAGATGAGAGAGAATGGAGCGGGCGGTGAACTTGTCGCCCGGCTAAATCACGGGTCCTAGAAGGAATCGTCAGACTTGCAGCCCGAGGAGAGAGATCGAGCGGCTGTTTGCTGGCGCGGCACCCTCTCTCCTGATCCTGTGTTCCTCGTATGCCAAATGGTCACCCTGTGGCTGGCCTTTGCTAGCTTTTCATCAAATCTCTACCATACTTACTGTACTACTCCCTCCGTCCAAAAAAAAGTCGTTCTCGCTTCCTAAAAAATCAACAGCTTTTAACTTTGACCAAATATATTTAACAAAATATTAATATTTATGGTACATAATTAGTATCATTAGGTAGATCTTTGAATATACTTTTATAATAAACTTATTTAAAGATATAAATGTTGCACGTATTTTCTATAAACGTAGTCAAAGTGGAGAAAGTTTGACCAGCACGCTTCCCACGGCGACTCTTTTTATGGGACAGAGTAGTATCTGTGTCCGTGAGTAATTGTTGTGGATACAAGATCTATATTCTGAACTTGTCCTGTTCATTCCCGTCAAGTGTGATCAATGGCCACAGGTATATAACTTACAAAGGATCCTACCACATGTAACAATTAAATTAATGAATCTTCTATAAAGCCAATCTGACAGCTAGCGTTACAGCCTATCCATTATAGGAGCGTTTACGATGTTAAGTTCCTATTAGGATCGGTAGTAGTAGATCTAGCGGTACAAGTCTATTATTTACGAAGAACAACAACGTTTCCCGATTTAGAGGTACTGTGAGGGGTAGTAGGGCAAACCGGTGGTGTTGGGGAGAACTGGTGCGGAGGAGGAGCTGGAGCCGGTGTTCGCCATTGCCTCGGTGATGTAGATCTGCGCTAGGCAGCGACGGTCGATGAAGGAGTTGATGCAGTGGAGATCGTGGCGCGGTGAAGAGACGGTGAAGGACTTCCCGTCACTGACTGCGCCCTCACTAGATCAGGTTAGGGTTTTTCGGTGGGGTTGTAGGCTGCGGTGAACCTTGGTTTACGAGCCGCCAGCCCCCACCTTTATATCTCGCGCAGTGTGACAGGGGCCCTTCAACCACATACGGTTGGGCGCCCCCGATCAGGGCGCTTGACCAAGTCCCAGCGAGCCGTTGGGCCTCCTGGGTAGGAGATCAGTTCAACATTCTCCCCCTTGATCTCAACTCATACTTTAATACATTTTACTTTTACTTATTCCATCACAGATTAGTGCATCAAGCGTGCTTCCTCGTCACGGTCTATTGCCGATAGATTTCACAGCCACGATACATGTCTCCGTTCTGAAACAAATTCAGTAACTTTTGGGCCGTTTATTGTCCAGGAATCATAGGCTTTCCCTTAAACCCATGCCGGCTACGTGTTCTTTGAACACGTTGGGTGGTAGGCCTTTGGTAAGCGGATCCGCGAGCATCTTTTCAGTGCTTATGTGCTCTAAGCTTATCATTTGATCCCGGACTCTATCCTTCACAACATAATACTTTATGTCAATGTGTTTGGCAGCACCACTTGACCTATTGTTGTGAGCATACTGTACTGCTGGATAATTATCACAGTATAACTTTAGTGGTCGATGGATAGAGTCGACCACCTTCAAACCGGGTAGGAACTTCTTTAGCCAGTTCACCTGCCCTGAGGCCTCATAACATGCTACAAACTCGGCATACATTGTGAACGATGCAGTGACGGTTTGTTTGCAACTTTTCCACGATATAGCTCCCCCCGCAAGAGTGAACACATATCCTGATGTGGACTTTCTTTCTTCTCCAGCATAATCAGAATCTGAGTATGCAACTACTTCCAGAGAATCTGATTTGCTATATGTTAACATGAGGCTCTTTGTACCTTGCAAATATCGCAAGACTTTCTTTACCAATTTCCAGTGTTCCTGTCCTGGATTACTTTGAAATCTGCCAAGCAACCCGGTAACATAAGCTAAGTCAGGGCGTGTGCACGTTGTTGCATATTGTAGGCTTCCAACAGCCGAAGCATATGGAACCGCTTTCATTTGGTTGAGCTCATAACTGTTCTTGGGGCATTGATGATCCCCATATCTATCGCCCTTGACTATTGGAGCAGGTGATGGACTACATTTGTGCATGCTATATTTCTTTAGCATCTTTTCTATATATGCTTTCTGTGACAGTCCTAATACCCCTTTGTTTCTATCTCGGTGAATTTCGATCCCTAGAACAAACGAAGCTTCACCAAGATCTTTCATATCAAACTTTGAGGATAAGAACCCTTTTGTTTCCTGTAATAGGGTGACATCACTACTAGCAAGTAAGATATCATCCACATACAAAATCAAAAAGATATATTTTCCATTCTTAAATTTTGCATAAATGCAATTATCCTCTACATTCTCCTTAAACCCAAAACCTTTTATGGTATGATCAAACTTCAAATACCATTGTCTTGAAGCTTGTTTTAACCCATAAATTGATTTCTTTAGGCGGCATCCCATTCGTTCTTTTCCTTCCACGACAAAACCTTTCGGTTGTGCCATGTAGACATTTTCCTCTAAATCCCCATTAAGAAATGCCGTCTTTACATCCATCTGATGCAACTCTAAATTGTAGTGTGCCACTAATGCCATCATTATTCTGAAGGAATCTTTGCATGAGACTGGAGAAAACGTCTCATTGTAGTCAATTCCTTCTCTTTGCGTGAAGCCTTTTGCCACAAGTCGCGCTTTGAACTTGTCTACATTCCCTCTAGAGTCATATTTAATCTTGTAGACCCATTTATAGTCCACTGTTTTGGCTCCTTTAGGAATGGTTTCAAGTTCCCATACTTTATTCACCTTCATTGATTTCATTTCATCTTGCATGGCCTCCAACCATTTGGATGAGTGGTCGCTACTCATGGCTTCTTCATATGAGGTGGGATCATCCTCCATACGAAACTCTTCGGTCTCATATGTAACACCCCAGGTGTTTGTCCCTCATTAAGTAGTGGGTTTGAGCTCAAACATGATAGATTAAGTGGAGATGAAGATGTCAAGGTCAACCTATGGAGATGAGCCTAACCTAAAGTTGGATGTTGCACCATTGCTTTACATATAGGCCCCTTTTCAAGATATATGCTTGGTTAGTGTTATTACAGTATCTTCACATGTCTCACATCAATAACTATCTATATTGATCCCTGGAAAAGTTTCGTAAAGTTTGGAATCAAAAAGTCACATGAAATGATAAGTTATATGCTTGTTTGGATTATGACTAAAACCTGCCTTACATCCCATGGGAACTAGTGTTTGTGCAACATACAATGCAACATGTGCAACACATCTTGGACACATGTGGAACAACCTAGTGGAACATGTGTAGCATGTACCTTGAAACAACCACATGAAATGACTATAGCATTTCACTTGAGTTCTATGTTTCAAGGCATGTGAGGCCTACACTTTTATGCAACCTATGCATGGTGGGTATGTTTGGCCTATACAACACCTTAACTACACTTAGGACACTCCATGGAACAATGTTCATGTTGATCATTTTGTCTAAATGTGCTTCTAAGTGATGGTTGACCATGGATGGACCCTAGAACCCTTTTGTTTGACCATTTCAAAAGTGTGACATAGAAGCTTTGCATGACTGTGCACCCTTTAACAAAGTTGTAGGGAATTTTATAAGGAACAAACTTTGTTTAAGAGTCAAGTCATGGAAATGTAGGGAACATGCTCAAACAGGGACCCCAAGTCAGTTTTGACCTGCTGTTTGGCACTTCGCCAATTTGGCTAAGTCTGGACTGTACAACAGTTTCAAGTAGCTTACTTTTGAGCACTCTACCTCCCAAACTAGGCAGAACCAGCTCTAGCTCATATTAGCAATATTGTAGTGCTCACATAGCTCTATGATTTTGTCAACAACGATATGACCTAATTCCCACTAGTACAAGATCTACAGAGCCTCAAAGATCGTGTTTCAGTTGGGTTCCTACTGAAACTGAAATTTCAGTTTCGTGTGCTCGACTTTGGAGCTCTGTATATTGTGATCTAAGCTGAACCAGCTTAAGGTCCTTTAATAAAAGTTGTAGTTCTTGTTATGTAGAACAAACTTTGTTTAAAGATCAAGACCTAGTTAGGCCTATAACTTAGTGAAACCGAGCCCTCAAGTTGGAACTCGGTGCTGTTTTCAGGATCCCGAATTTTGGCCAAGTCTGGGATGCCTGAAAGTCGCGACTTCCGTTTTCGGGTACCTATCTTTAGTGAATTTTAGTTTGCAAACCATTTCGAATCTGGCCAAACTCCTTTAACCAAAGTCGGAGTACTCATGTAGATCTAGCTGATGGTGAAAATGGTTGATTAAATAAGTGCACGGTTTAGGAGTTATAAGGTAGAAAAGATGAGAGTTTCAGTCAACTTGCAAACTGAACTGCAGCGAACGGTTTCGAGGTACCCCACTTCGGGGATTTATATCTCGCAAAATGGTTGGAATTTTACCAAGCACCTGTAAGCAATGTTGTAGTACTCTTATAGCTATACTGTAGGGTGTAATTGGTTTAGCTTTTCATTGCTCGGTTTGGAAATTAGAACATGGAGAAGAATGCCGTTTCAGTCGGTCTAGAACCGAAGTTCAGATTTCAGTTTGAGGTGCCCTCCTTCGCAGCTCTATATCTTCCAATCTAGGCCGAGTTAGCTCTGGATCCTTAAAGAAATATTGTTCACCTCATGAAGCTCTACAATTTTGTTTACTACAGCTTGTGTCAAAACTAAACGGTTTGGGAGTTACAGAGGAAGGAAGATTAACGTTTCGGCTGTACATTTGAGGTGGTATTGAAAATTTGAAATTTCAGAACAAGCCGCAGTGCCTGACCGCGCACAGGTGTGCAGCGCCGCGCGTCCCTCCGTGCCGCGCATGCTCGCCACCTCGCCTAAGCCGAGCGCCGCGTGGAGAAGGGGAAGACCGAGTCAGAGCGCCATCCCTCCTCTCGCTCACCCATTCTCTCCCTCGGTCTCTTCTCTTTCTTTCTCGCACTGTCGCCATGGCCGAGTGCCTCCGTGCTTCTCGCGCCTTGCTGTGCTTCCCAGCTGCCACCGAGCCGAGCGCTGCTACAGCCGTGCTTCCTTCTCCGTCCTCCTCCACCTTGGCACGCCGCCCCTGCTCAGCGCTAGGCGCGGCCGCGTCCACCATGGCCGCGAGCAGCAGCTTCGCGTGCCGTCGGCTTCCCACTGTTGTGCTCGCTCTCTGTCCCAATCGAGCGCGTCATCACCATCGCCAGCTCGCGCCGCCCCCGAAGCGCCGCTTTCCGGGCCACCGCGGTCGCCGGAGCGCCCCGCCACCGGAGGTGCCGCGGGCTTGGCCGCCGGCGCACGTGGCCGGACCACCTCGGGCCGTCTCGGGCCAAGCCGAGGGCACCGTTAGGTGCGCCTTAGGATGGAGATGCTCCGCCGCCACTCCATGGCTGCCGGCATGGCCTCCTCCGGCCGGAGCAGCGAGCACCGATGAGCTGCTCTGTTGATTTCGCGTAGGGACCTCGAGCTTGAATTCGACTAAATACAGGGGGGTTTCTGCAGAACCTATGACTCATATGAATAGTGCCGTGAGGACTGCTTTGTAATTATTTTTGCTGAACTTTGGAAATTCATAGTAAATCATAGAAAATTCGTAAAATAGCAAATGATGACTTTTTGGAATCCTTGTGAAATTATCTATCCAGTGGATCTATAATATGGTATGTTTTAGTTTAATGTTTTTGCTGTAAAAATAGATTTTTCAGATTAGGTTTTCAATGCTAGTCACATTTGTCTTTTTCATAACTGTAAATTTGGAGCTCGAATTGAAGTGAAATTTTTGTGGCATCCTACTCCTATGATATTTTATGTGTGGTAAAAATTTCTTGAATTTTAGTTGTAGTATGAGTGAGTTATTGATTCATCTTGCTCTCACATGAATTCTTGCAATATCTATTTGTCTTTTTCATAGAGGTTGATATACTTGTCCAAATGGCTTGAAATTTTTACAGTAGACTATTGGGAGTATTTGTAGACCACTGTAATTTTTGTAGAATTTCTTGTGCACTTTTGATAGGTGTTCATAATTCCACCTAATTATCTAAATAAATTAAGAAAATGCATTAAAAGAAATTATTTAGGAATAGACAATATGTTTTCTGGTGTTCATTAGTCATGTGTGACATGTTGGTAAAGTTGGTTTTGCACAATTATATGTTTGCAACAAAAGTTAGTATTTATTTCTTGCAAATGTGGTTTCTGGACAGTTCTGAGGACAATGTAAATTACCCCATGTTAAGGATGTTTTCTGGGAAACTTGTTTATACAAAAGTTGTAGATAATTCATGTATCTAGCTGCTGTTAAAATTTGGTATCATTTTGCCAAGTAGTTTTTGAGTTACAGATGTTTAAAGTTAGGTCTCAGATTTGGTTGCTCTCTGTTTGGAGCAGACCAGATTCTGTAGTTTCATCTTTTAGACCTATTAAACTTGGGAATTAGGCTTAGGTGATATTAAATGAATTGTAGACAATTTCATAAGTTTTCTATAATGTCTTCTTGCAAGTCATTTGGATTTGTAGAACTCCAGATATGATTGATTTACTCAGCTACTGCATGTATGTCTAGAATTATTGAAAATACTTAGATGCTTGATTACTTTGCTTGCTTGTTATTAAGTGTGATTCATGTCCATGTGATGAAGTTAGTACACCTGAGGCTTTGTAAATCTTGAGTTATGTTTGGTATTGCTTCCCTTGCTATCTTAGCATAATAGGTGGTGTGATGTTTATTTGAGCGATGTAAAGTGCTTATGTGTATTTAGCGTAACCTTGTACTTGCCTTGTTTAGTGTGTGATGCATCATCTATTGCATTTCCATATATTCATACACTTGCATCTTGCACCTCATTTAGGTACGCTAGCTGAAAAACGTGAAGGATGTGATGTGGTGTTGGAGCCAAACCCGAAGACGGTGTTTGGCGGAACTATCCCGAAGATGGAAGTACTCAGCGAGTTTCATCTGACCAACACTAACTTGAGTCGGATCCCAGGCAAGCCCCGGAGCATTATAAGCCTCCTATCTTCAAAGCAATTAATTATATATATATGTTATAAGTATTGTTGCATTAAGTGGTAGGAGTTGGTTGGAAACCCTTGCTGCATTATATCATTCCTTGTCCAGATATATGAATCCTTGAATCCTACATAGGCTAGGATCGAGTAGATGCTTAGCCCTGCTTTAAGCGGTAGAAGTCAGGTGATTTCCTGTCACCTGCGAGATATAGGGATATTCATATATGGCACGGTTGGCTATATTTGCTATCGTGGAATGGAACCATGTGTTAATAAAATGAAATGAGACCGGGCGGGATGACGATAGTGAAGCAACAAGGCATGGAGGTCTTGGGTGTGGATCTATCCCCGTCTGAGTCGTTTAAGGACCGATTCGTTGTACGTCCTTGAGTCATGTTGAACGCAGTCTAACACTTAGTTGGCCGGATAAGTCGTTCCGACCGCGAAGCCGAGTAATATGGTTCAGGCCGGGAATCGAATGGTAGGTTGCTTCTTGGAGGAGAGAAAGGATGTGCTTGGGGACATTGGCTTGAGACCAAGGGGGGGTTAGAGTCCCTATCCCCTGGCAGAGTGTCGCCCTTGGGGTTGCGACATCATTCGGACCCGCGATTCCTGAATCGTATGAAAGGTGGCTTGTGCGACCCTGGCAGGGGCCTGCGCGGTGAGTGTTAGAAATACCCCTCCAGCTGGATAGGAATTCGATTCGAATCGCCGTCGCTCCCGGTTAGTGAGCACTTGACTTGAGCAGCGGCAACGTAGATTCCATTAAAATGAACGGATGGTTAATTGGATAACGATGGAAAGGTTGCCTCAATTTATACCTGCTATGGTTAATATTGTTTGCTCCTAATAAAGTGAGTGCTCTAGTATAGGTTCTAATATAGATGACAGGGCAATTATAATTAACTTGATGCTTAAGCATTAATGATTACTTATTCATATTAAGCTTTTATGCAAAATGTTGTCAAGCTAGCCCACTTCATATCAGCCTTGCATGATCCTTGGTGTCACTTTATTTCTGGTTTATGACGGGTAAGTCTAGCTGAGTACATTGTCGTACTCAGGGTTTTATCCCCACTTGTTGCAGGTTGTGATGTATCATGACGGCTGCAAGAGTTGGTTGACTCCTGCCATAGAGGCGGAGTGTGATCATGGGCATGATCCTTCTGAGTTACCTTGTCTCTAATGCTTTTGTTGGAAGTCGACCTTGGTACTGGCATGTATTTGTAATAAGAGAAATGTTAGTTTTAAATTACTTTGCTTCCGCTACTTTTGAACTTAAGTTGTAATAACTATGTTGAACTCCGATGTATATTGAACTACTTATGAAATGGATGTAACATATGACTTGTTATGTTGAATCACTACGATCTTGGCTTGTATGTTGGTTGGTTTGAAATCCCTCGTGATTTCATTGGACTACCGGAGTTATATGGGCTCAAGTGCGAGAATTTGATCACTTCGGTGATTGTTTTTGTACTTGTGCTCTTATAATTTGGTCGGTTCCGTTACATCATAGACCTCGTAATAGCTAGGAATAGGTGACCTCCTAGTTCTTTGAGACCTTCTCGGGGCCTCCTCATTTGGCACATCTACATCTTGGGGCTGTTGTTGTCCCCCATCTGCGGTAATGGGTTCTATGGTTTCCTGAAGAACAGGTTCCACATTATCATTTATCGTTGCCGCATGAGGAACAATGACAGGTGCTGACACCGTAGTGTCGGGCACTGACGGTGTGGCAAAGACAGGTAACTCGAAATAAGGCTCCTGAATCATCGGAGTGGGTTGAAAGCATCTAGGCCCCAAGGTTTGGTTTCGGCAATTAATGACAACACTTTATTACCATGACTAACGTGTGTTTTGCAGAAACATTTGTAAGTTAGGTCATGGAGGTGTTAACTGCTTTGAGCACCGTGGCTTCGTGTCCCTTGATGGAAATCGTTTCGGTTTTCAAAAGAGTGACGTCAAGATTAAGGACGGTTAGTTCCGGATGACGAAGTGTTGAGACACATTCGGAATAGTCGTTAGGATCTTCGTTTTTCTCTTTTGGCCGTACTATAAAGGGGGGCATGAATGGGTAGCTTGACCTAGGCGAGTCCTATGTTTAGGTGTGGTGCACACTTGTTAAACTTGGCGCTAGGCAACCCTAGATTAGCTCAAGGTTCAGTTAGAAGCAACTTGGTTGAAGTTGCGACGCGTTTCGACGAGTTTCGGGCTGTTTTCCAGGCACCGGACGCGGCCTTCGGGAACACCGGACGCGTCCGGTGTATACTTAACCGCGCTAGGTTTCGGGCCTGATCACCGGACGCGGTCCTCGCGAGGACCGGACGCAGTGGTCAGCGACCGACACGTGTCATCGAGAGAGAACGCCCGTCGGACGCGATACTGGACTTGATCGGCGAGTCCGGTGCGAGTCCAGTAAGGTCCAGAGAGGACCGGACGCGTCCGGTCTTCAGGCATCGGACGCGGCCTCGCGTCCGGTGTGACTCCAGTAAGCTCCCTTGCACGTCGGACGCGTCCGGTGCTACCTGACCGGTGCGTCCGGTGGTTCGATTTCAAAAACGGGTTTTGACCGTTACGGGGGACCGGTGCGTCCGGTGCGTAGCACCGGCGCGTCCGGTGACCCCGTGTCAGAAATAACGGTTCGTTTTCTTTGAGGGGTGTATAAATACAACCCCTCCACCTCTTTTAGAGGTCTCTTGCTCATTCAAACATCTGAGAAAACCCTTTAGAGTGCAAGGGAGTGCAAGAGCTCTAGTGAGGATAGAGTTTTGAGAATCAAAGTTTGTGATTCCTCACTAGTGATTCGAGAGTAGCAAGTGTGCATCCACCTCCTCATTTGGGCTCGTTGTGGTCAAGTGAGAGTTCTAGCTTGTTACTCTTGGTGATCGCCATCACCTAGACGGCTTGGTGGTGATTGGGAGTTTGGTGATCATCCGGCGGAGCTTGTGGATGACCCAACTCAAGTTGTGAGCGGTTTTGGGTGATTCGCCGCGACGGAGTGTCGAAGAATCAACCCGTAGAGAGCACTTGATCCTTGCGCGGATCAAGGGGGAGCGACACCCTTGCGCGGGTGCTCCAACGAGGACTAGTGGGGAGTGGCGACTCTCCGATACCTCGGAAAAACATCGCCGTGTTCCTTGCCCCCTTACATTCAAGCAATTACTTTCTCGTATTTACTTTCATTGCTTGTTTTACTTTCCTAGAATTGCCATGCTAGACTAGGATTGGAAACTAGGGTGCAAAACTTTTTAACGGTAGACTCTCTAGGAACACAAGTAGGCACTAGGGGTGAATTCCGGCTTATAGGATTTAATTCTTGCAATTAATTTTTAGAAAAGCCCAATTCACCCCCCCTCTTGGGCATCTTGATCCTTTCAATTGGTATCGGAGCCGTGTTGCTCCTAATTTAGGCTTTACCGCCTAGAGCAAGATGTCTAACGGGGAAGGACCACCTCCCACCTTTGAGGGGGATGATTTTCCATATTGGAAAATCCGGATGGAGGCGTATCTCGAAGCCATAGATGTTGGGTGTCTTAGAGCCGCAACCGAAGGGCTTCCCGCCATCAAGGATCCCGCAAACCCCACGGGTGACGAGGAGAAGTACGACCGGTGGAATGCAAAGGCCAAAAATGCACTCTACCGGGGCTTAGGCAAAGATATTTTCAATCGTGTGCGTAATGCAAAGAACGCTCATGATTTGTGGGAAAATCTTTGTGCTCTCCATGAGGGAACTAAGAGTGAGCGTGAGGAACGCTATCATATTGCTTTAAAGAAAATTAATTCTTTTGAGATGCTTTCCAAAGAAAGTGCTAATGAGATGTACACTCGCTTGAATGTTCTTGTAGAGGACCTCAATGCTCTTGGACTCACTCAAATGAGTCAATCGGATGTTGCAAGGAGGATCTTGAGTGTTCTTCCCGTTGAGAAGTATGGTCACATTGTCACCGTGCTTCATCAAAGTGATCTCTCCACCGCAACACCAACTCAAGTATTGGGGAAGATCAATGCTCATGAGATGTACATGCACATCACTCCGGAAGAGGGCTCATCATCTTCCAAGAAGAAAGACTTGGCCTTCAAAGCTAGCCATGACAAGAAGAAGAAGAAGGGCCAAGCCATGATCGTGCAAGAAAGCTCAAGTGAAAGTGATGTCGATGATGAATCACTTGCACTCATGGTGAGGAAGACCACCAAGATGCTAAAGAAGCTTAACAAGAGTGGCATCAAGTTCGATGGCAAGAAAAAGAAATTCTTCACAAGTAGCAAGAGAAAGCCCATCTCGGAGATGGATTGCTACAATTGTGGTGAACTTGGCCACCTCGCTCATCAATGCCCTAGACCACCAAAAGACAAGTTCAAGAACAAGAACAAGGGCAAGAAGAATGATTCAAGTGATGAAGAAGATGAGAAGAAGAAGAACAAGCCATACAAGAAGAAGGATGGCAAGAAGAAGGAGTTCTACAAGAAGAAGAAGGGTGGAAAGGCTTATATTGTTGGTGATTGGCTCACCGACATTGAATCATCTTGTGGCTCCTCCGAAGATGAGAGCGATGATGAGAAAGAGAAGGTTGCCGCATTTGTGATGGGGCCATCATCTTCACCGACATCTTCACCACCACCTTCACCGCCTCCTTCACCATCATCGTCCACTACTCACCTATGCCTTATGGCCAAGGGTGAACGTAAGGTACAAAATCATGATAGTGATGATGATGATGATAGTGATAGTGATGATGAATTTGATGCACCTTCTTATGATGAACTTGTAAAATTGCTAAACAAATACACTAAAATCATAAGAAGGACAAGAAGTGAAAATGATGATCTTCAAAATGAAAATGAATCACTCTCATCTAAGCTTGAAAATGCTCAAAAGACTAGTGGTGAGCTTAAAGATCAAAATGAAATTATGTCTTCCACTCTCAAGGAGCTCAAATCTTCTAACAAAGAGCTTAAAGATCAACATGATAAACTTGAGAAGAAGCATGATGAGCTCATCACTAGACATAGCTCTCTAAAAGACAAGTACACCACATTAAAAATTGACTATGATAGTCTTGTGGTTGCAAATGAACTTGCTCTTGAAACACATGATGCTACTAACCATGTTGTTAAGTGTGATATAGCTACATCATGTGATGACTTGATCATTAAAAGCATTGAGCAAGGTTCTAGTAGCAAAGGCAAGAGTGTGGTTGAGTCATGCAACCATGATGATTATGCCAAGATCAAGTGTGAGAATGAGAAGCTTGCAAATGAGAACAAGAAGCTCAAAGGTTTGATGGCTCTTGAGAAGCAAACAACAAATGAGTCACTCATTGAAGAGAACAAGAAGCTCAAGCAAGAAAAAGAGCATCTCAAGACCGGCCTAAGCAAGTTCACAAGAGGCCAATATTTGCAAAGTGAGCTCCTCATGAACACCGTGATGAAGATGGATAGAAGTGGTATTGGGTACTTGGCAAATCAAGAGAAGAAAGCAAAAGCTCAACAACAAAGCAAATCAAAGCCCAAGCCAAAGAGATGTGTTGAGTGTGGTCAAGAAGGTCATTTTGCTCATGAATGCAAAACTCCACCACCACAACCCTTGCCCAAGCATGCTAGACCCTTTGCCTTCAATGCTCATTATATGCTAAGAAAAGATTCAAATGGAAAGATGAAAGTCATGTTTTTGGGTCCCCCAAACAAGAATAGGCCAAAGAAAATATGGGTTGCCAAGTCACTAGTTGAGAAAGTCAAGGGCCCCTCTCAAGTTTGGGTCCCTAAACAAAAAGCTTGATCTCTTGTGTGTAGGTGAACTACAAGACCGGTGGATCTCATTGGGTTATTGATAGTGGTTGCACTCAACATATGACCGGTGATCCTCGTATGTTCACCTCAATTGAAGAGAATGGGATATGTCAAGAGAAGATCACATTTGGGGATAATTCAAAGAGCAAAGTCAAGGGTATAGGCAAGATTGCAATATCAAATGATCACTCACTCTCAAATGTGCTCTATGTTGCTTCATTGAGTTTCAACTTGTTATCCGTTGGGCAACTTTGTGACCTTGGCTTCCAATGCTTGTTCACACCAAATGAAGTTGAAGTTTCAAAGATAGATGACAAGCAAGTGATATTCAAAGGCTTTAGATACAACAATCTTTATCTTGTTGACTTCACCTACGAAGATGCAAATTTGATGACATGTTTGTTCACCAAGACCTCACTTGGTTGGCTTTGGCATAGGAGGCTTGCACATGTTGGAATGAGCACTCTCAACAAGCTATTGAAGAAAGAACTAGTAAGAGGATTGAAGGATGTGAAGTTTGAAAAGGACAAACCTTGTAGTGCATGTCAAGCCGGCAAACAAGTTGCAAACACTCATCCTACCAAGGCTTTCATGTCAACCTCAAGAGTGCTAGAACTTCTACACATGGATTTGTTTGGGCCTACAACATACAAGAGCTTGGGTGGTAATCTCTATTGTCTTGTGATAGTGGATGACTACTCAAGATACACATGGACCTTCTTCCTTCATGACAAATCCGAAGTGGCAAGTTGCTTCAAGAAGTTTGCAAAGAGAGCTCAAAATGAATTTGAAGTCAAGATAAAGAAGATTAGAAGTGACAATGGCAAAGAGTTTGACAACACCAACATAGAAGCTTATTGTGATGAAATTGGAATCAAGCATGAAGTTTCTTCAACCTACACTCCTCAACAAAATGGTGTAGTTGAGAGAAAGAACCGGACCTTGATCACTCTTGCAAGAACAATGCTAGATGAGTACAACACTCCCGAGAAGTTTTGGGCCGAGGCAATCAACACCGCATGCTATGCTTCAAATCGCCTCTTCCTCCAAAAGTTTCTTGGCAAGACCCCCTATGAGTTGCTTAATGGGAAGAAGCCGGACGTCTCATTCTTCCGGGTGTTTGGTTGCAAATGCTACATCTACAAGAAGCGTCAACACCTAGGGAAGTTTCAAAGACGTTGTGATATTGGTTTTCTTGTTGGTTACTCATCAAAGTCCAAAGCATATAGAGTATTTAACCATACCACCGGGTTGGTTGAAGAAACATATGATGTGGAATTTGATGAATCTAACGGCTCCCAAGGAGCAATTGAGAATTGTGATGATGTAGGTGATGAACCATTGAGGGAGGCCATGAAGAACATGCCGGTGGGAGACATCAAGCCAAAAGATGATGAAGACGATGTGCAAATCATTGATCCACCATCTTCATCACGTGTGCCTCAAGATGATGACAAGAATGAGAGAGTTGAAAATGAAGATACTTATGTCTCTCATGAACAAGCCGAGGCACAAGCACAAGATGTTGATGCTCCCCATCCACCTCCTCAAGTGGTTGATAGAAGAAACTCACCTCTACTTCAAGCTCATCCACAAGAACTCATCATAGGGAGTCCTACAAAGGGAGTAATGACTCGATCTCAAAAGCTAGCTTCTTTCGTTGAACATCACTCTTTTGTCTCTTGTGTTGAACCTAAGAATGTAGAAGAAGCTCTTCAAGATCCGGATTGGGTGAATGCCATGCATGAAGAATTGAACAACTTCACCCGCAATGAAGTATGGACACTTGAAGAGCATCCTAAAGGTGCAAGAGTCATTGGAACCAAGTGGGTGTTCCGAAACAAGCAAGATGACCAAGGCATAGTAGTGAGGAACAAGGCAAGACTAGTTGCAAAGGGGTTCTCTCAAGTTGAAGGCCTTGATTTTGGAGAGACCTTTGCACCCGTAGCAAGACTTGAAGCCATTCGTATCCTTCTTGCATATGCATCACATCATGATATGAAATTATATCAAATGGATGTGAAAAGTGCATTCTTAAATGGCTTTATTAATGAACTAGTCTATGTCAATCAACCTCCCGGGTTTGAAGACCCTAGATATCCTAATCATGTTTATAGGTTGTCCAAGGCGCTATATGGGCTCAAGCAAGCCCCTAGAGCGTGGTATGAGCGCCTCCGGGACTTCCTCATTGAGAAGGGCTTCACCATTGGGAAGATTATTGCAAAGAGTTTGGTGAATTGATGTCGAAGGAGTTCGAGATGTCAATGATTGGTGAGCTCACATTCTTCCTTGGATTCCAAGTCAAGCAAATGAGAGAAGGGATTTTCATCTCTCAAGAAAAGTATACCAAGGATCTTCTCAAAAGATTCAAGATGGAAGAATGCAAGCCAATCAAGACCCCAATGCCATCAAATGAACATCTCGACCTAGATGAGGGAGGTAAACCGGTTGATCAAACTCTCTACCGTTCTATGATTGGTAGCTTGTTGTACCTTACCGCATCTAGGCCCGATATCATGTTTAGTGTGTGCATGTGTGCTCGCTTTCAAGCGTGCCCTAAAGAACCTCACTTAAGTGCCGTAAAAAGAATCCTAAGATATCTTAAGCACACCCCAAGTATTGGTTTATGGTATCCCAAAGGAGCTAGATTCCAACTAGTTGGCTATTCCGACTCGGATTATGCCGGTTGCAAAATTGATAGAAAAAGCACATCCGGAGGGTGCCATTTGCTTGGGAGATCTTTAGTATCTTGGTCATCTAAAAAGCAAAATAGTGTGGCTTTGTCCACCGCCGAGGCGGAATACATTGCCGCGGGGGCTTGTTGTGCACAAATCTTATATATGAAACAAACCCTCCTAGACTATGGAGTTGTTCTTGAAAAGGTGCCACTTTTATGTGACAATGAAAGTGCCGTTAAAATTGCTAACAATCCGGTACAACACTCTCGCACCAAGCACATAGATATCCGCCATCACTTTCTAAGAGATCACGTTGCTAAAAATGACATATCACTAGAAGGTGTACGAAGTGAAAATCAATTAGCGGATATCTTCACTAAACCTTTGGACGAGGCTACCTTTTGTAGGCTAAGAAGTGAACTAAATGTGCTTGATTCAAGTAACTTTAAAAAATGAGCGCGTGTTGTCCCTTGCATTGCATTGTATTATATGTCATGTTTACTTTATTGCAATGCATTTAGGGCTTGGCTAACACGGTTACGATAACCCTCCTTTGGAGGAGTGAAGAAGCCTAACCGTGGATCAAACTTGACAAGCAACCTAGCTTTACTTTCTTGTATTGCATTGCATATGCACGGTTGTTTGTTTGTCGTTCTTTTTCGGTTTAGCTTTGAGCAACCTCTGTGTTCGTCCATGAATAGAGAGAGCATTTGACGCTCCTAAAGGTCCAAAAACTCTATTGCATGGCCATACGTTGCTCCTCGGGTGTTTATTGCCTATTTTCGTAAAAACAATACTAGCCTAAGGCAAAATAATTTGAAAAATTTGAGGGTTTGAGTGAGGTCACTCATATCGGGTTCCAATTGGTGTTTATTTGTGTCTCTTTGAATTGGAACTTGATTGGGAGAAGTCGCGTCGAAGTTCGGAACGAAGAAAGGCGAAAAACCGTGACAGGACGCTGCACCGGACGCAGTGTTGCTTCACCACCGCGTCCGGTCCCGGTGTCCACCTGCGCGTCTGGTTTTCCAGAAGAACAAGTCCAGATCTAGGCACCGGACGCTGCACCGGACGCGTCTCTGACCACCACCGCGTCCGGTCCCGGCTACCACCACCGCGTCCGGTGCTCCGCTATGAAATCCCGAGCACTCTGGCATCGGACTCTGATCGCGTCCGGTCTGTTCACACCGGACGCGTCCGGTGACTCCAGGAGCTTACTAGAGTGTCACCGGACGCTGCACCACCGCGTCCGGTGATTTTCACCACCGCGTCCGGTGCTTCTCTACCGAGCGGATCTCGCCCTCATAAAACCGTACCGTTTTTCTTCATCTTCTTTCTCTCGACTCGATTTCCGCTGCCGCCGCCTTTGTTTCGCCGTCTCGCCGTGATCCCCCTTGCCGCCGGAGCCGCACCGCCCTCCTTCCTCCTCTCCTAGCAGCTCCCGCGCCACCAGCCGAGCCGCGCCCTGCCCGCACTTCCTCCTCGCGCAGCACCCGCCACCGTGCCCGCGCCCGCGCCCACACCGTGCGCCGCCGCCCAACGCCGCGTCCTGCTCGCCGCCGGCGAACTCCAGCCCGCACTCCAGCGCCGTAGCTCCTCCCCTCGTGCGCCCTAGCTCCACAATCCCTTCCTTCGGCCGAGCTATTGATTCTAGGGTTTACCCCTAAACCCTACCCTAGGGTTTGGTGACCCTATCTCAAGGTAACGGCGAGGTTTTCGTTTCCGATTTCGATTCAAATCCTTTCATTCACTTGTTAGCGCTTGCCGTTGACCCTATCAATTCCTTGATAATCTCGATTGGTCGTTTCAGTGCTCGATCGCCGAATCTCGGGAGTTCTCGCGAACTAGATCACCTCGTCCCTTCACCGTCGTCTCGTCGATCCGAGGTAGCTTAGCGTCGATTCCTTTCGTATCTTACGTGCTTGCTATCTAGGGTTTCGCATCTTTAGATATATATATATGCTTATTGTATATCTCCCTATTCCATACGTGCAGCGAGTCAGTCGGTGTGCCAGGTCTGATCTGTTTGCTAAATCCGAGGCCAAGCCTGCGGATACGGATTGAGGCCAAGCCTCTCGAGTGTAAGTTCATCATCTCACAGTGGCTTTCAGGCAGTCGGTCAGCATGGTGCGTTGCAAGAACGCCGGTGGTGCTCCAGGTGACGGGGACAACAGTCCTCCCCGTCGTGATGAGATTGCGCGTGGTAAGCGCGTCAAGATGATGGCAGTCAAGAAGAAGAGGAAGACTCTTTCAGATGCAGAGGTCGCTCAGGCTGTGGCAGACGCCGCAGAGCAGGCAGAGAGAGGTGGCAGACGCAGTGGATTACACATAGGCGAGCGTCGCTTTCATCTTGAAGGTCGACAGCTCGGTACTGAGGCCACTGAGGGCACCGAGACTACAGCACCGACAGAGCAGATGTCAGTTGATCCTCCCTCAGAGCAGACACAGGCTACTGAGACTGCACCCGCTACTGAGGCTACCCAGACTGCTGAGGGTCCACAGGCCACTGAGGATACAGAGGAGCAGGCAGCTCAGTCTCCACCACGTCGCCGCTCCACACGTGCTCGTTCACAGGTGACACCCAGGGCAGAGGGCCCGCGTCGTGGAGCACGACCTCCTCCCAGGGTCAGAGGGTCACCCCCGGTTGTGCACTTAGACCTGAGGGGTGCGTCTTCACGTCAGGTGAAGAACTTGAGGTTTGTAGAGGTCAGCCGGTGGTTTCCACCTGTCAGAGATCCTAGAGCTTCAGAGGGTTTCTATACACCACTCCAGGAGGATTTCTACAGGGCCCTAGTCGACAGTGGCATAGCTTTCAGACCTCAGAGGGTATGTCGCCTAGAGGCATTGGTTGATATTGTGGGAGAGCAGCTCCGTCCTTACCTGTCCTATCTGCCGGGCTTATCAGATCTACTTGGACGGACAGGTGCTTACTGCGGCACATGGGTCAGGGAGTTCTATGCTTCTTTGTGGATTGATCCTGCCCATGAGTTCATTCACTTCGCATTCAGAGGCCGCGACCACAGACTCTACAGCTCCAGAGCCCGTGAGCTCCTCAGACTACCTGCTTCTGACACGAGGATCCACCAGCTGTGCTATGGCCAGACCACTCCTCCCAGACGCCCTCACGGCGGTTCAGTGCCACCCACCGACCTGGTCCGACCCTGTTTTCGCGAGCCTTTTGGCGAAGGGTCACGTCGTACACCTGCCAGCCTGACACCTCTAGCCCGAGTTCTGGATGCTATACTCAGACGCACTCTACTGCCCAGACTTGGTTACAGAGAGGGACTGACGAGGATGCAGCTTTGGGTTGTATACCACCTCCTTACACAGCAACAGTTTGATATCTGGGATCTCATCCTGAGTGAGATGGAGGACACCATTGCTGAGGGCTTCAAGGGTAACCGTCAGCTTCCTTATGCCCACTGGATTTGCTACATTATCAGATCTGCTATCCAGATGCCACCAGAGATCAGGGCAGAGATTGCCAACACTACTACTGCATTCCCTGATTATGACATCAGACAGCTATGGGCTTCAGTTACCAGAGAGCAGGCTCCAGCACCAGGACAGCGTGAGCGCCCTGAGGTTCCTGAGACAGCAGCTGAGCAGGACGCTAGAGTTGACGAGCTTGCTGAGGCAGAGCTCGCAGACCTTGACACTCAGCCTGCTGAGATACCTGAGGATGTCACTTCAGACAGCACCGATGAGGATTACCAGCCCATCCCCAGGTACCGGTCTCCTCGGTCTCACGACCACGAGGCCGGTGGATCTGGCTCAGCCTCCCGCTCAGACCCAGCCATGGTGGCTATACTTGAGAGGTTGACCCAGGCTCAGGAGCAGCAGCAGTAGCAGATACAGCGCCAGGCTCAGGATACAGCTGCCGCACTAGCACAGATACAGGCTCGCCAGGACGAGTTCCAGAGACAGCAGCTTGAGATCCAGAGGCAGCAGGTTGAGATGCAGCGACAGAGTCAGCAGCAGTACATGGACCTTCTGAGGCATCTCATCACAGTTGGGGTTCCTCCGCCTGCATCCATCATGGCTCCGGCTTTGCATTCCAGCGGTCCTTCTAGTCAGACACAGCCGAGCTTTCAGTTTACATCTCCACTGCAGCAGGTTCCCCAGTCGTTTCAGTCCCCGAGCTTCACACCTATACATACGGGGTTCACACCGTCAGACCAGACTCGCCCGCATATCCTGACAGGCACACCTATTGGTGACTTCAGTGCCACTTACAGCGAGTTGACTGGTCAGCCGACACCCTCGCATACGACTACGTTTCACACTTCGTCAGGGTTGTCAGCTTCCGAGGCAGTCATTCCACCAGTGACAGGGACTGGGACTACTGAGACCATCCCTTCCTCAGTTGCCTCGACAGATCCCCCAGCTACTGGCGCACTTCAGGCTCAGGTCACTCAGACAGATCCACTTGTTACTTCACAGTCAGTGCCTGTTCCTGCTCAGACCCAGACCGCTACGCAGCCACGAGCTTCTTCAGAGGGTCAGCCAGATAGCTCAGACTCCGAGGATTCGCTTCACTTTGTGATTACACCGCGCACCTCGGCACCCGACACGACTCCGTCTGTCCCCCCGTCAGATTAGATTAGTTTTTGGCGCTTGATGCCAAAGGGGGAGAGAGAGTAGTTTCAGGGGGAGTTTGTTAGTGGGTTTTCGTTTTTCGTGTGCTACATTCATGCATATCTTGTTTATTTTCAGCACTGCATTCGCGTGACATTGTCGTCGAGTCGTAAAACTTTGAGTCTTAATGTCTTATTCGTCACTGTGTTTAATATGTGTCACCGTTTTAGCTATAGCTCTAAGGTTGTGCTTCCGTGCCTTACTCCGATCACTTATGAGCTATATCTTTATGTGTACTAACGCTTTTTGTCTTATCTTATGAAGTACACTCTTTTGGCTTGGAGCACATAAGCAATTCCTAACCCTTTATGCTTATTGTCTACTGCTTATGTGAACCAAGCATGCTCGAAAACCTTCACTCTAATCCATTGAAACTTAGTGTTGTCATCAATCACCAAAAAGGGGGAGATTGAAAGCATCTAGGCCCCAAGGTTTGGTTTCGGCAATTAATGACAACACTTTATTACCATGACTAACGTGTGTTTTGCAGAAACATTTGTAAGTTAGGTCATGGAGGTGTTAACTGCTTTGAGCACCGTGGCTTCGTGTCCCTTGATGGAAATCGTTTCGGTTTTCAAAAGAGTGACGTCAAGATTAAGGACGGTTAGTTCCGGATGACGAAGTGTTGAGACACATTCGGAATAGTCGTTAGGATCTTCGTTTTTCTCTTTTGGCCGTACTATAAAGGGGGGCATGAATGGGTAGCTTGACCTAGGCGAGTCCTATGTTTAGGTGTGGTGCACACTTGTTAAACTTGGCGCTAGGCAACCCTAGATTAGCTCAAGGTTCAGTTAGAAGCAACTTGGTTGAAGTTGCGACGCGTTTCGACGAGTTTCGGGCTGTTTTCCAGGCACCGGACGCGGCCTTCGGGAACACCGGACGCGTCCGGTGTATACTTAACCGCGCTAGGTTTCGGGCCTGATCACCGGACGCGGTCCTCGCGAGGACCGGACGCAGTGGTCAGCGACCGACACGTGTCATCGAGAGAGAACGCCCGTCGGACGCGATACTGGACTTGATCGGCGAGTCCGGTGCGAGTCCAGTAAGGTCCAGAGAGGACCGGACGCGTCCGGTCTTCAGGCATCGGACGCGGCCTCGCGTCCGGTGTGACTCCAGTAAGCTCCCTTGCACGTCGGACGCGTCCGGTGCTACCTGACCGGTGCGTCCGGTGGTTCGATTTCAAAAACGGGTTTTGACCGTTACGGGGGACCGGTGCGTCCGGTGCGTAGCACCGGCGCGTCCGGTGACCCCGTGTCAGAAATAACGGTTCGTTTTCTTTGAGGGGTGTATAAATACAACCCCTCCACCTCTTTTAGAGGTCTCTTGCTCATTCAAACATCTGAGAAAACCCTTTAGAGTGCAAGGGAGTGCAAGAGCTCTAGTGAGGATAGAGTTTTGAGAATCAAAGTTTGTGATTCCTCACTAGTGATTCGAGAGTAGCAAGTGTGCATCCACCTCCTCATTTGGGCTCGTTGTGGTCAAGTGAGAGTTCTAGCTTGTTACTCTTGGTGATCGCCATCACCTAGACGGCTTGGTGGTGATTGGGAGTTTGGTGATCATCCGGCGGAGCTTGTGGATGACCCAACTCAAGTTGTGAGCGGTTTTGGGTGATTCGCCGCGACGGAGTGTCGAAGAATCAACCCGTAGAGAGCACTTGATCCTTGCGCGGATCAAGGGGGAGCGACACCCTTGCGCGGGTGCTCCAACGAGGACTAGTGGGGAGTGGCGACTCTCCGATACCTCAGAAAAACATCGCCGTGTTCCTTGCCCCCTTACATTCAAGCAATTACTTTCTCGTATTTACTTTCATTGCTTGTTTTACTTTCCTAGAATTGCCATGCTAGACTAGGATTGGAAACTAGGGTGCAAAACTTTTTAACGGTAGACTCTCTAGGAACACAAGTAGGCACTAGGGGTGAATTCCGGCTTATAGGATTTAATTCTTGCAATTAATTTTTAGAAAAGCCCAATTCACCCCCCCTCTTGGGCATCTTGATCCTTTCATGGGTGCAGTCACCTGCTTCTCTTCAAGATCAATTTTCCGAGCCGCCACGCTCCCCCTCATCATGTCGTCTTCTAGGAAGACAGCGTGTCTCGTCTCTACAAACTTTGTATATCTGTCAGGACAGTAGAAACGATAACCTTTTGACTTTTCAGGATAGCCAATAAAATGGCAACTTACTGTTTTGGGATCTAATTTTCCAATGTTTGGGTTAAATACTTTTGCCTCAGCAGGGCTCCCCCAGACACGCAAGTGTTTTATCGAGGGCACTCTTCCTGTCCACAACTCATATGGTGTTTTAGGCACCGCTTTACTAGGTACTCTGTTGAGAATATGAATGGCGGTTTTTAACGCCTCCATCCATAGACTCACTGGTAGGGTGGAGTAACTTATCATACTAAGCACCATATCCATCAATGTTCGATTACGCCTTTCGGCTACTCCATTCTGCTGAGGTTCGCCCGGTGTAGAATACTGGGCTACTATGCCATTCTCCTGTAGAAACCTTGCAAAAGGTCCAGGAACTTGGCCGTACGGGGTATGCCGACCGTAGTACTCCCCACCACGATCAGACCGGACCACTTTAATCTTTAAATCATGCTGATTTTCAACTTCAGCCTTAAATATTTTAAATTTATCCAACGCTTCATTTCTTTCTTTAATTGGATAAATATAACCATAATGGGAGTAATCATCTGTGAATGTGATGAACGAGTCAAAACCATCCACACTTTTCACAGGAAAGGGACCACAGATGTCTGTGTGAATTATCTGTAGAATTCCTGTGCTTCGTTTAGCATCCTTTTTAATTTGCTTTGTGTATTTTCCTTTAATACACTCTATACATTGTTCTGAATCAGAGAACTCTAATGGAGGAAGAATTTCACTTTTAACTAGTCTCTCTATTCTCCCCCTCGAAATATGGCCTAAACGGCAGTGCCATAATTTCGACGAAGCATCATAAGTTCTCTTTCACTTTCTATTTTCGTTTATAGACGAGGCTACATTATCAATCACATCACATACGGAATTAACATTTTCACGAAGTGATAGCAAATAAAGATCTTGCTTTTGAAAAGCAATACCAATGCGTTCATTATTACATGAAATCTCACACTTGCCATTTCCAAAATGGCAATCGAAACCATCATTATCCAAACATGAAACACTAATCAAGTTTCTCTTTAATGAAGGAACAAATAAAACATCTCTGAGTAAAAGAATAAAGCCATCAGCAAGCTCCAAAGAAACATCGCCAACAGCTTCGACGTCCGCTTGGACTCCATTTGCAACTTTAATTTGTCTTTCTCTTCTTTGAGTAGTCCTCGTCGAACGGAATCCCTGTAAAGAATTGGCAACATGAATAGTTGCTCCCGAATCAATCCACCAAGTAGATTTACAATACTGTACATACAAGGATTCGTTAACAAAGGTAATAATGTTCTCACCTCTGCATTTCATTACATACTTTAAATACTCAGGACAATCTTTCTTGTAATGTCCTTCTTTATGGCAGTGAAGGCACTGATCCTTGTTCACCACAATTTTGTTCTGTTTAGGCTGATGTTGCATGGGAGCTCTACCCTTACCTTTTGACTTCGAGGGAGAGTTAACATTAGCATTGGCATTCTTTTTCTTGTTATCTCTGACAAAATTAAGAGAACCACCACTGGCAGCCCTAATTCTGTCTTCCTCTTGCACACACATTGCAATGCAACGTTCAAGATTCCACTTTTCAGGTTGAATGTTGTAACTGACAACAAAGTTGTCAAACTCTTTAGGCAGGGAAGCAAAAACAACATGTACAAGAAAATCTTCCTCAAGAGCCAAGTTCATTGGCCTGAGTTTGTTGTTCAGCTGGTTCATCTCTGAGATGTGCTCTCTAATGCCAGTGCCATTTTTACCACCAGTGTACTGTGCTGTCATGATCTATTTGATTATCTGTGTAGCGTAAGTCTTTGAAGAGCCATGAAACTGACTCTTTATCTTTTCAAGATACTCAGTAGCAGTATCACACTTTGCAATTGAGCCCATTATGGTAGGCTCAATTGTGTTCTCTATGACAGCACAACACTTTTTGTTGGCGTTGGACCAATTTTTCTTATCAATGGAATATGCCAACTCTATGGGAGCAAAATCCCTTTCTCTCTTGTTCCAATCAACATCAGATTCATCAGCCCGCCTGACTGGTGCCTCAGGCTCAACAGGGCATGGTGTGGTTTTTATCCACTCCACCTCGGCCAAGACAAAAGCCAGATCAAGCTTCTTCTTCCACTCATTGTAGTTATCCCCTTTCAGCCTGGGGATCCCTTCAATGGCATCCATCAAGTTGAAACTGCCTGAGATCATAATCCATAAAGAATGAGAACATTATATAAAGTTATATCTATATAAAACATAATTGCACGCCTTAGTTCTGACGTTGGTCAAAAGTAAAACGTACAATTTTTCACCACATTAATTCAAATCACCGTTGGGCAGAAATAGAATTAATGCAGGACTGATAATTCATTATAAATATCACAATATTGCTATTAATCAATGTTGGTCAAAGTAATAACAATATTGTAATAACAGTAAGAATATTCATGTTTCAAAATTTAAATTCTCCCGTTGGTTCGAATTTAATGATGAAACTGAAAACTTTAAGTACGCAGCGGAAAACAATTGAAAAAAATTCTATAATTCTATTTTCCAGAAACATTCTGTAATACTTCACTGAACAAAATATCGTTGGATAAAATTGCACAGAAATTAAAATTTATTCAAATCAAAACAATTAATTGTTTCTGGAAAAATAGAAATAGAAACAGTTTTCTTTGCTTTGCTTCTGGCCCAGCGGAAAGAATCGGCCCACCCAACACTGTTGCTCTGCGGCCCATTAGGCCCACGGCAGCGCCGCTCGCGAGCCGCTTCCCGCGCCCAGGCCGCAACCTGGGCCTGGGCCGGGAAAGCGCCGCCCCGCCTGGGCCAAAAGGCGGCCCGAAATCGCGACGCAATCACGACCGTCCAGATCGATCCGACGGCCGGCCGGTGAGATCGCGCGAACAAAACCCGTCGCGGCCGTCAGCTGGGAAAACCCTAACTTCATTCTCTCCATCTCCTTCTCCCTTTCTTTCCCTACCAGCGCCGCAGCCGAAGAAGCCATGGCGGTCCCGGAGGAGAAGATGGCGCCGCCGTGTGCCCCCTCGCCGGTGCGCATGCTCGCCAGTGGTTGAGCATGCCACCGTCGAGTGGACGCGCGGTGGTGCTCTGTGTCAGTGGTCGCGCGGTGTCCGACCCACTCGCCGACGAGCGGCCGTGCAACGGTGGACTTGGCGACGGTGAGATGGATATCCCGGGTAGGTCATTCCAATCCCTCTATCTTTGATCGCAAAGATTCAATTTTTCCCCACCGCACGCCGTCCCTTTCTATATTAGGGTTAGGGTTTCTTTTAGTTTCTTTTCCCGATTTGAAAATCGGTTTGTTCTATGTCTTCTATCTCTTGTGCCGGTCCAGATCTACATACTAATTGGCTCGGGTACCATTGTTAAGTTCCTATTAGGATCGGTAGTAGTAGATCTAGCGGTACAAGTCTATTATTTACGAAGAACAACAACGTTTCCCGATTTAGAGGTACTGTGAGGGGTAGTAGGGCAAACCGGTGGTGTTGGGGAGAACTGGTGCGGAGGAGGAGCTGGAGCCGGTGTTCGCCATTGCCTCGGTGATGTAGATCTGCGCTAGGCAGCGACGGTCGATGAAGGAGTTGATGCAGTGGAGATCGTGGCGCGGTGAAGAGACGGTGAAGGACTTCCCGTCACTGACTGCGCCCTCACTAGATCGGGTTAGGGTTTTTCGGTGGGGTTGTAGGCTGCGGTGAACCTTGGTTTACGAGCCGCCAGCCCCCACCTTTATATCTCACGCAGTGTGACAGGGGCCCTTCAACCACATACGGTTGGGCGCCCCCGATCAGGGCGTTTGACCAAGTTCCAGCGAGCCGTTGGGCCTCCTGGGTAGGAGATCAGTTCAACATACGAGTGCTGACTGAATGTGACATGGCACTCTTATACAGCCAGCAGCAGGCTGAGTTATTAGCCATGCTCTTATGATTGGAAGATGCTCTAGATTCATGCACAGACAAATGGGTCCCGCGAAACATGGAGAATCGAGATAGAAATCCAAAATCCCCTTGTCGTTGAGGGTTGAGAGTTGAGACACATTTGTGAAAGAAAAGGACAGCAGCACTGCAACACAAGGGTTACATCTACAGTAGTAGTACCAGTAGGCAGTAGCATGGCTTGTCTTTGGAGAGCAGAGCAGACGTAGGCCACTTTGGCCAGGCAGGCGTGCTCCTGTACGCAGCCAGTCTAGTCCCATCGGGCTCGTTTCGTTTCAGTCATCTGAAAAGTCGCCAATGGAGTAAACAAACAAAACACGGCAAGAAAAAACTGCTGATGTGTCCTGTAGGACATCGCATCGCACGAAAAAATGGACTATAACCTGTGGAGAGGTCGTCCGGCTCCAAGCACCAGCACCTGGTATTTGGCGTGTCCATCGGCATAGAAATTTGCGTACTTGTATATACCCGCAACCGAGGTCATTAGCTACTCCCTCCGTCTCAGAAAAAGTATCGTTTTAAATTTTTCAGACATCGTGTTTGACCGTTCGTCTTATTCAAAAATTTTATACAAATTATAAAATAAATAAATCATTATTGAAGTATCTCTAATGATAAAATAAGTCATAACAAACTAAATAATATTTATTAAAAAAATTTGAATAAAACGAACGGTCAAACACGATGTCTGAAAAACCTAAAACGACACTTTTTCTGAGACGGAGGGAGTAGTTTTCAAGAGGGAAATGTACCGGAATTATCCTGATTAAGCCCTTGTTTAGTTCACCTCAAAATTCCAAGTTTTTTCACTCTCTCTCCATCACATTAATTTTTAGTCGCTTGCATGGAGTACTAAATGTAGGTAAAAAAATATCTAATTACATAGTTTAGTTGAAAATCACGAGATGAATCTTTTGAGCCTAGTTGGTCCACGATTGGACAATATTTGTCAAATAAGACGAAAGTGGTACTATTCATCAGGTTGAAAAAATCTTCAATCTAAACAAGGGCTAAGGTACTAAGCTGAGCCTGAGTTTAGATCATCAGACTAAACTTTGATCCGTTGTGAGATAATAGGCTAAATATGGACTAATAAAAAATTCGAACGAGTTCTAGACATTAATTAGTCTTGATGAGGAAGTGTCGAAGATAGAAGGTTTGTTGTTGATAGTGATAATTGCAAGTGCCTTATTCTTTATGCTCTTCTTGTTATCACCATTATCATTACTATCACCTGAAGCATCAAAATCTTACTCAACACAATAAGCATGACCCTCCTCCTCCTCCTCCTCCTTATTCTTCTTCTTGAAAGTCGTCTTCTTGCCTTTGTTGTCATCTTTCTTCTTCTCTTTCTTGTCATTTTCATCATTATGTGGACAATCATCAATAAGATGATATTTGCTTCCACACTTGTAGCATCTTCTTTTTTCCTTTCTCTTGGATGAAGATCTTCTTCATCTAGCACCGCATTCTTTTTTCTCTTCATGAACTTGCCAAATCTTCTCGTAAAGAGAGCTATTTCTTCATCCTCGTCATTTGAAATTGAGCTTGCATCATCATCATCACTTGCTTCTTTCTTTTTTTTGCTCTTGCCCTTAAGATGAAGTAGTGGCTTTGAATGCCGCACTCTTCTTCTTCTTCTTCTTCTTCTTCTTCTTCTTCTTCTTCTTCTTCTTCTTCTTCTCATCCTCCTTGTCTACCTCCTCCCTTTCGACACATTATGGTCTTGTGTGACCATATCATCTAGTACTTGGGTGGGGGTAACTCCTTTCAAGCCGCCGCCTCAGAATGATAGTGACTAATGTGTCAAACCAAGGAGGCTGACATCTTAGCAACCAGTGGGAGAAGTCCTCATTGTCAACCTTCTGTCCCAAGTTCCTAAGCTCATTCGGCACAATCACAATGAGCCTATGGAACATCTCTCCGGCACGAATAGATTCTTTCTTCTCCGTGCTTCCCTCTTCTCCCACGGTGACTGCAGGCCATGGACAACTGTGGCTTCGGACAGGTTGGGGTCGGCATGAGAGAAGAGGAAACCAAGGATCCATTCATATGAGAAGAGGGAAGGGGAGGGGTTAAATGTAAAAAACATGCCATGTTGGCATGCTAGATCAGCAAGAAACATCTATGTGGTTGATATAGGCCTATATATGGTGCACCACTTAACAAGTTTAGGGACCCAAAAATTTATTTTCAAAGTTCACGGAACTAAGTGACACACCCTTACAAGTTTGAGGGTTGTTGGTGCATTTAACTCAATGATTTATGTGCACATAATAATTATGGTCCCACCGAATTAGAACACCCCTAACTCCTTAACTTTGTCCTCTCTCTTGCATGGCACATTAAGAATTGCACAATAAATGAGTCCTTCCACATTTTAGAACTAATGAATATTATTTATCAATTTCCATAACTCAAGTACAATACTTGAAACTCTTGTAAGAACACATTGTTATTTCTTGGGTCACCAGCAATCCTGAATTCTCATGGATATGTCCTCAGTGATGACGATGGCACAATCCAACCTTGGAACACAGTTCGAATGATATTATATTGTGCACATTAAGTAATAGACTATACAAAAATAGCTTGTACAATTCTCACCTAATATATATGAACATACGTAGTAGTGTAGGATATTTATACATAAATAAATTTATATAGCGGTAGGTACTTACTTCCACATTTGCTTCCAGAAGGGAACGGCTTGTGGCAATCTTGGGCAAGATGAACAAGCTTAACCGCGCTTATTACAAGTTCATCCCATGAGGTGAGTTTGTGACATATACAAACCATGTCTACCCGGCTGACATATTGCCGACATAAGTCATTTGGAGAGACATAGGCACCACGAATTGTGATGGAATCCTTGCATATCCTCTCAACATTTTTTTTCTCTCTGTAACAATCCGTATCACCGGCAGCTTGATGTGCAATGAACAAGATAAAAACTATAGCAAGGATTGACACGAGTTGCACTTTTTCATTTTTGGCCACTGTGTTCATGTTGTGTGTTCGGGGTTCTAATATCAAGTGTTGCTACGATGTTTTCCTTCAAAGGATAACAATATCTCCTTATGTATGCCATGCTTCCACTGCACAATGCTATCTATAGGGTCCAAATATCAATGTTTATTACAAATTAATGCCCAAGAATCCAATAACTTGTGGTTCATCATTAAATAAGGGATAGATAGATAGATACTCCCTCCGTCCATTTTTAACCGTCGTTTTCGTTTTCCGAGAAACAACTTTAACCAAATATATATATATAAATATTAATATTTATGGTACATAATTAATATCATTAAATAGATCATTGAATCTATTTTTATAATAAATTTATTTAGAGATGCAAATATCGCTAATATTTCCTACAAATCTAGTCAAACTTATCGGTATGCAAACCGTGGCGGCAAATATTTAGGGATAGAGGGAGCAGATAGATACTCTCTCCATCCATAAAAAGTGTCATTCTCGCTTTCTAAAAAGTCAGAAATTTTTAATTTTACCAACTATATATAAGAAAATATTAATATGTATGGTATATAATTATTATAATAAAAATTTATCTAGAGATACAATATATTACTAATATTCTGTATAAATCTAGTTAAGTTTGACCAGATCTTCATAGCAATTTTGTTTGTTTCGCTAAAATTTGGCGCTGTGATATTCAAGGCCTATTTAGTTTCCAAAATTTTACAAAATTTTTCAAGATTCTCCGTCACATCGAATCTTTGGACACATGCATAAAGCATTAAATATAGATAAAAATAAAACTAATTACATAGTTTAGACGAAATTCACGAGACGAATCTTTTAAGCCTAATTAGATCATGATTGGACACTAATTACCAAATAACAACAAAAATGCTATAATACCATTTCCTAAAAAATTTCGCGAATTAAACAAGGTCTCATTCGCAAGTATTCCTACAATCTACTCCCTCCGTCCCATTAAAAGTGTCGTTTTTTATTTCTACGCTTCTTGTTTGACCGTTCGTCTTATTTAAATTTTTTATATAAATATTATTTATTTTGTTATGACTTATTTTATCATTAAAAATACTTTAATAATGATTTATTTATTTTATTATTTGTATAAAAATTTTGAATAAGAAGAACGGTCTCAATTCAATTTGACGGAGGGAGTACGTACGTTCTACCTGGGTGGCAAGCTGCGACGCCGAAGCTGCACGGAAGTGTCACTTGTCTGGCCTGTCCTTAACAGGCTCTGCCCCCCTAGTAACACGGACAGACCGACCTCCGTGCTGGTGCTGTTCATCCAACAGGCGGCCCTGAAACGAAACGGGCTGGATGGGATCATGCCCTTGTGTCAGCGGTGCTTTTCTCTCACATCATTTCAGCATCAGCCACCAGCTAACCAGTAATATTTTTTTTTCACAATAAATCAGCACCCATCACCAGCCAGCCGAACGAGGCCACGATGTCTGACTGCAGTGTACTCCTACAGAGATTTGCAAACTTTTTTAATTCGAAAATACCCACGCATATCCCTGCATTGCACATCGTCCTATAGTTCCTATCCTATCATTTGCATCCGTAATCCGGTGTCGGCATCGATTTTAGCATGCCAAAAAAATTAGGTGAGACATTCCAACCTCCAAACCGCAAAGAATTTTTGTCACGGCTGCGAATGATTGATTGAGCACATTACTATTTGTTTTCCTGCTGTTTCTTTTAATCTCAATTCAGGGGCCATTATTGTACAGGCAGTCATACAGTGCAACTGAAGCCATGGTCCACCGCTGGCTCGACACATGGAGATGCAGGCTAATAAGCAAACACACCAACATCTCCCCCATCATTCTTTCGATCTCAACACTGCAGGCAATTCCAATATATACATATAATACTTCTGAGAGGAAACATGGAAACATGAATTAAGAAGGCCACCACAGCTGAATGTTGTTAGGTTATGATCTCCCCGGCCTAATGGGCCTTGTTCTCGCGCCCTGATCGGGGGCGCTCAACCCAATATGGTTGGTGGGCCCCCGTCGCACAGCGCTATATATAGGAGGTGGGGAGCCGGGGCTCTAGGCACGAGGTAGTCCTGCAGCCAGTTCCCCACCGACACTCCTAACCCTAATCCCGATCAGAGAAGGGGCGCTACCAGCGACGGGAAGCCGCCACCGTCTCCACCATCCAACCTCTTCGTCGCGTCAATGGCTCCTCCGGCAAACGAGACAGCGGCCACTGCATCAACTACGACTGGTGCCTCCATGGATGGTTTGCAATTACTACCGTTTACTTTTCCCTCTCTCCAGTAGAAGTGTTACTAGGAGTCGCGACGTTACTGTACATCAACATTTCGTTATTCACTGTGAATCTACCCGATCTGATGAACCATCGAACATTGAAATACAACAATGGTACCGGAGCCATGGGTACGAATCAAGAACCCTAGATCGGGTAATGAACCGATTCGATTTTTCAGATCATGAAAGAAACGATGAACCCTAACCCTACCACGAACCAATACGGTCAAAGAAAATACTCGCCGGCGACCGGGTCCTTTGGGCCCGCGCGGTGGAGGACGAACTGGCCGCGGCCACCGTGCGCGCGCAAGAAGGGCGCCACCTGCTGGCCCGCTCGACGGCGGCGAGCTCAGCCCAGGGCGAGCTCGCACGCCGGCGAAAGGGGGAGCAGGGGCGCCATTGCCATCGGTTCTTCCGGCCAAGACCATGGGTCGCCGCGCGCGGTTTCTCTGAAGGCTGCGGTGGAGACCGAGAAAAGCAAGAAGAAAGAAGGCCCGTTGCATGCGGCAAGAACAAGGGAAGAGGAAAGAGATGAGATGCTCGCCCTTGCGCGGTCGTGAACATGGCCGTTTCCTTCCCGGCCTCCGGCGGCACCTACCCGACCGGTGGTGGCCGGCGGCTGTGCTGGAAAGGAAAGGAAAGGGAAAGAACAAATGAAGAAAGAAGAACACCCCCAGCCAGCCCACCGGCGGCCGCCACCGCCGAGCCCCGGCCCCTTGCCGGCGGCCTCCACCCGCCATGGCTGCCATGGGGCCGGCTGTGTTCCTGCGGCTGTGCTGGAAAGAAGGAGAAATGAAAATGGAGTTTAGGGTTTTGAAACCAGCGGCCAGGAAAGTTTTTATACACCCGATTTTCACTCTCGACCGTCGGATCAAACGGACGGCCAGGATTGAGGATCGGGTTTTGAAACCCTAGGCCATCGGCTGACGGGCCGCTGATGGGCCGAGCGGCTGCGGCTGGCAGGCCACCCTTGGCTGCCGGGCTGGCTGGGCCGCTGGGCCACTGCCAGGGGCGGCTGGGCCGAACCAGGCCGATCGAAGGCATGGGCCGGCTGCGCGCCACAGGCCAGGCCACGGAAAAAGAAAGGCCTACGGGCCAAATTGAAGAAGAAGAAGAGTTTTTCAATTTTTTTTCAGAAGAAATATTTATATGAATTTGATAAATAAATGAATGAATTTGAATGAAATTTTGATAAGAATTTTCGTGCAAATTTGTCCAACGACGTTTTTGCTCAGAAATAATGAAAATTTTCTTTAGTGCTTCTGGAAAATAACATTATGAGAATTTTATTGTTTCCGCTGCGTACTTGATATATTTATTTTCATTATCAAATTCGAACCAACGGGAGAATTTGGTTTTGGAAAAATGAATAATAATTGAAAATAAATTGTAGTATTGTTATTTTCTGACCAACGTTGTTAATAACAATATTATAATTTTGATTCATGAAAATTGTGCATTAATTTTATTTCTGCCCAACGGTGATGTAAAATTATTGCATAAATGATTTATATGTTTCAATTTGACCAACGTTGAGTTAAAGCATATGATTTCATGTATAAACATTTCTCACTTACTCTGATGTGGTTTCAGGAGGCAAATGCATTGTGAACATCTCGAACATCCCGACACTCAACGGAACAAATTACCGTGTGTGGCGGGAGAAATATGAACTTGAACTTGCATTGGGAGAGGTCGATTATGCCATCATCTCACCGTGTTCCACTGAACCCGTGGATCCGGTGAGAGAAGACAATGAATCTGACGCTGATTTCACTGCTCGAAAGCATGATCATGCTGAGATAAGAATGAAATATGATCTTGAACATAGGCAATGGACCCTCTCAAATCGCAAGTACTTATTGGTAGCTAAGGCCACCATAGAAGAACAGATAAGGGGCTCAATCCCTGAATGTGCTACTGCCACAGAATATCTTGATAAAATCAAGAGTCAGTTTACTGGGTCTACCAAGGCCACTGCAAGTTCACTGATAAAGAAACTTGTGAATGAAAAATATACTGGTGGTAGCATCAGAGAGCACATCTTGAAGATGAACACCACGACATCTAAGCTGAAAGAGATGAATTTGAAGGAAGATGATTTCCTAATTCATTTGATTTTTGCTTCCCTGCCAAAAGAATATGATACTTTCATTGTGAACTACAATATGCAGCCTGAAAGATGGGGCATAGAGAGACTTATCTCAATGTGTGCTCAAGAAGAGGAGAGGATAAAATCCTCACAGAGTGAGTCCGCTCATTTTGTGAAGGATAATAAAAGAAAGAACTTTAATAACAAGAATTCTAAACCACAGGGAAAACCCAAGTGGGACAAGGTCTCTTCCTCACAGGGAAAGAAACCCCAGGAACCTGAGAATTAGCAGAGCAACTCCTATGGTGGAGCAGAAAAGGACCAATGCAAGCACTGCTTCAAGAAGGGACACTGCAAGAGAGACTGTCCAGACTTCCTGAAATCTCTACTGAAAAGAGGTGATGAATTTATTACATTTGTAGATGAATCCCTGTATTTATGTTATGCTAAATCCACTTGGTGGGTTGATTCAGGAGCAACTACTCATGTTACAAATTCTTTATAGGGATTAAGTGGGACGAGAACCTTGCAAAGAGGAGAAAGAACGATTAAAGTTGCGAATGGAGTACAAGCCGATGTTGAAGCGATTGGAGATTTATCTTTAGAATTGAACAACGGCTTTGTACTTAGACTTAAAGAAGTACTTTTCGTTCCCTCTTTGCGTAGAAATTTAATAAGTGTTTCGAAACTCGATGATGATGGAATTGATTGCCATTTTGGTGATGGCAAATGTAAGATACTTGTTAATAATGAATGTGTTGGTCTTGCCTTCCGACAAGACAAACTTTATTTATTATCTCTTGATGAAAATGCGAACAATGTATGCGATGAGAATATGAATGATTCCCCATCTGTGAATGTAATTAATAAGCGGAAGCGAATTGATGATGCCTCTTCGAAATTATGGCACTGTCGCTTGGGCCATATTTCGAGGGGGAGAATGGAACAGCTAATTAAAGAATCAATTCTTCCGCACTTAGAATTTTCAGATTTAGAACAATGCATTGATTGCATCAAAGGAAAGTATGTCAAGAAAATTAAGAAAAATACCAAACGAAGCACAGGAACTTTAGAAATCATCCACACTGACATATGTGGTCCATTTCCTGTGAAAAGCGTGGATGGTTATGATTCGTTTATAACATTCACAGACGACTACTCTCGTTATGGCTATATTTATCCAATTAAAGAAAGATCAGAAGCATTGGATAAATTCAAAATATTTAAAGCTGAGGTTGAAAATCAGCATGATAAGAAAATAAAGATAGTACGATCAGATCGAGGTGGAGAGTACTATGGGCGACATACCCCATATGGCCAAATTCCTGGACCATTTGCAAAGTTTCTACAGGAAAATGGCATAGTTGCACAGTACTCCACACCAGGGGAGCATCAGCAGAATGGAGTGGCTGAAAGACGAAACCGTACCTTAATGGATATGGTAAGAAGCATGATAAGTTACTCCACTTTACCGATTAGTTTATGGATGGAGGCACTGAAAACCGCCATTCACATACTTAATCGAGTACCAAGCAAATCGGTGCCTAAAACACCGTATGAATTATGGACAGGAAGGGAACCCTCACTTAACCATTTGCGTGTGTGGGGCTGTCCAGCTGAGGCAAAAGTGTTTAACCCAAACATAGGAAAGTTAGACTCCAAGACAGTCAGCTGCCATTTCATTGGCTATCCAGAAAGATCGAAAGGATATCGATTTTATTGTCCTGACAGACATACGAAGTTTATAGAAACAAGACACGCTGTGTTCTTGGAGGATAACATGATCAGGGGGAGCATGGTAGCACGAGAAATAAGCCTACAGGAGAAACGGGTACATGTACCCACTCCGATGGTTGAAGAACCATTCTTTACGCTACCTGTTGCTGTTGAGCCGACAGTGCAGGACACTGCAGAGCCAACACCTGTTGCAAGTTCTCCCGTGGCGACAATAAATGAACATGAGGAACCTGTCCTTGAGGATACTGTCCTTGAGGACCCCATAGAACCAAACGTCGCACATAAGGAAGAACAACAACAGCCCATTGTGGAACAAGTGCCAGAGGCCCCTAGAAGGTCTCAAAGAACAAGAAGGTCAGCGATTTCTAATGACTATGAAGTTTATAAAACAGAAGAATTTCAGATGGGGGATGATCCCACCTCATTTGAAGATGCCATGAGAAGCGACCACTCATCGAAGTGGCTTAAGGCCATGGAAGATGAAATGAAATCAATGAGTACCAACAAAGTTTGGGACTTGGAAATTATTCCTAAGGGAGCCAAAACAGTAGGTTGTAAATGGATCTACAAAACAAAATATGACTCCCAAGGGAATATAGAAAGATTTAAAGCGCGACTTGTGGCAAAAGGCTTTACGCAAAGAGAAGGGATTGATTACAATGAGACGTTTTCTCCAGTCTCATGTAAAGATTCCTTCAGAATTATAATGGCACTTGTGGCCCACTATGATTTGGAGTTACATCAAATGGATGTAAGAACGGCGTTCCTTAACGGGGATTTGGAAGAAAATGTTTATATGGCACAACCGAAAGGTTTTGTTGTAAAAGGAAAAGAAAATATGGGATGTCGCCTAAAGAAATCAATCTACGGATTGAAACAAGCCTCGAGACAGTGGTATTTGAAATTTGATAGAACGATAAAAGGTTTTGGGTTTAAGGAGAATGTTGAGGACAATTGCGTTTACGCAAAATTCAAGAATGGGAAGTATATATTCCTAATCCTGTATGTGGATGATATCCTGCTTGCTAGCAGTGATGTCAGTCTACTAATGGAAACGAAGAAATTCTTGTCCTCAAACTTCGATATGAAAGATCTCGGTGAGGCCTCGTTTGTTTTGGGAATAGAGATTCACCGAGATAGAAGAAAGGGGTACTGGGACTGTCGCAAAAGGCATACATAGAAAAGGTTTTGAAGAAATTTAGTATGCATGCGTGCAGTTCTTCACCTGCTCCTATTGTCAAGGGCGATAGATATGGGGAACATCAATGTCCCAAGAATGAATATGAGATTAACCGAATGAAAGCGGTACCGTATGCTTCAGCAGTTGGAAGTTTACAATATGCTCAAGTGTGTACACGCCCTGACTTGGCTTTTGTCACCGGGTTACTTGGCAGATATCAAAAGAATCCAGGAATAGAACATTGGAAATTGGTGAAGAAAGTCCTGTGTTATTTGCAGGGTACGAAAGGCCTCATGCTAACGTATAGAAGATCTGATTCCCTGCAGATAGAGGGGTATTCAGATTCCGATTATGCGGGAGAAGAAAGAAAATCCACGTCAGGATATATATATTTACTCTCGCAGGATGGGCTATATCGTGGAAAAGCTCCAAACAAACCGTAACTACATCCTCGACGATGTATACCGAGTTTGTAGCATGCTATGAGGCAACGGGGCAGGTGAATTGGCTAAAGAAATTTATACCCAGATTGAAAGTGATTGATGAAATAAATGAACCGATGAGGTTGTATTGTGATAACAACCCAGCGGTACAATATGCTTACAACAATAGGTCAAGTGGTGCTGGCAAACACATTGACATAAAGTACTATGTTGTAAAAGATAAAGTTCGGGATCATATTATAAATCTTGAGCATATAAGTACAGAGAAAATGCTCGCGGATCCGCTCACTAAGGGCTTACCACCCAACGTGTTCAGAGAACACGTAGCCGGCATGGGTTTAAGGGAAAGCCTATGATTCCCGAACATACGAAGGGCCCAAAAGAAACTTCATTCCAAAACAGAGAAATGTGTTGTAGCTGTTAGTCTAACGGCACTAATTGCTGTGACGATGAAACAGTTCAATGCACTAATATGCAATGGAATATGATAGAAACAAGAAAAATATGAATCGAAAGTTTGAGTATGAAATTAAAGAACGAAGAAGATGATGAGAGATCAAGGGAGAGAATGTTAGGTTATGATCTCCCTGTCATTAGGCCCAACGGCCTAATGGGCCTTGTTCTCGTGCCCTGATCGGGGGCGCCCAACCCAATATGGTTGGTGGGCCCCCGTCGCACAGCGCTATATATAGGAGGTGGGGAGCCGGGGCTCAAGGCACGAGGTAGTCCTGCAGCCAGTTCCCCACCGACATTCCTAACCCTAATCCCGATCAGAGAAGGGACGCTGCCAGCGACGGGAAGCCGCCACCGTCTCCACCGTCCAACCTCTTCGTCGCGTCAATGGCTCCTCCGGCAAATGAGACAGCGGCCACTGCATCAACTACGACTACTGCCTCCATGGATGGTTTGCAATTACTACCGTTTACTTTTCCCTCTCTCCAATAGAAGTGTTACTAGGAGTCGCGACGTTACTGTACATCAACATTTCGTTATTCACTGTGAATCTACCCGATCTGATGAACCATCGAACATTGAAATACAACAAATGTTTCCTGCTGAAGGGCACAAGGGAAAGAAAGGCTGCAGCCGAATGCAGAAATGGCAATTGACACCAGTGCTAATCACTCCTAATCCTTGCCAGTTGGAATTGATAAGCCGAAATTGTAACCGATACCTATGGCCTATGGGCGCAAGTGCAAATGAAAGTAAGCTCAAAAGCTGAAGTACAACAGAAGGCACTTTTCAGGAATTCAAGACCAGACATGAGCATGGAATATCCACAAGGTCGAAGTAGGGTTATTTCCAAAACCAACGTCCTGTTCGCTTGGCCGATAAGCAATGACTAAAAGTACTGTTCACTGATTTGTTGTGAGAGAAAAGCACTACTGAATGGCTGGTTGATTTGGCTGATAAGCCCAAGAACAGAGCGTTCAAATCTTTGCCATCAGATAGACTAATGTCCCTAGTAAGAAACTGGTACATGATGAAGAGACCCAAGTGAGCTATATATTATAATAAATAATGTGACGAAATGTGAGCCAAGCCCTGAAAAACTCAGGCTTGTGTTGAGTTCTTCATTCATAAGCAACTACGTACTAGATTCTGTACTGATGATATTTGAGAGCTATAGAAGATTGCGAAATGTGGATGATGCGTGCTACTAGTGGTTAGCAATTCACTGTCATTGATCTTTATTTCTGAGGCATGATATGATCCTTATTTCTGAGACATGATAGATCTTGTCCGACAATGTCAGACATCTAGAGGCTTCTCCTCGGCGGTCTTTGGTGGCTTGCTCTCCAGTGGCCGCGGCGCAGCCTCCAGCAGCAGCTTGACGACGGTCCTCATGGACGGGCGGTTGATCGGGAGGCTGGACGTGCAGAGAAGCGCGAGGTGGAGCGCCCTCACCATGTCGTCCCTGGACGAGCCGGCGAGCCTCGGGTCCAGCACCGAGTCCACACCGTCCTTCTCGATGCCGCCGTGCACCCACCGCACCAGGTCCTTGTCCCCGAGCTCCGCCCCGACGGGCTTCTTGCCGGTGACGAGCTCCAGCATCACCACGCCGAAGCTGTACACGTCGCTCTTCTCCGTCACCCGCAGGGTGTACGAGTACTCTGATCGCACGCACGCAACAAAATCACCATCAGCACACAAAGCAAGAAATCATCAAGTAGGTGAAGTTATGGGTAGCGCACCGGGAGCGATGTAGCCACAGGAGCCGGCGATGGCCGTGACGGCAGCCGGCCCGTCGCCGATGACCCTGGCGACGCCAAAGTCGGCGACCTTGGCGCCGAGCTCGGCGTCGAGGAGGATGTTGTTGGATTTGACGTCGCGGTGCACGATGGGCGGCGCGCAGTCGTGGTGCAGGTACGCGAGGCCCTCCGCAGCGTCGACCATGATCCGGTGCCGCGCCGCCCAGTCCAGGAGGCCTCCCTTGCCGCCGTGGAGGAGGTCGCCGAGGCTGCCGTTGGGCATGTACTCGTACACCAGCAGCCGGCAGTCGCCGCTGTGGAAGCAGCACCACAGCTTCACGATGTTCCTGTGCCGGATCTTGCCCAGCGTCGCCACCTCCACGTCGAAGCTGTCCTTGGCAGCGCCGTCCGCTGCCTTGCCGCCACCGCCCCACAGCTTCTTCACAGCGACGGCGACGTCCTCGCCGCCGCGCCTCAGGACGGCCTTGTACACCTTGCCCGCCGCGCCCATGCCGACCACGTTGTCCTCATCCAGGCAGCTCACGATGTCGTCCTCGTCGAACCCCACCTTGTGGAACGACGTCAGCACCCACCTGGGCCTGCTGCCGCCGGGCTCCGCGGCGTGTCCACCGCGGTGGCTCCGGTGGTACATGTAGCAGAACCAGCCGACGCCTAGGAGCAGGATGACGCCGGCCGCAGCGAGGATGGAGGCGACGGTGCCCACGAGGCCTCGACGGGCGGTTCTGGATTGGCGGCCGCTCGGGCACGTGCCGCGGCACAGCGCCGGGTTGCCCACGAAGCTGTCCCTGTACATGGAGCCGGAGAACAGAGGAGGCAAGATGCCGGTGAGCCGGTTGTTGGATAGGTTGAACAGGCTCAGCTTGAGGTTCTCCAGCTGCACCGGCACATCGCCGGTGAGCTCGTTGTTCGACAGGTCAAGCGAGTTCAGCACGGGCAGCTCGCCCAGCTCTGGTGGGATGGTTCCGGTAAGGCGGTTGTCGGAAAGGTCCAGCTGCGTCAGCTTCTGCCAGCGTCGAACACCTTGCGGCAGATCGCCGGACAGCGAGTTGTTCCTCAAATCAAGCCGGCCAAGCGTAGAAACCTCTGCTAGCGACGCCGGCAGCGTCCCGGAGAACATGTTGTTCGAGGCCGACAGCTCGAACAGAGCAGGCAGGGTGCCGATCTGCGTGGGCAGCGCGCCAGTGAAGCGGTTGTCGGAAATGAGCAGCTGCGACAGGTTCTTGGCCATGGCAATGGTGGGGTCCACGGTGCCGGACAGCGAGTTCCCGGCGAGCTCCAGGAGGTACAGGTGCGGCAAGGCCCACAGGCCCTGCGGCACGGGTCCGGACAGCCGGTTGTTGGGCAGTCGCACCCGCGTCAGTGTCCGGCATTGCCCGAGCTCAGCCGGGATGGGACCGACCAGCTCGTTGTTCAGTATCAGGAGCTGCTCCAGCTTCCCGGCGTTGCACAGAGCCGCCGGAATAAGGCCGGAGATCCGGTTGTCCGACAGGTCGAGGAACTCGAGCGGGCAGTTCTTCCCGAACTCCGGCGGCAGCTCCCCGACGAGACGGTTGGTGAAGAGCCTGAGGTCTGCCAACGCGGGCGCCTGCCCCAACGTCGCGGGCAAGCGGCCGGACAGTTGGTTCTGGTACAGGTGGAGGCTCTCGAGCCTGGGCGCGAGGAACACGTCCGCCGGTATCTCGCCGGAGAGGCGGTTCATGGACGCGTCGAAGAACCGCAGCTTCTTGAGCGCCCCAAGACCCTCCGGCACGCTCCCGGTGAGCCGATTCGAGTAGAGCTCGATCTGCATGGCGTTCTCCATCCTCCGGACGCTCGACGGGATCTCGCCGGAGAGGTTGTTCGTGGAGAGGTCGAGGTTGACGAGGCTGCCGAGGCTCCCGATCGACGGCGGGATCTCCCCGACGAGGCCGCACCCGGCGAGCCACAGCAGGCGGAGCCGCGTGGCGCCGGAGACGTCCTCCGGCAGCGGCGACGGCGCGAAGGGGTTGTACGCGAGGAGGAGCTCCTCGAGCGCGGTGACGTTGAACAAGAACCCCGGGAATGCGCCGGAGAGGTCGTTGCCGGCGAGGCTGAGCGTGGCGAGGGAAGGGAACCCGGCGCCGTAGGCTGTTGGTACCTCGCCTGAGAACGCGTTGCCGGCGAGGTCGAGGTGCGTGAGCGACGGCAGCGCGGCGAGGCAGGGCGGCAGGGGCCCGGTTAGGGAGTTGTAGGAGAGGTCGAGATGGACGAGCGATCCCAGAGAGCAGAGCGGCGGCGGGAACGCGCCGGAAAGGGAGAGGTTGGAGAGGAGGAGCGAGGCGACGACGGCCGGGGCATGGGCATCGGAGACGGAGGAGCGGTTGGAGCAGAGGAGGTGCGGCCAGCGGCAGGGCGACGGGGAGAGTCGCGGGTCGTCCCAGGCGGCGAGCGCGGACGCGGGGTCGGAGAGGGAGGACTTGGCAGCCAGAAGCGCGGTGAAATCTGCGGGTAGCGCGGCTGCGGCGGCGGTGGCGAGGGGGAGGAGGCAGAGCAGACGGAGGAGGAGGAGGATGAGCAGGGGAGTCATGGGGGAGGTGTGTAGGGAGAGTGGAGCGGCGGGCGATGTGGAGCGAGTGGGGGGCTTCGTCTTAACTGTCATCAAGGGGGTGTGGGGTTTTAAGCACGCGATATGGATATGGGAAGCAGTTCGGCTCCCCTATGACTCAGCACATCGGCAGTTCGGCACGTTGCAAGCGCGCGATATGGGAAGCAGATGTATGTTTTGCATAATCATTACTTTACTAATTAGTCGCCAAAAAATCATTACTTTACTAATTATTAAATTGTTAGATTAGACTCCAAACTATTAGCTATCACATCTATTCTTCTATTTCTAAGAAACCTTCTAACTCTGTTATTTTTAAAAATAATATAAAGTTACTCCATGCGTGTATGGATTATCCACCTCTACTATTGTATACTCCCTCCATCCCAAATTATAAGTAAGGCCTTGTTCATCTGGCTTATAATCCGTCTTATTCAGCTTGTTTTTTCAGCCGGAACAGTATTTTTCTTTCACAAAAAATCAGCCAACAGGATGGCAACCGAGCGAGTCGGGGCCGGGTGGAGCATCCACGCACCCGCACTCGAAACCCGACAATCAGACCCGCCCTGGCCCCGAACTCCTCCACGGGTGAAATTTCCCACCCGCCCCCGAACCTGACAGGTCCCTGAAACCCGAGCTAAAATTGAGAAGAACTCACGAATTCATCCGCCACTGTCTGATGCGCTGTTGCCTTGTGTGCTGCTGCCTAATACGCTGCTGCGCAAGGGGTTCTTGCCTCCCCAGCGTCAGTTCGTCGCCTTCCTGGGAGCACAAGTGAGCCATGTGCGACGTGCGAAGGGGAGCAGCCAGGAGAAAAAAAAAGAACAAAGCCAATCAAGAGATGGGGGAGGGAGAAGGAGGCGCGGCTCTATGGCCGAGCAGGAGATGAGCGCCAAGGTAGGAGGGAGGAGCTGTCGTAGATCTGCCTCGCGCCGTCGCGGTCTCGTGGAAGCCACCATGGATCTGCCTCGCGCCATCGCGGAAGGGAGAAGGTGGAGGCACGGACGAGACGCAGCTCTGCGGAGCGGACGAGACTACGGCCTTCGGGGACAGAGAAGGCACGGAGCGGACGAGTCAAATGGGAACTGCAGACATGGTATCTGGGCCATACTTTCGAGGCCCCGTGGGCACCCGCAGGGGATAACAAAACCTGCCCCCGCACCCTACCCGGTTCGGGTCCCTGAACCTAAGATCCGCCCCCATCGGGTCTAAAACCTGCGGGTCTGAGGTCTAAACCCGCCCGATTGCCATCCTTAATTGTAAGTCATTTTAAGAATCTTAGAGAGTCAAAGTATCTCAAGTTTGACCAAATTTATATGATAAGATAATAACATTTATAATACCAACTAAGTATCATTAGGTTCTTCATTAATTATATTTTCATACTATATCTATTTGATGTCATAAACCTTTGTAATTTTTTCTATAATTTTGGTCAAACTTGAGATGCTTTAACTCTACGAGATTCTTGGAATGACATATAATTTGGGACGGAGGGAGTATCATATTGTATTCCATTACGTGGGATACCCCTTAAATTTGTATTTAAATTAACTTCTTCTATTGTCATTAAACGTAAACTAAATTATCCCTACAGATCTATATCTAAATTACCAATTATATACTACTATAGAAAATTTTAAATAAGCATAAATTAAAACTATATACTCCCTCCGTCCTGGAATACAATGCATTGTGGCTATTATCAAACAAAATAAGAGAGCGGATAATAGACGCATGTATCCCTCACATAACTTTCTAATCTATTGAAATTTGATCGTATTCCGCATGATTAAAGGGTGGAATCTAAGTTCCTTATATAAAATATGGTAAGCACTCAATTACTTTGTCTCTTGTACAACATTATTTAAGTAAATTTTATTTTTTTCCCTCAATGCACTATATTTGAGGAGACATCTCAAATGGCAGAACGTACTATATTCCAGCACGGAGGGAGTATGTTTCTCAAGATCATCGTCGACATAGGCGCGTCAACAACTACTCTAGCTCCGCTTGCTCCACATGCCGTGATGAGCTCTACTCTTCGCCTTCGGCAAGCTCTCCTCCACGCACCAGATCCGCCTGCTCCACGCACCAACAAGCTCTTTCCCTCCATGCCCAGGCTTCGCCTCCTCTGCCCGCTGGTGGGGTTCGCCCCTTGCATGCCTAGGTGGCAGGTGACGATTCCGGCCAATACCCGAGCTTGTGTGGTCTGTATTGGTACTATGTTGTTTGGTGCCGCGAAAATAACGTGTAGTGAGTCAAATTTGAAGATCGGATTCCAAAGCATCCAAACACATGGTATTGAAGATATGCAATTCTAAATCCCTAATTCCAAGCTCAATACCAACATCCAAACAAGATGTAATGGGTTTTTTTCATGCATATGTGCATGTTCTTTATCCAATATCCAAAAAGCGTCCTAAAATCCTATAAGTTTGAGATGCTTTCAAACTTGTAATTAGTGAAAACCTCAACAAAATTTCCAAGTCTTAAACCAGCTATGAACATAAGAGATATGGGTTTTAGTAATAAATAAATAAATACAAGGAATTATTCACATGACGGGGGCTGTTGTGAACATGGCCCAGATCGGCATTTCCGGTGACTGACCCGCTCGGGCGTGGGTGGATCAAGTTGCCTCACCTGCGAGCGCTGTGTGGCCTGGCCCAAGTAATGCCGAGAGCAGCTCGGGCTATCACGCAATCTCCCACAACTAAAAAGACTAAAGAGTGGATATTTTTTTTCATGCGACATTCGTCGGGTCGTCCGTCTGCCGTGCCTCCTACGATCCCCCACCCACCCCTTGCCCCCTGCGCCCCTCGCTTGCGAAAAAGGAAGGAAAGAAACGTCGCTTGTCTGCCTCCTGTGATCCCGCAGACCCGAACCCCTCGCGCCCCTCGGTTGCGAAAAGGAAGGAAAGAAATTAGGAGCGCGCCCCATCGTCGCCCTCACCGGCATCTGCGAGCGTGCCGCCGCCGCCCGCGACCGCCCTGCGCACCACCCGCCCGCCGCCGCCCGCGCACGCCCCGAGGCCACCTTCCCGGCAGCGGAGCCGGCGCGGCATCCCAACGGCAGAGGCTACGCGACGTCCCGGCCCCGGCGGCCCCCTGCACCAATGTCGAGCCTCGCTACCATCTTACGTTTGCCAGGTGCCCAGGTTGCTCGTGATGGTGGAGGCCGGCCGGGTGGCAGCGGAAGCCGGCAGGGCGCCCGTGCGGCCCTCCACCGGTAATCCGGCTCACCCGCTTCCGCGTTGCCAAAACTTCATAGGGGCCCTTCACCGGCGATGAAGACCCACGACAGCGGAAGCCGCTGGGGTGCCCGCGCGTCCCTCCCCCTGATCCGGCTCATGTCTTCATCGGTCCTACTTGTGCAAACTCCAGGTATTCCTCTCCTCTCTGTTCTTGTTTCTTGGCCCGATCTCTCTCAGTTCTTGTTTCTTGGCCTAGATCTTCATGTATACCTCTCTATCTTGTGGATTTACGGTTACATGAATGTGATTTGAGATACCCAGATAGGGATTCTTATATGTTTCTTGGCCTGGTCATCGTCCTCTGTGTGGCTGTGCTCCTCCGTCCGGGCGCTTGCGGGATCGTAGGCACTCTAGCCGAGGATCGGATGTCCCGTCCAATGTTGTGCAAAGGTACATGATATGCTCAGTGGGCACTTTGTTCTTTTACGCCCTGCCCTGCCTTGCAACCGCTTCCTCTCCCTCGCCACCTCCACCTTCCACTCTGATCGATGGTGTTGGGGCTTGGCTGCGTGGATCCTTCTCCTGGCGGGCACAATCGTCCTCCTGTCAGGGATCTGGGAAAGACCTGTCCACCAAGGAGGCAAATTTTCGGTGCCAAGTAAGATCACAAGAAGTCAAGAATGCATAAAGTTTTGTTGGAGAATTGATGCGTTATAGTTTGCAGCCTCCTTTCCGAGTTTTTTTTCATGATAGTCCATACTTCTGATCTGATAATTGGGTAATATTATTGATAGAAGGATGCAAGTAACTTGTGTATTAATTTGCAGATGAACTTAATACAACTTAAAAGATTTTTGTGCTCCTTGAATATGACAGCGTACTACTGTCAGCATGCATAATTTGCATATAGCTCGATGGACAGTCAATTTGCTGCATAAATACATGGTTAGAATCTATATCTTGTTTTAGTGATAAAACCTCCACAAAATTAAGATTGAGGTAGTGGTGATCTAGGCTGCAGTGGACCGTAGAATAGAGTGGGTAGCATAAATACCTGTTGTCTACAAATAGGCATTCTTGTTAAGGGATTGTTTAGTCCAATTGTCTTCCTGAATTATATTCGACATCCCCTTTTGACTTTTAGGAAATCTCATACATGCATACACACTCCTGGTTCTCTGCCCGTGGAACTAGAAGAGCTCACAAAGGCAAACTTGTCATCCGCTTTTGATGGTGTGAACATCTTCTACTTTGATGTACGATTGCATGACACTGCTTGTTTATTGCAGAAGAGGTAATTTCTTCCGGGCACAATCATCTTATTCCACTTGAACAAAACAAAATATAGTTCCGCTCTTTCTACAGTTTTGAATGCAAATAGCTTATGAATCATAGATATGGCTCCGAATATGAAAGTTATTTTAATTTTGTTGATGTTGTCAGCATCCTACAACTTCTTCTGTTGTATTAATGCCACACATAAGCCTTTTTATGGTTAGTTTTCTCCTTTCTGCACTGCTACTAAGACTAACATGTGTTTATAGAACAATCCAGTGCAGGCAAGTCAAAGAAAAGTCCCTATTTTGGTAGATGCTGAAAGAAAGAGGGAGGGGCTAGACGTGCTTCTCAATTTTGCATCTTACATTGTATGCTCTGCAAAGTTTCCTCAGGTAAGCTGTTTGGATTGTAAAAGAGCATAAGTGCATAAGTGCATAATCTTGCCCAAGACACCCCCAGTTTACCAGCTTCTCCTTGTAGCAATGTAAATCGCTTACATTCCCTATGGCTGAGGCATGAATTTTCTTTATATATTTCTCATGGTGTAAGGTCTGTTGCAATATTGTTTGTGATGCAAAAGTGTGCTGCCTTTGTCTTACTGTAATCTAGCTTAGAGTGTGAAAGGTCCTTGTTTGGTTTTGGTAATTGAGTGACAACCTTAGGTTGACTAATTGTGTTTAATGTGAGATACACAGGGATTAGTCCACAGGTAATGGTGTTATGAAGGAGCTCATTGCATATGAGACATGACATGGAGTCATGTGACTAAGGTGGCAAAGATCAAGATGAGGCTTGGCTCGACGGACCAGTTGCAAGTGTGAAGGGCAAGTCAGAGGCTTTGGAGCGATGGACCGTGAGGCGGTGAAGCTTGAGCAAGACTTGGCACCGATGGACCGACGCAATGGTAAAGAGCAAGTGAGGTCAAGATTGATGGACCAAGGTCACATGATGATATGAAGTGGATCATATCATTTGTGATATGTTTGGTGCATGTGTTGCATCAACGTCGGAGGAGATGGAGTGGAATGCGCAAGGCAAAGGTATAACCTAGGGCATTTCCATTTCACCGGTCATAGGTGTGTAGAGAAGTTGATGACCGGATTTAGAATAGATGGCCGTACTATCAAGGGGGGCAAACTTGTTTGCATATCGGTCATCTAGTGCCACTTGAGCGATCTAACTTTGCATACGTGCTAGGATCGAGTGGCGAGGCAAGTGGAGTGCCTAACCCTTTGAAAATGTTTGTGAAAATGCTAACACACATGCACATGGTGTTTTACACATGGTGGTGTTGGCACATTTGCAAAGGAGAAGGTGTTGGAGTTGGTGTTGATCAACTTGGAGAAGAGAGAAATGTTTTTCGGTGTTCTCCGGACACTAGGATGGCTCTTGGAGTGGAATACTGCTTTGATCCATTGTGAATTGGATCAAGTGCTTTAGTGGGTTGTGTAGCCCTCTGAGTAAGCTTTCCAAAATGTCTAAGATCATCGAAATCGGAGTTCGGAGCTAAGAGATATCGCCGTTTTACCGAAGAGTAGTCTGTGACCGGACTCGTGACCGGACGCGTCCGGTCAGCACCTGCGCGTCCGGTCAGTGTTTTTCGTGGGCGAAAGTGACCGGACGCTGCAGCGAGTCCGGTCAGTGATGACCGGACGCGTCCGGTCACTTCGGGAGCTTGCTGGAACCTCTCTGCTCGCTGTTTCGTTGCGACCTACGCGTCTGGTCCCGTTAGTGACCACCGCGTCCGGTCAATACAAGTTTATACGCGCGAAAACTAGCCGTTGGAGCACGCTACTGACCTACGTGTCCGGTCCATTCGACCGACGCGTCCGGTCAACCCGAAAATTCGCCCAGTGAAGGGGTAACGGCTCTATTTCGTTGTGGAGCTATAAATAGAAGTGGTGGCCGGCCTTGGCTGTAGCTTGGCACCCTTGGGACTTAGTGTCCATGCTTTGGGAGTGCTAGGAGAGCCTCTAACTCACTTGTGCTTGCTAGATTGCGAATCAATAAGCGAGTGAGTGATTCTAGTGCGTTTGCATCGTGAGGATTGCTTGAGTGGCACTAGGTGTTCGTGTTGCAAGCCGGTGGTGCTTGTTACTCTTGAAGGTTGCCACCTCCTAGACGGCTTGGTGGCTTGCGACTCCGTTGAAGCACGCGTAGAGATTGTGCGTGGCTCCAGAGGAGGATTTGTGAGGGGGATTGTGCTCACCCCGCGGGGATCGCGAAGAGTAACTCTAGTAAAGCTCGTGGCTTGGAGGATCCCCATCTTGAGATTGGATGTGCGGCACCCGCTGAGGGTTTGACTCTTGATAGTCAATTAGCTCGTGATCCATCAAGTGGGTGTATCACCACAACGGGGACTAGCTTGGTGGCAACCAAGTGAACCTCGGTGAAAAACCGCCGTGTCAACATTGTGTACATCTTCTCGGTGGTTTGCTTTCGATTCACAAGCTTGTATTTACATTCATATACTTGTGCTTGTGTAGTTGCTCTTGTAACTAGTTTGCTTGTGTAGTTAGCTAGTTACCTTCTTGCTTGTGTAGCATAGAAGTAGCTCCCGTTGCGTGGCTAATTTGGTTTGTGTAACCTTGTTAGCCATTTTGCTTAGTTTGTGTAGCTAAGTAATTTGCTCTCTCTAGTTTGGCATTAGTTGCCTTGCTATTGAGCATTGCTAGTGAGCATAGGTGGTTTCGTGCTTTTGCTTACTAGAATTGTGTAGGAGCTCCCCGGCTTTGCTAAAGTACTAGTGCATAGGTTTGTGTGACCTTGCTCTAGAATTGTTTAGGAGAGCTCTTGCTAAGGAAAGCACCTTAGTTACATAATTAGGATCTTTGTGAGGTGCTTGTGAACTTAGATAGAGGGGTGTAGTCTTGGCTAGACCGATAGTTTTAATTCCGCATTTATTTCGGTTTGCCGACGCGATGAATTTTAGAAAGGAGTATTCACCCCCCTCTAGTCCGCCATCTCGACCCTTCAATTGGTATCGGAGCCGGGTCTCTCTTTTGTGGTCTTCACCGACCCGAGAGGATGGCGGAATATGGGCTAGATGTTGAGTGTCCACACATTTTTAATGGCACACACTTTGCACGATGGAGAAATTGGATGACTTGCAATTTTAAGTTTATTTCTCCTGAATTGTGGTGGATGGTAGATGTAGGCTTTTCTCATGTGTTGGATGAAGAGAATCTAACTCAAGCACAAGAGAAATGCCTAGATCTAGACGCCCAAGCTATTGATATCATTTTTAGATCTTTTGATGATAGTGTCTTCGGAGAGATCATGAACATGAAAACCGCCCATGAGATTTGGAGTTATCTCAATGAGAAATTTGGGACGGTCTCCGATGATTATGATGAGGATGATGAGCCTAAGGAGGAGGCACATGAGGATGTTGAGCATGACCACAACATGGTAGTTGTGGAGGATTGCTCCACCTCATGGTCAAGTGATGATAATGATCGATTTACCACAAGTTCACTTGACAAGGATGGTGATGATGCATCAAGTGTTGCAAGTGACGTTTCTACCCCAAGCACACTTGATGGTGATGAAAGTTCATGCTCGGGCCTTGATAATGATGCTACTACAAGCCCATCCACTACACCACATTGCTTCATGTCACAAGGTGACACTAAGGTATCAAATGATAATGTGGTTGATCATGTTGATTCATATGATGAGCTTGTTAGTAGACTTGCTAGCATGACCACGTCTTTAGAAAATGAGAAAGCTAAAACCATGAAATTAGAAAATGAGAACTCATTTCTAAAAACCACATGTGAACAACAAAAGCATCTACTTTATGTTACTACTTGTTCACATGAGGAGCTAAAATTGGCTCATGAGGAACTTAGTGTTGCTCATGATAATTTGGCACAAGAACATGCTTTACTCACTAAGAAGTTTTCTAATGAAGAAATCAAAACTAGTAGGAGCTCATCATTTGGGTCAAATGATCAATCACATATTACTAACCCTTGTGATGTAGGCAAGAAGCATGTATCCACCTCTTGTGATGACTTGCTAGATATGCCATGTTCTTCACACATAGATACTTGTTCTACTTCTATGTCTTGTGAGACTAACCTTTTGAAGGAGAACAATGATCTCAAAAAGGAAGTGAAGAATTTGAGCAACAAGTTAGAGAGGTGCTACAACTCAAAAGTCACCTTTGAGCACATGTTGAACAACAAAAGAAGTTACGGTGACATGAGCGGCATTGGCTTCAACAAGAGCAATATCAAAGGCAAAAGATGGGGGAAGAGAAGATATGAAAGAGAGATGAAGAAACAAGAACAAGAGAAGCTCTCTCATTTTATGTGTTTTAAATGCCATAAAATGGGACATCTTGCAAATGGTTGCCCTAATGAAGAAAATCTCAAGTTGAAGAAAGAAGAAGAGAGGCTCAAGCATGTCAAGTGCTTCAAGTGTTGCACTTGGGGTCATCTCACCTCAATGTGCCCAACCAAGAAACTAGTGAAGCAACAAAAAGAGCCTCAACCAAAGCCACAAGTTGAGCAACAAACCACACCCCAAGCTCAAATCAAGATCAACCATGAAGATGGTGGTGACTTGATAATAAAGAAGAAGAAAACAAGAAGGGGTGGAAGAGGAAGGCATCCAATGCAAATCCAAGATGCCAAGATGATGAGCAAGATTCAAGATAAGAAGAGAGATTTGGCTCACATCAAGTGCTTCAAGTGTGAAGATATGGGACACTTTGCCTCGGGGTGTCCTACCAAGCTTGAGAAGAAGGCTCAAGCAACTCATGAGAGGCAAGGCAACAAAGAGCATCCCATGAGCAAGGAAGAAAAGGCTCAACCAAAGAGAAGATGCTATTCATGCCGGAAAAGGGGACACATGGCTCATTCATGTCCTCTAGGTAATAATTCTAAGCTTAGTTCAATTAATGATACTAACATGCTTAGAAAGGATGGCAATAGTACCTCATTGGTTGGAATTGCAAAACATCTCGCTACCCATACTAAGGCTTTGCCTAAGTATGTTGCTCCTAACTTGAGAGGACCCAAACTTGTTTGGGTACCATCAAAAAGTGGATGATTTTTTGTAGGTACTATCGGCATTGGAGGCTTGATTCATTTGGATTCATATTGGTCATCATATGTTGAATCAAGTTTAAAGCTTAGTGCATATTCTATCCCAATGCCAAGTCAAAATAAGTGGAGTCCAAATGCTACAACATACAAGTGCAATACTCAAGATTGTGGTGATTTATTAGATATATTTGATGGCTTGCAAATATTTGAGTTGGAGCTTGCTAAGTGGATGATCATATGATAACCAAGGTATATCTCTAGTTGATCATTTTATTTGGGTGCATATGAGTTGATTGAATTGGATATATATGCAATGTTGCTTGCTATGAGATGATTGAATGGATTAAATGCCTAGCAATCAAATTTGGATTGATTTGTGTTGGATAAATTTATGAGATGACATTTAGTAAGTGGATTGAATGGATATATGTCTTATGAAAGTGTTCAAACAAGTTAGTTTCAAGTTTGATTCAATTTGGTAAAGTATAGCTCAATGTATTGAAATCTGTCCATTATTGAAAATCTGAGCTAGCTGAGATCAAGTCTGAGTTTGAGTGACAAATCATATTGGATTGGCTTGAAATTTGGTATGCATGCTCTAGACTTATGATATGAGATGCTGTATAAATTTCATGATAATTGGATGAGAAATGCTATGGTTTTAGAGCACATCTTGTCAGCTATAGTGCAGCAGTTTTCAGCATGTAGCAGTGGTGGAAGATTTGAAATCTAGTAGCAATCTAGAAGTCAAATGAAGCTCAAATTTTTACAGTTGCTAGATGACTTAGTAATTCACATCTCCACCAAATTTCGTGTCATTTGGACCTGTACATTAGGTGATATGAATTATTCTTTGAAGGGTACAGAATCTGCCAGAAAAGTGATAATTATTGGATTGATCTAGAGTCACTTTAAGTGAAAGGTCCTCAAGTTGGAAACATATTTATAAGTGTTTGAGGCACCTAAGTTTGGTTTTGAATTGATCTAGAAGCATGACAAGAAATGAGTACAAGGGCATTGATTGTGGAATGTACTTAGTGTACAAATTTGGTACTCAAATTTGAAAATGAAGATCAAACTCAAGATGAAGATGAGGTTCAAGTTCTAGTAATTATTGGAGATCATTTGGTAGAAAGAAAAGGACTTAAAGAAGTAGAAAGAAAAGGACTTAAAGAATAATTCAAGGTTACTCATCAAGTTAAGTCCATATATCAATCAATCAAAGGCAATTCAAGTAAGTGTCAAGGATGGTTCTTTGGAGAGAGGTCACTTCTCCCTGCTAAGGAGGCTTGCCGCCCATGGGTGGGTAAACCGAGCACCAGCTTGGAAGGCTAACATGGAAGTGATGAATTCAAGGGACATTTGAGATTCTTAGTTGAAGCAATCAATAGGGTTGATCAAGAAAAGCAAGCAACACCCAAAAGAGAGCTAGTCATGGTTATAAAATTGGTAGTATAAGTACTTCTCTCATGCAAGCATTGATCAAAGAGAAAAAGCAAGCCAACCACAACAAGAGATAATGCACTTGATTATTAGTGGTTCTCATTTCATATGGGTGAAGAATGGATTTCTCTGTAATGATTGGTCTTCACCAAGCTTATAAATTGGACTTCACATTGCTATTGGAGTAATGAATTGGAATCTATGTGACTATCCTCTACTCCAACATAACAAAGGTATCATTGCAATGTGCATGATCATTTCATCCCTTACTAGTATGCGATTAGTGCATATAGTACATGCTTACTAGGATCATGCATAACAAATGAAATGTTTAAATTCATAGCCTACCACTATTGCTTGAATTGTTTAAATGATCTAGTGGTATGTGTATGAATTTGTTCATGAGCTAGTGAACCCAAGTACTTGATCTAGTTTGGATTGCTAACAAGTGACAAGTACAACATTGGCAAGATAACCCTTAGTATGAGGAGTGAAGAAGCTTGTCATTGGATCAAACCAGACTTAGAATCTTAGGCAAATCAACTTAGTTCAAGTCATACTAGAAGCTCATGACAATGATATGGGTACAAGCACAAGACAACAATGCAAATGGATATCTAGGGTGTTTCAAATGGTATCTAGACTCAAAGTATTTCTTCAATTGGTATTTACAAGTGGTGTCTAGATCATGATCTACAAGTGATATCCTACAAGTGGTACTCATAAAGATAGCAAATATTCAAGAAAAGATCATATTGACAAATCCTACAAGTGGTTCCATGATAGAGGATTCTTCAAATTGGTATCACACCCTTATTCGTGGTATTTCTACACATGATATCATTTATACAAGACGGTGGTTCCACAAGTGATCCTCAACTTTAAGTGATCATCAAATGAAGAAAGTTCCCTCACACACAAGAGCTTAAGATTATCAAGTGAATGACCCATGCTATGACATAGGGGGAGGAGCCCCACCTAATGGTATCAAGGTCAAAGATCCTAAGTGGTATCTCAAGAGCAACATACAAGTAATGTCATTCCAACATGTGTGGTGATGTCCATAAAAATACAATATTCAAGTCTCAACCATCTACCCCAATGCAAGCCTTTGCATTAATGAGAAGTACACCCTTTATGGAAATTGATGACAAAGGGGGAGAAGTTGGAACAAAGATATGTCAATGCACCAAGAGAGAGAGGTTTGGGAAGAGATTGAACAAAGATATCATGAGAAGATGAGTTTGGACATGGAGATGGACAAAGAGGGAGCAACATTGAAGAAATGTGAAGGATCAAAATTCTTGGACAAAAGAAGCACACAAGTAGGGGGAGCAAGCTCATGAACATTGTTTGGTTGCATTTGATATGTGCATATTCATGTGCTTGCTTGCATTGCATAAGTTTTATATTTAATATGCATGCTTGTGTGTTGTATGCTAGTTATAGAACTTGAATGATGATATGATAACTAGCATGCATAGGATGATAGCTAGACTTCTATTTCTACACGTGGTACTAGAACCTTGCTTATAATGTTGATCTCACGGGGTTTCTAGTATTTTTTATGTCTAGCTACTCATGATGCTAAGGATGATGGCAAATTTGTGATTTTCAAATGGTATCGAGCTATCAAATGGTATCGAACTACAAAGGTTTATTCTATACACCTTAGCATCACTTAGTAGTGCTAACCCTCCCACAAATTTCATATTTATGCATATGTGCAAGCTTGCAACCAAACCATTTGAGCACATATGTAGGGAGAGTTATCACTACCAAGTCGGATTTTATGGTGCTTATCCAAATCCTAACATAGAGCTTAAAATGTTGGATAAGTGGCATAAAGTCCAAAAGAACTTAATTTCCATATCTTTGTAGAGTTGTCATCAATTACAAAAAGGGGAAGATTGAAAGGTCCTTGTTTGGTTTTGGTAATTGAGTGACAACCTTAGGTGGACTAATTGTGTTTAATGTGAGATACACATGGATTAGTCCACAGGTAATGGTGTCATGAAGGAGCTCATTGCATATGAGACATGACATGGAGTCATGTGACCAAGGTGGCAAAGATCAAGATGAGGCTTGGCTCGACGGACCGGTTGCAAGTGTGAAGGGCAAGTCAGAGGCTTTGGAGCGATGGACCGTGAGGCGGTGAAGCTTGAGCAAGACTTGGCACCGATGGACCGACACAATGGTAAAGAGCAAGTGAGGTCAAGATTGATGGACCAAGGTCACATGATGATATGAAGTGGATCATATCATTTGTGATATGGTTGGTGCATGTGTTGCATCAACGTCGGAGGAGATGGAGTGGAATGCGCAAGGCAAAGGTATAACCTAGGGCATTTCCATTTCACCGGTCATAGGTGTGTAGAGAAGTTGATGACCGGATTTAGAATAGATGGCCGTACTATCAAGAGGGGCAAACTTGTTTGCATATCGGTCATCTAGTGCCACTTGAGCGATCTAACTTTGCATACGTGCTAGGATCGAGTGGCGAGGCAAGTGGAGTGCCTAACCCTTTGAAAATGTTTGTGAAAATGCTAACACACATGCACATGGTGTTTTACACATGGTGGTGTTGGCACATTTGCAAAGGAGAAGGTGTTGGAGTTGGTGTTGATCAACTTGGAGAAGAGAGAAATGTTTTTCGGTGTTCTCCGGACACTAGGATGGCTCTTGGAGTGGAATACTGCTTTGATCCATTGTGAATTGGATCAAGTGCTTTAGTGGGTTGTGTAGCCCTCTGAGTAAGCTTTCCAAAATGTCTAAGATCATCGAAATCGGAGTTCGGAGCTAAGAGATATCGCCGTTTTACCGAAGAGTAGTCTGTGACCGGACTCGTGACCGGACGCGTCCGGTCAGCACCTGCGCGTCCGGTCAGTGTTTTTCATGGGCGAAAGTGACCGGACGCTACAGCGAGTTCGGTCAGTGATGACCGGACGCGTCCGGTCACTTCGGGAGCTTGCTGGAACCTCTCTGTTCGCTGTTTCGTTGCGACCTGCGCGTCCGGTCCCGTTAGTGACCACCGCGTCCGGTCAATACAAGTTTATACGCGCGAAAACTAGCCGTTGGAGCACACTACTGACCTACGCGTCCGGTCCATTCGACCGGCGCGTCCGGTCGACCCGAAAATTCACCCAGTGAAGGGGTAACAGCTCTATTTCGTTGTGGAGCTATTAGAAGTGGTGGCCGGCCTTGGCTGTAGCTTGGCACCCTTGGGACTTAGTGTCCATGCTTTGGGAGTGCTAGGAACTTGTGCTTGCTAGATTGCGAATCAATAAGCGAGTGAGTGATTCTAGTGCGTTTGCATCATGAGGATTGCTTGAGTGGCACTAGGTGTTCGTGTTGCAAGCCGGTGGTGCTTGTTACTCTTGGAGGTTGCCACCTCCTAGATGGCTTGGTGGCTTGCGACTCCGTTGAAGCACGCGTGGAGATTGTGCGTGGCTCCAGAGGAGGATTTGTGAGGGGGATTGTGCTCACCCCGCGGGGATCGCGAAGAGCAACTCTAGTAAAGCTCGTGGCTTGGAGGATCCCCATCTTGAGGGTGGCTGTGCGGCACCCGCTGAGGGTTTGACTCTTGATAGTCAATTAGCTCGTGATCCATCAAGTGGGTGTATCGCCACAACGGGGACTAGCTTGGTGGCAACCAAGTGAACCTCGGTGAAAAACCGCCGTGTCAACATTGTGTACATCTTCTCGGTGGTTTGCTTTCGATTCACAAGCTTGTATTTACATTCATATACTTGTGCTTGTGTAGTTGCTCTTGTAACTAGTTTGCTTGTGTAGTTAGCTAGTTACCTTCTTGCTTGTGTAGCATAGAAGTAGCTCCTGTTGCGTGGCTAATTTGGTTTGTGTAACCTTGTTAGCCATTTTGCTTAGTTTGTTTAGCTAAGTAATTTGCGCTCTCTAGTTTGGCATTAGTTGCCTTGCTATTGAGCATTGCTAGTAAGCATAGGTGGTTTCGTGCTTTTGCTTACTAGAATTGTGTAGGAGCTCCCCGGCTTTGCTAAAGTACTAGTGCATAGGTTTGTGTGACCTTGCTCTAGAATTGTTTAGGAGAGCTCTTGCTAAGGAAAGCACCTTAGTTACATAATTAGGATCTTTGTGAGGTGCTTGTGAACTTAGATAGAGGGGTGTAGTCTTGGCTAGACCGATAGTTTTAATTCCGCAATTGTTTCGGTTTGCCGACGCGATTAATTTTAGAAAGGACTATTCACCCCCCTCTAGTCCGCCATCTCGACCCTTCAGAGTGGTAACTACTGTAGTTGGATTAGCATAATCAAATCAGGTGGTTGGCAACAAAACTTCCTTGTGCTGGATATTTTGGACTTTTGGTACACTAAAGCTTTTGGCCTTTGGCATATGTTTAGCACTTTCAGTTCTTTGATATCTTGTTGATTAGTGGTTACATTCTTTCCACACGATCTATATTTGTAGGCTTGGACAAGAGCCTCATCAATACCTGTTGCTTTAGTATCCATGCTTTCAAGGTTACCAAGCATCAAAGTTGACCAGAGTTCTACTATACCAAAATGCATTCCATCCAAGGTATGATGCCTTACAATGCTTCCTGGTCTGGGTGTATTTTGGTATGATGCCTTACAATGCTCATGGTCTGGGTGTATTTTGGTATATTCAAATGAGCCCAAAAGATTATGGAACTGGTATGGATAGATAGGGTTTGATTTAATATGATTTTATGATGAACAATCAATGAATTGGAGTTATTATAATTGGGATATTGATTGTACATGTTAGAATTAGAATGTGGGTTAGCCTCCTCAATAGTTTAGTTCGAATGGTGTTCTTTAATGTGTCTTTTTTTCCAAAAATATATTGGTAGCACTTGAATTATCAACCTTCCATAAAATAAAGATTGTTCTATTTTTCTTTTTCTGCTTCTTTGATCTCTTTGCTAAAATTCCTACTGGTGATCCCTGTTCCAAGCCGACTGGAACTACAGTAGCAGGCCCGACGCATCGACAAGAGCTGTGCAGTAGCAGGGCCAACGCATCTCATCTCAAGCTCCCCGTACCTTGATCTTCACGCAGGTTCATTTACTTTCTACACAAACCAAAGTCATGTTCCTGTTCCTGGAGATCATGCAAAAATTCACATGCTGTAGGCTCAATTAGTTAACTCTAAATAACTCTGTTTGTGTGATAGAGAGGGTGATTTACTCAACCTGACAAAGTGACAATAGTGACACCTTGCCATACCACAGAAGAGTGGTCTTGCATAAATAAAATTTAAACAATCAAACAATACAAAATTGTAGCCATGTGTATTTTCAGAATGCTTATTGACAATGTGTGCTGGCGGCTGGCATCGCTGTCAAATAGTTTTCACACCAGAACTAATATTCCATGATTATTTTGGTAATGCTCAAATAGTCAAATCAGATACCATTCAGCTGGCAAGAAGTCCTACTTGATGAAACATGCGACAGGAGAGGAGAAGAAGAGAAACGTAGGTCTGCAGGCCACTAAGGCTGTGCCATTCCCCTAACCAACCAACCAACCAACCAACTAAACACCCTCACCTTTCCTTTTTACAATATTTTAACTAATGGAAATAAGCAATATAAGCCAATGATCTTCCCAAGTCTGAATTTTCTGGGCTAAGAAAGGAATACTTGCCGTACCAGATTGTTATACGAGCTGATGATGACTTACCATTTTGTTTGTTCATTATCCGAATTGTAGTTCAAAAGGTATTCCAAAATGCTCTTTGCCCAGTGGTACTTGAATGAGCTGGTATGCATGTCCTCTTCACTACCAAAATTCTCTACTTTGATACACAGTAATGGTTTAGTTTTAGTTGTATGTATGAGAACCACTGTTTGATACACTCCTAAAAGTGTTTCTCCTGTTGATCAGTCCAGAGAAGGTCCCTTGATGGTGATAAATAACAAAGACTTGATCAGTAATGTGCAGGTTCATTTTGAGGTGTTAGTTTAAATTCCTATTTTGTGTATAGGAAAATAACAGGGCCACAGGGTACTGCACACATGCAAGGATAAAATTCCTACTCCACAAACTTTGCTTTTTGGATTAAATATCACTTTAATATCGGTATTTAATTTTACAGTATTGTTATCTTATCGTGCTATCCGTGTGTTTTTAGTACAAAAGTTTAGCTATCCCGTAGCAACGCACGTGCATGAACCTAGGTAGTCTAGCACTCCTTTAGGTTACTTGAAACAGACCATGGCTATCCGTATGTTAATTTGTTGAAATAGACCATGGCTACTTGAATTTTCTTTCATTTAACATTATTTCTTAGGTCTGGTCTTCTTTTTGGGCTTCATTGGCCAGGTGGTTGTGTAGACAAGAAATGCCTCCTTAGGTTTGGAAGGTCAGACTATTTACCACAGAAGGGGTATCTTCAAAACTCAGCAGCGAGGGATTTGGGACCACATCTACAGGCCTAGATGATCACTTCCCTAACCAGCATACAGATCTGATCCTTGGGTATTTCGCTCAAGCGCAACAAGTCTCACAGGGATCTTGGGAAAGATTTATATCTGAAACTGATATTCCGAGCCAATGCAATTCAAGTCAACAAAGGTATGCCCTTATCCTAAGTTTACTCTTACATCTATTTTACAATGTATATTTACACACCTATGTAGGATCAAACTATTATAAAGCATATGCAGACTCAGTGTCATACCTTTCTAGCTGCTAGGAACTTGTAGTGTTAATGCATCATTGTTCTGAATATTTTCTCCTTCGCTTTGTGTCCTTTGACCATTCTATTGTTTTTTTACCGCATGAATTAAAATAATCTGATTTCTGCTCTGATATTTGTGTTAGATGTCGTATTATATGTGTGGTTCCTGCAGCTATGCACCTGTTTGTCATTTGTCATAGTTCATATTTATCTAGCATGTACAGAGATTTGCTTGCATCTGCTTTGTATTTTGACTTTAGCTTATTGAACATGACAGTTATGGAAGATACTGAAGATTGTTAAAAAAATTCTCATGTTCTGTGATTGCAGTCTGCCTATTCCCTACATGGCGGAGCAAGTCTCCTTATCATACTAAACTAGCGTGCTAACAAGTGTCAACTGATGGGACTGTATATATTGGATTCCCATACTGAATCACTTAAGGACAAAATCAGCAACTCTCCATTTGTATACCCCTCACCCCGATATGTAACCTATTCTTGGCGTGTTAATGCCAGTGTATAGAAGGAACATCAACTAGGAGCCTAGATTTAACCATTCAACAATCAGTGCCAATTTATTGGTTCCTCCACAGTTAAATATCTCACCCATGGTTGAGGTGGTGTTGCAAGTCCATTCAGCATTGATGAAATAATTTTGTATCAACAAACTGAGCCAATTCAGTGCTAGCTTCTCGGAATTTGTTTTCTGTAAAATTGGATTGATTCCTATGAAATTCTTACGCATTTCATTTGATTACTTTGTAACTTACTATACAGTAATGTCATGTGGGGCCCACTAATAACATTTGCTAATCTCAACAAGTTCACAGAACTACTTGATCCTTTGTTTTGACAACTTTATGCACATATTGTTCAGTTCTAAATTAGAATTGATTAAATCAGCTAAATCATTGTGGCTATTTTTATTTGGTAATTCTATTCTACAAAACAAAACTAATTGATTTGATCAGTGCTATAAAAATAAAACAAAGCTGAATATAACATACTTTTTAGAAAAAGGTACTCCATTCCAAATTATGGAGCTACTAATTGTATATGAGACACTTCCTAATTTCATATTTGACTTTGCATGAGGATGGCTAAAGGATACGAAATGATTCTGTGATAGTGTGATGTAGCCATTGGCTTCACAGTGGAAATTTTAGGGGGATTTTAATTCCTATAGACTAAAAGAACTGCAAGGCTATCTCAAGCTTGCGTTGGAAATTCTAGGGTGTGTTTAGATGGGTGAGTTGGGGTGAAAAGTTACTGTAGCACTTTTCGTTGTTATTTGGTAAAATTTGTCCAATCATAGATTAATTAGACTCAAAAGATTCGTCTCGAACTTTACAGACAAACTATGTAATTAGTTTGTTTTTTTACCTACATTTAATATTTCATGCATGCGTTTAAAGATTTGATGTGATGGGTGGAAGAGGAAATATTTTGGGTTGCTGTAGTAAGTGAACGCGGCCCTAGGAGAATTTAAATTCCTAAAGGAGTGCTAGACTATCTTAAGAGTATCATAAACCAGAACCAGAAGTCGTAAGAAACTAGATCGTTTCAATTTCACATTAAAACTTGATTTATATTTTAATTGTCCATCCTTCATGAAGACATAATATTGATATTCTGAACATCATGCTCGAAATATTGTTTGCGATAACAGTATAACACGTGTCATAGTTACATTATCATAGTATTGATTTTTTTCTCCGTTTGCAACGCACAGGTATTTACCTATCTACGTATATACTCGAACATATGTATAGGATGATATGGATATGTGGTGGAACTTATTTATGGATTTATTGCCGTACGAAAGAAATGGATATCAGAGATTTCTTCCTGTTGATATAAAATATTATCTTAGCGCCATCACGGAAAGGTCTATATAGTAGAGTTTGTGAGTCTGTGACGCCGTGCTCTCCGTGACTGCGTTAATTTCACGAAAATTGCTTTTTGGATTAAATGTCAATTTTATCTTATTGTGCGATCCATGTGTTTTTAGTACAAAAAGTTTAGTTGTCCCATAGCAACGTACGGGCACAAACCTAGTGAAACACAAGGCCCAAATGCCCAATTGGGTGAGGAAATTGTTTTGCCAACTCCACAGACTTACATCCTACTGTATTTGATTCGCAGTTTTGATGATCAGTGAGCAAGTCTTCATAGTTTTGATTACTGAGAAAGTCTTCCTTTGCAATGGTCACTAGGCTGATCACTTTGACTCGATTTGAATATAAACAGGTCAATTATATAGAGACAAGCGGTAGTAGAAAATGTCTCAAACTCATAAACGATGTTCCAAAAATTTACTATCAACAGAGCCACATCACGCTCGGAGGTCAGTAGCGGTGTCCACGTCAATGGAATTTCTCCCCCTGTTCGGCTGAGCTTATCAGCACGGCTTATCAGCCGTGGAACAGTATTTTTCTCTCACAACAAATCAGCCACAGCCGGCTTATAAGCCAAAAAAACAGCCTGCCGAACAGGGCCTCTATTGTACGTTCGATCTTTTTTTTTTGGAACAAATTGGCATGAGACAGTGCCCATTTCTATTGATAGAGAAGAAAGGTACAAGCCCTAGGGACAAAGCAACATTAAAAAAAATCAAGATGGCCAAAAGCAGTCCTGGAGCCACGAATTATGCCGGGGGGGGGGGTTCGAAGAGTTTTAACACATAAGTAAGGGGGTGTTTGGTTCGCGAAACTAAATTTTAGTTCTCATTACATCGAGCCCTTGTTTACTTGCTCTCCAAATTCCAAATTTTTACACTCTCTCTCCATCACATCAATCTTTAGACGCATACATGGAGCACTTAATGTAGGTAAAAAAAATAACTAATTACACAGTTTGGTTGTAAATCACGAGACGAATATTTTGAGCCTAATTAGTCCATGATTTGACACTAATTGCCAAATACAAACGAAAGTGCTACAGTAGCAAAATTCCAAAAAAAATTTTGTATCTAAACACCCCCTGAATCGTTGGACACATGCATAAAGTACTAAATATAGACCATTTACGAAACTAAAATATACGGTGAAGACAATTTATGAGACGATTTTTTAAGCCTAATTAGTCCATGATTAGCATTAATTGCTACAGTAAAAAAAATATGCTAATGACAGATTAATTAGGCTTAATAAATTCGTCTCGCGGTTTACTCACGGAATAAATTATTTGTTTTTTATTAGTATCCGAACACCCCATGGTCAAGCTCAGTCAACATCTGATGTGACACGGATTAAAATTTAGCACTATAAACCAAACACCCCCTAAGTGTAGGGTCATTTGTTTAGATTTTTCACCAGAGCTAGGTTCTGATTTTTCTAAATTTATCCAGTATTTGACGATTTAACCATGCATGTTGTTCTTCCCATGGTAGACCACCGTGTCTATCGATAGCGGAGCCAAGAATTATTCATAAGGGGCCTGCTCAAAGAGATTCGATATATATGAATTGAGTGTAGCTCATCTGTTTAGTTTTTTTATGTTGGAATATGACCACCCTAGTTAGTCATCGATGTAGCTTCTCCTATTTTTCTAGATTTATTCTAATATTTGATGATTTACTAAAAGTGTTCATCTCGTGGTACGTGACCTACTGTAAGGTCCAAATGGCTAGAGGGGGGTGAATAGCCTATTTAAAAATCTACAAACTTCACTAAACAACCACGTTAGTATAAAAGATGGCTAAGCTAATTTTAGCACTAGCTCAACTACACTATGCAAGCCACCTATACAAATCCAGTGAAGCAAGGCTATGATCTCTAATACACACCAACAAGACTAAGTCACTAAGCTACTTACTCCTATGTGATAAAAGCTACACTAAGCAAACTATACTGGGACTAGTACAAGAAAGTAAAGAGCAAGTGACTTGATTCTTATACCAACGATGTAGAGAAGTAATGCACTCGAAGAATCAATCACAATGATCAACCACAAGAGAAATCCTCGACAAAGGGATGACATAAGATTTTTTACCGAGGTTCACTTGCTTCCCGGCAAGTTACTCCTCGTTATGGCGATGCACCCACTTGTCGGTTCGCGAGCTAATCGACTATCAAGAGTCGAGCCCTCGGCAGGGCGCCGCACAACCGCACACAAGATGGGGATCCTCCAAGCCACGAGCTCCACTAGAGTATCCAATTTGCGAACTCCCGCGGGGAAGGATCAAGAACCCCTTACAACACTTGATGATGGCTCCAACAATCTTCACTTGTGAGCTCTATCACCCCCACTGCTCCAAGCCGTCTATCGTGTCGGGAAACACGGAAGAGTAACAAAAAATCCGCAGCAACTCAAAGATCAAGTGCCTCTAGAATGCAACTCTCAAGCAATGCACTTGAATCTCACTCAATCTCACTCAAGATGTGCAACTAAGTAAAGAGATGAGTGGAGGAGTTGTTCTCTAGCTCAAAGGATGTCTCTAGGTCTTAAAATGTGCAAGAGTTGCCCTCAAACCCTGGACATCCTCTATTTATAGCGAAGGGGTACGTAGCTAGCCGTTACCGGACGACTCAGTGAAAATCGCGCTGACCGGACGCTCCGGTCAGGGTGACCGTCACTACAGGACAAGCGAAAACGGTGCGCGTCAGAACTAGCCGTTGCCATGACCGGACGCGCTCTAGCGTTTGACCGGACGCGACATTGTCAGCGTCCGGTCGCGGTCCAGTAAGCTCCGTCAAGACCGGACGCGTCCGATCGCACGTGACCGGACGCACCAGCCGTGTCCGATCGGAGTCCAGTAACGGTCCACTCGTGACCGGACGCGTCCGGTCGAACGTGACCGGACGCGCCACCGCGTCCGATCGCATCTGCCCTCCGTGCTGAACTCCTGGGTGCGTGACCGGACGCGCCGGTTCCGCGAGGGACCGGACGCGCCGGTCCGTGACCCTTCTCATACACGCTTCTGTCTGTGGTTTGAACTGACCGGACGCACCAGCCGCGTCCGGTCAATTCGACCACAGCGTCCGGTCACTGTATTTTCAGTGATAAACATTTCGGACTTTCGCCACCTTTTCTCGCCTCCGGCGCAATAGAAAATAGACATTTCATTTCCTCGAAAACGCCTTACTACCGCTCAAACACCACCGCCTTCGCAAATGTGCCAACACCACCAAGTGTACACCACCATGTGCATGTGTGTTAGCATTTCATAAATATTTTCAAGGCGTTCTGTTAGCTCTCAACTAGATCCTAATGCATATGCTCAAGACACTGATCTAGTGGCACTTGATTCCCGAGCTAACCGTGATTGCCCCTCTGAAAGCTTTATGTTTGGTGTTGGTAATTAGTGACAATGCCTAAGTACTAATCCTATGCCTAAGTTGTTTGTAGCATATGAGGATTAGTACATTCCAAGGTTGGTGGCAAGATGGACATGGTGATCATGATGGCCACACTTGGATTTGGACGCGACCCTACGTGATCAAGGCAAAGGTATATGCTTAAGGGTTGTATTTTAGTAACCAAGACACCTAGTGGGTGTGGTTACATTGTAGGATAGATAGCCGTACTATAAAGAGGGGAATGACGCGGCTATTGAACTCCTAAGTGCCTCTAGGTGTGCATTTCATGATCATATGCATTTGGATAGAACTAATAACGCCTCGAAAAATGATTGTGAAAATGCTAACACACTCACACTTGACGAGATCACATGGTGGTGTTAGCACATTTGCGATGGCATTGGAGTTCAGGCGATTTCGGGGAAATGAAATGCCTATTTTCCACTACGCCGGAAGTCGGAAATCAAACAAAAATCAAACGGAGGCGAACGGAGGTCACAGTGGTGACCGGACGCTGCACCGGACGCTGCACCGGACGCGGTCACTGTTTGACCGGACGCGTCCGGTCAGTGTCCACTGTCTGCGCGTTTTTCAGTTGTGTGATCGGACGCGAGGCGCGTCCGGTCACAGGCGACCGGACGCGTCCGGTCGTCCAGGGAGCTTACTGGACTCCGATGCCTCGCGTCCGGTCACAGGCGACCGGACGCGTCCGGTCGTCCAGGGAGCTTACTGGACTCCGACCGGACGCGGGCTCTGTGGCGTCCGGTCAGTTCTTCAGCGCGTCCGGTCGCTGGTTCGTTTTGCGTGACTCAGTGTTGACCGGCGCGTCCGGTCAGTCACGGGACCGGCGCGTCCGGTCGTGACCGGCGCGTCCGGTCGTTGCGACCAGAGCGTCCGGTCGACGTTTTGAAAAAGAGCCGTTACGCGACCGGCGCGTCCGGTCAGTTGGACCAGCGCGTCCGGTCAGCGCGACTGCTGCTGAATCAAGTTTCTAACGGCTATATTCGAAGGGGTACGTCTATAAATACTCGTTGGCCGGCTCAAGGCTCTCACTCTTGGACTTTTGACATACTTGTGAGCACTTTGAGCTAAGCAACTCCCCTCCCACTCATCTCTCTTGCTTCTTTGCATATTCAAAGTGAGATTGAGTGATCCAAGTGCATTTGCATTGTGAGATTGCATCTAGTTGGCACTTGGTGGTTGATTTGCTGCGGGATTCTTGTTTCTCTTGGTGGTTGCCGCCACCTAGACGGCTTGGAGCAGCTTGGAGGCGTTGGCAAGAGTTGGTGATTGTTCTTGGCCACCTCCGGTGATTGTGAGGGGTTTGTGCCTACCTCGGCGGAGCGCCAAAGGCAATATTAGTGGATTGCTCGTGTCATTTGCAACCTTTTGCCATTTGGTAGGTTCTTGTGGCGCCTTTTGAGAGGCTCGGTGTGAGACCGATTAGCCACCGAACCACGTGGTGAAAAGGGACACAACGGGGACTAGCGTGCCGGCAAGCACGTGAACCTCAGGATAAATCTTCGTGTCATCACTTTCATATTGTGATTGATTGATCCCGGTGTTCGGTTATCTTGGTATTCATTGTTGATCACATTGGTTGGCTCAATACTTCGCCCCTCGGTGATACCCTCCTAACCCTCACTTGTATTACTTTCTTAGTTATCTTTGCTAGCTAGTTAGCGTTACTAGAGTAGCTCTTTTTGTGTAGCTTGCTAGTTGTAGTTGTAGTTTCCTTCTCGGTTTAACTTGTGCGGTTGAGTGCCAATATACTAGATTTGTGAATTGGATAGGTGGCTTGCAAACACTCCGTAGGCTAAGCAAAACTCGCATCTCGCTATTTGTTGTATTGATAAACTTGTTTAGCTTGTCATTGTAGAAATTTTTAAAAAAGGCTATTCACCCCCCCTCTAGCCATCAAGACCTTTCAAGTGGTATCAGAGCCGTGGTCACCGTTTGTAAGGCTTAACAACCTCGGTGTAAGATGGCTCAAGTTATGTTCAACCATGTCGGGGGCAAGCCTCCATTCTTTGATGGTGTCTCATCATTTGATCATTGGAAAAGAAAGATGAAGCAATATCTTGGCTCTATCAATGAGAAGGTTTGGGAGGTGACACATCATGATTATGCTATCATTGATCCCAACAACCTCACCAACAATGACCGCATCAACAACCAATGCAACACTATGGCTCTCAACACTCTCTACAATGGGATTGATGCAAAGGTCTTTGAGCAAATCAAGGATCTTGAGATGGCAAGTGAAGTGTGGACAAGATTAGAGGAAACATATGAGGGCACTTCAACGGTAAAGAGTGCCAAGCTCTATATGCTCAAGGATAAGTTTGCAAGCTTCAAGATAAAGGATGATGAGTCTATACCGGAGATGTTCTATAGGCTACAAGTTATTGTCAATGATCTCAAGAGCCTAGGAGAGGATATCAAGGACAAGGATTTCTCACATAAGTTCTTGATGAACTTACCTAAGAAGTTTGCTATCTTGAGGAAGATGATCCAAAGAGAGGGTTTGGACAAGGTGACTCCAAACCAAGTGCTTGGAGATGTCATGACCGATGCTCAATATGATGATGATGAAGATGAAGATGAGAAGAAGGAGATCAAGGTCAAGCAAGAGAAGCCCATTGCATTCAAGGCTTCATCTTCTAAGGGCAAGAGCAAGATGGAGAGCGATGATGATGATCCATTCGATGATGAGACTATGGCCCTCCTAGTGCACAAGATGGGGAGGTTCATGAAGAAGAAAGGATATGGTGCAAGAAAGAGAAGGGACTTCATGAAGGCAAAGGAGATGCTTTGCTACAATTGCAATAGCCCCGATCATGTAGTGGCAAAGTGTCCCTATGAAGACAAAAGATATCATGATGGAGAATTGAAGTTGAAGAAGAACAAGAAGGATAAGAAGGAGAAGAAAGAGAAGAAGAGCTTCACTATCAACAAGAAGAAGAAGGGTGGTGGCTATGTGGTCACTTGGGATAGTGATAACTCCGATAGTGATGATGATAGCTCTAGTGATGATGAGAGGACCACTCGGCGAGCCATTGCAAGCATCGCCCTCTCCAACAAGCCATCCATCTTCGACACTACATCGACATGCCTTATGGCCAAGCCTACCAAGGTAAAATATGATGATAGTGATGATGATTCTTGTGCTAGTGATGGTTGTAGGAGTGATGAGGAGGAGGATGAGGACTACTCCAAGGATGATCTATTGGGCATAATAGATCAAATGAGCAAGGGCTACAAGAGGACAACCAAGAAGTGCAAAATCTTGGAGCAAGAGCTCATTGCCAAGAGCAATGAAAATGATGCCTTTATGGAAGAGCTTGTTGCTCTCAAAAAGAGTAAGGAGTGCAAAGGAATTGAACAAGAGCTTAAAGCTCTTAGGAAATCCTTTGATGAGCTAGAGGCCTCTCGTGAGTGTCTAAAGGAAGACCACGAGGACCTTGAAGTTGCTCACACTAGGCTTAAGGAAGCCCACTCCTCTCTACTTGAGCTCATCAAGGAGAAGGACCTCAAGTTGGAGAAGCTCATGAAGGAAGCTAAGGAGGAGCAAGTGATTGTCACTTGTGATATTGGACTAACATGTGATATTATTGATGATTCTTTGTTTGTTGGTCCTACTAATGCCTCATGTAGCTCATCATCATCCACCACAACCAACTCTACCTCTACTACTAGTGATTCATCACTTGTGGTTGAGAATGAGACTCTCAAGAGAGAGGTGGATGATCTCACCCGCGCATTAGGCAATGCCTATGGTGGGAATGCCCGCTTGCTAAAATGCTTGGGTAGCCAAAGGTTCTCCCTTAACAAAGAGGGTTTGGGCTATACTCCCAAGAAGGGCAAGGCGGCCTTTGCTACTCCAAAGTCTCGCTTTGTGAAGAGCAATGGTCGTTATTGCAATAGATGCAAGCAAGTTGGGCATCTAGAGATTAATTGTAATAAAATGAATAAGAACAACAACAAGTTTCATGCTAAAATGGATTACATTCCTTTTGATTCTTGTTATGTGCTTACCAAGGGAGAGAAAGGTGTGCATGCTAGGTTTGTTGGTACACCAATTGTGGGTCCAAAGAAGAAGGCCATTTGGGTACCAAAGAGCTTAGTTACTAATCTCCAAGGACCCAAGCAAGTATGGGTACCTAAAAGACATTAAATTGTTTTGTAGGTAAATTACAAGGCCGGAGGAAGGCATTGGGTGCTTGATAGTGGGTGCTCTCAACATATGACCGGTGATTCAAGAATGTTCAACTCTCTCAAATCAAATGATAGTGGCATTGATAGTATCACATTTGGTGACAATAGCAAGGGTGATGTGAAGGCTCTTGGAAGGATTGCAATCTCAAATGATCATAGCATTTCCAATGTGCTCTTAGTTGAAAAGTTGAACTTCAATCTTCTCTCGGTTGCTCAATTGTGTGATCTCGGTTTCAAGTGCATATTTGGTGTTGATGATGTGGAAATAGTTAGTGTTGATGGCTCCAATTTGATCTTCAAGGGCTTTAGATATGAGAATCTATACTTGGTTGATTTCAATGCTAGTGACACTCAACTTTCAACATGCTTGCTCACCAAATCAAGTATGGGTTGGTTATGGCATAGAAGACTTGGTCATGTTGGCATGAAGCAATTGAACAAGTTAGTGAAGCATGACTTAGTTAGAGGCTTGAAGGATGTCACATTTGAGAAGGATAAGCTATGTAGTGCATGTCAAGCCGGAAAGCAAGTGGGCAACACTCATCCATTGAAGAGCATCATGAGTACTTCCAAGGCATTTGAGTTGTTGCACATGGATTTATTTGGACCAACTACATACACAAGCATAGGTGGCAACAAGTATGGCTTTGTGATTGTGGATGATTTCACTAGATTCACATGGGTATTCTTTCTTGTGGACAAGAGTGATGTATTTGACATATTCAAGAAGTTCATCAAGAGAGTGCAAAATGAGTTTGAGACCACAATCAAGAAAGTAAGAAGTGACAATGGAAGTGAGTTTAGAAATACAAGAATTGATGAGCTTGGAATCAAACATCAATTTTCGGCCAAGTATACACCTCAATCTAATGGCCTAGTTGAGAGAAAGAATAGAACTTTGATTGATATGGCAAGATCAATGTTGAATGAGTATAATGTGAGTCATTCCTTTTGGGCCGAAGCAATCAACACGGCTTGCTTCTATAGAAACCGCCTCTATTGCCACAAGTTCCTAGAGAAGACACCATATGAGATCTTAAATGGAAGAAAGCCAAACATTGCATACTTTCGGGTATTTGGTTGCAAATGCTACATCTTGAAGAAGGGCACTAGATTGAGCAAGTTTGAGAAGAAATGTGATGAAGGATTCTTACTTGGTTACTCCACTACTAGCAAAGCTTATAGAGTTTGGAATTTGGCTAGTGGTTTACTTGAGGAAGTTCATGATGTTGAGTTTGATGAAACAAATGGCTCTCAAGATGAGGAAAATAACTTGGATGATGTGAGAGGAACTCAATTGACCAATGCTATGAAAGAAATGGATATTGGTGATATTAGGCCAAAGCAAGTGATTGATGTGGATGACAACAAAGATCAAATGCTCCAAAGTCCAATTACACAAGCTAGTGGGTCTCTAATGCAAAATCAAGCTAGTACATCATCTCAAGTGCAACAAGATCAACAAGTGGCTAGTTCATCATCTCCAACTCATGATCAACATCAACATCCAAGCAATCAAGTCCAAGTGCTTCAACCAACTAACATTGCAAGAGACCATCCATTGGATTTCATCATTGGTGACATACAAAGGGGAGTTCAAACTAGATCAAGATTGGCATCTTTTTGTGCTCACTCTTCTTTTGTGTCAATGGAAGAACCCAAGAACATTGATAAAGCATTGAGAGATCCGGATTGGGTAAATGCAATGCATGAAGAGCTCAACAACTTTAAGAGAAATGAAGTATGGGAACTAGTTGAGAGGCCTAAGGATCATAATGTCATTGGAACAAGATGGGTCTTCCGCAACAAGCAAGATCAAGATGGGATAGTAGTAAGAAACAAAGCAAGACTAGTGGCTCAAGGTTACACACAAATAGAGGGTCTTGACTTTGGTGAAACTTATGCCCCGGTTGCAAGATTGGAAGCAATTAGGATCTTACTTGCCTATGCTTGTGCTCACAATATCAAGCTATATCAAATGGATGTGAAGAGTGCATTTCTAAATGGGTACATTCAAGAGGAGGTGTATGTGGAGCAACCTCCCGGTTTTGAAGATGACAAGAAACCCAACCATGTATATAAGTTAAGGAAAGCTTTGTATGGATTGAAGCAAGCACCTAGAGCATGGTATGAAAGATTGAGGGACTTCTTGCTATCCAAAGGATTTGTCATGGGCAAAGTGGATACTACTCTCTTCACCAAGAAGATTGGAAAAGACTTGTTTGTATTGCAAATATATGTTGATGATATCATCTTCGGTTCAACCAATCAAGATTATTGTGATGAGTTTGGGAAAATGATGGCAAAGGAATTTGAAATGTCAATGATTGGTGAACTTAGTTTCTTTCTTGGACTTCAAATCAAACAAATGAAGGAAGGAACATTTGTGAGTCAAACCAAGTACATCAAAGATATGCTTAAGAAGTTTGGCATGGAAGATGCAAAGGGCATTACAACCCCAATGGGCACTAGTGGAAGTTTGGATAGTGACAAGAGTGGCAACATGGTGGATCAAAAGCTATATAGATCAATGATTGGTAGCCTACTCTATGTGACGGCATCAAGGCCTGATGTGATGTTTAGTGTATGTATGTGTGCAAGATTTCAAGCCTCACCAAGAGAAAGTCATTTGAAGGCAACAAAGAGAATATTGAGGTATTTGAAGCATACACAAGATGTTGGATTATGGTATCCCAAAGGTGCAAGCTTTGAGCTAGTTGGATATTCAGATTCCGACTATGCCGGTGACAAAGTGGAGAGAAAGAGCACTTCCGGGACTTGTCAATTGTTGGGAAGATCACTTGTCTCATGGTCATCCAAGAAGCAAAATAGTATTGCACTATCTACCGCCGAAGCCGAATACATTGCCGCGGGTAGTTGTTGTGCACAAATCTTGTGGATGAAGGCAACATTAAAGGATTTTGGAATCAATTTCAAGAATGTGCCATTGCTATGTGACAATGAAAGTGCCGTGAAGCTAACCAACAATCCGGTTCAACATCAAAGAACAAAGCATATTGATGTTCGTCATCATTTCATTAGAGATCATCAACAAAAGGGTGACATTGCTATTGAGAGTGTGGGCACCGAAGATCAACTAGCCGATCTATTCACCAAGCCACTTGATGAGAAGAGATTTCACAAGCTAAAGAATGAGTTGAACATACTTGACTTCTCTAACATGAGTTGATGCACCCCAATGTTATGACACGCCTCTCCTTCGAGCCCCAAGGTACAATTGGTTGACATGTCATACATTCTATACTAAGGACATGTTTAGTGCATCTAGTCATGATTTCTTATGTTCTAGGCTCATTCATGAAAATCAAATGACTTTGAAGTTTATATGGTGCCACTATTGTTTCCATGACTTGTATGATCTAGTGGTAGCATATAACTTGTTTGAGCAGCTTGTGATCCTAAGTGTTTAATCTAGAAAACTTGTCTAAATATTTGCTTCAACATGGTGCATGATAACCCTTCTAGTGAGGTGTGAAGAAGCTTGCCCTTGGATCAAACCGAAGCATTTTATTTATGCAAGCAATCTAGGTTGAATCACAAACTTGATCCTCACCCCATAATTCAACATGATAATCTATCTAAAATTGGTCCCTTGTGGTCATTGGTGCCAAAGGGGGAGAAAATTATTGTTCACAAAGATAGAACTCAAAGGGGTAAAAATGTTGTTCACAAAGTGAGAAAACCTAAAAGAGGAGAATTTGATAAAAGAAGGGGATCAACTAAAATTTTAAGCACACAAGTAGGGGGAGCAAGCTCTTAAACATGAATGTTGCATTTCTGTGTGCATCTCATATGTATGATGCATAGTTATGCATTTCTTTTTCTCCGATACATTGCTTGTGTGGTGACTTGCTAGTATACAATTGAATGGTGTATTGAAGTACTAGCATGAATAGGAAGTAGTTAGATTTCTCTTGCTTCATGTTTTTCAAAGCGGTACTAGAACCTTGCTTATACTGTTGATCTCACGAGGTTTCTAGTTTTGTTTGTGCTTTTCCAAGTAGTATCTAACTACACAAGGTGCTAAGATGGTGTTTATCGCTACTCCGATGGTATCACGCTTCAAAGGTCTATAATCTAAAACACTTAGCACCTATTGGTAGTCAATGCTCCTAATCTTTCCTATCTAACATGTATGCTTCCTATATCCAAACATATAGCATACATGTAGGGGGAGCCATTGCTATCAATTTGAATTCATGATCACTTGTCCATACTTCTTACACATGGTAATATACTTGGACAATGTGACATGGGTTCAATCAAAATTTTATCATAATATCTTTGTGAAAGGGTTGTCACCAATTACCAACAAGGGGGAGATTGAAAGCTTTATGTTTGGTGTTGGTAATTAGTGACAATGCCTAAGTACTAATCCTATGCCTAAGTTGTTTGTAGCATATGAGGATTAGTACATTCCAAGGTTGGTGGCAAGATGGACATGGTGATCATGATGGCCACACTTGGATTTGGACGCGACCCTACGTGATCAAGGCAAAGGTATATGCTTAAGGGTTGTATTTTAGTAACCAAGACACCTAGTGGGTGTGGTTACATTATAGGATAGATAGCCGTACTATAAAGAGGGGAATGACGCGGCTATTGAACTCCTAAGTGCCTCTAGGTGTGCATTTCATGATCATATGCATTTGGATAGAACTAATAACGCCTCGAAAAATGATTGTGAAAATGCTAACACACTCACACTTGACGAGATCACATGGTGGTGTTAGCACATTTGCGATGGCGTTGGAGTTTAAGCGGTAGAGAGGGTTTGGAGTTTAAGCGGTAGAGCGGCCGAGCGTGCGAGCGCGGGATTCAGGCGATTTCGGGGAAATGAAATGCCTATTTTCCACTACGCCGGAAGTCGGAAATCAAACGAAAATCAAACGGAGGCGAACGGAGGTCACAGTGGTGACCGGACGCTGCACCGGACGCTGCACCGGACGCGGTCACTGTTTGACCGGACGCGTCCGGTCAGTGTCCACTGTCTGCGCGTTTTTCAGTTGTGTGATCAGACGCGAGGCGCGTCCGGTCACAGGCGACCGGACGCGTCCGGTCGTCCAGGGAGCTTACTGGACTCCGACCGGACGCGGGCTCTGTGGCGTCCGGTCAGTTCTTCAGCGCGTCCGGTCGCTGGTTCGTTTTGCGCGACTCAGTGTTGACCGGCGCGTCCGGTCAGTCACGGGACCGGCGCGTCCGGTCGTGACCGGCGCGTCCGGTCGTTGCGACCAGAGCGTCCGGTCGACGTTTTGAAAAAGAGCCGTTACGCGACCGGCGCGTCCGGTCAGTTGGACCAGCGCGTCCGGTCAGCGCGACTGCTGCTGAATCAAGTTTCTAACGGCTATATTCGAAGGGGTACGTCTATAAATACTCGTTGGCCGGCTCAAGGCTCTCACTCTTGGACTTTTGACATACTTGTGAGCACTTTGAGCTAAGCAACTCCCCTCCCACTCATCTCTCTTGCTTCTTTGCATATTCGAAGTGAGATTGAGTGATCCAAGTGCATTTGCATTGTGAGATTGCATCTAGTTGGCACTTGGTGGTTGATTTGCTGCGGGATTCTTGTTTCTCTTGGTGGTTGCCGCCACCTAGACGGCTTGGAGCAGCTTGGAGGCGTTGGCAAGAGTTGGTGATTGTTCTTGGCCACCTCCGGTGATTGTGAGGGGTTTGTGCCTACCTCGGCGGAGCGCCAAAGGCAACATTAGTGGATTGCTCGTGTCATTTGCAACCTTTTGCCATTTGGTAGGTTCTTGTGGCGCCTTTTGAGAGGCTCGGTGTGAGACCGATTAGCCACCGAACCACGTGGTGAAAAGGGACACAACGGGGACTAGCGTGCCGGCAAGCACGTGAACCTCAGGATAAATCTTCGTGTCATCACTTTCATATTGTGATTGATTGATCCCGGTGTTCGGTTATCTTGGTATTCATTGTTGATCACATTGGTTGGCTCAATACTTCGCCCCTCGGTGATACCCTCCTAACCCTCACTTGTATTACTTTCTTAGTTATCTTTGCTAGCTAGTTAGCGTTACTAGAGTAGCTCTTTTTGTGTAGCTTGCTAGTTGTAGTTGTAGTTTCCTTCTCGGTTTAACTTGTGCGGTTGAGTGCCAATATACTAGATTTGTGAATTGGATAGGTGGCTTGCAAACACTCCGTAGGCTAAGCAAAACTCGCATCTCGCTATTTGTTGTATTGATAAACTTGTTTAGCTTGTCATTGTAGAAATTTTTAAAAAAGGCTATTCACCCCCCCCCCTCTAGCCATCAAGACCTTTCACCCTCTTGATAGTCGGCTATGTATCCTAAATCCGGCCAATCACTTCTCTACTCATCTTAGACCGGCAAAAGGAAAACCCTATGGTTATACCTTTGCCTTGTGCTCTTAGATCCTTCTCTTCCACTTAATCATCATGTCCATCATATTATGTGCATCTCCACCATGATCGACATTTCATGTCCATGCACCATTTCTTTGTGATCTTGTGGCCTCCACTCCTTGCCACGTACACCTTCATCACATGTGTTGCTTATGCCTAACTCAAAACACTTAACACATGGCATTAGCAACTTGGTGTCATTAATTACCAAAACCAAACTTGGGCTTTCACCTACCGACAATGCGGTGCATGTGATGACTCATGAATCTCGAAACCTACCGGCTTAGTATTTCAGAATAGAATGTAAAATATAAAATATGAATTTGTATGATTTTGTTGCCCACCAAATTACTATTACTAGTTAAGTATGCAGTTAGTAAAATGTAAAATATAATGAAATGTAAGTACGAATTTATGTGATTTTGTTGTTTAGAAGACACCCAAAAATATGTGACAAAATCTTTTATTGTATCTCTCAAATGTAAATATAGATTATTAAATTATATATTAAATAAAAAAATTTTGTGATGTTGCCCCCCCCCCACCTTGGCTCACCATGGGGAGGCAAGATCCCAGCCAGCTTCTTTGCCCCTGCTAGTGCCCAAGTTCTAGATTCATCCTTGAGTCTTCCAAAGAGCAAAAAAGCCGACAACACCTTGTGCTGGAACTCTTTGATTTCTTTCTTTCTAGATCTCCCAAACCACTATAATAATAAGAATTCTCAATGCTTATTTCGTTGCATTATAAAAGTGTGCCAGGTTAGTCCACCAAGCATGAACTGAAGTACTTTCAATCTTCATCTCGTGCTTCTTAGTGCACTTAATTGCTCTTCACTAGAAAAAATATTATCCCTCCAAGAACATTCTGACCTACACTTATCCGTACCGATGCCCCCCCTCTCCGCCCGGCACTACGCATGTCCAGTCGATGCCGCCCCTCTCCGCCCAACACTCTGCATGTCCGGTCGATGCAGTCCCTTATCCACCCGGCACTTCATATGTCTGGTCAATGCCGCCCCTTCTCTCTGCCCTCGGCGTCACCCTCTCTCCTTGCTCTCGACGCTCCTCTATCAGTGGTCTCTGCCAATGCCCACTCCTGCTAGCTAGTGCCGTCCTCTTAGCTCCCTTTTCAATCGGTGCTCCTCTAACGGTGGTCTTGTTGATCAGAAGACATATCGTATGTGCTAGTTCTACACCAAATCGAGAGTTACTTCTACACCCAAGCGAATCAAATTTGCAAGCACACATAAGTATATTGTAGCATTTTACCTAAGAGTATTCCTATGTAATGTATTTTTATCCTTGGAGAAGCACTTTGGCTAGGAGTATAGATAAACAAGTTCTTTTGAATGTATCACAACTAACAACAGAAGCCTATTGGGGGATTAACAGAAAAAAAAGTAATAGCACAAACTAAGAGGGGATACAAGATAAATAAAAGTTAAGATAAAGTAGAAGGTCTAGTGAGTTGGGAGAACAATGAGTGACTAAAGGTTTCCTATGAACTTCTATATTAACTTAGTACAGCTCCAGTTAAGTTCTAGAAGGAGCTAGTGATAACTTAGCTCAAATTAACCACACCAGTACTTTGTATTAACTTACCTTCTAGAATCACCTCGTCCAAATAAATCAAGAGCAAAACCTCCCCCTTTGATGTGAAATGTTAAGGTTACTCTTGGAGCTTCCACTCCTTCCTTTGGCTACAATTCTATTCCGAGGAGGAAGAATGGAAGTGCTTTATATTCTAGGTGCCAATTACAGAGACGGCTCAAAACACCACAGCTATCTCTGGAATTGTCTAGTTTTAGAGGTGGCTAGTATTCCAAACCAGACATATAGAGGCTATTTTACATGGAGTTTCCTCTGAAAATTGATTATGTAGTAGTGAAAGAGACCCTAAAACAGTATAGAAAACTTTTGATTCGACCTTTTAAATGCCTAATTATTAAACCACCGTAATCTACAAGAACCACCACTTAGCCCAACTTAACTAGGATTTTTTTGGCCCATTTAAATTCTTAAAATATAGTAACCCTCCTCAACTAAGTTTGTATCACCAGCACTTCAAAACTGATAATAACATCGGGTGTATGTATATACATGTACATATCTACAAGCTCAACTCCTTGAGCAGCAGAATCGCCAAGTGCCATGCAAACGTGCCGGAGGACCAGGCCTATGTAGCAGAGCAAGCTGATTATTATATGCTGTTAACTGTTTTTAATCCTTGGATGTGTTCTGGAAATACGTTTATTTGCTGGCAAGTAAATAGCGTGAGCTGATACAAAATTGGCCCCGCTTGTTAAACTACCCGTCTTTTCTGTTCTTTCCTGTTTAACATGTAAATTTCATCACGGTGAACGATTGTCAGGAGGTTTTCTGATGAAAAGAAGAATAAATATTAAGAATACGGTTTCCACTTTCTTGTCAGCTCGTGCAAGAGATAATCAATCGATAAGCACCATGAGAAAGTGAGCCATGGCAGGTATTTGCTCCATGAGCAACCAAACAAGCGGTTCCATATATGACTACCAAAGTTTAGTTCCAAATTATAAATCATTTTGATTTTTTTAAATGAAATTTGCTATGTATCTAGACATACATTATATATATATGCATAATAGAATGAATGTACCAAAAAAATCAAATTAACTTATAATTTAGAGCCGATGGAGTAATTAACTATCTTTCGCCTTTAGCTTTCTTACTAATGTCATCAATAAGTCGGTAGCATTATACTATAGCAGGATTAAAAATGAGTTTGCATAAACAAAGAGCCAAAGAGGTACTCCATTTATTTAGAAGCCACTTGAACATCTGTAGACCCATAGAAACATGCTTGGCGCATTGAAAACCTTTCTAGCCAGAGACTTAAGTTGCTTGACTTGAGGTCAACTCGATTATTAGGCCAGTGCACAAATTGGATAGACGCATTTGTAGTACGGACTGTCTCGTGCCCACGTGCGGTTCACGCAATCGCCCAAGCTCCAGAAAGTAGAAAGCGATAGAATGACCTTCGTCGTTCCTGCGCCCCTCTTCAAAAGCTAACTGAGCCAAAGAGGAGACCTGTAGTGGTTGACTGACGTGTGAGCTCTAAAACCATCTTCTTCCAAAATTTTCAATACGGTACCTTTCAAAAGCGCCCTTTGAAAACCGCACAAAATCCATGAATCTCACCCTTATTTATTAAGGGTATTTTTTTACATCATAATATAGACATAGGTACTCACATATGTGCCCGGACACTCACACTCACGAGAGAAGTGTGAACAATGGTATGAGAGAGAGCTGCTAAAGAGAGCTCTAGGTTCCTAGGAAGATGGCTAAAAGGAGACCGAGGAAGGAAGGGTAGAAGCTAATACTGGCATGTGGCCCTACTATTACTTTCTAGACACTATTTGGTAGTGTGTCTCGAGCAACTCCACGACTCCACCAACCAAATGGGCAAGGAGCTTCCGCAATGCTCAGCTGCTCCTGTGAATCCCACTATCTGAAGTAGGAAATATCCGTAAGAGCCCAATGCGGCGACGGTTGCTCTATCGGTAGAACTGTAATAAAGGGGGCGTTATTGTCATCACCTTGTAGCCCGAGTCCATTATTTAGAGCATCTCGAAGAATTTTTCTAAAACTCATTCTCTGAACGAAATCATCATTTAGAGAGTCACTTACATAAAAGTCGGTTTTTATATCTTTTTACTCTTCAACACTCTTATAAATCTCATGCGCACTCTAAAGAGTTATTCTCGTCCTTTGTTTTTAGCTAGTGAGAAATCTGTAATACAAAATGATTATATTTGGATAACCATTTAGAGAATCTATTGGAGGGTAGTTTTTCACCAAAATATCTATTCCTAGCATGTAGGAAGGATTTAGAGAGTCTCTTGGAGTTGTCTTAGTGGGTCTATTTTGGACAATTTTGGTAAGTTTGATGTACCATGTATCTGATTTTATAATTCAGGTTAAAAATCAGAGTCCCATGATTTCAAGCTATAAAAATAGATTTTACTCTCTCTATTTTAAATTATAAGATGTTTTAGCTTGTCTAAATAAAAAAGCTAGTTTGGAACTGAATTGAGTATCTATAAAATAGCGCAGTGCTTAGCAGGCAGCAGAGCAGAGTGGCAGAGTGTGAGCTAGGAAGTCTACTTGACAAATGGATGCTGAGCATGCCGTGGACATCGCTTCCCTGGCCCGTCAGCTGAAGGAGGAGCTAGCCACCGCGGACGCGCCGGCGGCGCGGTCCGCCAGCGGCTGCCCCGTCGTCATCGCCGAGGTCGGCGCGCTCACCCGCAACGTCAACCCGGAGGCCTACGACCCGTACCACGTATCCATCGGCCCGTACCACCGCATCAAGAACCCAGAGCTCGCCAGGAACGAGGACAAGATCAGGAACCTCGGCACCATCCTGTCGGCGGCGAGCGCCGGCGTGACGTTGGAGGACTACCTCGGTCTTGTCGCGGGCATCGAGGCTCAAGCCAGGAGCTGCTACGCCCACAGGTTTGACATGGCGATAGATAGCAACGATTTCGTGCGCATGCTGCTGCTCGACGCATGCTACGTGCTGGTCCATTTCGGCGGCGTCGGCGCCGGCGGGCGCCGCGGGAGCGGCAGCGACATGATGGAGGCCGTCGGGGTGGTGCGCGACGTGATCTACCTCGCGGAGAACCAGATACCGTTCTTCGTCGTCGACGAGATCTACAAGTTCACCACTCCGGACGGCGGCGGCGTTTCTGCGGCTGAAGCGATCGCGGGCTACGTCCGGGAGCTCCTGCGGGGGCAGCAGTACTCAGTGGCGACGCCGGCGGTGGCTGGGCCTCCGGGGCCTGGCAACCTTCTGCATCTGCTGCACATGCACCTGACGCCCACCGCTGTACTCGTCTCGTCGTCACGCACGACGACCGGCAACAGAGTCGCCGGCAAGCAGCGTCGGTTCGGCCGGTGGCGCTCGGCGACGGAGTACTACTGCGCCGGCGTGGGGTTCAGGAGCCGGCCTCTCGTCGGCAAAGGAGCTCGCTCAATCCTCGACGTGAAACTGGACGGCCGCGGCGGCACGCTGGAGATCCCACGCCTGAAGATCGACGCCGAGACGTCGCGGCTCCTGCGGAACCTGATGGCGCTGGAGCAGAGCAACCCAGCGGAGGCGGGCAGCCACGTGACGGCGTACTGCGTCTTCCTGTCGCAGCTGGCCGGCACGGCGCGGGACGTGGAGCTGCTGTCCAGGCGCGGGATCATCGCGCACGGACTCGGCAGCCACGACGAGGTCGCCGCTTGCCTGGCGGACCTCTGCAAGGGCGTCGCGTTCGGGGGTGACGATCCCGGCGGCAACTACCTGCGCGCGACGTGGCAGGGCCTGGAGGAGAGCTTCCGGAGCCGGCCGCGCCGGTGGGCGGCGTGGCTCATGCTCAGGTACTTCAGGAACCCGTGGCTCGCCGTCGGGCTCGCGGCGGCCGCCGTGGGGCTGGTTTGTACCGTGGTGCAGGCGGTGTACGCTGTCTTGGCTTACACACCAGATGCTTAGTAGGAATTCAGTCAATGTGGCTGTGCCTGTGAAAAGTCAATATAGGTGTGCGTAGTAGGTCCAGCATGTCCTTTGTTTTCTCTTTTTTTTAGCAGAAGAAGAAAGGAAGGATTCTGTTACTAATCAGTGTACTATTAACTTTTTTTTGTGAAAACAGTGTACTATTAACTAGTGGTCATACTGGCTAGACAGGCTGTTGTGGAATCAGAGTCCTACACTCTGAATTTCTCTTTCTCCTGTTCTAACAATGATCATGTACCTCCATGTCCTTTACTGAATGCTTTCAATTCAGTAACCATGGATCATGTAACCGTCTTATCAGCTTATTGCTGTTGAAATAAAGTCGTTTATTGTCAAAAAAAAAAACTAGTGGTCAACTGTCACACCCCAAAATTTTTGTTTTTGGGTTGTGCGTGAAAACATTAAATAAAATAAAAATAATTTAATATTTGTATAAGGTTTTTCAAGATAATTAAGTTTTTTTTTCTAATTTAAATATAGAAAGTCGGGGGTTTTGAACTTTTTCATATTATTTTGATAGGCTTTTATGATGTAATGTTTGCTTGTTGTGTGACTTTCGGTGTTGTGTTTGTGAAAAAGGTTTAAACCGTGTTTAGTAAGTCGTTTACTTTTCTTTGGCTTGTCTCTACCGTTTTTCATAATCAAATCTTTGCTTTCTCGATCTTAACCTTTCCTCTTGGAGCTTCCCAAAAACCTTTCCATGTATTCTGGATCACTATTTATGCTCATAATTCATGAATATATATATCTCTGAAAATTTATCCTGAATATTTCTTTTGAGGCTTCAAGGTATTTTTCTTGTGGCTTAAAAACTAATAAGTCTTGAGTTTTCTAGAATTGGTTTAGTCATGAAATTAAATAACTCCGAAATCTTCGTACCAGTCGATCAAGGCCTGTACCACTCTCTCGATCTCGTTGACACTTAGAAATCTTTTTCTTTTCAACTATTTCTTTTAATCCTTGTAATCTCTGCCTTTGATGTGATCACAATCCAGGAAGGCAAGCCAAAGTCACGTGTATACGTGTATATGAGCCAGACCTCTTTACGCAAGGTGTACCTTACATGCTTGCAAGTGTATTAGCATGTGTATTGGCTTTCCATCTTTGACTCCCTAATAATCACGCCATGCACCAAATCAATCTGCTCTGTGTTGCTGGCATCCATGCACATGTATCTGAATCTTGCCTTTTACAAGTCAATCACGTTACGGCTGATCTCTTGAGTTAATTTTGTACATGTCATATATGTCACGTTGCCGTATCTTAAATAGACATATATAATAAGCCATCACAAAGTCAATGCCGCCCTTGTATATACATATATATGTCCAGCTAGCCTTTTATACTCAAAGAAAATCTGGGTCTTTTGACATCGTAACATCCATGCTTATTCAGGCCCATATCTGTTAGCCTATATATATCTATAGCATGTTGAAGGCCGCATTTTTGCCCTAGCGAGTTCCAGCCGCCGCCGCCGCAGAAGCCTTGCTCGCCTAGCCGCAGCGGCCGCCCATGTTGGATCTCGCTGAACCAGGAGCCAACGCCACCGCAGCCATGCACGTCGTCTGAAGCCTCTCCGCCGTTCACGAATCACTGCCTAGCTCTTTGTCGAGGAAGCTGCAGTCCGCCTGCCGCCATCGTACGTAATCTGCCGCCGCCTCGCTGACCTAGGATCTCACCGAGAGGAAGAATTCGCCGCCGCTGCTGTCCAGCTACATCCGATGGGTACCTCCGGTATGTGCTGCCATCTTCACCGATCTCTTTGCTGCTGCTGAGCCTAATTGTTCGTCGTCTCGTCGACTCTGCCTTTGTGCCATGTATGGTCGAATTCGTCATCAAACTTGATCGGTGAGAACTTCAGGCACAAGTTCATCTCTCTCCATCACGTGAATTGCACCGACTAGATCTTCTAATTTTCTGCTCTTTCCATTCACTGTTGCAGCCTGCCGATCATCCTCCGTCTTCGAGCGAGCAAAGGCATGCCTGTATACGTATCTGCTTAGCAGCAGGAACAGTAGGACTTGCACAACAATACGTCTGCCTAGTGCTGCATCCTTTGCCGATTTTCTTCTAATCATCTACCTCCAGCCAATGGTAATGTAGCCATTTAATTATTCAAATATATATCTTCCGTTTGCTCTCCAACTCAACGCCTTTTAAATTATGTAATCAGCTCCTTCAGAAATCACCCATAGGGTGCACATGATGGCTATATACTGCATGCAAGGATGTTTTGCCCATAAAGAAGCAGAATCGCCACCGTACGTACCTATTGTTAGATCGTTTTACTCTATTTTGCTCAGACTTAGTTGTGTTAGAATCGCAATAACATTGTATGTGTGTTAGTGTTGATGTTTAATGTGACATTTTCCTTTGTGAATTTAATTTAAATATTAACTTGATTAAGATTAATGTGCAACTAGCTTTCTAAATTAATTAAAAGCAATATAGGATTGTCACGTGGCCTTTTGTAAATGAATATTAAATTGATTAATATCAACTTAAGTATGTTTTGATTATAATTTGTTTAGCTTCAACACAATCATATAAAATAGGTTTAGATGCTTTCTCGTATTCTTTTCTTTTGGCAAGGAAAAAATTTAACTTGATTAAATTATACACATTGTTTATAAATAAAATATGAGTAGTTTCAACTCGACTTTTAAATTTTGGTTAATCTAGTCTTAATAATTTTTACATGGTTTTACTCAATTAAAATAAACTAAGCATGTAGGTTTTACTTTTTCTTTTCTCCTACAACTAAAAAGAATAAAACTTGGACATTTTTTTTTGTGCGACATTTGTTTGGTTCGTCTGTCTGCCCTCCCACCTGTGATCCCGCGGCTTCGTTCCATCCGTCTGCCTGCCGTGCGACGCTCGCTCCCTCCCTTCCGCTCCGCCAATCACGCGCTGCGACCATCCATCAATCACGCCCCGCACACGCCATCCCCATCCCTGCTCTCGCATCCGCTCCCTAAGCTCCCCGTCCCTGCGATCATCCCTGAGCTCCCCCCGTCCCTGCTCCCTGCGGCCGCGTACGCCGCCACTCCCTATCCCTGCGGCCGCTCGCTCGCCCGCGTATATCGCCACTTCCCATCCCCGCTCCCTGCGGCCGCGTATCCCATCAAACGTCGAAGTCGAATCGACTCATTCAACGCAGTGTCTGGTCTGGCGAAAGAAACCCTCGGTTGATCGGTTTCCTGTTCCTGCCGTGCGGCGTCCGACTCCGACGGCGGGAGGCGCGGCGCGGCAGCAGCCTGCAGGCGAGCAGCGAGTAGCAGCACAGCAGCAGCGAGCAGGCTGGCCGCCAGCACCAGGCACCAGGCAGTTGATCGGTTCCCTGAATCCCTGTAAGTTCAGATTCATTCGTCACAAAGTTTTAGGGATAGCAATAGGTAGTTGTCCCCAAATTACTTAGTCTTATCTCTTGGTTTAATTTCAGTTAACAAGTACGAAGAGAAAAAGGAGTAATACCACAGACCTGAGGAGTTTCTTGTAGCGGGCTGCTGCAAAGAAGAAGCAGTCACAAGATCAGGTTGAGCAAGAGCAAGAGAGAGTTATTCCATCTACTGATCAAAGCCGTATGCAATTGATTGTTTTTCAAGGGCAGAATAGCAGTGGAACAAGCACAATTCCACTAGAACCTGAAGTAGTCTTGTATTTTGTAAGTTTTATTGTCATTTAGTTGTCAATTCTATATGTTGCCACTTTGCCATGTTAAATTATTGGTACTTTTTATGTCAAACAATTTCAATTTATGCTCAGATTCTCGAATATGGAAAGTTGAATTCTGCTCAATTCTTAAATTATATATTATGCAGTTTTAACTATATGGCATTATACATGCCGAATATTAGCCATTTGATTGTCAAAAAAAAATTTAGTACCCCTGTATAGTTTGAATACCCAGCCCTCAAATCCTGGGCCCGCCGCTGGACAGTAGGTTGTATGGCTTACTGATCCGATACAACTGACTACCGTAGAAGCATGACATGATTTTTGTTCATAAAAATGTGAGACTGTTGACAGCCATGCAACAGGTGTTTGCTTCTCCATAGGTCTTCCCAATGTCTATGTTTGAATAACTGATGTTTGCTCAGAAAAAAATCTCATGCACACATTATTGGATTTTTTGTCACAATTTAGAAGCTAACATACATTGAAAAGAAGTGTACAATCTAAAAGAAGGAAAGGGAAATAGAGGAGTGGCATCTCAGTGAATAACTTAAACAAATGAAGTTAATGTTTCACTGGAAGAACTATTTCTTGATCTAGGCAACAAATTATCTACAAGACTTTTTTTTATTTTGTTCTGCGACATATGAAATTGACTTAACTCTGAATTTCATTTTATCAGTTCACAATGCTTAGAGTTTTGTCGAGAAATCATTTAGTCTGTCACAAGATATTTTTCATTCTAGCTTTTTGACACGATATTCCACGAAACAATATCAGAGTTCTTATTTGTATTTGCAGTCCCCATACATGCAATTGGGGACAAAGCTAATGACATGCTACTGGATATGGTTAACAGGGTTGTTGATTTAAATGGAGTGAAGGACCGTAGATTGGGTATGTTCTGATAGCTATTTCAGAATTGTTTCTTTCCCTCGCACTCTAAATTGTATTTATTTATTTATTTTGGAACGAACTCGCCCTGTTTAGTAGAATCTTAATTGAATATTTGCATATGTAATCAGATTGAGCATGCCCAACATCTGGCTTCATTGCTACTATATATATTGGTATTCCGCTTTACAAAGTAGATTGTGCATTGAAAGCTTCAGCTTCTGAATTACTTTTAAAAGTCCTCCACTTCTGAAGTATCTGTTTATTGTTGACAGCCAGATTAGACGACGCTAACTCTGCTAGAAACAAGATTGGGGTGCAACGGGCTCAGCGAAGCTTCTACACATTCCAATCACTGTTAGATGGCGGTGCACAGCTAGCTTTTGGTTCTGACTAGCCTGTACGTAATTCTGCAGACATTTCAGTAACTGAACTCTATTTTTCAGTTACCATATAGTCAGCTACCAGGTATACTGTTACTATCTTTTAGGTTTCAGACATCAACCCCATACAAGCTATCTGAACCGCCATGTTCTGTAAGCCTCCTGGATGGGAGGTCCCCTGGATCCCTGCGGAGCGTATGACCCTTGATGAATCACTGAAAGCGTAAGTCTCTTTCGATCCAATCATTGTGATGCCAAGCTCTGCAGATCGATGGTTTTCCCCACTAATGAGTTGGTCTCTCACTCTGACGAACACATAGGCATACAATGTCTGCTGCCTATGCGGGTCATTCATCCAACGTATTGGACTTAGCTAGATTCTTCTAGTTTAAAAAATTGCAATTAAATGCCTTTGTTCAGATTTCATTATGGGCTTTTGTCTGATTCTACTCTGCACTTGTGCAGAACAAACTCCTGCAGCACTCAGCTGTGCTCAGCAGCCTCGCTCTCAAGGTCAATAGCGCGTTCAACGGTTCAGGTGCGCAATGATCTTTTAACTCTGCTCTATTTGGGGCGTTGGAGTCCGTAGGCACATTTTATTAATCTGATCGTCTCTCTCCATTGCTTTTGCCTAGGTTCACTGAATGTACATATATAGATCAGTAAATCTTGGCCCTATCCTTTTTGTTGAGGGCCAGCTATTTGTTCTTACTCTCAGCACTAAGTTGGAGGTTGTGGGGGAGGGTATATTGATCAAGAGCTTGAGTCCCTGGAGCCAAGGAACCTTGTTGTGGACAGAAAAATATTTTGATAACTGGTAAGTGGTAAGTGGTAAGCCACTTTAGAAGGGCGTGACTTGAGGTAAGAGTAGAGTCTAAATATGATATATCACATACCTGCAGGAGATTGAGAGTATTTTTCTTTTAGACATGTGAGTTTCTCTTTTTCTCTTATTTCAATTTCAGGGTAGTTTTAGTATCTATCTATAAATAAAGTCCTTGTAAATATTAAATTTTACTTTCTTTCTGGTTCTACTATATGCATCCTGTCATGTCCCATCCAACCAATTCAGTTCAATTTTTTGTATGAAATGTTCACTGTCCATTATATATTTTAGGTGACCGTTATAGCAAGTACCTTGTTTAGGTGTCTTAAGTCAGTTTGGTTCACAAACTTTTCTTGCAATGCAGCCCTGTTCCATTATGCTTTTGTTCTCAGTGGTGGCTGATAATTAACGTGTTAATGGTTCAAGAAATTCATGTATGAATGATAACTGATTAAAAAGGAATCGGATGCTAAATAATTGGTGCTAATCCGGCAACAGATCACCATTGGCTGTCAAATATGGTTGGAAGTTTTGAACCAAGACCTGTCCCTGATGGAGGCTTCCGCGAAATGGTACAGATTTAGGTCTGGTTTAGTTCTCAAAAAATTTTTGGGTTCTACACTAACATCGAGCGTTTAGACACATGTATGAAGTACTAAATATAGACGAAAAAAACTAATTGCATAGTTTGGTGGAAAATCTTGAGACAAATCTTTTAAGCCTAATTAGGCCATGAATAGGCGTAAGTGCTACAGTAACCCACATGTGCTAATGATGACTTAATTAGGCTTTAATAAATTCGTCTCGCAGTTTTTAGTCGAGCTATGTAATTAGTTTTTTATTAGTATTGTCTTTGTTCATATGTAATAATACCTATGATTTAACTATTTATAAACGTCGAGACTGATCGTGAATATTGCTTGCAATAATAATACCTATGATTTAACTATTTATATATATTGCTGATCGTGAATCTTACCACAGACACTCAAGTGGATATATTATTCTATGGTATATATCTGCGTGGAATAGACCAAAAGCCACACATATTTATACGGTGAGTATAACACTTTGTTTTAAGTTTTTGTGGAAAATTTTTCAAGAGACGTAGTATTACCCATGCGACAGGTACTAATATTTACATATATACTCGAACCTATGTACAGGATGGTATGGACGTACGGCGGGATTTATTCGTGGATTTATTGGCGCACGGAAGAAATAGATATCGAAGATTTCTTCCCGCCGATATAAAATATTATTTTAGCCACATCACGGAAAGGTCTACAAATTAGAGTTTGTGAGCCTGCGACGCCGCGCTCTCCGCGACTGTTAATTTCACAAACTTTGCTTTTTGGATTAACTCACTTTAATGTTAGTATTTAATTTTACAGTATTATTTTCTTATGTGCGATCTTGTGTTTTTAGTATAAAATGTTAGCTATCCCGTAGCAACGCACGGGCACGCTACCTAGTATAATATAAAACATCCGTTTTTAATGGTAGTTTTGTTATCGGCGTTTCTTGTGATCTTGTGACCATAGCTCCAATTAGAGTGTTTCTCGCGTTTGTGTGCTCGTAGCAATACGCAGATCAGTTTTCAAACATTTTTATTGATTGATGTACTTTTCTAATTTAGTTATATTTGTATGCTATGCATGTCTGTTCGAATGCTTGTTTGGTGCTTTATGATCTTGTCCAGTCGATGAGCTTTATGTGTTGATCAAGAATGAGTTCTTCTGAAGCTTTGGACTAGAAGAAGGATTATAGTTTAAGGCAAGTATAACATGAGATTTTCTTGTTGTCCTATTCACTTTAATCACATAAAATCATATTGCATGTGTCTATATTGAATTGCCATTAAGGATTTTCTAGTTTTAATCTATACCTTGTCACCTATGGGATTTTACATTTGGTTAGCTTTTGCTAGCGCGGAACATAAACTATGATCTTATAATGTGATTAATGAAATGTGCAACAACACTAAAAGATGACTTTTGATTACTGTTTAAAGAGGGCTAGAGCATGGGGTTATTTTTGGTGCTCTAGTTTCTCTCCATAAGGACTCATCTGTGGACGAACATTCGGGATTGACAGTACAACTGTGAGGGCTATATGGCTCTGGCTTTAGTCAAGTATGAGGACCTTTTCTAGCTTGTTAGTGGTAACCTTTATGGCGTAAGAATGGCTTGACGAATCGGGTATAGTGCGGCCTCTGTCCTTATGTGTATAAGCTGCGTGTCATTGTGCCATATGGAAGGGGGGCTCTATATCTGTTTGCCGAGTGAATCTAATGGCCCTAACTTGTTAGACGAACCTTTGAAAGACTTCATAGTGAACCCTGTCGACCTTCCTTGGAAGTGGGTCAAGAGATTAGCTATCTCGGGCGAAAGGGTAAATCATGACTCACAGTGAAAGTGTACAACCTCTGCAGAGTTTAATAAACTGGTATACTAGACGTGCTCACGGATACGAGCGGCCTTGGACCTTCACAGAATAGATGAACATTTATTGGTTTAATATGTGTTTTGCTATTCGTTATTCATATTTACATTGATCATATGTTTATCTATCTTGGGATTAATGCAAACCTGATGTTACTCATATGATAAAACTGTGATAATTAAAAGCTAAATGTAGTAAATCAATGTCTATCCTTTTTGAGCCTCATGAACCCCATGTTATATTTGTTGAGTACGACATGTGCTCACCCTTGCTATTTTCATACACTCCAGTGTGTATTGAGGTGCTGCTTAGAAGAACGATGAAAGTGTAGTGGAGTTTTCAAAAGTCTTTTTGAAGTGCTTGGCATACGGAGCCCCCAGTCAGCCGTCCCTGGGAAGAATGGAGCCCGAGTAGAAGCTTAGCCACCGTTCTACGATACTCTGATAGTTGTAAGTGTTAATATAGTAAGTATTCCGCTTTATATAAACATTGTTTTGATATCTCTATTCTGTTGTATGTGTGACTTCCTGGGCATATATATAACGAGTGTTTGGTCTTCTTTGGAAAACCGGGCATCAAGAAAATTTTGACTGGGATGCAAATAACTATTTATTCAATAAGATGTTTTGATTTCCTCCACTAATCTGTTTACCTAACCTACATGTGGAAGAGCCGGGATTTCGAGCTACAATAAAGACGATTTGAATCTTTAATTCTCTAGGTGTAAGTTCTATGTATTTTTAGATGACTAAAAAGGTTCTAGACTTTTAGTATTTATGAAGCATCCTACAATTCACTTATTATAAAAGTTCGGCATCAAGCTGGATTCATCACATAATGGAAGACACTGCAATTGTGTGAAATGAGACATTGTGTAAGTACCTCGCTTGATAGAACAATAAGGCCTGGTTTAGTTCCTCCCTCAAAGTCCCATCAGATGTTTGGACACATGCATGGAGTATAAAATATAGACTAAAAAATAACTAATTGCATAGATTGTGTCTAATTTGCGAGACGAATCTTTTAGTGCTAATTAGTCCATGATTTAACAATGTGGTGCTACAGTAAAGCTACAGTAAACATATGCTACTGCCAGATTAATTAGGCTTAAATTCCTCTCCGAAGTACTGAGGACTTCTGTAATTTGTTTTATTATTACTATCCGAACACTCCCATGTGACACCCCGATGTAACAGCTGATATGATACCTAAAACTTCACACCCTGGATTCAAACAAGGCCTAAATCACTGAAACACCAACACCAGCAAGAGCTAGTAGTAGTATCCAATATAATACAAAAGAGATGGAATCTAGGATAGGTAGGAAGCAAGCACAGGAAATCCATGATAGGAGGAAGATACTAGAAGCTTCTAGAAGACACTGGAAGCAAGGGATACGGGTACACCATACCGGAGAGTAGTGGTATTGTCAGAAGAAAAATCAGTAATAATGGGGTTAGAGTGTCTGGACGGACGGATGCGGCTTCCCAGAAATTTTCCCGCTCGCTAACCGTCATCTGCTCGTTCCACCGCGCCGCCCACCTTCCCCACTATGTGCTCCACCGCGCCGCCCGCCTCCACCGAGCTGTTGAGCCTCCACGACGGATGCTTCAGCAAGCATGCGAGTTGAGGAACTTCGTGTGATGCCACCTCACCAGTGAGTTGCCAGTGCCCCTACCCCACCGGCGAGTTATGCGCTGGTGTCGAGCTCTGCAATGACAAGCCTCCATTCGTCCAAGCAGCAAGATGATATTGCGCTGAAAGCGCATATTGCAAGTATATGTTTCAAGTGTTTTAGAGGTATGTTACAAGTGTATTATATCGATGTTGCAAAAGTAGATTGAGATGTTGCACATGATGAAATGACTATACGTATGTTTCAAGTGTATATTCCAAATGTTTCATCTGTTTTAGAGTGCGACTATTTCATCTCAATGTTGTAAAAGTAGATCTGGATGTGGCATATACATGCATGTTGCAAGCGTATGTTTCGTGTTTCAGGTGTTTCATACGTATGTTGCAAGTGTTTAATCTGGATGTTGCTTATGTTTTGCAATGTCTACACACGTGTTTTCAAGTTTTTCTGGTGTTTTGCAAGTGTTTTAGACGTATATTGCAAATGTTTCAGTTATTTTCATATGCATGTTGCAATGTTTCATCTAGATGTTGCAAAAGTAAATCTGATATTGCACATGTTGCAATGGGATCCACCTGCCACAATCGCTGCTGGAATTGCTGGGACGCTGTCATGGGTCACCGTTCGGGCGCCGGAGGCCGGCAGATGCATCCGCGGCATGGCATCCACAGGCGGGGCAGGTGACTAGGACCCACATGGGTTTCTGCATATTGGCACAGTGGTCAGGTGAAACAGAGCGAGCACGATAATAAGGTGGTACACAGTGTGGGGTCCATGTGATGGGATGTGCGAAAATAGGCGACACGGGCTTCTTTCACTTGCGGGGCGGCCTCCCGCATGGACCAGAGACGCCTGATATTTTGGAGTGGTTCTAGATGTTCAGGCGCTAAGAAAATAGTAACATGAGACGGAGAATTGATTTCTCAGCCGATGCTCTTGATCTGCTTCTTCCATGGACCATAGTCTATCCACTTAGGCAGCTTGGCCCATGACGCTAACAAAGTATGTGAACAATAGCCAACATAGAGCAGAAGCTCGAGAAAATTTTCTATTTGGCACTCGAAAGACTTTTGCTTTCTTATTTAACACTTAACTTTAGAATCTTGGCCCTGCGGCTGCTGCTGATGCTGATACTGATTTGTTATGAGAGAAAAACACTGCTAAATGAATGGTTGATTCTGACTGATAAGCTCAAGCGAATAAGGCCTAGAATATTTGTCACCCCTTTCATTTTTTCCTTTCCTATTTAACACTTTCGTTACTTTAGAGCCATAACTGTGTTAAATGAGAGGCAGAGCTCCCCATGCGGCAGGGTGGGGCAGCTGCCCCAGCTACCGCCGGAGTAGATCCCCTAGTACCCCTCTGTCTTTCCTCCGGATAGCGAAGAAGCGGTGGCGTCTGGCGTCTGACGCGCCGAGAAAGACAAGAGAGCAAGCAGGAACGAGTAAGGGGCGGTTTGGCAGGGCTCCGCGAGCGGCTTCGGCTTCGGCTCCTGCCGAAGCCCTGCCAAATGTCGATGAGTAAACTAGCTCCACTGCCAAAGCCGCAAGGGAGTCGGAGCACTTTTTGTGCTGCGCGGACATAGCCCCAAAACCGAGCTTCTCCCGGCTCCTCGTCCATCTGCGTGCGAAAATACATGGAGGCCACGGGCGACGCGAGCGCGTGGCAGCGGTGGAGAGGCCATGGGCGTCGCGAGTGGGCGGCAAGGCGGCGAGGCCCCTGTGAAAAGCAACATAGACAGAGGAGGATCTGCTAGCAAGAATAGGAGAAAAGATAGGGTTCCCAATGTAAAATGTACAAGAGAAAAAGAAAACAATTGATGGCTCCAATAATTTAGAAGTAAATCAGGGTTCCTAATGCAAAAGCAAATGTTAGCTTCTCATTTCACGTTCAAAATTTCCTAGTACTTGTAAAATATGTAATAAATTACAAAAATTTAAAAAAAACTGTAAAACTGATTTTTCTACGTTGGATCCAATTAGATGTATACCATAGTAAAATAATAAGTGAGGGTATTATAGATATTTGCCATCTTTCATTCATTCTAGAAAAACAGGGAAATCCGTTTTGCCAAACTTTTTTAGGACGGCTTCAGCTCCTTCATAAGAGCCACTTTTTTAAGGAGCCAGAGCCAGAGCTGTTTTTGGAAGAGCTAGAGCCCTGCCAAACAGGCCCTAAAAATGGTCTCGGAAGGAAAAAAAGGCCCAATAAGCCCAGGCGGCCCAAGTGGATGTGCCCCAAGTATAAATGTCCATGCAGCCCGTGACCCGTTGGCACGGCACGAAGCCCGCTATTTTGGCCTGGCACGAGCACGGCACGACCTGACGTTCCATGGGCCCGGCCCGGCCGGCCTAATGCATGTGCCTAGGCCGCTACTTTGGCATGGCGCGCCGCACAACACGTCGTTAAACAGGTCAGCCGTGCCCGCTAGAAACATAATAATAGGCTAAAATACTTACACAGCCCAACAGGCCAACACCAACTCTCAACCCTAATATGGTGCCTCAGACTCACTCGTCCATTCTATTCCTCCCACCCCCGCTGCCGCACTTACGCGTCGATAGCAGCAGGCTCGGTTAGCGCACTTCCCTTCCCTTTTCGCTCGCACCCACCACGCTGACCCCTGCAAGCGCCGCCGCCCGCCAGGAGCTCTCACCTCCCCGCGCTCGTGCCCTAGAAGCTCTGCCGCTCGTTGGGGGCACCTCACCTCTACGCACCCGCGCCCTTGAAGCACCGACACCTACTGTGGAACCGGCCACGAGCTTCGCCCCGCTCCCTTCTGTGTTACTCCGACAGAACCAGCGTCAAGCGCTCCGAAGGCGAGCACGCCGGTGGCCGCCACCACCTTTGCACCTCGTGTAGCTGCTCCCTCCCGGCCTCCCCTTCCCTCATCTCTCTCTTGGCATCCAGTAGGCCTTGGGCTAGCCCGGCCCACTGGTCGTGGCATGCTTTTCGGGCCGGCCCACAGTGCCGTGCATGGGCCAAAGGCCAGGCCCGTGGCCCGTAGAGGCACGGTCCGGGAGGCACGACGTGCCATGCCATCCCGACGCCCTTCGGGCCATGCCTGGCATGGGCGGCCCATTGGACATCTATACCCCCAAGGCCCCAACCCCTAATTCCCATTCCCAATCCAGCTGTCCAGGTCTAGCCCTTGTGTTCTCCCTTTTGGTGCTGCACTCGGAGCTCCGCGTGGCCATGCCCGAGCGAGCTTCTGTCGTTTGCTGGCGTCTGTTGTGCTGCTACACTGCTGGCACCTTTTGGTGCGCCACTCGCAGCAGCTGCCCCAAGCCCACGCCGCACCGCTCGTTACAGCCACCCCAAGCTGCACGGAGCCCGCTCGCCGGTCGCAACAGCGGCGCAAGGCTGCAGGCTGCGCAACCGCGCCACACGCTGGCCGGAAGGGAGGCGACTGCTCTGATGGAGGAGGATTTGGTAGGGGAGGTATGCTGGCAACGGGTGTGGGCGTGGCTGGGTCAAGTTCTTGGTGCCGGGAGACAGTAGGTAGAAGCTGAAGGAGAGGGAGAGGGAGAGCTAGTCGTAGTTTCGGAAGTTGAATCAACTGATGTTAGAACAGAATAAGCACAAGCACAGGATGAAGAAGAAAGTGGAGGTACTAATCTCATTAGGGAATTTGATGCAAATCTTCATGTTATTGCTGATCCTGGTTGTCCATTAGCAATTGATAGATTTCACCCCTGACATTAGAGATGAGGTTAAGAGGGCTTATTTGTTGAAAGGTCCAACCCAACCTAGATGTATGTTAGCTCTTGGATTGTTGGATTTTGGTCTTTAATTTGGACACTTATTCTTGTTTGGTTGGTCTTTGTTGAATTAATGGACTACTGTCTTCAAATGAGAGGTACCATTATCAATCATTGTTTAAATTTGCCATAGATTAGCCAGGGACGAATCTACGTGGAACAACCGGGGTCGGCTAACCCCGACGACTTCCCAGTCGCACCTTGTACGAGTAAGTTTTCACCGGCCATGACCCCGTTAAAAAAATAGTTGACCCCGTCGGCCCTTCACAGCTATCACTAATACTCTAACAGGTAGCCCAATTAGAGCCCACATAGCCCAATGGTTGCTGGTGGCTTGCCACAGAAACTCGCCGTGATTCATCTCCCTCCATTCGACTTCGACCTTCCAACTTCTGCGTGACTGCGTCGGGCCGTCGTCGCGGTTCCGTGAATCCGTGACCGTGATCGTGGCCTTACCTTGGTGCTAAGAGAGCGACGACGGCCAGCTACCGCTGCCCGCCGCCGATATCCGTTCATTTGGTACAGAATCCCTCTAACCCTGTTTACTCCTCAAATTCTCATTCTACAATTGTGAGATGATGGCAGCTTATTGCTTTTGATCCTTTTTCAGGTTGGGGAGCAGAGCTAACGGCAATTTCTCTTGCAGCAAACATGGCACGTAAGTAAATTAGTGACTTTTTAATCAAAGTATTAGTACAGCTAATTGTAGATTCAATATCTACTTGCGTGTTTAATTTTATTGAGTGAATAATTTTGTAGGCAATCGAAGCACAATGGATCGCTTTTTACAAAGAAAATTAACCCTAGAAAGTGATAAAATAATGTTGATGAAGGCACCTCCAGAGATGAAAGGGAGAATATTGATGGAGGAACTTCAAAAAGAGATGCAAATACAACAAACACCAAGCTCCAATATGTTGAAAAAGAAGGTCCCACTGATGCTAAGAGGCGTCAAGCTGTGGCCTGATGGACTATCTCAAGGATTTTGACTTTGTGTTCCACTTGCAGTTAATGTTGCTTATATTGGGACATGCAAATTCTTTGTCATTGTCATTACAGAGGAAAGATAAAGATATCTTAGAGGCTATGTCAGAGGTGTAGTTAAAAAAATAAAAAATTTAGCAAATTAGGGATGATGGTTGGGATACCTTACTGTGTTCTGTGCTATCTTTTTGTGAGCAACATGACATTGACATCCCAAAGTTAGACTTAGAACAAGAGTACATTGATAGGCACAAACCAAGGAAAAAGACCAACCACACCAACTATGAACACTACTGATATGATTGCTTGAACCCAGTTATTGACCTACAGCTTGCAAAATTTAATGACCATTTCAACGAGGTAAATTCTGAATTGCTTACCAACATTGCTGCTTTTAGTCCAAAGAATTCTTTTGATGCATTCAAAAGAGAGTTTGATGGAATTAGCTAAGACATATCCTGATGATTTTGATTCAAGGGACCTAGATGATCTTATTATTGAGCTTAATACTTACATCGACAATGTGCGAGCTGATGCTAGATTTGCCCAAGTGGATACTATTTCTAAGCTTGGTAAACTGATGATTGGTACAAATAAAAATATTTCTTTTCCTTTGGTATATCGGCTCCTCAAACTCGTGCTAGTTCTTCCAATTGCGACAGCATCAGCGGAAATGTGTTTTTCAGTAGTGAAAATTGTGAAGACAGATCTACAGAACCGCATGGGCGATGGAATTATGAATGATTGTGTCGTCTGCTTCGTGGAACAAAAATTTCTTGATGCAATTCCAAATGATGATATCATAGTTCGTTTTTAGAATATGAATGACCGTACACGCAGGTGAAATTATAAGATGTGCGCATTATTGTTAACATTTTTTGTCGCATTATGTTATAAATACATTTATCTCTATATGAATGCTTATTCTTAGCAATATATTTTTTATGCATAGTGTTAGAATATTATCAACTATATAGTTACGGCTCTAAGTCTAGGCCGACCCCAAAGCCAGTTTATCCTAGATTCGCCACTAAAATTAGCTATTGATGTGTGTCCTTACAATGTCATTAAAAAGTTATGTCCGCAATGCGCCCCACCTAAATTTCTGTTTGAGCTCCGCCACTGGTTAAATCCCAAACACAAAGACGTTTTGCCCCAGTTGTTTTTTCCTTAGTGAGTCATGACATTCCTTTTTGCTGACCACTGCTTTTTAAGCTTTTTTCTATTGGAATTTATATGGGCTTGGCCCAATAACCAATTGTGAAATTCCTAATAAATCTCAAAGGCCCATTCATGTGAGCAAGAGGGGATGTGGAAACTCTTTAGTGCCACCTTGCTTTTTGAAGTGGAGATAGTCATACTTAAATATGGAAGTCCTCTCCACTTTCTCAAGTCTAGTGTGAGGAGGAGTCAGAGAAGTCCACACGTGCGCGCTCGCTCGCCTCGCCTCGCCGGGCCAGGCGGGGTGGGGCAAAGGGAGCAGGTGCGTGGCACCTGCGTGAATGGTCCGCCAAAATCCGGCTCCTTGCCTTGCGGGAGTGCGATCTCCTTTTGCTGTTTTCATTTTTTGGTTTCTTGGCCTTCAAGTTGCATGAGTCCTAATCGGTTACAAATTAAGAGTCCTAAATCAATTTAGATCGTGATCACGACACGAGATTAGTTGGACAGGACTATATAAGTAACCTGTCGGCCACGCCAAAACGTATCCAGTTGAGCTAGGGCTTTTGCCTCTTCTCGCTATTGCGCCGCCACTGTAGCTACTCCAATCCGATCGCTTGCATGCATCGGCGACCGTGTGAGCAGGTCTCTGAAACCCTCGTCTTTGTGATCCTGCACCGGGAGAAGGCGAATAAGGTTTTTGGGAAGCGTTCTTTGCGCGACTGCTCCCAAAGCTTCCACAACGGCTCGTCTTCCAAAGGGTGCATCGGCGCGTCGGCTTCGTCATGCTAGAACTCACGGGATCGTCATCAAGAATACCCCTCCGCCTCTCATCGACGACTTTGACGACGACTTCAACATCGACGACATTGACATCAGCGATCTCGCTCCATCACCACCGCCAGCCACATCTTCAACACCATCTACTACTACTATAATCGAAAGGTATAATTCTCTTGATCTAATCTTGACATACGTACAATCTAATCTATCTGCTGGACTATCAATGCTTGCCATGTTGATGCTGTGGAATATGCTGATCTGCTATACTAGTATGCCATACATGTTTAATCTAGTTCATATATTTGCCATGATTTATGTTCTAGATTTAATCATGCTTTTAATCTGAAAATTGTCTAATTCTTTAACAATCTAAAAACCTTATAATAGGACGTTTCCAGAATTATCTATGGCTAGTTTTGTTGACGCGCTGAGGCCGGAAAAGTTTTCTGGTATGCATTTTAAAAGGTGGTCTGTTAAGGTCACTGATTGGCTTACTGCCATGAAAGTTTTCTGGGTCAAAGATGGCATGCCTGAGGGAAACATCTCTAATGAAGATCAGAGAAAATTCTAGGAAGCTAATGATATCTTTGTGGGAGCTGTGCGTAATGTGCTTTCAGATTATCTATTTGATTCTATGATGCACTTAAGAGACGCAAAGGCTCTATGGGATCATCTGAATGCTACTTATGGTGCTTCAGATGCAGGCAAAGAGCTGTATACCGTGGAGAGCTTTAATGACTACAAGATGGTTGCTAACAAATCAGTAGTCGAGCAAGCTCATGAGATTCAGCGCCTGGCTAAGGAACTTAAACTCCTTAAATGTGTCTTACCCGATGAGTTTGTGGCTGGGTGCATTATTGCTAAATTGCCTTTTTCATGGAGGAATTTCGCCACAAGTCTCAAACACAAGAGATAGAAAATATTAGTTGAAAACCTTATAGCATCTCTTGATGTTGAGAAAAAAGCTTGGGCTAAAGATAACATTGAGAAGGGGAACAAGGAAAAATCTAGCGCCCACTTTGTCCAGAGAAACCATGGCAAGAACAAGGGAAAGCCTAATCAACCTGCTTTCAATGCCAAACAAAATACTGCCTTTAAGAAGAAGAAGAAAGACAAAGCAGAGCTACCTTGCTTCGTGTGTGGAGAGCTAGGTCATTTTTCTAAAGATGGAGCGAGTGGACAAGAAAGAGAAAAAGAAAGTTCACCTCGTGACTGCTAGCAGTGCTGATGACGGGTATGGTAATTTTTCTACTGTACTTTCAGTGTTTCAATCTCCAAGTTGGTGGGTTGTTACAGGTGCTAATATTCACGTGTGTGCTGATATCTCTTTGTTTTCTTCTTATCAGGGGCTCCAAGGTTCCTCCGTCCTGATGGGGAATGGGTCACATGCTTTTGTTCGTGGTGTTAGCACAGTAGATCTGAAGTTTACTTTGGAAAAGATCGTGCAGCTGAAGAACGTACAACATGTCCCTACTATTCGCAAGAACCTTGTTAGCATCTCCCTTCTATTGAGAGATGGGTTTAAGGTAGTGTTAGAGTCTAATAAAGTAGTCATGTCTAAGCATGGACAATTTATTGGTAAAGGCTATGATTGCGGAGGCTTGTTCCGCCTATCTTTAGCAGATTTTTGTAATAAGTCAGTGAATCATATTTGTGGCACGATTAATGATAATTCGAGTGTTGGCATTCTCTCTTATGTCATGTTAACTTTGGATTGATGTCACGTTTGTCTAGCCTGAATTTAATTCCAGATCTCACTATTGCCAAAGGTTCTAAGTGCCATAGCTGTGTGCAATCTAAGCAACCTCGAAAGCCTCATAGGGCAGTGGAGGAGAGAAACTTGGCACCTCTAGAACTCATACATTCTGATCTTTGCGAGATGAATGGTGTGTTGATAAAAGGTGGAAAGAGATATTTTATGACTTTAATTGATGATGCAACTAGATTTTGCTATGTTTACTTGCTTAAAACTAAAGATGAAACGCTAGACTACATTAAAATCTATAAGGCTGAAGTTGAAAATCAACTAGAGAGAAAAATTAAACATCAAAGGTCAGATCGTGGTGGTGAATATTTTCCTATATTATTTTATGAGTTCTGTGTAGAATATGGTATTATTCATGAGAGGACAGCTCCCTATTTGCCCGAATCAAACGGGATTGCTGAGAGGAAAAACCGCACGCTGACTGACTTGGTGAACGCCATGTTAGACACTGCTGGTCTATCTAAGGCATGGTGGGGGGAAGCTCTATTGACTGCGAGTCATGTCCTGAATAGAATTCCAAATAGAAATAAAGAGACAACTTCATATGAGAATTGGACTGGAAGGAAACCATCACTTTCATACTTGCGCACGTGGGGATGTTTGGCGAAAGTCAATGTCCCAATTTCTAAGAAGCGTAAGCTTGGACCGAAGACTGTGGATTGTGTCTTTCTAGGATATGCTCACCATAGCATTGCCTATAGATTTTTAGTAGTAAAATCTGAAGTTCCTGATATGCATGTGGATACAATTTTTGAATCTCGTGATGCTACATTTTTTGAAAATATATTCCCTATGAAAGATATATGTAGCAATGCCAGATTTTCCTCTGAGATAGCTCCTGATTTCACTGTACCTATTGAATCTTCTATTGAGTCATTTGAGCAACCACCTGAAGAAGTCCTTGAGGAGAATGATAATGAAGTTCCTACGAGTAACAAGAGACGAAGGATCGCAACATCCTTTGGTGATGATTTCATTGTGTATCTTGTGAAAGATACTCCTACCTCTATTATAGAGGCATATGCATCTCCAGATGCAGATGATTGGAAAGAAGTTATTCGTAGTGAGATGGACTCGATTCTTTCTAATGAAACTTGGGAGTTATCTGAGCTACCTTTTGGTTGTAAACCAATTGGATGTAAGTGGGTGTTCAAGAAGAAGCTTAGGCCTGATGGTACTATTGACAAGTACAAGGCTCGGCTTGTGGCTATGGGTTATACCCAGAAGGAAGGCGAGGATTTCTTTGATACTTATTCACTTGTTGCTAGAATGACCACTATTTGAGTGCTACTTTCTCTGGCTGCTTCGTATGGTCTTCTCGTTCATCAAATGGATGTGAAGACAGCTTTTCTTAATGGTGAGTTGGATGAGGAGATTTATATGGATCAGCCAGATGGATTTGTAGTAAAAGGTGAAGAGCAGAAGGTGTGTAAATTACTGTAATCTGTGTATGGCTTGAAACAAGCACCTAAACAATAGCATGAGAAGTTTGACACTACTTTAACTACTGTGGGCTTTGCTGTTAATGAAGCTGATAGGTGTGTGTATTATCGACATGGTGTGGGCCAATCTGTTATATTATGTTTATATGTTGATGATATTCTAATCTTTGGAACAAACATTGATATTATTAATGAGGTCAAGTCTTTTTTGTCAAAGAGTTTTGACATGAAAGATCTAGGAGAAGCTGATGTAATTCTAAACATTAAGCTGATTAAGGAAGATAGTGGGATTACCTTGTCACAATCACACTATATTGAGAAGGTCTTGAGCCGTTTTGGCTTTATGGATAGCAAGCCTACTCCAACACCTTATGATCCTAGTGTGACATTGAGAAAGAATAAGAAGATTGCAAGAGATCAATTGAGATATTCTTAGATAATTGGTTCACTCATGTATCTAGCTAGCGCAACTAGACCAGATATCTCTTTTGTTGTGTGCAAGTTGAGTAGGTACATGTCCAATCCGGGTGATAATCATTGGCATGCACTTGAGAGGGTCTTGTGTTATCTCAAAGGTACAATGAGTTTTGGGATTCACTATTCTGGGCACCCAGCTGTGTTAGAGGGATATAGTGATCGAACTAGATTTCTAATATTGATCAAATCTATGCCACTGGTGGGTATGTGTTTACTCTTGGAGGTGGCGTAGTATCATGGAGGTCTAGTAAACAGACTACTTTGACTAAATCTACCATAGAAGCAGAACTTACTGCTTTGGATACAGCTTCTGCAGAGATAGAGTGGCTATGTGAGCTCTTGTCAGACTTGCCGGTGGTTGAAAAATCAATACCGGCTATCCTTATGAACTGTGATAACCAAACAATGATCACTAAAGTAAATAGTGCTAAGGATAATGCGAAGTCAACAAGACACGTTAAAAGATGTTTGAAGTCTGTCAGGAAGTTGAGAAACTCCGGAGTAATCACTGTGGCTTATGTGCAAACAGACAAGAACCCGGCAGATCCCTTTTCCAAAGGACTATCACGGAATATGATAGAAATAGCATCAAGGGAGATGGGTTTGAGACCCATATGAGTTTACAGTAGTAGTAACCCAACCTTTTTGATCGGAGATCCCGTGACTTAAGATCTGGGAAGAACAAACTATTGGTAAACTGAGGAGAGTATAATTATAACCTTCTCTATGTGAAGATGCAATACTCTCAAAGCGTTGAGGCACTGTATGGTAGGTTGGCTAATTCCTTAACATGTTCTACTAGCTTTAACAAGCGAAGATGCTGTCCTACAGAGCAATCTTGAAAGAACATACCTATATGAGTTCGACTGTATAACGTCGCAGTCTATGAGACTTGGGTGGTTTCTAGTAAGCTCATGAAGAGACCAGGGAGTATGATGTATATGCTCTACCCACGGAGTAAGGCTATTGGTAGCCAGGTACTAGTTTGATTTTGAGCAAAGCTTATTTGCACAAAACTTGCAATTCAAGGCATAGTCCATTGTTCAAGTTGTAGATGAGTGTAGCTTGAGGTTCTAGGTGGAAGTTCAACTTCACAGTCTCTGCCGAAACACTGGTATATCAAACAGTAGTGAGAACACGCAAATCTCTAAATGGGTATTTGAGATCTGGTGGGGGATTGTTGGAATTTATATGGGCTTGGCCCAATAACCAATTGTGAAATTCCTAATAAATCTCAAAGGCCCATTCATGTGAGCAAGAGGGGATGTGGGAACTCTTTAGTACCACCTTGCTTGTTGAAGTGGAGGTAGTCATACTTAAATATGGAAGTCCTCTCCACTTCCTCAAGTCTAGTGTGAGGAGGAGTAAGAGAAGTCCACACGCGCGCGCACTCGCCTCGCCGGGCGGGGCGAAGGGCGCGGGTGCGCGGCACCTGCATGAATGGTCCGCCGAAATCTGGCTCCTCGCCTTGCGGGAGCGCAATCTCCTCTTGTTGTTTTCGTTTTTTGGTTTCTTGGCCTTCAAGTTGCATGAGTCCTAATCGGTTACAAATTAAGAGTCCTAAATCAATTTAGATCGTGATCGCAACAAGAGATTGGTTGGACAGGACTATATAAGCAACCTGCCGGCCACGCCAAAACATATCCAGTTGAGCTAGGGTTTTTGCCTCTTCTCGCTATTGCGCCGCCGCTGTCGCTACTCCAATCCGATCGCTTGCGTGCACCGGCGACCGGGTGAGCAGGTCTCCGGAACCCTCGTCTTTTGCGATCCTGCACCGGAAGAAGGCGAATAAGGTTTTTGAGAAGCGTTCTTCGCTCGACTGCTCCCAAAGCTTCCACAACGGCTCGTCTTCCAGAGGATGCATCGGCGCGTCGGCTTCGTCGTGCTAGAGCTCGCGGGATCGTCATCAAGAATACTCCTCCGCCTCTCATCGACGACTTCGACGACGACTTCAACATCGACATCAGCGATCTCGCTCCATCACCACCACCAGCCACATCTTCAACACCATCTACTACTACTACAATCGATAGGTATAATTCTCTTGATCTAATCTTGACGTACGTACAATCTAATCTATCTGCTGGACTATCAATACTTGACATGTTGATGCTATGGAATATACTGATCTGCTATACTAGATGCCATACATGTTTAATCTAGTTCATATATTTGTCATGATTTATGTTCTAGATTTAATCATGCTTTTAATCTAAAAATTGCCTAATTCTTTAACATTTTCCAACGTAACTCTTATGTTTTCCCTTTTTAATTGCCAGAGCACCCACTTGGCTACCTTAGTCAGCCTACCGGCGTCAAGGCCGGTCACCGAGCTTGTCACTCGCCATGGTGGAGAAGCGTCGTGGTGGGGCGGAGAACCACGACTCGACAAGTACCATGTAGGATCATTCGGTGGTGGATACTGTACCGGGATGGGACGTGGCAGCGGCCGACGCGAGGGGTGGCGGTGGGAGTGGTACTAGGTTGTGCAAGCACGGGAGACGATGCACGATAATTGTCGTTTTATTTTCCAGGTCTAAGGGGCGTGTTTTATTTTACACCAATTTTGGTCCAATCAAAATGTAAAATTAGTACGCTCACTAGCCATTCAAACAATCAATTCTGGCTTGGGCGCAACATCAAAGATGGTTTTCCATGCACGTAAAGTTGTCGTGACCAAAACATTAAAATACAAACCTGAAGCAAGAAGACAAACACATGACATAAGGTGGTACAAAGTATGCTCAACTAACTGACCTAGTGCTCGTTGTATCCATCCTTTCGGTTTCGTGTGATCAGTGTGGCTTTGTAATTGGGATCGTCATGTGTATATATATTTTTTTTATATCAAGATGGATATGTCATCAGCAACAAGTGAGAAGTGACACGGCATTGAGAAGAAAACATTTGAAGTTGAGAACAAAATTTAGCCTTAGAAGCACTTTCAACTCCCAACTAACTTGCTCTGCAATTAACAAACTCTGCGCGATCACGTTAGTTAGAACCACTTATACCTGTTCGACTGCTCTTGGTTGGATGCACACAAACATAAGAATATAACAGACAAGCTTTTCATTCCAACTCCTGACCTAGTGTGATTAGTGTGGCTTGGCTTAACTAGGGTGATGTAAATTCGGTACCCTAAACCTGCAAATGATGTTATTTTATTTGGTGTGATTGCTTGAGTGGCACTCACTCTGTTTTCACCCTATTTGTTAGTGTCCTTGTAAGCAATAAACATCGTCTCATTAGGTTTTATCGGAAACAAAAAGTAAGTATCTTCCTTAAATAATCTAGCCACATCTTTCAGAAAAGAAACTTGGCCACGGCTCTATCTCCAAAAAAAAGATTTCGGGCATAGGTTTTAATTATTTTAACTATATAATAAGAAAAATGGTATTATTTTGTTCTCTCTAGATAGAACAAACGCAAATCTTGGAAATCTTGAGGTGCATAAGCTACGTCAACAAAAGAACAGCTAATTAGGAAACACTAGATTAATTTGGGGTGTATGTTTGATTTGCTGGCCAGATAGTTTGTCTCGTAGGCAACGTTTCTAGGTCACCAATTTTGGTCGCCAGACAGCTAGGATCGTTGCCTGGTAGGCAAATTGCCTTTCAGGCCACGAACCAAACAGGTCCTTCTAGAGAAGCGATCATAGAGCTAGAGATTTGCGAGCCAAACGAAGGAGGAAGAAGGATAACAGCTCATGACAATACCCAGAAAGCTAAAAGCAAAGATGTTTTGCTCTAACTGGCAGGGATATAAGGGGACTTGTCCGCAAACCCATAAATAAGCTTAGATTTTTCTGGTTTCACTAGAACCCGCAAAGATTGAGTCTATTTGGGTTTCGCCGCTTGGATCCTTGCCAGCCGATGACAACAGTGAGGGGGTATTTTGGTTACTTTTAACTTTTCTCCCATCCACTTATAGAAAATATTATTTTAATAGTTATAACGTGTAGGAGCAAACTACCAGAATTCAAGAGTGTCTTATAACATTGAGTAGTTTTAATCAGCAGATACTAGTATTGAAGAGAGTCCTAAAATTTACCTAAAAATTTAAACATGATTCCTTTTAGGGAAAGAGCAGTTTGACCGTTAGGAATCACGTTGCCACAGTCAAAGCATGCTAAACACAGGCCCCGTTCCGCTGTGCTGATAAGCCGGCTGAAAAATATTGTTGGCTGATTTGTTGTGAAAGAAAAATACTGTTCCGATTGAAAAAATAAGCTGAAAAGTACGGATTATAAGCCGGATAAACAGGACCAAAGTGCATTGTAGCAAAAAACAAAAAGAAAAAAAGAAATATGTGTCACAGAGAATCAGTGTCTTCTTAACAAGTGACAAAAGAAACAGTGAAATGCTACAACATTGAACAAAATAAAAAACAACAGGATGATGCTTCAACCATGTGAGCTGCTAGGCCGTGTTTAGTTGGCCCAATTTGGGTGTGCCAAAATCTGCATAGTGAAGTCTTCTCCACTGTAGCATTTTGTTTGTATTTGTGAATTTTTGTCCAAACATTGACTAATTAGGCTCAAAAAATTCATCTCGCAAAGTACAACAAAACTGATAATTAGTTTTTGATTTCATCTGCATTTAGTACTCCATGCATGTACCGGCATTTTGATGTGATGGGAATCTTCTTTTTGCATAGTGGAATTTGGGAGAAAATTTAGCATCTAAACAGGCCCCTAGTTGCGATACATTCCACTGACAGTCCATTCCTTCACGGTGTCGGCATTGCAGGTTCGACCTACAGCCGAAGACACGTACCATCGCTCGTGTAGCCTTAACTTGCGTACGTGCTACTTAATCCCATACGTGCTCCCGCCTCCCGGAGCGCGCGCGCACAGTGTGCTCCACGACCACGACCCTCTAGCCAGTAGCCACGCCATGCACGACGCCGTGGTGGCCGCCGTCCACCACACCGTCGTGGCCGGCGCCGCAGCCGCGCTCGTCGCCCTGGCCGTCGCGCTCTTCCTGCTCTGGCGCAAGAGGCGTATGGCAGCCGCAAGAAGCCCCGCCGACGGTGGTGCCGCAGCCTCAGGCTCTTCGGCCTCGACCGGGCCTCTGCCGGTGATCCCGCTCGCCGACGTCGAGCACGCCACGGACGGGTTCCACCCTAGCAGGGTCATCGGGCAGGGGAGACACTTCGCCGTGTACGCTGCGGCGCCCGGGATCGCCGCCAAGCGCATGCACCCGCACCTCGTCCTCGGCGACCCCGGCGGGAGGCGGTTCCCCGCCGCGGTCCGCTCGCTGGCCGTGCCGCCGCACCCCAACGTCGCCGCCGTGATCGGCCTCTCCGAGGGCCCAGGAGAGCGCGTCATCCTCGTCGAGCGCGCCCCCGCCGGCGCCGTCAGCCTCGACAGGGTCCTCGGCTGTGACTGTGACGACGCCGCCCACCACGTGCCCGCGTTGTCGTGGCGCCAGCGCGCCGCGGTCGCCGCCGGTGCCGCGCGCGGGCTGGCGCACCTGCACGCGCACGGCGTGGCCCACGGCCGCGTGCGGCCGTGCAACGTCCTTGTGCGCGCCTCCTCCGGCGGCGGCGGCGCGCGCTGGAGGCACGCCACCACCAGGATCACCGACTACGGGCTGGCCGGCTTCCTCGACCGCCGCGACGACGCGCGCGCGGAGGACGACGTGTACATGTTCGGCGCGGTGCTGCTGGAGCTGCTCACTGGGCGGCGCTGGGACGGAGGCCGGCTTGCGGACTGGGCCCTGCCACACATACGCTGCGGCGCCAGCTTGGAGGTGCTCGACGTCGTGCGGGCCGGCGCGCCGGCCGACAAGGCGGAGGCGCGGCTGCTGGCGCGGGCGGCCAGGGTGGCGCTGGCGTGTGTCGGGAACGACGGGCGCAGCCGTCCGGGGATGGCGGAGGTGTCGGCCATCCTCAGCGACGTGGAGGCCGCGTACAGGCGCCGTGACGGCGCGCTTGTGGGCAAGGAGGAGGAGCACGACGACGATGGCGATGAGAGCCGTCTCAGTGGATGCCTTCTTGGCCCAAGCAGGAGCATCCACAAGGCGGACATGCTGCTCCGGGCGCCCCCTGTGATGTGAAGAAACCAATCAAAGCTTAAATTCTTTGGGAAATTGATCAACTGATTACTAGTACTACTTGTAGTTGGGTAGGAAATGTGCGTGCTTGTTTCAGACGCTATTTTTACTTTTTTTTTCTAAAAAGAATGTACAGTTACGGCAGAGATCTTGAGTAGAATGTACATAATATTTGAGCATCCGATGTTTCAAAGTGATTCAACGATTTTCGAACACGGAATTTCTTCAAAAGGATCATGAACATTTCCACCTGTTCCAAAGAGTATTGTTAAATTCTGGATCATCACATAGCAGGACGACATCTAGAAACAGCTGCTCGCATAATTGCCTTGCTTCTTAGTAATTTGGAAGGAACACTATACCATTGATCAGGAGAGCTTTCATGCATGTCTTGCGGGTTGTTGATTCACTATTCAAGATCACTGGTGTCCGTTGACCGTCAACTGAATAGTTTCAGAGTTGTGCTGTGGGCTATGCATGAAAACGGATCAGATACGAACACGAACGGATAACACTGACATTACATTTGTTTTCATATTTTTGTTTGGATTCGGATTCGAATACAGATAGTTTTAACCATGCCAGATAGGACGTTGACACTATAAATATGTCATTTTAGTATTCGGATACGGATACAGATACAGTATCGGATGTTGAATATCCGAACTCGGATACAAACATATCTGAACTCCTCTAAACAGATTCGGTCTCAAATACGGTCGAAAAATACCCGAACTTTGGGCTGGCGTTTGCGTGGAAGCCATGCATTTTCTGTGTCAGATTTGGCAGAGAGGATACCTGCTGTATACTCAATCCCGGACAGAATAAATGCCACTATATTCGTGAGCGCCGTGCGCAGAACTTTTTTCATTAAACACATCTGACTTGGATGAAACAAAGCGATAACAATAGAAATAAATATTCAGTGTATTAATATGACATAAGGATATTATTATATTGGAATATCATTGTACAATAAGCTCGATCCAAGACACAGGTTACCATCAAGTAGGATAATCACAAACGAATTGATTTAGGGCCTTGTTTAGTTTCTCCAAATTCACCCCAAATTCTACTATGCAAAAAGAAGATTCCCCATCACATTAAAATATCGGCACATGCATAGAGTACTAAATGTAGATGAAATCAAAAACTAATTACACAGTTTTGTTGTACTTTGCAAGATGAACATTTTGATCCTAATTAATCAATGTTTGGACAACTATTACCAAATAAAAACAGAAGATAAACAGTGATTCGGCACAGTGTTTGAGTCCCCGAATCGGTGAACTAAACAAGGCCTAGCTCAGTCAGTGGATTTCCTTGTGGTAGAATTTGTTCCCCTGGATTTAAATCATTGACTTGACATGGATGCTCGTATGTGCTGAATTTATCTTAGAATTTAACAGTGTTGTTATTTGAGTGGTAAGCGATGTGCTCATCGACAACGTACGTGTGGTAACTTTATGAATCTCAAGATTTCGGCCTTATTCTTTCATAAGGTGCCTCGTAAAGGTAGGGTGTACCCATAGTACGTATGCGTGCATGTATGAGCGTCAGCATCTGCCGGTCAGACTGACTATTGCTCATAGATCGCCGATTCTGATAGGTGTACAAGTGTCCCAATCTTGCTGTGAAGAAGAATATCTTGGTTGGTGGATGGAGATGACATTCATGGCCCAACTATAACCATTCATGAACGTTGTGCCTTAGCGACCAATGCACCATCTTCATGGTTGCTCAGCTTACGATCTTGTGGAACACAATCATCCAGCCACGAGACACTCATCCTACAAACAATTGAAGAATCAATAAGAACAAAGAGAGCAGTAATTGAATTGCTATGTTAATATGAAGGCTTCAATATGGAAACACAAGATGGTGGAGTTCTAAAGACAAATAAACAAGCAGTCTAGCGAAGTAGTAATTGCTAAATCAAAATCAACAAAGCCCAATCTATTTGTGATGGCTCTAGAGATCTATACGTAGATGGTATAGGATGACCACAAGGGTTCCTGGGTCATGCACCCTATGGCACGTACCTAGTGCATCCAACTTGATACATGGGACATGATCTTTGCCAAAATAGGACAGTGCAGCACTGTGGGCAGAAAAAGGTCCTGACATTAAAATGATGATTGCGCTCGACTCAGACATGATATGGGCATGAGGGTGGATGCGTTGAAAATTATACTCGATAAGCTTTTCATGAAGTACTAAACTTTCTAATCGAAGTCCATATGAAGCTGTAGTGACCTTCGCAACTTTGCGATGTTTTGCATTCTCAATCCAACTTCCAAAAGTACCTGCACAACAAAAACCAATGTCCTCCGCCAGGCCATGACGTCACTTGTGACCGCAACCATATTCATTTTAAAAAGTGTAACAAACAAAATACTTTCATGGTTAATGATGAGGCTTGTTGTGGCAAGGGTGTAGGAGAAATCCAACATGAATCAGACGGTACCCAAGCATTGTTGCAGGGCAATTCGCACTGAGAATATATCTTTCCTTGCTTATATGTACCACATCAGTTGATATATTGCTACATGAAAGAATATGATGAACATTGTAACCTGCAAAAATATATTTCAGGATACAGAAAAAAAAAGTTTGGGGCTTAAATATATTCTAATAGAATCAAATTTCAAAGAATGCACGAAGTCAAAGTCACTAAGTGTTGGGTCCTCAACACTTTCAAATGAAAAATCAAGCAATCTTGCGTTCCTTTTATGATAAGTACTTTAAAATTTCACTTCCACACAAGGGTTAGGACCAATCATAAACTCTTACAGCTCCTGCTCCACGTACCACTCCTTCTCTAATTTTTTATATGCAATAAATTTTCATGCAAGAATAAGGAGAATAGGTCGAAATGCAATCTAGATTCAAGCAAGTAACAACCTGATAGAATACATGATGGAAAGAACCCAACTGTGATTAGTGCAGGATGAAAGCACATGAGTCACCCGAAGAAAAAAAAAATAAATAGTGGAGAAAACAAAATGCAAATGCAAGAGCAGTTTTTAGTCTATGGTTTGGCTATCCAGTTTTTACATGAGGGAATTCAAACAATATGCATGTCCATCTAGAATCAAACTCTCTTGATCATTAGATTCCAATAATGATTTTTTAGATTTTTCTAATGTGTATGTCATCATATTCTACTCTGTTTAATACATATCCAAAAAAAGGTATGCTGCTTTGGTATCTGAACAAATAATGTAGGGAGCAATTTTGCTACTGTACTTTGCAAAAGCTTAGACTGTCTACACCGGCATCCGCTACCGCGTCCTGCAGGATCGATTTAGCGGAAAAAACCCCGCACCGGGTACGCTATCGCCATCCGCTATCCTCTAGGACCGGCTCCCATCTGCCAAATTTGGCGTGGTAGCGGGCGTGCGCTATCCGCGCGTGGGGCCCGCCGCCCACCACCGCAAGGCGCCTCCCTCCGCCCGTCCCCGCCAAGCTCGCTCGGAGCCGCCGCCCACCCCACCGCCCCGGAGACCGCCTCGCCGCCTGCTCTGCTCCTCCCCCCAATCGCGGCACGGCGTGGTGGTCTGCCGTCCACTCCTCCCCAATCGCCCGCCGTTGGTGCGGACGGACGGGGACGCCGCAGCGGCGACGAAGAAGAGGACGGGGACGGCGTGGCCACGACGGGGACGCCGGTGCGGACGGAGATGGAGACGGGGCAGGGGCGTCGGCCGGGGATGGAGATGGGGGCAGGGGCGTCGGCCTGCTCTGGCCCCGGCTCCAGCCACCGCGCGCGCCGGAGAGGAAGGCAGGGGCGCGGCCGGTGAGGGAGGCGGGAGCGGAGAGAGAGAGGGAGGGAGGGGCGGCGGGGCAGTGGCTGGGGAGTGGAGGCGGCTGGGAGGAAGAAGGGGAGAGAGAGGAGCGGGCGGAGGGAGAGAGGAAGGAGGGGGAGAGAGAAAAAATTAAAATAATTCTGACATGTGGGCCTCACAATGGATAGAGAATGATATAGAGTATAGATGGGTGCGGGAGAAAGCAGTATAGATGAGAGAATCTTGATGACCAGGCTGGAATATTCCTTTTAGAGGATGACGAGTGCGGACAGTATTATATGTCCTATATTCATGTTGCATAGAGAAGTTGACTCTAAAGTTTCACACCATGAATAGTTCAGGCCTCTTTAATGCACTTTATGCAAGATACCTATATTCCATGAATATGTCATTCACAAAAAAATATTCCATGAATATGTCCTATTAGATTCTTTTATCAATTGATCAATACCATTGACATTGTTGTTGAACCACTTTATGTAAGAGAACATTATAGTCCTTATATCACAAAAAATCATTGGTATAAGCATCAAAAGCATTACACGGTGAACAATTGAGCATTTTGCAACCCAAGGACAACTAAAATTAGGGTCTGTATGTATGGTTTGGCTATGATTTGTGCAAAAGCTGTTGTGAGTTTTGAGCTATGAAAAAGCCATTGTTTCTGGGGAAAAAAAACAACTCTAGTTTCTACCTATTTTGGCTGGCTTTCTATTTTTTAGGTAGTAGAGGCACTTTTCAGAAGTTCAATCAAATTGTCCAAACATAGTCTTAGAATTGTCTCACAAGCATCCATGCACACAAATCCTGAACATCCATAAGAATAGGGGCAATGGTGCTAATCTTTTGTATGCTGAAGCGGAGTCTCCATGATGGATCCATCAATATTTGCTCAAAAGAATAGAGGCAAAACACACACACACACACACAGAGGAAAGAAAGGGAGAGATGATATGGAACATACCAGTGAAGTCTGAACTACAGAGGATGAATTCTTCGTTCCATTCCGGATTGGCATTCTTCTTTATCAGTTTATCACCTGTGTCTTCAACTTTCGTAAAATGATGAAAAACAATTTTTTTTGCGAGAAAAATGATGAAAAATAATTGTAATTAGCAGGACTAAATAGTGGAAATGTAGACAGGAAAAACTAAATTCAAATATTCCGATGGAGTCAATGGAATGATGTACTAAAGTAGGTTCGAGCCTCTTGAGTGCAAGCAAAAGCAAGGTGGTACACACAGGGGCGACGTAACGGGTTGGTGGCCTCCTGAACCCGGAACCACTAGGAAACAACGTTTTTTATTTTCACGTTTTTGTATCAGTATAATTATTAGAACGGTGGCCATTCAGAACTGCAGATTGCGGTCGCAAGGTATGAAATACAACAGATCCACGCTTTTATATACACAGGACTACAGGAGCCCTCAAAACCCCCACGCCTGATGCTATATATTTGATCAAGTTCTGTGGCCAATACTCATGATGTTCTTCCATGTCTGGGATGATGGAATAGAGATTAGAAAGCGGAGTTGCCACCACGTTTAAGATAAAAATGTTTTCTTATTGTCTTTAGATCTAATTGAGAACCCGTCAAGCAATTTATAATATCTCCCGGCCTTTCTTGGAAGCAAGCTCACGAGTTTCGCTTGGCGTGCTCGCAGTCTTTGCCCCCAAGACACAAGCCACACCGTCAGTACCACGGCTACGTACGTACAACTCCTGAGCGAAACTCATAAGCAAGATCATGGTCATTGCTGGGCCGCTGCCCACTAGCACTAGCAATCCAAATCCAAATGAAAGCGCAAGCCACAAGCCACCACAGCCTCGCCTTCTCTCTACACAGATCAACTCCAAGAAATAGCATCAAAATGCTAGCTAGGGACCTGCAGAGACGAGACGAGCAATAGCAAAGCCTCCTAGCTAGGGACAGAGCACAACGCCTGAAGAGAGACGACGATGCAGCTGGACAAGGGTTCCCTGGACCTGGTGCTGGTGCCATGCGGTCTGGTGGTGATGCTGAGCTACCACCTCCTCCTCCTCTACCGCATCCTCCGGCACCCCGCCACCACCATGATCGGCTACGAGAACCACAACAAGCTGGCCTGGGTGCGCCGCATGGTTCAGGCGACGCCGGACGAGACGGGGCTGGCACTGAGCGTCATCTCCAGCAACATCTCGGCGTCCACCAACCTGGCGTCGCTGTCCATCGCGCTGGGCTCCCTCATCGGCGCCTGGGTCAGCAGCACCACCAAGATGTTCATGACGGAGCTCGTCTACGGCGACCGCAGCCAGGCCACGGCCACCGTCAAGTACATCTCCCTGCTCGTCTGCTTCCTCGCCTCCTTCACCTGCTTCATCCACTCCGCCAGGTACTACGTCCAGGCCAGCTTCCTCATCACCACGCTTGACTCCGACGTGCCGGCGGCCTACGTGCAGCACGCCGTCATCCGGGGCGGCAACTTCTGGTCCATGGGACTCCGGGCGCTCTACCTCGCCACCACGCTGCTCATGTGGGTCTTCGGGCCCATACCCATGTTCGCCTGCTCCGTGCTCATGGTGGCCATCCTCCACATGCTGGACACCAACTCGCTGCCCCTGCACCAGCACCAGTTTACAGTTAGGAAACGGCACGAGCAGAGAGCTCTCACCTCAACCATCACTGCGAGGCAGCAGCAGCCCAGTCTGCAGAATCCAATGCTCAGCAACCCGGTCTTGTCACCTGTAACATTTTTCAGTTGAGAGACGGTGAAATTGTTCGTTGCAGAACCTGAATGTAGCGTGCAATTACACTACATTACGTTAATGTTGAACTACAAAATTTTCATTACAGATATTGCTTCCCAACTAGGACAACTGCTACATAGACTGATGGTCAATGGATCACGACATTGACATCAAAGTATTTTTTTTTCCCTATGGGAATTCATGATTCTGGTCTTGGCTTAGCATACTGACTCGGCAAATATCCCATCCAATATATGATTTTCTATATTCATGACGTTGCCATATAGGTAGATGGTACTGGCTCCCAGTCCTCTTTCGTTAGTCTCTATAGAAGAACAGTGGGGACATTGGGGTCATTCCCATTGGACTCGGTAGTTTTCTTCTTGCCTCGCTTCTTAAGCTTCTTTTTGAATCTGAATTGTTCCTTCATGTTTTTCTCCCATGCTTTCTTGTGCTTGTTGTAAATGAACATCGCAGCTCGCGCATCCTCGATCTATAAGAGTACAGAAAGTGGTCATGCAAGCAATCATGAGCAGGGGTGACATAAAAATGGAAGTGTTAGAATCATCACGACACAAAACAGGAACCATGCATATAATGTAACACGTACAGGGCAGTGTTCATTCTGTTGTATTTTAGCACCAAGTACTTCAGCAGCAAGATCCTTCAATGATCGCCTCTTTCTCTCCCTAGTAAATTTGAAATTCACATGTCAATACAGTGTTGGGTAATCACAAGAATAATCACGTCAGAGCAGATGCCCAGACCATCTAACCTTCGGAAAACCTCATATTCTGATGTATCCCTAATGTCCTTCTTTGGGTGGCTTAGTAGCAACACCTGGAAAATATTAATTAAATTAGACAAGAACACACACAGGGTGCATAAAGAAAGGAGTTAAAGTCACCAACCTTGAGATCATTGTGCAGTGCATGACCAACCAGAATTCTTCCTTTAATCAGCTCAGCTACTTCCTTCTGCACGGCCCAGAATTCTTTGGCTGCAGTGACATAAGACAGTTGCATAACCCACAAAGATCACCACCCTTGACCGCAACAAAGTACCATATAGTGATAGACCGATAATGTAGTGATGTATCTACCTTTGTTCATGTGCTTAGGTCTAATCCCACTAATCCGGGTACGGTAGTCCACAATTCGCTCCACAGTACGAACATATTCATCATATACAACATTGCCAAAGGAATTAACCTGACAACAAGCATACTGAGATTAGAGGGTGATCATTCAAATGCAGGAACAAATTTACGTTATCTAAATGTTTGGACATTTCAAACAAACTTCATCAAGTGCATTTAACATGTGGAAAATGCTATAAAAAAACTACATATCAAGTGCCACATAACGTTGAACAAAAAAAAAGTTATGACATGTGTTGTTCCGTGTTCAGCATGCTACAGGTCTAGAAAATCCTTCTTGTTCGAGGAGGAAGTTTGGCTCTTCTCCCTAGCTCTCTCAAAAAAGCTAAGGAAATCTTTGCCCATTCTTTTCCCAAAGCAAGGCTAATCAAACATGCTCTCGACTTTTAATCATTTTTCCATCAAACTTAAGCATGTAATTCAAGAATAACCTTCACTGCTTGAAGCCTTGAACATTTACATCACATCAAATGTCTAGGTGTAAATGCACACAAAATATGCGAGGACGTTACAAAGGCCTACACAATGTTTTCTGTACACTTACACCAACACAGTGTGATGATTGAGCATTAACAATTTAACATGCAGTCAGTCTCATACTTTAATTCCAGAATCAAGGATATAGAAAATCATGTAAATAAACAAACCACTAAAGATTTTAAATGTTCTTTTATGATATATAGTTTCAGATCACTGAGTTGCTACACTGAAACAGTAATCCTATAGCATTTTCAAAACACAAGTAGATACGCATAACAGTTTAATAACAGACAAAACAACAGTACAAGCCTACAAGGGAAGAGGATCACATTGTAGTCGGTAGTCGCTAGACATTACCTAAATAAAACTAAGTATATGCCACTTTATTAGCATAACACCTGGGTTTAACATCAGGTAAGTAAAACAAACCATAGAAACCCCACAGGCCACAGGATAGGAAAATGTTTTACTGTAGTGTCAAACCCAAATATAAACTAATAGCATCTTACTGAAACAAACACCTGAATACTACTAGTGCCAAATGCAAGCTTGTAACAAAAACCTTCACCGAACCACAAAAATGCAAGTCCATCCAGGTCATGGACTCATGGGAGTTATCAAAACCATCTGTTTATTAAACCAGACATCTGAAATGACCAGCCTCCAACTATGGATTTGCCCAATTCAACTTCAGAACATCTCCACGTCGGAATAGTAGCAATCTCATTCCATGGACGGAGCAGATTATTACACTGCTGCTTCATCATCAACAGCTTTTGGCACATCCTGAACCTTCAACCTTCCAATTCAACAACGAACAACCACAGACCTATTGCTCTACCATCACTCCAAATCCCAAGCGTTTTCTACTCCACTCCATAAATTGATGACTAAGTACATCATTACCAGTCACTAGGCAAGTAAATAAACAAGAAAATTGAAGTAACAGATGGTGCTTACCAAGGTAACCCTGCCGAGAGCGCTTTTGCTGCCATCAGATCCCACCCCGACCATCTCGCAGTCAATCGCCACCGCTTTGGTCAAGCTGAGGACCCCCAAACACCATTACCAAACCACGAAATCAAAAAAACAAATCCCAAACCGACATTCCAATCGTCCGATGTCAGGGCGTGCTCACCTGGTGTCGTCGGAGGTTGGCTCGAGTTTGACCTCCTGCACTGCGGGTGGTGGAGACGGCTCCGCGGGCGCCGGAGGGCCACCATCGTGCTTGCGCTTGCCGAGGTGGGTCGCGGCGGGGCGGTGGGGGAGCTTGGACTGGAGCTGCGCCCAGTTAGGATTTAGGGCGGAGGGGGGCGCTGTTTTCGGCCTGGGCTTCCGCTTCCGCCTCGGATTGTGGCTGGGGTTCGCGGCTGCCGGCGGCGGCGTGGAAGACGGCGTCGGACCCGGCATCGACGATTGCGGCGCGGGAGGACTGAGGTGGAGGGGTTTTTCTTGTGAGAGAGGGTTTTCTTTTCTTTTCTTTTGTTTTTTTTTTTTTGAAACTTGTAAGAGAGGGTTCCAACTTCAAAACGTTGCGGACTGGTTTGATGCATATGTATCCACTTCAATACACATGTATCGGAGTAGATTAGAATAGAACTTAGTTTAATTGTACTCCAATTCATTTCACACACGTGGATTAAGACGAATACATGCGCATCCAAACAAGACCCTCTTGGGTTCCAAATTTTCAATAAGTTTCAACTAACTGAATTTTTTTTATTTGGTGTCTAGGGTTGGGTTTACCTGAGGTCCACCCAACGATGGCATAGGTATCATTGGCAATGGTAATAGAGATGGACAAAGGATATTAGATGTACGGGGTGTTAAACTTTGATGAAGTGGTTAGTTTAATGGTTTTAATGGCCAAAGCAGGACAATGACGTTGGAGCTCAAGTCACTGTGGTTATGGTTTTAGAATGGATTATGGAGGAAGATGCAACTAGGGCTACAACCTACAATGGCGATAACTAGGCGGGAGCAGATAGAGGTGAAGGTTTGTTAGGGGGCAAAAGGAGGCAATAACATCAAGGGCGAGAGTGTCGGACAGAAGAAGATAACATAAGAGACAATGTTGTAAGTAGAGTATGGATTTGGTTTAACTGAGATCAAATTGTCATAAATATATAACTAATGCCAAAGGAAAATATCAACCAAGTAATATAGAAACAAATTCTTTATAAATAGTCATGCATAGATCATCGCATAAAATGGAAATGTACTCCCTCCATCCCAAATTATAAGGCATTCCAAGAATCTTGGAGAGTCAAAGGATCTCAAGTTTAACCAAATTTATATGATAAGATAATAATATTTATGACACCAATTAAGTATCATTAGATTATTCATTAATTATATTTTCATAATATACCTATTTGATGTTATAAATTTTTGTAATTTTCTCTATAATTTTGGTCAAAGTTAAGATGCTTTGACTCTCCAAGATTCTTGGAATGCCTTATAATTTGGAATGGAGGGAGTATCATATCTAGAGTTCAAGGTTGAGTCCACTCCAACTCCATTTCTAGAGATAGGAGATAGAAGTACACACATAGATCATCGCACATCTGAATTGAGCTAAATTTGATTGAACTTAGTGCTAGATTCATGTGTCTACAGCTAAATTTAGTGATGGTTTTATAGATATTTTATTGTGACAGCGGTGATTTGATGATGGGATACGCTAGTGGAGCAAAGTTCAGGCTAATCTGGGCTACGACCCTCCCTTCATCCGATAAAACTTTCCATTGCCATGCATACCTACCAAATCTGTGCGCATGGCATGTTAACTAATCAAAGCAACGATAGTAATGTAGTTGGAAGTGGGCTTAATAATAATGCCACGTCGTTTAGAGCCTTCACCAGTACAATGGCCTAGCTTCATCAACGTTGTTGGGTGAATGTGAATGGCATTCAGAGTTATCAAAGCGGCAGGTGCACAACGGAAGGGATTCTCCATGAAGAAGTAAAACACTGGTTTATCGGTCGCAGTGGGCTAGGAGCAGGCTTTTTTCTCTCGTGTGACGCACTTAACCAAGCTGTAAGCGAGAAGCACCTAATTGCGTCTATAAGCACCTAATTGTGTCTATCTTCTTGTTTCTCTCTCGTCGAACAAGGATTTTTTTTATACTTGATCTCACATCAATTGGCAATTGATATATATTCTGTTGAGCACTTGGACTTGGACCTGTTGTCTTTTTCTTCCTCAAGGATACGTCTGCCCAAAGAAGTCTTAATCTATCATGGCTACTTTGGAACAAGGGTTTGGAAAACACAGCAATAGAATGTAGGAATAAGATGGGATTGGATGTGTAAAACTGAGGATTGGAAAACATAGGAAACTTGCAGCAAGGAAATTTGTAGGAATAGCAACCTTAGGAAATATCTAATCCTCATGTTAGTTTAACCAACTAGTATAGCAAAATAGTTTATTTGAGCAAAGACAAATAACATGAACCCACTCGGTTGTTTTCATCCACTCATTTCCGTGCATCGAGAGTAGGCAGACTAGCTTTCTCTCTGCCACATGCATCGTTTCTGTGTGGAGTACCAGCTGCTCCAGCTATTCTTCTCTGCGTAAACTTTGTCTTAGCCTCTGATTTGCCTTAGTCCTACCAAAAAAAAGAGCCCCGACTAAATGTTTGTTTTCCTATATTTCTCCTGAGAAACCGGTGACAAAGGATTCTTTCCTCCAAATTTCCTGCAGCTCAATCTTACGAACCAAAGGAGGCTACAGTGACAATTCCTATGGAAATCAGTATCCTACATTTTTCCTATGAAATTCCTTTGATCCAAAGGAGCCCATAGTGACTATTGGTACTATGACAACCAAAAACATACAAAGGTCTGCCAATTACCTAGACCAGCACAACACTATGGTTTCATGCCTCTCTATTCTTAAAAGAGAGGCAGGCTGCAAAGGCTCGTCTTGCCACTGTTTTTGGTCTCCATGCCATAGCTCGCGTTAACAGTTAGCACAATTGCTATGCCCACTGTCTCATGTGATAGATGTAGATGTAGGTTAGCTATGGAGGGTTGACGATAGAGGCACAATGACAAGTAAAGGTTTTTGAAAAAAGATCATAACAAGTAATCCCTCCGTCCCAAAATAAGTGTTGCTATGGTATTCATGCCGGTTAAACTTTCTTAAGTTTGACTAGATTTGTACAAAATATATACTAGCAGCATTTGTATCTTCAAATAAGTTTGTTATGAAAAATAGATTTAACAATTTATCTAATGATACTAATTATGTACTATAAATATTAATATTTTATTGTATATAGAGATTAAACTTTGGTGTTATCACTTTAGTTCCAAAGTTGAAGGAGGCTAATACAATTAAACAGTACAGACCCATTTGCTTGTTAAATGTAAATTATAAATGCTTCACCAAAGTTTTGACAAACAGGTTGGTTCCTGTAGCTGGAAAAAATCATTAATAAGAACCAAACTGGGTTTATTAAAGGGAGAAATATTCTTGAAGGGGTGGTGGTTCTTCATGAAGTACTATGTGAACTCCATAGATCAAAGGCAAGGGGCCTTATCCTAAAAATTGACTTTGAAAAGGCATATGATAGGGTCAGATGGAACTTTTTGGAGAAGGTCATGATAGGAAAAGGGTTTCCACAAAAATGGATTTCTACTAGGGGTCATGTTGCAGACAACAATTAGTAGGGGTCATCTTACTGGAGTGTTAACGGAGCTAATCCCTGGGGGTATCTCATATTCAATATGCAGATGACACTGTCATTATGATTGATGCCTCTAAGCAGTCAATTAGAAACTTAAAACTATTTTTGTACTGCTTTGAATGGCTTATTGGTCTCAAAATTAATTATCATAAAAGTGAAATGTTTGTTTTTGGAGCTACTCAAGAAGATAAGGAGAAGATGGCCAATATGCTCAATTGTGTCCTAGGAGTATTTCCTATGAAATACCTAGGGTGCCTATTAGCTATAAACATTTGAGTATGAGTGTTTTTAGTCCTTTAACCCAAAAATGATCAAGAGATTAGACCTATGGAAAGGGAAAATGCAAACCTCTTGGGGCAGACAGCTTCTGACCAATTCTTGTTTGAGTTCCATCCCTCTTTACTACATGGGTTTCTATCTACTTAAGGATGGGGTACACAGTTGAAAGCTCTAATTTGGTTTTCGTTAATTGATGAAACCCTAGGTACTAACCTTTGGCTCTAAGTGAATATGAGATAGGTGAAAGTCCTATGTTTGGTGTTGGTAATTAGTGACAATGCCTAAGTACTAATCCTATGCCTAAGTTGTATGTAGCATATGAGGATTAGTACATTCCAAGGTTGGTGGCAAGATGGACATGGTGATCATGATGGCCACACTTGGATTTGGATGCAACCCTACGTGATCAAGGCAAAGGTATATGTTTAAGGGTTGTGTTTTAGTAACCAAGACACCTAGTGGGTGTGGTTACATTATAGGATAGATAGCCGTACTATAAAGAGGGGAATGACGCGGCTATTGAACTCCTAAGTGCCTCTAGGTGTGCATTTCATATCATATGCATTTGGATAGAACTAATAACGCCTCGAAAAATGATTGTGAAAATGCTAACACACATGCACATAGTGATGGTCACTTGGTGATGTTAGCACATTTGCGACGGCGTTGGAGTTTGAGCGGTAGAGAGGGTTTGGGGTCCTCTCTCCCTCCCACCGAGCGTGCGAGCGCGGGATTCAGGCGTTTTCGAGGAACTGAAATGCCTATTTTCCACTACGCCGGAAGTCGGAAAAAGAAACGGAGGCGAACGGAGGTCACAGTGGTGACCGGACGCTGCACCGGACGCTGCACCGGACGCGGTCACTGTTTGACCGGACACGTCCGGTCAGTGTCCAGTGTCTGCGCGTGTTTCAGTTGTTTGATCGGACGCGAGGCGCGTCCGGTCACAGGCGACCGGACACGTCCGGTCGTCCAGGGAGCTTACTAGACTCCGACCGGACGCGGGCACTGTGGCGTCCGGTCAGTTCTTCAGCGCGTCCGGTCGCTGGTTCATTTTGCGCGACTCAGGGTTGACCAGCGCGTCCGGTCAGTCACGGGACCGGCGCGTCCGGTCGTTGTGACCGGCGCGTCAGGTCAGTGCTTCGCGAAACTAGCCGTTACTCGACCGGCGCGTCCGGTCAGTTGGACCAGCGCGTCCGGTCAACGCGATTTCAGCTGGATCTCGTTCCTAACGGCTATATTCGAAGGGGTACGTCTATAAATACTCGTTGGCCGGCTCAAGGCTCTCTCTCTTGGACATTTGACATACTTGTGAGCACTTTGAGCTAAGCAACTCCCCTCCCACTCATCTCTCTTGCTTGTTTGCATATTCGAAGTGAGATTGAGTGATCCAAGTGCATTTGCATTGTGAGATTGCATCTAGTTGGCACTTGGTGGTTGATTTGCTGCGGGATTCATTGTTTCTCTTGGTGGTTTGCCGCCACCTAGACGGCTTGGAGCAGCTTGGAGGAGTTGGCAAGAGTTTGGTGATTGTTCTTGGCCACCTCCGTTGATTGTGAGGGTTTGTGCCTACCTCGGCGAAGCGCCAAAGGCAACATTAGTAAATTGCTCGTGTCATTGCAAACCTTTGCCATTTGGGTAGGTTCATGTGGCGCCTTTTGAGAGGCTCGGTGTGAGACCGATTAGACACCGAACCACGTGGTGAAGAGGGACACAACGGGGACTAGCGTGCCGGCAAGCACGTGAACCTCGGGATAAATCTTCGTGTCATCACTTTCATATTGTGATTGATTGATCCCGGTGTTCGGTTGTTTTGGTATTCATTGTTGATCATATTGGTTAGCTCAATACTTCGCCCCTCGGTGAAACCCTCCTAACTCAACTCCGCATTACTTTCTTAGTTTGCTAGCTAGTTTGCTTTGCTAGAGTAGCTCTTTTGTGTAGCTTGCTAGTTGTAGTTGTACTTACCTTCTCGGTTTAACTTGTGCGGTTGAGTGCCAATACTAGAATTGTGAATTGAATAGGTGGCTTGCAAACACCCCGTAGGCTAAGCAAAACTCGCATCTCGCTATTTGTTGTATTGATAAACTTGTTTAGCTTGTCTTTGTAGAAATTTTTAAAAGGCTATTCACCCCCCCTCTAGCCATCAAGACCTTTCAATAGGTTAGTACACGTCAGGTGATGGAGCAAAGATGAAGTCCATGGTGATGTTGGTGGACATGTGATGATGATGATCAAGCTCCAAACTTGGAAAAGAAGAAAGAGAAAAACAAAATGGCTTAAGGCAAAGGTATATTTGTTAGGAGCATTTTGCTTTGCCACTCAAGACGCCAAATGGGTGTGAGTGGATTTAGGATATATAGTCGTACTATCAAGAGGGGAGAATCTCGGTTAAAGAGGTTGTCAAGTGCCACTAGGTGAAGTGATTCATGCATATGCATTATGACCTAGTGTGCTAAAAATTAATCCTTTGGAAAATATTTGTGAAAATGCTAATACACATGCACATGGTGGTGTACACTCAGTGGTGTTGGCACATTTGCAAAGGAGGCGAAGATTTGGTGAAGAAAAGATTTTTCAGTGTGCTCCAAACTATATGATGGTTCTTGGATTGGAATTCTATGTTGATCCATTGTGCTTTGGATCAAATATGCATGTGGGATGTGCAGCCCTCTGCATAAGCTTTCTAAAATGTCCAAGATCATCGAAATCAGAGTTCGAAACTAAGAGTTATAGTCGTTTTAGCGCTGAGTCCGGAGCTCATAACTCTGGCTTAGGACTCTGTCCCCTGGGTCCAATTCTAGGGTCCAGACCATGTCACCTGGGTCTGGTTCTAGGGTTCGGACCACGTCACCTAGGTTCAGACCATGTTCTCTGGGTCCGGTTAACTGTTTTTACATGTGTTTGGAGGGACAGGGCCCTGAGATGGTCCGATTGTTGGGTCCGGGTCTGGAGGGAAAAACCCTCTATGGAACCTCTTTGTATACATCCGAACCCTGAGTTGAGTTGGTCCAGACCTCGGTCCAGTTCTAGGGTCCGATACTACGTAGTTTGACACGTTTTTTAGTGACCGTTGAGATCTAACGAGCGCGTTTGAATGTGGGGACACATGGCGAGATCCGGGGGTCCAGACCTTCACTGTAGATGGTCTAGAACCATTGTTCAGAGACTCGGTTCGGACCTCCCCGAGGACATAATGGCTATAATTTTTTGGGGCTCTATAAATAGAGCTAGTTGTGTTTGGCTCACTCTCTTGGTCATTCTTACATGTGATAGCATCCTTTGAGTTGAGCCAAACCTCTCCCACTCATTCTCTTGCTTGGTTGTGAGTTGAGCCAAACCTCTCCCACTCATTCTCTTGCTTGGTTGTGCATCCTAAGTGAGTTGGGAGTGATCCAAAGTGCATTTGCTTGAGTGATTGGATCTAGTGGCACTTGGAGATCGATTTGATGCGGTTTTCTTGTTACTCTTTGAAAGCCCAAGTTTGGTTTTGGTAATTAATGACACCAAGTTGCTAATGCTATTGTATCAAGTGTGATTAAGCTAGGCATAAGCAACATGTGATGGAGGTGGAAATGGCATGGAGAGATGGCCACAAGACCACATGATTTGGTGCATGAAATGATGAGCAAGATCATGGTGGAGACGCACATAATATGATGGACATGATAATCAAGTGAAAGAGAAGGATCTAAGAGCGCAAGGCAAAGGTATAACTATAGGATTTTCCTTTTGCCGGTCTAAGATGAGTAGAGAAGTGATTGACCGGATTTAGGATACATAGCCGACTATCAAGAGGGGCAATCACGGTTAGCTCGGGAATCAAGTGCCACTAGATCAATGTCTTGAGCATATGCATTAGGATCTAGTTGAGAGCTAACATAACGCCTTGGAAAATGTTTGTGAAATGCTAACACACATGCACATTGTGGTGTACACTTGGTGGAGTTAGCACATTTACGAAGGCGGTGGTGTTTGAGCGGTAGTAAGGGGTTTGGGGTTCGCTCTCCCTCCCGCCGAGCGTGCGAGCGCGGGATTCAGGCGTTTTCGAGCAAATGAAATACCTATTTTCTATTGCGCCGGAGTCGAGAAAAGGTGGCGAAAGTCTGAATTGTTTTTCACTGAAAAACGACGATCGGACGCTGCACCGGACGCGGTCACGGTTTGACCGGACGCGTCCGGTCAGTTCAACGTGGCACGGACACTAGGGTTTGTGACCGGACGCTGGTCTGGCCTGACCAGCGCGTCCGGTCAGTTCACCTGAGCGCAGAAGTAGAGCGCGTGACCGGCGCGTCCGGTCCCTCACGGAACCAGAGCGTCCGGTCAGACGTCCAGAGGGGCAGAGCGCAGCGGAGTGCCGATCGGACGCGCGGCGCGTCCGGTCACGTGCGATCGGACGCGTCCGGTCTCGACGGGAGCTTACTGGAACGCGACCGGACGCTAGCACTGTCGCGTCCGGTCAAACGGTTGAGCGCGTCCAGTCACGGCAACGGCTAGTTCTGACGCGCACTGTTTTCGCTTGTCGTGTAGTGACCGGACGCGTCCGGTCACCCTGACCGGAGCGTCCGGTCAGCGCGTTTTTCGCTGCGTCGTCCGTAACGGCTAGCTGCGTACCCCTTCGTTATAAATAGAAGATGTCCGGGATTTGAGGGCAACTCTTGCACATTTTGAGACCTAGAGACATCCTTTGAGCTAGAGAACAACCCCTCCACTCATCTCTTTGCATAGTTGCACATCTTGAGGGAGATTGAGTGAGATTCAAGTGCATTGCTTGAGAGTTGCATTCTAGAGGCACTTGATCTTCGAGTTGCTGCGGATTTCTTGTTACTCTTCCGTGTTTCCCGACACGGTAAACGGCTTGGAGCAGCGGAGGTGATTGAGCTCGCAATTGGAGATTGTTGGAGCCCTCACCAAGTGTTGTAAGGGGTTCTTGATCCTTCCCCGCGGGAGTTTGCGAATTGGATACTCTAGTGGGAGCTCGTGGCTTGGAGGATCCCCATCTTGTGTGCGGTTGTGCGGTGCCCGCCAAGGGCTCGACTCTTGATAGTCGATTAGCTCGCGAACCGACAAGTGGGTGTATCGCCACAACGGGGAGTAGCTTGCCGGGAAGCAAGTGAACCTCGGGATAAATTCTTGTGTCATTCTCTTCCCGAGGATTTCTCTTGTGTGATTGATTGATTGGTACTTCTCATCTCTACACGGCGGTATAATCACTCGAAGCTCTTCTCTCGTATTACATCTTGTATCTAGCTTGTTGTTGTTGTTGTGTTTAGTGGATAGCCTTTACTAGACTTGTGTAGGTGGCTTGCTTAATTAGTTAGAGCAAGTGCATTTTGCTCCGCCACCTTTTGTACTAACTTGTGGTTAAGTAATTCTTGTAGAAGTTTTAATTAGGCTATTCACCCCCCTCTAGCCTATTTGGACCTTACAAGTGGTATCGGAGCCGAGGCACCGTTTATTTGAGGCTTAACAACCTACGGTGAAGAAGAAATGGCTCAATTAAGTTTGCACATCAACAACACCAAGAAGGCACCTCACTTTGATGGCACAAATTATGCATATTGGAAGGTTAAGATGACCGCACACCTCAAGTTAATCAATAGAGAAGTGTGGAAGGTCACCGATATAAAATTTGAAGTTGCTAATCCGGAAGCACCTACACCGGTGGAGGAGAAGAAGCTTCAATGCAATGATATTGCCATTAGTGCTCTTCATGAGGCATTAGATGATAAGACATTTGAGCAAGTAAAGAACATAGAAGTTGCACATGATGCTTGGGCCAAGCTAGAAGAAACATTTGAGGGCACCGAAGGCACAAAGACCGCTAAAGCATATATCTTGCAAGAAAAATTTTCAAGCTTTAAGATGCAAGATGATGAGAGTGTACCGGAGATGTTTCATAGATTGCAAGTCATTGTCAATGAACTCAAGGCACTTGGTGAAGAAGTCAAGGACAACCAATTCTCTATGAAGTTCTTGAGAAGCTTGCCCAAGAGGTTTGATACATTGATCACCGTGCTAGTGAGGACTACATTGAAGGATTCAACTCCTCAACAAATATTTCAAGAAGTAATGACCGATGATTCATATAGAGAAGATGATGAGAAGGATGAGTTGGTCAAGAAGAAGAAGAAGAAGGAAAATGAGAAGAAGGATGATGAGAAGAAGAGGAGTGTGGCATTCAAAGCCACCACATCCAAGAGCAAATCCAAGATTGAATCATCAAGTGATGAAGACTCAAGCTCTTGCGATAGTGATGATATTGATGAGAAGATGGCTCTCTTTGTCAAGCAATTTGGCAAGTTCATGAAGAAGAAAGGCTTTCGTGCAAGAAGAAGAAAGAACTCATCCAAGAAGAATGAGCATACCATGAGATGCTTTAAATGCCATAGCAAGGACCATCTCATTGCAAAGTGTCCTTATGATAGTGATGATGAAGATGCTATCAAGAAGGAAAGGAAGAAGCAAAAGAAGAAGCAAGAAAAGAAGGAGAGCTCTCATAAGAAGAAGAATGATTCTCATGTTGCTACATGGGATAGTGATGATTCCTCAAGTGATGATGAGGATGACAACGAGAGCAAGAAGAAGGGACATGCTAGCATTGCTGTTCAAGAGAAGGTCTCCCTCTTCGACACTCCATCGTGCTTCATGGCTAAGGCCGCTAAGGTATCATCCGATTATGAGAGTGATCATGATAGCGATAGTGATGAAGAAGAATTCACTAAAGATGAACTAATCACTATGCTAGAAGATTGCACTCAACATTTTAAAGAATCTAGAAAGGAGTGCAAGGGCTTGCTTAAGGAAAAGAAAAACCTTATGCAAGAACTTGATGAGCTTAGGGCATCTTATGAGAGTCTAAAGGTAGACCATAAGAAGCTTCAAAAGTCTCACACTAAGCTTGAAGAAGCTCATTCCTCTCTAGTTGAAAAATGTGAAAACATGCCAACTAATGTTGAGAAAGCTAAAACTTGCAACATAGGCATATCTTGTGATATAATTGATGAATCTTGTCATAAGCCTATTATTGTTGCTCCCACTAACCCTTCATGTAGCTCATCTACATCATCCTCATCTAGTAGTGACGGTTTCACTTGTGACTCCACACTAATAGTTGAGAATGAAAATCTCAAGAAGGAGATAAAAGAGCTCAATCACACCTTAGCCAAGGCTTATGGTGGTGAGGACCGCTTGCTTATGTGCTTGGGTAGCCAAAGAGCTTCTCTCTACAAAGAGGGATTGGGCTATAACCCCAAGAAAGGCAAGGCCGCTTTTGCTCCTCACAAGACTCGTTTTGTGAAGAACAATAGTAGCTATTGCAAAAGTTGCAAGCAAATTGGTCACATAGAGCAACATTGCATGAACAAGAAATCCAATGCTAATGTATCCTCAATTAAGTTTGATTCTTTCTACATACTTACCAAGGGTACAAATGGTGTTCATGCTAAGTTCATTGGTGCACCATGGATGGGCTCAAAGAAGAAAGCCATTTGGGTATCAAAGAGCTTGGCCACTAACCTTGGAGGACCCAAACAAGTTTGGGTACCTAAAAAGAATTGATCTTATCTTGTAGGTCAATTACAAAGCCGGAGAAAGGCATTGGGTGCTTGATAGTGGGTGCACTCAACATATGACCGGGGATTCTTGTATGTTCAAATCTATTGATACAAGTCAAAATGGTGGTTTTGATGCTATCACTTTCGGCAACAACAAGAAAGGCAAGGTCAAGGGGCTCGGTAAAATTGCTATCTCAAATGATATGAGCATATCTAATGTATTGCTAGTTGAGAGCTTGGACTTCAATCTTTTGTCGGTGGTACAACTTTGTGATCTTGGCTTCAAGTGCATATTTGGTAGTGATGATGTTGAAGTCATAAGTGTTGATGGATCAAATTTGATATTCAAAGGATTTAGACATAGTAGCTTGTACTTGGTTGACTTCAATGATAGTGAGACACAATTGACATCATGCTTGCTTAGCAAATCTAGTATGGGATGGTTATGGCATAGAAGGCTTGGTCATGTTGGAATGAAACAATTGAACAAACTTTTGAGGCATGACTTAGTTAGAGGCTTGAAAGATGTGACTTTTGAAAAGGATAAACCATGTAGTGCTTGTCAAGCCAGCAAACAAGTTGGAAATACACATCCTAGTAAGAGTGAAATGAGCACATCAAAGGCATTTGAGCTATTGCACATGGACTTGTTTGGGCCAACAACATACACTAGCATTGGTGGCAACAAGTATGGTTTTGTGATTGTTGATGACTACACTAGATACACTTGGGTGTTCTTTCTTTATGACAAGAGTGATGTACATGATCTATTCAAATCTTTTGTCAAGAGAGTGCAAAATGAGTTTGAGACCACCATCAAGAAGATTAGAAGTGACAATGGTAGTGAGTTTAAGAACACGAGAATTGAGGAATTATGTGATGATCTTGGTATTGGATATCAATTCTCTCCAACATACACTCCTCAATCCAATGGTGTAGTTGAAAGAAAGAATAGAACTTTGATTGACATGGCTAGATCAATGCTTAGTGAATACAATGTAAGTCATTCATTTTGGAGTGAAGCTATCAACACGGCTTGCTATTGTAGCAACCGTCTCTATTGCCATGGGAAGCTTGGAAAGACACCATATGAGCTATTGAATGGAAGAAAGCTCAACATTGCATACTTTAGAGTGTTTGGTTGCAAATGCTATATTCTCAAGAAAGGCACTAGATTGAGCAAGTTTGAAAAGAAATATGATGAAGGATTCTTACTTGGTTATTCTACCACAAGCAAAGCATATAGAGTTTGGAATCTCACAAATGGCACCTTGGAAGAAGTTCATGATGTTGAGTTTGATGAAACCCAAGGATCTCAAAATGAAGCTCAAAACCTTGATGATGTGAGAGGAGATCAATTGTCAAATGCAATGAAGTATATGGACATTGGTGACATAAGGCCGAGGCAAGTTGATGATGATGATGATATTCATGTGATCAACCAAAGTGTGCAAATTGATACTAATCAAGCAAGCTCTAGTGGTTCTCTTGATGAAGTGCAAGATCAAGGTCAAGCTAGTGGAAGCAATCAACTCTCAATGCTCCAACCTACTAGTATTGCAAGAGATCATCAATTGGATCAAATCATTGGTGGAATTCAAAGTGGTGTTCAAACTAGATCAAGGCTAGCATCCTTTTGTGAGCATTACTCATTTGTGTCACTTGAAGAACCTAAGAAAATAGAAGATGCTTTGAAGGATTCCGATTGGGTAAATGCAATGCATGAAGAACTAAACAACTTTGCTAGAAATCAAGTTTGGGAACTTGTTGAGAGGCCAAAGAACTACAATGTGATTGGTACCAAATGGGTCTTTAGAAACAAGCAAGATCAAGATGGCATGGTTGTAAGGAACAAAGCAAGATTAGTAGCACAAGGATACACTCAAGTTGAGGGTCTTGACTTTGGAGAGACATATGCACCGGTTGCAAGATTGGAGGCTATTAGAATCTTATTAGCATATGCTTGTGCACACAACATCAAGCTCTATCAAATGGATGTCAAGAGTGCATTTCTCAATGGCTACATCAATGAAGAAGTTTATGTTGAGCAACCTCCCGGTTTTGAAGATGACAAGAAGCCCAACCATGTTTTCAAGCTAAAGAAGGCATTGTATGGTTTGAAGCAAGCACCTAGAGCATGGTATGAGAGGTTGAGGGACTTTCTTCTCTCTAAAGGGTTCAAGATGGGAAAGGTTGATACCACTCTCTTCACCAAGAAAATTGGAAATGACTTGTTTGTGTTGCAAATCTATGTGGATGACATTATCTTTGGATCAACTAACCAAGACTTTTGTGAAGAGTTTGGAAATATGATGGCAAAAGAGTTTGAGATGTCTATGATTGGAGAGCTTAGTTACTTTCTTGGACTTCAAATCAAGCAAATGAAGAATGGCACTTTTGTAAGTCAAGGGAAGTACATCAAGGACATGATCAAGAAGTTTGGATTGCAAGATGCTAAGCCAATGAGTACACCAATGGGCACAAATGATCAATTGGGTATTGATGCTAGTGGCAACATGGTAGATCAAAAGCAATACCGGTCTATAATTGGAAGTTTGCTCTATGTCACCGCTTCTAGGCCGGATGTAATGTTTAGTGTGTGCAAGTGTGCAAGATATCAAGCTTCACCTAGAGAGAGTCACTTGAAAGCAACCAAGAGAATATTGAGATATCTTAAGGGCACTCATGATGTTGGATTATGGTATCCCAAGGGATCTAATTTTGAGTTGATTGGATATTCGGATTCCGACTATGGTGGATGCAAGATTGATAGAATGAGCACAAGTGGAACTTGTCAATTGCTTGGAAGGTCTCTTGTTTCATGGTCATCAAAGAAACAAAATAGTGTTGCACTATCTACCGCCGAGGCCGAATATATTAGTGCCGGAAGTTGTTGTGCACAATTGCTTTGGATGAAGGCCACTTTGAATGACTTTGGAATCAAATTCAAGAATGTGCCATTGTTTTGTGACAATGAGAGTGCTATCAAGATGACACAAAATCCGGTTCAACATTCAAGAACCAAGCACATTGATATAAGGCATCACTTCATAAGAGACCATCAACAAAAGGGTGATATTAGCATTGAGAGCATTGGCACCGAAGATCAACTAGCCGACATATTCACAAAGTCACTTGATGAGAAAAGGTTTTACAAGTTGAAGAATGAATTGAACATACTTGACTTCTCCAACTTGAAATGAGTGCAACCCCACATTCTTATATGACATGCCTCTCCTCCAACATAGCAAGGTAAAGTTGTTTGGCATATCATCCATACTTTGCTAAGGACATGTTTAGAACATATAGACATATTTGCATGACAAATAGGCTCATTCATGAAAATCAAATGAGTTTAATGTATATATGGTACCACTATTGCTTCTATGTTTTGATTGATCTAGTGGTAGCATATGACATGTTTGTGAGCTTGCAAACCTAGTGTTGAATCTAGAAAATGAGCTCATGATGTGTAATTCAACATGGTCAAGATAACCCTTATACTTCATGAGGTGTGAAGAAGCTTGTCCTTGGTTCAAACCGAATTACATATTCTAGGCAAGTGATCTAGATTGAACCATAATTTGGACTCCCTCATATTAATTGACTTAACTCTCACTAAAATTGGCACCTTTTTGGTGATTGTTGACAAAGGGGGAGAGAAAAGTCACAAAGATAGAAAAGTCACAAAGATAAAAAAGTTAAGTTACTAAGGGGGAGGGAAAAGCAAAAGATATGACATTGAAAAGGGATCAATTAAAATTGAGCACACAAGTAGGGGGAGCAAGCTCATGAATTATTTGTTGCATTTGTATGTGCATTAACATGATGTATTGTTGCACTGCAAAGTTTATATTCATATTCATGTTTGTATGGTGATTGTTAGAAATAGAACTTGAATGATGATCTGTTAAGAGTAGCTTTACAAGTAGTATCTAGACACCTTTGCTTTTAATGTTGATCTCACGAGGTATTTTAGTGTTTGTGATCTTTATAAGTGATGAATTACAAGTGGTGTCTAGCTACATTGATGCTAAGGATGGTATATAAAGGCAACTCCGATTGGTATCACGCTCCAAAGGTCCATTCTATATACCTTAGCATCAATTTGATAGTAGTAACTCTCCCAAAATTCAAATCCATACATATGTGCACAATTGAACCAAACTCATGGAAGCACATATGTAGGGGGAGCTAATACTATCGAAATTGAAAATTGATTTCACTTCATATCTTTGTGATGGTTGTCATCAATTACCAAAAAGGGGGAGATTGAAAGCCCAAGTTTGGTTTTGGTAATTAATGACACCAAGTTGCTAATGCTATTGTATCAAGTGTGATTAAGCTAGGCATAAGCAACATGTGATGGAGGTGGAAATGGCATGGAGAGATGGCCACAAGACCACATGATTTGGTGCATGAAATGATGAGCAAGATCATGGTGGAGACGCACATAATATGATGGACATGATAATCAAGTGAAAGAGAAGGATCTAAGAGCGCAAGGCAAAGGTATAACCGTAGGATTTTCCTTTTGCCGGTCTAAGATGAGTAGAGAAGTGATTGACCGGATTTAGGATACATAGCCGACTATCAAGAGGGGCAATCACGGTTAGCTCGGGAATCAAGTGCCACTAGATCAATGTCTTGAGCATATGCATTAGGATCTAGTTGAGAGCTAACATAACGCCTTGGAAAATGTTTGTGAAATGCTAACACACATGCACATTGTGGTGTACACTTGGTGGTGTTAGCACATTTACGAAGGCGGTGGTGTTTGAGCGGTAGTAAGGGGTTTGGGGTTCGCTCTCATTTTCTAGCAAATGAAATGCCTATTTTCTATTGCGCCGGAGTCGAGAAAAGGTGGCGAAAGTCCGAATTGTTTTTCACTGAAAAACGACGATCGGACGCTACACCGGACGCGGTCACGGTTTGACCGGACGCGTCCGGTCAGTTCAACGTGGCACGGACACTAGGGTTTGTGACCGGACGCTGGTCTGGCCTGACCAGCGCGTCTGGTCAGTTCACCTGAGCGCAGAAGTAGAGCGTGTGACCGGCGCGTCCGGTCCCTCACGGAACCAGAGCGTCCGGTCAGACGTCCAGAGGGGCAGAGCGCAGCGGAGTGCCGATCGGACGCGCGGCACGTCCGGTCACGTGCGATCGGACGCGTCCGGTCTCGACGGGAGCTTACTGGAACGCGATCGGACGCTGGCACTGTCGCGTCCGGTCAAACGGTTGAGCGCGTCCGGTCACGGCAACGGCTAGTTCTGACGCGCACTGTTTTCGCTTGTCGTGTAGTGACCGGACGCGTCCGGTCACCCTGACCAGAGCGTCCGGTCAGCGCGTTTTTTGCTGCGTCGTCCGTAACGGCTAGCTGCGTACCCCTTCGTTATAAATAGAAGATGTCCGGGATTTGAGGGCAACTCTTGCACATTTTGAGACCTAGAGACATCCTTTGAGCTAGAGAACAACCCCTCCACTCATCTCTTTGCATAGTTGCACATCTTGAGGGAGATTGAGTGAGATTCAAGTGCATTGCTTGAGAGTTGCATTCTAGAGGCACTTGATCTTCGAGTTGCTGCGGATTTCTTGTTACTCTTCCGTGTTTCCCGACACGGTAAACGGCTTGGAGCAGCGGAGGTGATTGAGCTCGCAATTAGAGATTGTTGGAGCCCTCACCAAGTGTTGTAAGGGGTTCTTGATCCTTCCCCGCGGGAGTTCGCGAATTGGATACTCTAGTGGAGCTCGTGGCTTGGAGGATCCCCATCTTGTGTGCGGTTGTGCGGTGCCCGCCGAGGGCTCGACTCTTGATAGTCGATTAGCTCACGAACCGACAAGTGGGTGTATCGCCACAACGGGGAGTAGCTTGCCGGGAAGCAAGTGAACCTCGGGATAAATTCTTATGTCATTCTCTTCCCGAGAATTTCTCTTCCCGAGGACATCCTTTGAGCTAGAGAACAACCCCTCCACTCATCTCTTTGCATAGTTGCACATCTTGAGGGAGATTGAGTGAGATTCAAGTGCATTGCTTGAGAGTTGCATTCTAGAGGCACTTGATCTTCGAGTTGCTGCGGATTTCTTGTTACTCTTCCGTGTTTCCCGACACGGTAGACGGCTTGGAGCAGCGGAGGTGATTGAGCTCGCAATTGGAGATTGTTGGAGCCCTCACCAAGTGTTGTAAGGGGTTCTTGATCCTTCCCCGCGGGAGTTCGCGAATTGGATACTCTAGTGGAGCTCGTGGCTTGGAGGATCCCCATCTTGTGTGCGGTTGTGCGGTGCCCGCCGAGGGCTCGACTCTTGATAGTCGATTAGCTCGCGAACCGACAAGTGGGTGTATCGCCACAACGGGGAGTAGCTTGCCGGGAAGCAAGTGAACCTCGGGATAAATTCTTGTGTCATTCTCTTCCCGAGGATTTCTCTTGTGTGATTGATTGATTGGTACTTCTCATCTCTACACGGCGGTATAATCACTCGAAGCTCTTCTCTCGTATTACATCTTGTATCTAGCTTGTTGTTGTTGTTGTGTTTAGTGGATAGCCTTTACTAGACTTGTGTAGGTGGCTTGCTTAATTAGTTAGAGCTAGTGCATTTTGCTCCGCCACCTTTTGTACTAACTTGTGGTTAAGTAATTCTTGTAGAAGTTTTAATTAGGCTATTCACCCCCCCTCTAGCCTATTTGGACCTTACACTCTTGGTGTTTTCCGACACCTAGACGGCTTTGAGCAGTGGAGGAGCTTTGGCACGAGTTGGCGATTGTTCGTGGCCATCTCCCGGTGATTGTGAGGGGTCTTGTACCTTCCCCAGTGGAGAGCCAAAAGGTAACTCTAGTAAATTATTCGTGTCATTGAGTTACCTCACTTGTGGGTAGGTTCTTGCGGTGCCCAAGTGTTGGGCTAGGTTTGTGAAACACCTATTAGTCGCCGAACCACCAAGTGTTGGTCGACACAACGAGGACGTAGCTTGCCGGCAAGTAAGTGAACCTCGGGATAAATCTTGGTGTCATCTCTCTTGGTATTCATATTGTGATTGATCTTCTCTTGCCATGAGCGGTATATTCACCTTACTCATCTCCCTTGTACTACATTGTTTCATACTTGTTGTAGTTTGAGTACAGTAGCTCTCTTGCTAGTTGGTTGAGTAACTTGTTTAGCCTCTTGTTAGTTGTTAGCTAGCTCAACTAGAGTAAGAGCAGTGACATAGCCTTTGTGTGTGCCTAGAGATTGTAAAGAACTAGAATTGTGGTATAGGTGGCTTGCAACCTTTGTAGATCTAGAGTAAAAATTGCATTTCGCCATTTAGGTTACTAACCATTTGCTCTAGTGAACTTGTAGAGATTTTTTTATAGGCTAGTCACCCCACCTCTAGCCATTTAGAACCTTTCAACAGTGATACGGATAGTATTAGGGCTAAGTTTCTCTAGCAGGGGGCTGAGGAGAAATTTAGGTATCACATGGCTAAGTGGGAGATGGTCTGCAGGCCTAAGGACCAAGGAGGTCTGGGCATTATAAATATCAAAATTATGAATAAGAGCCTTTTGGTTAAATGGATTTGGAAAATTTTCCAACATCCTGATGAACTACGGTTCAAAATTCTGAAAGCTAAATATCTAGTGAAATGGCTTCTTTGACTGCAGAGTGATAGGGGGTCACAATTTTGGAGAGGGTTACACAAGGTAAAGCATCGTTTCAAATGGGGGGTTGTTCTCAAAGTGGGAGATGGTAGGTTATGAAGATTTTGGGAGGACTGTTGGATCCAAGATGTTCCATTAAAAATTCTTTATAATGATCTGTACAAACTGATCAGGGATCCCTACTGCTATGTTAGTGATTGTTGGTAGGAGGGTTCCTAGGGTTTAGACTTCAAAAGATGCCTTCAATCCAGGAACATAAAAGTTGGCTAGGGATGCTACATGCTTAATGACTGCCTTAACTGACAATAGAGCTGACTGTGTTCAGTGGGCTCTTGATAAGAAGAAACATTTTACCACCAAATCTCTATACATATTTTTGACTGATAGGGGTGTCAATAGTAGGGTAACTGGTTTTATTTGGAAGAGCAAGGTTCCTCTGAAAATCAAAATTTTCCTTTAGCAGTTGCTAAATAGTAAACTTCGAGTTGCTGTTAACCTTGCCAAAAAGGGATGGAAATGATCTATTTTATGTTGCCTCTGTGGATGTTTGGAAAATTTTCAGTACTACAAAAAGCTAATCACTGACGGCTCCAGAACCCCCATTACCGACAGTTTTGGCCCCTGTTGGTGTAATTCAATGATGATCGGCGACCTTTATCTCCGCTGGTTGTGCGCCAGCGGTGACGGTATGTTACCACCATCGGTTCGACGTGCCATTTGGTGGCGACAATACGTTACCACCGCTGGCCCGGCGTACCGTTCGGCAGTGATGATATGTCCATTGACGCCGGCCCGGCGTACCGTCCGGCGGTGATGATGCGTCCATCTACGCCGGCCCGGTGTACCATCCGGCGGTGATGAGGCACCCATGTGGCGTGCTCACAAATAGCGAGAGAGAGGAACAATGGGCCGACCGTGCAGGAGGTGGCAGCGGCTGGCCGGCCTTATTAGGGCTTCAGTCCAGACGAAGGGTCTGGATTCAATACGCACTAATGGGCGTCCATCTTGGCACCGGCGGTAATCAATGGTTGCTTCATCGCCGGATCTTACTGCGCACATGTCCATCTTGGCACCGGCGGTAATCAATGGTTGCTTCACCGCCGGATCATACGGTAATCCGATGGTGATAACTTGCTTCACTACTGGATCTTACTGTAGTGCACGCGTCCATCTTGGCACCAGTGGTAAAAAACTAATTTCTCTACTTGTTTCTTGGGCATCGGACACAGAACGAGTAGCTGGTGGTGAAAACCCTTTTACCGCTGGTTCGGTGGACGACACGGCGGTGAAGGTTGACGTTGTGTTCACCGCCGGATCATATGCTGGGCCGGCGGTGAAACCGGTAATCACCTCCGGCTATTCGAATAGGAGGGGTCCCGAGGTAACGAACCGGCGGTGATACGTATCACCGCTGGTTATCTCAAAACCGTTGGTGAAGGTCCCAGCAGTGAATAGACTTTCTGTAGTAGTCATTGATCATATCTTTTTTAAATGTCACTTGGCAAAGGTAGTCTGGGAAATCATCTCTGAAGTGTTTCACTTGACATCTTACCCTATGTCATGGGATGAGTTCTGTAGTTCTTGGTTAAGGGGCAAGGGGCCCTTCCGAATCAGGTTGATCATTTTCATATTTTCAGGTTTTGCTTGGGCACTCTGGACTTCCAGAAATAAGATTGCTATTGAAAAAAGTCCCCAAAGGCTCCAGCTGACGTTGTCTACATTGCCTTATCGCAGATACAGAAATGAGGGCGCCAATCTTAGGGAGAAAGACCAAGATCGTGTCTTGAAGATAAAGGACTCAATCACAAGTTGGATGAAGAACTTCAAGCCTAGCAATGTCTTCCTGTCGGATGCAGTTGAAATCTAGTTCTGTAATAGGCTTTGAAGAATGATGTTGCGTTTTAAACTTTTGTGAACTGGTAACCCAGTTTATGTACATGTTACGTTGCTTTCTAAAAAGCAGAGGTCTAACCTTTTTTTTAAAAAAAATTTCTTGTATATATTTGGTTAAAGTTAAAAGTCATATGACTCCTCGAAAAACAAAAATGACATTTATTTTGGGACGGCAGGAGTAGAGCGTAGGTGCAAAACTTATTTAGTTTGCCACCACATATTTGGTGATCTTATTGCTGATATAGCACATCTCTCATCATTTTGGGCCCTTGCATAATTTCATGCTAATGTTTACTAATTTATCTTTGTTTGTTGGTATACTTTTAGATGGTATAAGTCAACGGCAGAGAGAACAACATTTAGACGGCTTAACTGACTAGAAATGATGTCACATTGGTTGAATGTCCTGTATGTGTTATGGTTTAGGTTATTAGCATTCAAACAATGTTCGGTAGTGTTATTTGCATACAAAACAAAGATCTACGTTGACTATATTTTATCATAAAAAACCATTAACATGTGGAGGAGTCTACACGCCAGGTTTACATTTTTGTCAAATTCTGGTCTTCGTCATTTTGTCACTGCCGATTTTGTCGTGAGCTAAACATCATTATTCCAAACAATTTTTTCGCCCTAACAATAGCGATAATAATATGTCACGGGCTTCCGTCCCGTGACTCCCTCCGGACGCGGCTCATCCTCATCCATTCATCCACGGACTCATCCTCATCCACTCATCCGCGTACCCCGTCCGCTCTGTGTTGCGCGCCCCCTGCTCGCGGGACGGACTCCGCTCGCCCGCGCCATCCCCGCTCGTAGGACAGACTCCGCCTGTGCTGCCCCTGTCCGCGCCGCCCACCTACCGTTCGGACTCACGCCTCCCGTCGCGGCCGCACTCCATCCGCCTGCCGCGGCCATTGCCGAGGTCCGTACCGCCGACGATCTCCGCATCGGCGACCTCCGTGCACTCCATGGCATCGACATACTCCGTGCCAGCGTTGAGCTCTACAAGGATGAGCTTCATTTGTCCAAGCAGCAAGGTGACATTACGCTGAAAGCACATGTTGCAAGTATATGTTTTTAGAGTTTCAGTTGTTTCAGAGGTATGTTGCAAGGATTTCGTATGGATGTTGCATTTGTTGCAATAGTTGTACACTTATGTTGCAAACGTCTGTTCCGAATGTTTCATCTGTTTTTTAGAAGTATGTTGCAAGTGTGTTTATCTGGATATTGCATATGTATCACACATATGTTGCAAGTGTGTTGTGTACATGTTGCAATGGTTTTCAAGTGTTTCATGTGTCTTTTTGCAAGTGTTTCCGACGCATATTTTAAATGTTTCATCTGTCTTCTGACGTATGTTGCAAATATTTCATCCGGATGTTTCAAAAATAGATTGAGTGTTGCATATATTGCAACGACGCCGGTGGTCGGTGGATAGCGGTCTACCATGATTTTTTTTTATTTTTAACCTTTTTAATACAATTTATAAAACTAACACGATTTACTTTTTTTTAAAAACTAATTTGTTTGGCATCAGAGTGGTTTGCCACGCCAGGGAAACAGGCGCGGCCAAACAGGTTAGTTTTAAAAAATAATTGTGTTAGTTTTATAAATAGTATTAAAAATAGATTAAAAATAAAAATTATCCCTATTGGGCTTGGGCTCCTGCCTTGCACGGCGTGCCTCGCCCTTTCCTCTTCCTCCCCTCCCTTCCCTTTCATTTATCTCGCCGTTCGAGCTTGGCGGGGAAACCCTACCCAGCGAGCACACAGACGCCCGCGGAGGTGGTACCCTCTGGTGGGCCAACGGCGGCGCGATGCTCGCATGGTGGCCCCGGAGCAAGCTTAGGTTCGCGCCGTCCACTCTCTACGCGCCGGAAACAAGAGCAGACAGGTGCTAGTAACGCCCAGCCATGAATATTTGGTCACGCTCGTTTGGTGTAGCCAAACAACTTCCATTTGCACCAAGTGTCAACCAAACTTATTATTATTATTATTTTGGAGAACAAGTGTCAACCAAACTTAGGGAGCGTTGGTTTTTCACCCAGAGATCAAAACGGGTTAGTTTTCATTCTGCTAAACCCTACCAATCCGCTCCAGAACAGTTTTCCCGTATGATAATTCAACATAGGGTGTGTTCACTTCCCATGCAAATTCAAAATATTTCCTTTTCCACCCATCACATCGAATCTTTGGACGCATACATGGAGCATTAAATATAGGTAAAAATGATAATTAATTACATAGTTTTCTTGTAAATGTCGAGACGAATCTTTTGAGCCTAGTTAGTCCATCGTTGGATAAATTTTGCCAAATAACAACGAAAGTTGCTACAGTAACTTTTCACCCACTTTTCACCAACTGAACACACGCATAATCAGCTTATGGTGTCCACCACATCAAAAAGACTACACGAGCATGTCTGGCTCACTTGTGATCTATTTTGCTTTAGAATGTCTATACCTCGTATTTGCAATACTTACAACATAAAACACAAGTCCTTTTACAATTACACAGCCCCCAGCCCACTCAAACATATCAAATTTGCCAGGAGGGAGACCCAGCACATTCATAATAGCACAATTGCAACTTACAGAGAAGCATATCTACAAGATTACAAGGTACCATCTTTTTTTGTAGTCAGGGTTTAGAGGGAATAATCTAAAAACGTGTTTCAGAGAAGGACAAACTCGCTAGCACTTGTACGTTTCTACTTCCAAAACTTTCAGCACGAGCTTCACCTCTTGACTGAAATGCTATCCATAAAAGAAATGTGTATGGCTTCAGTCACCGAACTGACTACAATCAGAGACCACTTCAGACATTCCTTCCTTTAATAGCTTTTCTAGCCACCAAAATGCACAAGGGATCAAGAAAGCATCTCAACATGGTGTGGGTGGCATAAACTGTCAATGGCGTGGATCAGTTTCCTCCGTGGACCTACAGCAACAAGGCCCATATCTTTCAGCTGTTTCATAGTAAGAGAGGCAAGCTGATACATCCCCAGCTTTTCAGTGTCCAATATGTTAACAAACCATCCAAGACCACAACCGAAAAGCCAATTCCTCAGCCCGCCAAACCCAGCAACCTGTCTCTCAAGAAGCTGGGCTCGAATTATCTTACTCGCAACAGGTGAAGATATAAGTGGCATCCTTGGCTTACCCATGCTTCCAAAGAAACTTGTCGCCTTCCCAATTTCTTGATGAAACAATTCTTGAACAGCATGATCCTTAGTCCATTCTGTTTTTGCAACAGGGACAGCAGAACTGTGTGGTAATTTATCACCTGTCATAATTGGAACATCCTCATGGACTATACTGCCATGCACTGGAGGGGAGTCCTGACATTTCTTGGCTGCCAACTTCTCGGGGTGCTTCTTTCTGGCAGCATCGCAGTCTCTCTTGCTCCTAGTTATGCAAGACTGCTTAGAACTTACTGTGGGCATATTTGATTGAGGATTTGCAGTAATAGGTGATTGTGGAGGAATTAATATGGTGATACGCTGTTTCTTGACTATTACCCAATCATCATCCCCATAAATGCAGTCCCTTGAACATATAGGATCAGCGGAAACCTCTGGATATGGTTTCTCATCACGAACATGAGACATGGCTAGTGAAGTGTTCATAAACAGTTTTTATGCACACAATACAAAACCTCCTTGGTGCTTAGAGAAGTACCTAATAAGATTAAGAAAGAAGCAAATGATCATTCATATTTTCATATACTGTGCAGAAATAAATGTAGAACAATAACAATTAACAAAAGCTATCTAGTGGAACTTAGCTATATATGCACAAAGTATGAAAAAACTTACTTAGGACAGAAAGGAGGGAAGATCAAATGTAACAATATAACCTTGTCATTCAGAACACAAACATGTAGCCAAGACAAGAACAGGAATAGCATGAACCAAGATATACAGTTTTGCTAGACTATAGCAAGCACATATTTTGATTGGCTCCAGTATATAGCATAAACCCTCCAATTTCTTCAACTTTCAACAAAATATAAATAAGCCTATATCTAATCAGTAAACTGTTCATTATTCATAGCCATCAAATCCATTTGCACTTGACATATCGTTAACACTCTTACTACCATAGTGTTTCATTGCTTGCAATGGTAAAATCAATGCAATAAAACTCAGTTCACAGATGTAACAATGTTATGAGCGACAATCAACAAAAAGCATGAAACAAGGAGGTCCACCCTATCTAACACTCTACAAGCTCTAGGTTAAAAAGGTAAATTAACAAGTACCAGAAATGCAGGTACAAAAAGAAGCATGGAAAGCAATGAAGAACACACTGCTAGGTGCTAGCTTACTAGGCATGGTAGTTTCGACCATGATAACAGAATTAGTAAAATTACTTCTCTCCACTTCTCAGTTACAAGAAAAAAAACAAAAGGCACTTATATCATAAATTACAAGAAGAAACAAATCAAATATCAAACATTGAAAACAAATTATAGCATGAGGATGCTGCCACTTGTCATGTTGTTGTATCTAGTTAATTGAACATCCAAGGATCAAATTCTAAGATACAACTCTTCTGCTGCTATATGAATAAAGAGAAAACACAAAGTAGTGAACCTAAGCCGTCCAGCCTCACCCAAATTGACTGGCATACCTACATAAACAATTAAACACAAGGTTCCAAAGGCACTAGGCAGGCGCCAGGCCACTGATTGGCGCCTAGGACGCATAAGTGGAGATTAAACGCGTAGCATTTGTGCCTTTTCTTTTTCTTTTGGTTGTCGGGATGTCTTCAAGTGCATCATTGCATCACAGATTCAGTCCAGCCTTGTTACAACAAAAGGGCCAGCAGGCCAGCAGCGGTATCTCCCTTGGCCCAGAAGATATTAAGGGGCCCAGGCCCATTAAAAACCCTACACCCCAATTATCCATGCCCATTCTGTTTCCCTTCCTGTCTCCCTCCCAGCGTGCACACATCCGCCGCACGCCCACACAGCCAGCCGCACTTCACATACTGCAAGGTCTGGGATTGCCGGACTCAGGTGGCCCAGGCCTCTTGATAGCACGTACCATGGAGGCGAGCGTGGGGTGGCAGTTACTTGAGGAGTTGGTGCTCAAGATTCTCCTTGCTGCTGGCACCAATGCAAGATGTGGAGATGGCGGCTGCAGCCACGGCACAAGAACATATTATTTCTTCGCGTGCTGCTGCCTACCGCACTCACACATGCTCCTGCCGCTCACCTGTGCACGCGCTAGCTTGCCATCATCCCAAATTCCCATGATTCCACGCCACTGGTCGGCGTTTAATTGGATGCCTATGGCCAAGGTGAGGCGCTAAGGGCTCCATTTCGCGCTTAAATGTGCCTAGGAGAGCACTTAGTTGTGTTTTTTTAACACTGATTAAACATATGCAATTGGATCCAAGTGAAAGAGAGCAGTTTAATAAGGTAAGAAGCAACCGAGTCTGAAGAACACTGAGCAGCAGCCATAGATCCAAGAGGAGTATAAGGCTTAATGAAGTCATCAACTATATATAACATGGCATCATGGTAGCTGAAATCTTGCCCTGTGGCGAGCAAACCCTTAATGAAGAGGGTGCATTAGGAAGGCTTAGTGTGCATGCTAGAAACAGCAGGCAGCACAAAAGTTGGGATGGGAGGTGAAAGGATAGCACAGGAACACAGAGGCCAGCTAGGTCAGGTGATGGGAGAGGTGGGCAGGTGGCAGAACATGATGGCAGAGAAAGGGCAAGCAGCTGAGAATGCATTTGAACTTCCACTAGGGTTATACTACCACATATCATTGCAGTGGCTGCTATTTGACCAGTGGTGGGAAGTTAACAAAGGATTTTTCTTTGTGTTGCATAAGCAGTGTACTGGGAAAAAAAATACTCCCTATGTTCCAAATTGTAGTTTACTTTGGATTTGTCCTAAGTCAAACTTCAACATTAACCAAGTTCGTAATTTCACCAACATTTGTAACATAAAATTTGTTTCATTAGATTCTTTATACTCCCTCCGTTCCAAATTGTAAGTCGTTCTGTTTTTTCTAGATACATAGTTTTTGCTATGCACCTAAATATACATTATGTCTATGTATCTAGAAAAGCTTGAACGACTTGCAATTTGGAACAGAGGGAGTAAAATATATTTTGATAGACAAAGACAAAGTCAACTATAATTTGCAACAGAGGGAGTACCTGAAAACAACAAACTTTCATCTTAGTATGGATTATGGAATACTATAGACAAACTTGATCCAGTCAGTTCAATTTTTCGACTAATTATGTTTCACTTGGGATTACCGTGAGTCTAAAATCCAGAGTCAGAGAATTGATTTTACAAGTTACTATGACAGAAAAGGTCCACTTCTAATGTTATGTTGAACACATATAGAGAATAAGCATGACGATGATGTTCAACCATGTTGTCCACATTTCTGTCAGATCTTTAACTATCGAGTGCACTGGTCGGTCAATGTAGGCCACCTAAATCAAACACTCAATTTCTAGAGGCTCTCATCACATCTCTGTTGACAAATTCCATTACTTCGTGCAAAGAAAGACCAGTGGTGTCCTAAGTCCTAACTCATTGAGGGTACATGCTAAGGTCCAGTAAACACGAGAGGTACGGAATTAACTGGGGAGAAAGAGACTGATGTCCCAAATTCACAGAAGCGTATAGCTGCCCAAAACAAAATGAAAAGAAAAAAAGACTATCCATTTCTCAGCCCGGCCACAAAGGATAAGTGATGGTGGGGTTGGATCCCTGGTGACGAGAGAAGCATGCCTCTACCTATTTTGCTTCGTTCGCTTGGGCAGTGGCAGGCCCAGGATTTTGAGGTTGGCTGGTTGGGCATTCAAAATATGAATGGGTTTAAAAAAAATGACAAACTAAAGTTGTAAACTACTCCCTCCGTCCCACAAATAATTGCACGTTTTTGACTTCTACACTTCGTGTTTGACCGTTCGTCTTATTTAAAAAAATTTAATAAATATTATTTGTTTTGTTACGACTTATTCAATCATTAGAGATATTTTCATAATGTTTTATTTCTTTTATTATTTGCACAAAAAATTTAAATAAGACGAACGGTCAAACAAGAAATGTAGAAGTCAAAAATGTGCAATTATTTGTGGGACGGAGGGAGTACAACATAAGTATAATTGCATAATACATAGCAGATATAACACATAATATATAGCAGATGCAACTGTGATGAAATTGGTGGTTGCGAGCAACAATTCTAATCAATGTTATTGATGCGATCTTGATGTCTAGTTTAATCAGCAGGATTGAGCATGTATTATTCTGATGATTTCTTAAGCGTGTATCACATGGATTAATAATTGTTAGCCGTTACTGATGGTCTTTTGCCCTTGTTCAGCGAATCAAAGCTTGGCCTTTCCAATCATTTTCACCATTGGATGACAGACTGTCTATTGTGTCCATAGTTCTCAAGGCGTCGCCTAGGCGTCCAGGCACTCCCCCATCGCCTTGCAGAATGGGCGCCTAGGCGGGCAAGGCGGGCGCCTAGGCGAGCAAGGCGGGCGCCTAGGCGTCTAGGAATTGTTTCTGCCCCTGTTATTATAGTTTTTTTTTTGGTATTCTTACCTTGCTTTATGATTAATCGCAGTATGGGAGGTTTAAGAGGACAAGGCGGTGGTACATCGCCGTGCCTCGCCTTTACGCGTTAAGAACTATGATTGTGTCATTATCTGACTCGCTTCAAACCATTTGCAGTAAGCGTGGAAACGTGCACCTCCACTTCCTCTGTGAACTGTTCCGACAACAATGGTGATCAACAATAGTTGCCAACTTGCCATTGCCATATTGGCGATCAAGATTCGTTTTTCAGTGAAAGATCTTGGTAATTGTCACAACAAAATGGTTAGTTCCAGGAAGTTATGTCTCTACCCGTATATTCCTGACTCTAGTCTTACTCTGCCTTTGCCCTTATATTCATTACCATAGTTGCAATATTGAAGCGGTTTCAAAAAATCGAGTACGGATCTAATATCAGTAGATGGGAAGCCAATCGAATACTGATGCAGTTGGTGCTGCAATCGATCAGAGACTCAAAGAGTATTCAGACCTGCTCGGCTGCTCCTGTTCCGTTTTCGCTGCTCGGCGATCTGGCCTCCTCTCGGTGGGACAGTGGCTCGGTGTCGCACTGCCGCGTGGGCCGCGCCAGCCTCCAGCCGCGGAGCCGCCGCCGGCCTCAGTGGCTGCTGCGGCGCTGCCCCGGCCGCGGACCGCCCAGCCGCTGGCCGCAGACCGCAGGTGCGCGGCGTGGCAGCCGCCAAAGCCAAGCCGAGAGGAGAGCTGCCAGTCCGCCGCCGCCGCCTCGAACGGACAGAGGGTTTGGATCGCAGGAACGGGAGTCGGGAGGGGGAGATTGGGAGAAGCGCCGTCACGCCGAGCGGACGGAATCACGCACGCGCAGCGCACGAGCGCAGCGGCACGTGGACTGTCGAGCGGACTGCGGACGGGGGAGTTGGAGAAGTAACGGGCGTGTGTGTATAGTTGGGCCGACCGAGATGGATGGGAGAGGAAGAGACTGCTCCCGCTGTCCCAAATTACATGTCTTTTTTTTTTTCTGTGCTATAAATTTGACTTGATTTATAGAAAACATGTGCAATATTTGTATCTCTAAATAAATTTATTAGAAAACTAGATTCAAAAATCTTTTCAATAATACCAATCATGTACCATAAATATTAGTATTTTTAATATATATTTTGTTAAAGTTGTTTATCGAGAAACAAAAACGATAGATATTTTAGAACGAAGGAGTACTATTTTGGGCTCAATTCGGTATTTAGCTCTGTTTTCATTTTTAATACTTGCTAGGAAGCGGGCATATGGCCGGCTGGACGCAACTTTGGTGAGTCGCGCGACACCAGCCCAAGACTCTCCTCTTCCGTTTTTGAATAAAAAAAAATCAGCTATTTCAAAAAAAAAAGAATCAGTTCGTCCATGTACTCGCTCCTATCCGCTCATTTGCTTCTATCCACTCGGCTGCTGCCCAGCTAGGCGCAGTACGCGACCGCCTCCAAGGCGCAGCGCTCGACTGCCGACCCTGCCAGGCCACTTCGGCACACCGCCGCCTCCGTCCCCTGCGGTGCCAAGCCTGCCCTCCGTCGCGCCCAGGGTGCGCTGGCCCAGGCTATGGAGTGGTGCTTGCCCAAGGGTGTTTGCACGCCTCGCGCAGGTGCTCACCCAGGCCGCCGAGCAAGTCCTCGCCTAGAGGCACACCGACAAGCTCCATGCGCCGCGGCGGCGTCGAGCTCCGTGATTCGTCCAAGCAACAAGCTGACATTGCACGCAAGAAACGCATGTTGCAAGAGTATGTTTTAAAGTGTTTCAGATGTTTTATTTGGATGTTGAGAGTGTTTCATTTGAATGCTACAAAAGTATGTTGCAATGGTTGTACATGTATGTTGCAAGCTTTTGTTCCCAACGTTTCAACGTAGGTTGCAAGTGTGTTTATCTGAATGTTGTATGTGTTTTATCTGGATGTTGCATATATTATGTAAAGGCTTTTTTAAGCGTTTTTTTGGTGTTTCTACAAGTGTTTCTGACGTACGTTACAAGTGTTTCAACCTTTTCGAACGTATGTTCCAAATATTTTCATTTGGATGTTTCAAAAGTGGATCGGATGTTGCATCACTCTTCTTGCCTTCTGCTGCCTCACCTCGGTTCTCCTCCTCTTCTCAATGCTGGTGATGTTCAAGCGACGTAGGGACAGGCGGCGTGGGTGGGGCGAGTCATTCGAGTGGTGTAAAATCCGAGCGGGTGGGGCGTACGGAATGGAGCAGGCGTGGGGCATGGGGAGCAGCGTCTGGACGCAGGCCTCGCATCGGGCGTCCGGACGCTAGTCATTCCTATACATGCATATAAATGCATAAATATACTATACATACAAATTTCTTTCCACACCGGTGAAAATCGAATTTCATTATGTAAGTAACAAAATTACAAAGTTTGGTACGCAACGTTCCTGCAACCCCAATACCGTAGAATGCATCCCTGATACTGATCACCCAGGGATCAGACATCCAGGGAAAAAACGCCTTGACGATTATGACCTACCAACGTAAGACAACAAAAGAAACTAACGGGGTTTCCATTACATGGCCCTCGGCCTCAGCAGCACACAGACTGAGCAAAAACTGACCAACCAAAGAACTAACACCGGGTTCCAGAACATGGCCCACAGCCTCAATAGCACTCAGGCTGAGCAAACTTGAGGCTGTGGGATGAAGTTTTCATCCACATCTATCACATTGCAAAGCACATTTGTGTCATCCATAGCTCCTAGTGGCCCTGTGGACATATGTGAATGGCATGTCGAAATCACAAAGTGCAATCTTTACAGTGTGCATATGATCATCTATTATCTTTTATCATCCTATCAATTGTAGGAAATTTGGGACTTTTTTCTAATGATGAAATATTTTACCATAGCCATCAGAGAGTTAATAACCTCTTCAAATTTACCACTACACTCGTTATTGAATCGATTTTGACATATCTGACTCATTTCCCCCACATGTATAAGAATATTCCAAGACTGTCATAGGTACTGCTCATGTGCAAGGATGGTAGTAACTCAAACCTTCGTACCAATAAACGATGAAGGTCAAAGAATATTTCAGTGCTCATACAGAGTTGACTAAGGCTTTCACCCAGAGTGCACAGTGTTTTTAGCAACCATCCCATGCCACTAGTGTTTGATGTCCTTTTTGGGTTTTTATCAAGGAATGGAACAAAATATACTTGGGCAAGCTATGGGTCACCTAAGACAATATTGAAAAAAAATCCTCGCTCTCATCATTAGAATAATCACCCAAGTATATCTTGATCTATTCCTTGATAAAAAAAAATTCCACAAAGGATGTCAAACGCTAGTGGCATGGGTTATTTTCTACAAACATTGACACTCTTGGTGAAAGCCATAGTCGACTTCGTATGAGCACCAAAATATTCCTTGATGTTCATGGTTTATTGGTACAAAGGTATGAGTTACAGCCATCCTTGCACATGAGCACCTATGAGAGTCTAGGAACTTTCTTATTCATATGTGGGGGAAATGAGTTGGACAAAAGTGGTCAAAACAGATTTAGGCACTCTGGTTAAACCATTTGTAGGAAATTTGAAAAGGTTCTTAACTCTTTCATGGCTATGGAAAAAGATTTCATTAGGCCAAAAAGTCCCAACTTTCCTACAGTTCAAATTAAGTAGAAGAATAACATATGATAGATGAGCATATCCACATTTCAAAGATTGTATGGGATGTTTCAATGGCACTCATATTCATGTTTCTCTTCCACCCGACGAGCAAGTGTGGTATATTGGGAAATCGATGATAGCCACTCAAAATATTTTAACAGTTTATGATTTGAACATGTGGTTCACATGTGTCCATGGGGCAGCTTGGAGCTATGCATGACATAAGTGTGTTGTATAATGCAATAATTGTGGATGAAAAATTCTCCGTACATCCTCCACAAGGTAACATGAATGAAAAATTGGTCATTTACTACTTTTCTACATGATAGCAACTAACTACTTTTTTACTTTCTCCATGTGTATGGAAATAATATGTTGTCCATGCGTGATATTCTAATCACCTCAAGTATCAGTGTCCTTATAAGAGTGAAAGGTATTATAGGCTAAAGTTGTATAGAGGTATTATGGGACCCAAAACATCAAAGGTAAAGTTCAATCGGATTCACTCTTCTCTAAGCAATGTCATTGAGTGATCTTTTGGAGTATTGAAAATGAAGTGGCAAATTCTATACAAGATGCCCAACTACTCAACATGGAAGCAAAAAATGGTTGTTATTGCTTGTTTGGTCCTTCACAATTTCATTCGTGAGCATAATAGTGAAGATTTAGACATTGCTTGGTTCTATCATTATCCTCATTTTGTCTCTATAAACTAGAGCGAGTATAACTGGTAGACAGCTACATTAGATGGTTCTACTACTAAAAGATCTAGGCCCTTGTTGGGTTTTTGTAATTAATGACAACGAATTATGGATTAACATTTCACTTTAAGTGTTTGAAGGTAATATGTTTAGTCCACATGAGATCTTGAATGACATGGGCGTCATTAAAAGCATGTTGGAGAAGCTTAAGTGAAGTATGTCATGATGGTGAAGGTTGAAGCAAGTCCTAGTTGTGGTGGACCATGTGACTGTGAAGGGCAAGCTAGAGGCTCGAGACATGATGGATCATTGAGGCAGTGAAGTGCTTGGTGATGATGATGATATCAAGTGGCTTGGTGATGATGATGGAAGTATTGCGGTTGCGGCCTTGCAGGCATTGCATTGCAATTAGGGGGTGTTTGGATCCAGTGACTAAAGTTTAGGAGGTGTCCCATGAGGATGTCGCATGGGGTGTTCAGATACTAATGAAAAAAACTACAGAATCTGTCAGTAATCCGCGAGATGAATTTATTAAGCCTAATTAATCCGTCATTAGCACATGTTTACTGTAGCACCACATTGTCAAATCATGGACTAATTAGGCTTAAAAAATTCATCTCGTAAAACGGTTTCAATCTATGCATTTAGTTTCGTAATTAGTCTATATTTAATACTACATGCATGTGTCCAAACATTCGATGGGACAATGACTAAAGGTTAGGAGGTGGAACCAAATACCCCCTTAAATGGACATGCACAAGGCAAAGGTATCAAACATAGGGCGTTTCATTTTGCTGGGCATGAAGTGTTGTAGAGAAGTTTAAGATGGCCATGTTTAGGATAGATAGTCGTATTATTAAGAGGGGCAACTATGTTTGCTAATTGGTTATCTAGTTCCACTTGAGAGGTCTAATTGTGTTGCAATTAGAAATAAGTGGTGGTACAAAAACGTGTTTGAAAACCTTTGCAAAATGATTTGAAAAATGTGACATGTGCTAAATTTGGCGGTTGTCTCGAAGGACAACACTTGGAGTTTGCTAATTTTCAAAGGTTTGAAAAGGAGGTGAAAGATGTGTTATGGTGGGCTAGAACTACCCTAGGTGGTCTGATCGGCCGTAGTGGTGGTTTGACCACCACTTGGTTCCCATTCTAGTTCGGTGCTTGGCACTTAAGGTGCATGTGAGTGTGGTATTTGGCTCTGGGGTAGCATAGGCTATGTGGTGAAAGCCCTGGTTTGATTTTGGTTAATTGATGAAACATATTTGGACTAATCCTTGCATCTAAGTGTGTGACTAGATAGTGTCACGGAACCGTCCAAATTATAAGAGCACAAGTATAAAAACAATCACCGAAGTGATCAAATTCTCGCACTTGAGCCCATATAACTCCGGTAGTCCAATGAAATCACGAGGGATTTCAAACCAACCAACATACAAGCCAAGATCGTAGTGATTCAACATAACAAGTCACATGTTACATCCATTTCACAAGTAGTTCAATATACATCGGAGTTCAACATAGTTATTACAGCTTAAATTGAAAAGTAGCGGACGCAAAGTAATTTGAAACTAACATTAATCTTATTTCAAATACATGCCAGTACCAAAGTCGACTTCCAACAAAAGCATTAGAGATAAGATAACTCAGAAGGATCATGCCCACGATCACACTTCGCCACTACGGCAGGAGCCATCCAATTCTTGCAGGCGCCATGATACATCACAACTTGCAACAAGTGGGAATAAACCCTGAGTATGAGAAGGTCTCAGCTAGACTTACCCGTCAAAAACTAGAAATAAAGTGACACCAAGGATCATGCAAGGCTGATATAAAGTGGGTTAGCTTGACAACATTTTGCGTAAAAGCTTAATACATATAAGTAATCATTAATGCTTAAGCATCAAGTTAATCATCATTAACCTGTCAACTATATTAGCACCTGTACTAGAGCACTCACTTATTAGGAGCAAACAATATTAACCATAGCAGGTATAATAAGGCTATCATCATATCATCAATTCCGAACCATCATTATAATTAGTGTATCTACGCTGGAGATAACCAGTCAAGTTTCTCACTATCCGGGAGAGACGGCGACTCGAATCGATTCCAACTCAGCTGAGAGGGTATTCCTGACACTCACCCGGCAAACCCCGTTAAAGGCAGCCGTAGATAACCTTTGGTACAACTCAGGGTGGGCCCGAACAGCGCCGTGTTCTCGGGGATACCAGTGGCCAGGATGCTCAGGACTTTTAACTCACCTGCCCTTGGACCCCCGGGCTCCCTTCCGAGGCGACTTCCACTTTTCGACTTCGCAGCCTGAGTTGAGCTACTCGGCTTCGCGGTCGGCAACCTCAGGCTGGCATAATTAGTTGAGCTAAATGTTAGGCATACGTTCAAAATGACATAGAAGGCTCCAGGTATCGGTCCTTAATCGACATAGACGGGGATAGTTCCACACCCAAGACCTCCATGCCTTGTTGCTTCACTATCGACATCCCGCTCGGTCTAAGTTCATTATTAACACTTGGTTCTTTTCCACGATAGCAAATATAGCCAACCGTGACCCAATACTTCCTATCTTGCAGGTGATAGGAGATCACCTGACATTACCGTTCTAATTAAGCAGGGCTAAGCATAGAGTCGATCCTGTCTACATAGGATTTCGGGATTCATATCTCTGGACAAGGAATGATATAATGCAGCAAGGGGTTCCAATCAACTCCTACCACTTAATGCAACAATACATATATAACATATATAACTAATTACTTTAAAAGTAGGAGGCTTATAATGCTCCGGGGCTTGCCTGGGATCCAACTCAAGTTAGAGTTTGTCAGGTGAAACCCGCTTGGCGAGCATCCTCTAATCTAGCACTTGTCCGATCCTTCTATCTTCGGGATGGATCCACCAACACTATCTTCGGGTTTGGCTCCACATCAGGTCCTTCACGTGCTTTAGCTAGCGTACCTAAATGAGGTGCAACAATGCATATGTATGAAAGTATAGAAGTGCAATAAACAAAGCAATTAAGCAAGCATACCAAAGTTCACATAAGCACCTAGAGCTAATCAACTTAATCCTCATTAAGGCATAACATAGAAGATGGCAAGCACATCAATCAAGACACAAGTCTCATAAGATCATAGGGTACTAACCCAAGTACCAACAAAGATATGAGTCACACTTCAACACACTAGCATGGCAAAGTTAATCAAAGCACTAGACTAGAATTTGCCACATTCTGAGTATCAGAACAGCAGCTAAGTAATTTAATCATAACTGGAGATCTACAACTCTAAAAGATGTGCATCAAGACATTCTAGAAAGATTATGAAATTTTATACAATTAATTTATAATCACCTAAGCCTGATTCTCAAGTTTAATGGGTCAAAAAGAGGAAACTACAGAATCTGGTCTGCTCCAAACAGAGAGCAACCAAATCTGAGACCTGATTTTAAACATCTATAACTCATAAAATACTTGGCTAAATGACACCAAATTTTAATAGCAGCTAGATACATGAATTATCTACAACTTTTGTATAAACAAGTTTTACAACAAAGCACATTATCATGAAGAACTTTGCTAAGTTCCCAGATCTGTCCAGAAACCTCGTTTGCAAGGAATAATTATTAACTTATGTTGCAAACATATAATTGGACAAAACCAACTTTACTAACATGTCACACATGACTAATGAACACCAGAAAACATAGTGTCCATTCCTAAATAAATTCTTTTAATATATTTTCTTAATTTATTTAGATAATTAGGTGGAATTATGAACACCTATCAAAAGTGCACAATAAATTCTACCAGAATTACAGTGGCCTACATATGCTCCCAAAAGTCTATTATCCAAATTTCAAGCTATTTGAACAAGTATATCAACCTCTGTAAAAAACACAAATAGCTATTACAATAAATTCATGTGAGAGCAAGATGAATCAATAACTCACTCATACTACCACCAAAATTCATGAAATTTTTACCATACATCAAACATCACAGGAGTAGCATACCACAAAAATTTCACTTCATTTGGAGCCCTACAACGACAGTTATGAAAAAGACAAATACAACTAGTATTAAAAACCTAATCTGAAAAATCCATTTTTACAACAAAAACATTAAACTAAAACATGTCATATTATAGATCTACTGCATAGACAATTTCAGAAGGATTCCAAAAAAGTCCTCATTTGCTATTTTACGAATTTCGTATGATTTACTATGAAATTTCAAAGTTCCTGTAAAATCATCACAAAACAGTCCTTGCGGCACTATTCATATGAGTCTACGGTTGTGCAGATAGGCCCCTGGCTTTAGTCAAATTCGAGCCCGAGGCCCTTGGTCGGGATTTACATAGGAAGGGTCACCGGAGCTCGCGGAAGCCGACCGTAGGAGACTTGTCGGCTGCGGCTGAGGGGCGGGGGAGCACTAGGGGCCTCGTGCGCACCCGCTGGTGGTCGCGGATGGCCGGGAGATGAGCCGTGGCCTCCTGGCCACGAGCACAGGAGCCGGCGGTGGACGTGGCACAGGCGGCGAGGTGCTCCGGTGACGAAGGCAACCGGCCAATGAATGCAGGAGGTGTGGCGCGAGTGGGAGAACGCGATGCCATGCTTGGTTGGGACGGAGAGGGGCACGACATGGAGATGGAATGGCGGCGGCCATGGGGCAGCGAGGATGCGGGTGGTAGCGAGCTTGGCCCGCCAGCCATGGCGTAGCGGCCGTGTTTAGCGCGTGCGAGCGGCAAGGGCGAGGGTGGTTGGGAAAGGGCAGCGCGATGGTCAACACAACTGGAGAAGAGAGGAGGAAGGACCGGCTGCGGCGGAGGAGCAGCGGCGGCGCAAGCTCTACTACCCGGCCATAGCAAGAGAAAGGCAGAAAGCGAGAGGGAGAAGGAGAATGGAGAGGGCAGAGGGCGCCGGCCTCTTCACTTGACGCGAGGACACGTGGGCACGAGGTGTCGAGGAGCGAGGGCACCAGAGGGCCACGCGGCGCTCGGCCTCGGTACGCGGTGCTCGGCCATTGCTGCTGCTTCAGCAATTTCAAACTTCCAATACCACCTCAAATGTACAGTGGAAACTCCATTTTCGTAGATCAACAAATCCCAAATTAGCTCAAATTGGCTCGTGATATAATTGACAAAATTATAGAGCTACAAGTGTACTCCAACTTTGGTTAAAGAATCAAAGTCTAATTCAGCACGGTTGGAGAGATACAAAGCTCCAAAGTAGGGTACCTGAAACTTGAAAACTGAATTCAGTTTCAAACCGATTGAAACTGCATTTTTCTCCACTTCGTATCTCCTAAAATGAATGATGATTCGGCTAACAAATTGTTCTTGATGATAGAGCTATATGAGTACTCCAACATTGCTTATAGGAGTTTGCCCAAAAATCAAAATGGTTTGCAAACTAAACTTTGCCGAATGTGGGTACCATGAAACTGAAAACTGCAAGTTCAGTCTACACTTAGCAAAATTTCAGGGTTCCAGAAAATAGCTCGGGATTCAAACTTTGACCCACTGTTTGGCTACCTTAGAAGCTGAACTAGGTTTTGGTCCTTAAACAAAAGTTGTTGTCATTAACATGTACTACAACTTTCATTACAGGCTCAAGGTTTGGATCCATCTGTTTTGTAAGATAAAAAGTTCCAAACTAGGTTACCCGAAGTTAAACCTCAGTTAGGACTTAACCAAATATGGGGCTCCAAAACATCACTGTTTTAAATCTTGTGAGCTCTATTTGACTAAGCTAGAGACCAAACTAACTCTTGAACATTAAACAAAGTTTGTTCCTCATGATAAGTAATACAACTTTTATTTTAGGCCCATCATCAAAACATGCCCAGAACCTACAGTTCTACTTTGACCAAAGTAGGATCCTGATAAAGTTTAAATTATCCTTTTTGATCCATTGGAGCATTTTCTTGGCATTTGCTCAACATGAACCCTTCATGACTTTTGTTGTAGAGTTCATCTAGAGTCATTTGGGCAAGGTTGCAAGGTTTGGTTGATGGTCTATAATTCCATCCACTTAATGGTGCAATCCAAACACTTAGCAAAGTCATAGAAACAAAGACATGACTTATCATTTCATGTGACTTTTTAATTCCAAACTCCATGAAACTTTTCCAGGGATCAATATAGATAGGTACTAAGGTGAGACACATGAAGATATTGCAATAACACCATCCAAGCATATATCTTGAAAATGGCCTATATGTAAAGCAATGGTGCAACATCCAACTTTTGGTTAGGCTCATGTTTATAGATTCGGCTTTGACATCTTCATCACCACCTACTTGCCATGTTTGAGCTCAAACCTACTGCTTAGTGAGGGACAAACACTTGGGGTGTTACAGATAGGATGGTCCAATCCAATGAAGGAGCTAGGTGGCACTCATGGATGGAGATGGCCACATGAATTGAAGTCCATGGTGGTGGTGTGGACATGTGATGATGATCAAGCTCTGGGATTTGGAAAAGAAGAAAGAGAAAAACAAAATGGGCTCAAGGCAAAGGAGATATCCATAGGGCCATTTTGTTTTCGGTGATCAAGACACTATAGAGAGTGTGATCACATTTAGAATAGATGGTCATACTATTAAGAGAGGAGCTCTTATCGGACAACTTGATCATCTAGTGCCACTAGATGTTGGAAAACTTACATTGCATTTTAGGCCTAGTGCACAATCGGTGAGAAAGTAGTTAACCTTGGAAAAATGATTGTGAAAATGCTAACACACTTGCATGTGATGGTGAAACACTTGGAGTGTTAGCACATTTGCAAATGTGGTGAAAAGGGTGAAGAAAAGGAGGTGTAGCTGGGCTTGGGGTGCTGCCCCAAGGGCACCGCCATGCCCTGTCCGATGCACCACCACCCCTATGGCGGTGACCGGCTGAGGAGGCCAATGAGGGAGGTGTTCTGGTGGGGTACCGCCACCCTGTTTGGTGGCACCGCCACCACTAGTTCGGTGCCCACCTGACCCCGACCGAGAGCAGCAGAGAAGGCGTGGCACCGACGTGTCCGGTGTACACCACCGTGGTGAGGGCGGTGCATCGCCTAGCCACCGCCACTAGAGGGGTGGTGCCACCGCCGCTTTTCACCCGAGAGCAAGGGAACTGGAGTTGGTCACCGCCGCGGGCACCGCCACCCCTAGGGCGGTGCACCGCCATTTTTTTCTAGAGACTAGTGTTTTTGGGGGGCTGGCCGGGTGGTCATCGCCACCCCCAGGGCGGTGCCACCATCACCCTGTCCGGTGCCCCAGTTAGATGACCATTGGAGGGGCACCACCACCCATAGGGCAGTGCCACCACCACCATGTTCGGTGACCTCGCAGAGGCAGCTCCAAAGGGGTAACAACTCTATTTGCTTGTGGGCCTATAAATAGAGGTGGTGGCCGGCCTTGGCCACTCTCGTGGCACTTCTAACACCTGCATACACCTTTGGGAGCTGAGCACACCTCTCTACTCACTTGCACACTTGATTTCATCATCTTGAGTCAGATTGGAGAGCCTCTCTAGTGCATTGCTTAGTGTTCTAGCATCTTGTGGCACTAGTTGGGTGATTTGGGCTAGTGGAGATCTTGTTACTCTTGGTGTTTGCCGACATCTAGATGGCCCGGTGATTGGTGGATCATCGAGCGGAGGAAGGTGATTGTCTCCAGCTCCGATCATCGTGATGGTGAGGGGTTTTTATGCCTTCCCCGGCGGAGCACCAAAGGCAACTCTAGTGGATTGCGCATGGCTTTTGGATCCACATCTTGTGTTGGTTGTGCGGCACCCAGTTGTGGGTTAGGCGTGTGATGCCTATTAACGCGTGAACCTCCAAGTGAGTGAATCGCCACAACGGGGACTGACTTGCCGGCAAGCAAGTGAACCTCGGAGGAAAAATTGATTGTGTCATCATTGTCTCCTTAGTATTCTTGGTATTCTTTGTGATTGATCACTTGCCATGGTGGTATATCACCTCTATCTCTCTTGAATTACATTCCTAGTGTAGCTAAGCTCTTTAGTGTAATTAGTTTTGAGAGCTAACTTGTGTCTTTGTCTAGTGGTTAGTGAGGCTCTTTAGTTAGTCTTTAAGAGCTCACTGACTTAGTGGTAGTGACCTAGCTTTGTGTGCTTAGAGATTATAACAACTAGAATTGTGGTAGGTGGCTTGCATTTTTAGTAGGCTAGCGCAAGAATTGCTTCGCCTCATTTTTATCTAACCAGTTGGCTTAGTGTTGTTGTAGAATTTTTAATAGGCTGTCCACCCCCTCTAGCCATTAGGACCTTTCATGTGGGTAGTCCAATCGCCTACTAGATCGGTTTGACTACAGGGAGGCAATCAAGGTCAATAAATTCTCTATAGATGTTCATGACTATGTCATCGGGAAAAGCAGTCTTCACATGGCCTGAGCAGTGAATGTGTGACTTGGGGTGGTTCGATAGTAGCTTTAGGTAGTTAGATCGGAAGCTCCATGTTCTCTCGAAAGAGTGCACTATTTTAGGGACCGGAGTACTGGGAGCGTACCTCATCATGCGAGTGAAGCGATTGGCATAATCCTGAATCTTCTAGGACCCCTGAAAAATGTTGTGGAACTCCTCAACCTTGGCATCCATCACGCCCTCGAGCATGTGATGCTCACGAAAGGATTTGATGAACTCCTCCAATGAGATGTGCGTGGGACCAACATGGGTGTCATAGTAGCTATCCCACCATGCGCGTGCGGCACCGGTAAGCTGGTGGGCTACGACTCCAACACACTCCTCGTCAGAGCAAGTGGTTAAGTCCAGCTTCTTCTCCATCTCATGTAGCTAGTCCTCGGCAGCGATGGGGTCATCATCAGAGCTGTCGAAGGTGGGGGGTCTCAGCTTGAGGAAACCCTCCAGCTTCCTCTAGAAATCATTGGGCGGACCTCCATTGCGGCGTAGTAGCCCCTCAGCCAGTGTCTCCATGAGACGTGTCTGGTGATCCATCACCTCTGATAGGAGTGGTGGTGGTGGTGGTGGAGCATTCTCGCTCCCAGGCGGAGCGTCCTCGTTCCCAGGATGGGCTGCGCCTGGCTCCTCTAGGATAGGCTCCTCCACGTGCTGCTCTCTAGCTGGTGGTACCTCCTCCTCAAGGTTGAGAGTGACATGAGCAGTAGCACTTCCTCCGTGATGGCCCCGACCACGACCATGACCACGGCCAGTGGGCATGGGGGAAGAGGAATGGCGGTTTAGACGGTTAGAGCAGCGACATGACATCTTTGCTGCAAACGTTGGGTCATAGGTTATTAAGTGGTTAGGTGATTTATTAAAATTTTTTATTTCTAGCCATACACTCAAACAAGGAAGCAAGAACAACCATAAGAAGCAAGAAGATCCAAGCATTCATTATATCAATTTATTACACGGTGATGTCTCCAGCAACTACGTGAGAATGGCACTACACACAGGTAGACTCCAAAAGGGGACATTCTACTCTACTCCTGAAAGTGAGTCATGTCTCGTAGCCATGTAGGGCTCATCATCAACACTACAACTACTACATTATTAGAGCATCTCTAGAAGGCTAACTCTGACTAGGTGGTGGGGTAGTGCTACCATCCATCTCCTGAAGCTCTGCGTCGGTATAGTGCATACGCTTCACGAAGTCCCTAGCCTCCTCATACTCCTAGGTCGCTCTTGCCTTAGGAAGCAAGTTTAGAGAGTAGGCATCCATGTTGAACTTACAAGGACCCAGTAGAAACTCTTCTTCTCGAGGTATCATGCGGGAGACTCGTGGGAGCTTAGCCTGCTCTTGCTGATACTCCTTGTGGCACTAGGCATCCGACTTCCTCCAGGCCTTCTAGACTCTCTTTATGGCGTCTTGTAGATACACGGCAGCCTTCATGTACTCAACAAGGTGGACCTTGTTGGACACGTTCTTCTTCTTGCTTCAGATATTTCCTTGTCCCTAACCCGTAGCTCCTCTCCTAGCTCATAGATCTTCTATCTGAGGCAATGATTTTCGTGCTCCAACTCCATGATATGCCTGTCCTAGTAGAGCATGTGTCTCCCTGTGACCTGGAGCCAGGCTCCTCCCTCAGCGATAAGGGCTCCCTCAGCTTCTTCCCACTATCTCTTGGCATTCTCCAAGGTGTTGAGTGCTCGCGGTAGCAGGCAGTAAGGCCCACTCTTAAGACGCTCGTATGCGTCACACATCACGAACTAAAGGGCAGACCATGACGCGTACTGAACTGCAGAGGTAATGGTACTTTCTGCCTCACAATTGGTGAAGGAATGCGGTTCAAGCACTTCCTTGCAATCGAGGATTTGGACAGTGACTAGGAAGGAGTCCTCGGCCCATTTGGTCCAACTCTGTAGTGGCATGAGTACCGACATGTCTCCTTGGGAATACCAAGTTCCTCGAGCACTTTGTGGAGTACTTGGGCATACCCATCGTGGAGCTTGTCATCAATGGGAGCCGTTCAAAGGTCATCATCTGCAAATCGGTCCATGAAGGGGATTGGCAGGTTAGAAAAGAGGTAAGCCATACATAAAAAGATACAAGGTCGGTACATATAACCGAACAAGACAAGTTCCACTCCTAATTCTATCGTCCAAACCTAAGGGTCTCATCCTAGGGTCAAGTATGGCTCTGATAACATCTGAAACGATCCCGATTTCCATGAAGGGAAATCCATAGATTCGAAGAATAACGTGATAGTCCTGGATGATCATTCCATCACATTATCAAATAACAGTCGATATCATAGTCATACATCAAATACCTGTCTTAAAGAGAGTACAAATAGCAAGGTTTACTCATTATTACATCACCACTTGGCGGAATCACTCAGAGCATGCTGCAACGGGAACAACATCAAGTAGAACAACAGTGCGTGTCGACTCCATCTTCACGAACCAAACTCGAGTGTAGGAACAAGACCTCTAATCCTCCCAACCATCTCCCTAGAAGTCGTACTCAGACTCAAAACCTGCCAAACAATTATCAGTACGATTTGTACTGGCCATCGGTTCCCACCCTATGCTTTGTGTTTGCTTTGTGGTAGTGGAATACAAGGGTAGAGCAAAAGACCTATTTATGGTTGTAGTTTCCTATGCGAGTATATCAAGTTTTAAAAATAATTCGTCAAGTTTTAACCCATCTTATCCACACGTTCTCCCATCCCATCACACACATCTCGCCACTCTCACACTCTCTAGGCGACAAGGACGACTCCCTCTCATGCCTGCCTCATCGGCCAACGCTGGAATCCAACACAGGTACCCGGGGGAGAGAAGATAGGACTCCACTCACTAATCAAGGGAAGCGTAGGTCATAGGAATGTCCATATTTGTGGACGTGGCTATACGTATAGATTGATCAACTCTGCAGAGCGTGTACACTTGGAAATCTACAAGATCACCATCATCTGCACGTGTACCGCCTAGGCTGATATAGGGTTGCCTTACAAACTAGTGCGATACCAGCCTGCCACTCAGCCCTGGGCCACCTCGGAGTCCACCGGCACGCTAAGACTGTGAGACATAGTACCGGGCCCCCGAAGGTCACTACGCTATCTTAGGAGGGTGTGGGTCACACGCCTGTACCTCCCTACACTATCCGCTAACAACCCAACAGTAGTGGCATCGCCCTAGCAGGTCAACATCCATCCTCCACCCAAATCGGGACGAGTGGCGTGTATGAAGGGTCCCATGATCCGATTCTCTCGACATACTAGTCCTTAGGAGGACCATACTGGATATCTTCTCATGGGGATAACCAACACCCTGTGCCTCGACGGCACCTCCATCTCATGGCTTCATCCCACAAAGACACTCCACCCCGGGATCACCTCACCTCACATGCACCCGCCACAGGTACCTCTCGTAGGAGATGCCCAGGTCGCACCCCCTGGTGAGACTCATCCAACAACTCATCATAAGATCCTGCCTGATCAACTCAACCCTCACCATACACCTAAGACGCACGCCAAGATCTCCTCGGCTGTTACCATATTATCGGCACCAAGTGCCTTAACCACTCACAAAGAATCCTCCACCAAGCATCACATCACAGATGTAATGTGTAGTAGAAGCAGTAGCAAGTAAGTAAGCGAGCATCTAGCCTAACAGCGGGCGTGCAAGGGTATAGGTTGCGTCAAGGTAATGGCTTACAAGCAATTCTACCATGCAACGTATCACATATAATTTGCATAAAAGTAAAGCACGAGCATCTGCATTTTGGCATGTCTAATAGGATTCTATGAGGTTGGATGGGACGTGGCACTGGCAAGTCATCTCCAAGATCTTGGTGTAGTCAGGGTCGTACTCCTCAGTCTACGGCTCCTCCAGGTTTATCAAACGAGACATATAGCCGTGATAAGTGACTCCTATAGAAAGTCACAAAGAAGCAATGGAAAATCAAAAGATCCAAATGCACTCAAACACAAGCCTACAACGTAGAGCTTAGTTTTAGAAAAATTTGGACACTAGTTTGACATTTTTTGGTGGTCAAATGTATTTACTATGGATTTTTCAAGTTTAAATAATTTCCTAAAATAGAAAAAGGGTTGGGTTAATCTGGTGCTGACACATGGTGTGCTGTGATTGGGCGAGGCATATCCAGTCGCTGACAGGTGGGGCCAATCAGTGATCAATGTTGACTGGGCTCAGACTAGGCTCAGGCGGGCTGGGTTGGGCCGGCCTAGCCTGGACACGTGTCAACTAGCTAGGCCAGCCACGTGGCATGCATGGGCCTCCACTGGGCTGGATTCATGGGTGCGGCTCACGGTGGACAGTGTGACCATATTCCATGGACCGTAGACAAGGTCCATGGTGGACCACATCCATCACTCCCTCTTCTCCCTTCGGCTCCGATGGGCTAGCCACGGTGGCAGCGGCTCAGCGGCGATGACGGGTTGTGGTGAGGTGGCTATGGCCTCGATTGGAGTTAAAGGTGGATCCTTTCCTCCACTTGTGACCACAGGTAAAGCAAACGACTTGACGGTGGTGACCACAAGAGATGGCGGAGTCTGCATCACGGCAAGGTGCGCGGTGGAGCTCTGATGAGCTCGCGGCTACGATGAACTAGGACCGAGCGAGGGCTTTATGCACAACCATCTACATGGCTAGGTGTGCGGGCTCAAGGCGAAGCTCGACGACCAGTTTTCGTCGCGTGAGATGGTCAGAGTCGGTCAAGAAGGCCTCGACACGGCGGTGACATGGGAGGCGCGTGGCTCCGGTGAGGTGGATACAATCAACGGCTTCTGAGGTCTCTAACAGGTCAACCACCTAGGTAGTTGGGTTCGTGAGGACACGGCGAACAACATCGGCCCCTCCTTGGTCTCCGAGGTGGCAGGAATCGATGAGGACGTCCCCAATGCTGCAGTGACATTGGAACGCAGTGGCCTAGCGAGACGGACACGACTGGTGGCTCTAGAGGCTTCTCTTCCTCAACCAGCTAGTGTGGAATGTGTTCCTTGGTGAGGTGAAGCTCGCCAAGGGGTCGCGTGAACCTCTATCGTCCAAAGTCAAGCAGAACGCCCCTCGTTGCGGCCAAGATCTAGTCACGGCGAGCGCGCTCCCATGCGACATGGCACACTGGCGTTCTCGAGCTCTAGTGGCTCAAAGTTGCCATGCGGTGGCTTGTGCGTGGACCCATGTATGCATGTGTGTGCGTGAAGACCAAAAGGTGCCATCTTGGGCTTCCTAGTGGGGGAAACCACGTGGCGGCAGCCATGGCATGACCAGAATGGCGAGCAAAGGGGCTACCGAGGATGGCTCTTCATGGTGGTGGTGAAGCTAGGATGGTGGTGCGGTGGTGAGTTGAGGCCCTGGCGAGTCAGGGTAGTTTAGGGAGAGCCACGACATCGATGTAGTCGATCGGGGTGGCATCCTTCACTCCGACGACTCTGGCCATGCTCCGACGGGCTCGGTCGTCCTCCCTTCTCCTTCTCCTGCCTTCTCCTCCCTTCTCCCTTCTCCTCCTTGGCTCGTTGTGGTTCGTGGGTTGCCATAGAGTGGCGGCGGGGGCGTAGGAAGGGTGCTAGGGCTCCAGGGGAGCCCTTTTATAGGTGAGCACGGCCATGGCAGGGCGGCGGATGGTGGGAGGTGATGGAGGGGCATGTGTACGGTGATCAGGGTGCCTAGACTAGGGTTTTAGGGCACGCTAGGTGGTTGCATGGGCGCTGGCGCTCCTAATTCGATTCTCAATGGTTAAAAGGCGGATGGGGTGGCGTTAGCCATCAGGGCCACTACGGCAACATCAGCACGATGCGACCGTTGCTGGGGGAGGTCCGGGGGTGCCATGGATCATGGACATGGCGTCCATCCGTGGGTGCGCATCCAATGGCTCGAGGGTGAACGACGGGGATGCAAGGGCACTGCCTTGGATGCTCTCACACGTGAGATGCTCTGCCTCAGTGGGGAAAAGCAGAGGAGAGGGGAAACGAAGGGGATGACAAGGGGGTCCCACGGGCCTACGTGTCAGCATCGGCGAGAAAGGAAATAGGGGGTGCGGGCGAGCACGAGCTGGGCCGTAGCCTTGATGGGCCGGCTGGCAGCGCGCACAAGCGGGGCGCAGGCGCGGTGCTAGGCCGGGAGGCTAGGCCAGCTGGGCTGCTTTGGCCATTTCCTTTTTCTTCCTATTTTTAAACCCTTTTCTATTTCCTATTTTTATTTACACCTTGCACACCTATGCATGTATACATGTGTTGCCAACATATATACATCCTTGTGGGGCCCACTATGGGTCGTCTAGGGTTTTAGGATCCAAACCAATGGTCAGCAACTCACACTCTAGCTTGTTTATTAAAGCTTGGTTGATTTTATTAGCAATACATAAAATCAGGAAGAAACAACTCACAAGTTGATTAGTCAAATGCATATGCTCAAATCTTCTACTTTGGGTTCTACTTGCACAACTATGAAGGTGGTTTCCTAGTATGCTCACTCACCATACATGGGTTTTCTTAGAAAATTTTTTAAGTTTGGATTTTTGGTTATTGGAAAAACCTAGGTTGTTACACTAATGTGCTTATTGATGTCCCTTGAATGATTTAAAGGATGACTTCTATGAAATGACACCCCTCATTCAATGTTTGTAAGGCTTCCAGACTCAAGCGGTCTAAATTCACTTTAAATTTTTGAATTTGAGTTTAGGAATCATCGTGCTACTAAGAGAGATGCAAATTGGGTTGGTCTAAGGAAGAGAGTGTTCAAGGACTTAATTAAAATCATTTGAGAGACACTCAAACACAGCATGGGCACTTTGAGCTAGCTTTGAAGTCTTCCCTCATAAAGGAAGTTCTAACAACTGTCAGAAGTTTGGATGCAGTTCTGTGTAACTTAGTCTTGGCATTAGAGGTTCCGATGTTCGTCTGAAGTACCAATGGTTTGCGTGCAGCTCTATCCTTGCTTTGTCAAAAGTTATTAGTTTCTAAGTTTCAACTATCAGATGTTCCGACAATCGTTAAAAGTACCGATGTCTATGCGCGCACAGCCAAGCCGGTAGTTTGTCAGAGGTTGCCTGCTAACTTTGATGCGCAATGTCCATTGGAAGTTCTGGCATTTCTTTTTGTTCAGCCTTGAAGAACTGTCTATACTATTTAATGTATGAAAACCCTAGGCGCCAGAAGTTCTAACGTCAAGCGTTGGAAGTTCTGATGCCACCTAGAATGGCTAGAAATGCCTAGAGGTATAAATACCACACTAACTTCTAATGGTCACACACTTCATTCATTGCATCCAACCTTCACACAAAGCTCCTCCCTAACATTCAAAGCCCTCTCCTCTTCTTCTCTTTTCTCAAAAATCAAAATCAAGCAAGAGTTTGAGTTGAGAGTGAGGATTTGGTGAGAGAAACTAAGAAGCAAAGCTTGAACACTTGATTTCTTTGCCAAGCGGCTTGGATTTGTGTTTGTTGCTCTTAGGGCTTTGCCTCCAACCGGCTAGGCATCGCCCGGGATCTCGGAGGTCTGTATTACCCAAATTAGAGTGAAGAACACGAGTTGACCTTTGTGGTTGCTTGGGAGAAGCAAGGAGGTGAAAGAGACTCTGACCTTTGTGGTCACCTTGACAACGAGGATGTAGGCACTCCTTAGTGGTGTGGTCACCTCCCGTGTGCTTGTTGTTGTTGTTGTTGTGATTGCTTGGAATTACTTGTATTTGCTTGTACCTTTCTCCCTCAAGCTTATTCTTAGGATTTGTCCCCATCTACAAATTGGTGGCATCCCAAGTGCAAAGAAGTGTCTCAGCATCTTCATCTACCCCTTAAGAAATGTGGTAAATAGCATATATGAAATTGAAGCTGATTTGATTCTGATTTCATGGCATCTCCTAGGTGTGGAACTTCTGATAGTTGTGTCAGAACTTCCGAGTGGCGTTCGAAGTTCTGGCCCAAACTTTGGAACTTCAATTCCTATAGTTACTAATCCACTATTTTAATACTACTACACAAATGATTTTGTGAGGTGGAGCTTTTTTATTAACCGAGGTGTTTACAAACTCCAACCGCCTTGGTTAATGCCTACGATTAACCGAGATGGTCATTTTCATTAACCGAGACGATCACAATTCAGTGGTTTGCAAAACCGATTTACGGAGGCGGATATCCTAAAATCTATTTACCGAGATGGGTTTTTAAGAGGCCCGCCTAGGAAAACAGGGGCCATTTTCTGAGGCGGACCGTTAGTAAGGCTGAGGCAAGAAAAGCACAGCTTGGCCCAGAAACAAGTCACGGTATATAAATGGAATGAAACCCTAGCCCACTCAACAATCCCCACTCTCTCTCACCCAGCCGTCATAGCACACCCTCTTTCTTCTCTCCCTCCCTCCATGAGCACGGCGACCGGTGGTGGCGCCCCTTCCTCCCCTCCCTCCCTACCTTCCTCCTTCCTTGAGCACAACGGCTAGCAGTGGCGCCCCTCCGTCCCCTCTGGCACGGCGCCCCTCCGTCCCCTCCCTCCCTCCCTCTCTCTCTCTCAGGCCCCTCCCGGATCCTAGATCTAGTGGCAGGGGCGAGGACAAGCCCGGATCCAGCGACGCCGGCGCTGGTGCTCCTCCTCCACCTCTTCGTCAGCTCCAGCGTTGGGAGGCCAGATCCAACTTTGGGAGGCTGGATCTGGCGAGCGATGGTAGTGGCTCGTAGATGGGCGCGGTAGGCCCGTCGGTGGGCTCGCTAGGCTTGTCCAGGGGTTTTGTTTTTTTTGTTTTTTATTTGATTTACCGAGACGAGCATTTGACCTGCCTCAGTAAATAACGATTAATTGTGACCTTTAGACCTAGGCGGACGTGATGCCCGCCTCGGTTAATCCATTTCGTCCGCATCGGTTAAAGTTTCTGTAGTAGTGTGTAAGTTTGTGTTTAAGATTTTTCAGATACGCCTATTCACCCTGTCTACAGTTTTAGAAATGACTGTTCACTCCCTCTAGTTGGCCACCTAGATCCTATAACTATTGAAGCCAATGCCCCCACTATGGGTGTATTTTGTGATGAGTTGGTCATCTCTCCCTCTTGCTTTGGGCTAGCATGTAGTGAAAGACTTGAATTTTTACTCTACATTGAAACCTTTTAGTTTAAATTTCTACCTACAGACATTTGTATTTATGTTAAGATATCATGGACATGGTTCACTATCGGAATCGGCTTCTTTGCCGAGTGCTAGAGGCACTCGAGGTACTTGGCAAAGCCCATATTGCACTTGGCAAAAGGCTTTGCCGAGTGCCACACTCGGCAAAGAGCACTCACCAAAAAAAAAATAACGGCAAAGAGCTCTTTGCCGTGTGTCTTTTTTCGGGCACTCGACAAAGGCTTTGCCAAGTGCCAAGTCAACACTCGGCAAAGAAAAGTCACTGTGATGGCGACGGGGGACGATGACGGCGGCTTTGCCGAGTGTCAAGGTCAAGGCACTCGGCAAAGCGGCGTCTTTGCCGAGTGTTGAAGTCAACGACACTCGGCAAAGATGACGGCTTCGGCAAAGACGTGGCTTTGCCGTGTGCCTTGACCTGGGTACTCGGCAAAGCCATAATCTTTGCCGGGTGTCATGACTATGACACTTGACAAATCTAAAACCGGTCATGACACTCGGCAAAGGTTTGACACTCGGCAAATGACCTTCCCAGGTGCCTAGAAATAGCCACTTTGCTGAGTGTCATGACACTCAGCAAAGACACCCTTTTGCCGAGTGCAACACTTGGCAAAGTGACCAAAAATAGCCTTTTTATTTGTTTTTTTACATTTCATCCAAACAAACAGAAGATATATATAACAAACATCACCAACATCACATATATATCACAAACACCACATATATATCACAAACATCACCAACATCACATATATATCACAAACACGACATATATATCACAAACATCACATATATATCACAAACATCACATGTCTCATAATATATCACAATAACTTCACAAGTAATCCATCATTCACAACCACAAGTGCTGAGTGTGACAAATGAAACCAAAAGTAATCCACAAATAACAAAGTAACTGATCACGGCGACTGTCGGGGGTGATGAGGCCCAAGATTCGATCCCGGTGACGGCGTGAGGTGACAAGGCCCATCATTTGATGTCACCGATTGATTCTATACAAAGGAGAAGAGATTGCATGTGTGAGACAAGATAAATATATACCATACATGACTAAAACATTCATACTCCACTAGGTTCCAAGTAGTGTTGTGGTTTGACCCTAAGCATGAACATACAAACTAAAACATTTATGCTCATAGGAGTAGTTGCATGAGGAGGTGGAGGTGGAGCGAATAGCCTAGGTGGCAGAGGTAGACCCATAGCGGCGCTAAGAATTTGCATGTACTGAATAATCTCCACCATCCTCCGCTGCTCGGCCTCCCGCTCGGCCGCCATGCTCTGTCGCTCGGCCTCTATCCTCGCCTCCATCTCCTCCCATCACCTCCTCTCTTCTTCCAGCTGGGCCTACAATATTTCACCCCAAGGTTACAATAATGCAAAGCTAAGGTATGTAAAAATCAATGAACGATGAATAAAACAGAAATAACCTAGAGTGCCTCCATCTGGTGCTGTGCAGTATCCGACCGAGGGCATATGGCCAGGCTTGCACTCTGCTCTTTGCTGGAATCTGGGAGAGAGTGGGAGTAGCGGCCATGTCGAGTGTGCTATCGCCAAGCCAGTACCGTCCATGCTTCTTGCCTCCTCCCACCTTCATGATGACTTCTCCATCAAGGTCCTAGGTGCTCAGATCATACTTTGGCCCATGGACCGCCCTTGCCATCTCAGTGTACTGACTGAGGCGGCTATGGACGGTCGCATTGCTGTACACTGAGGGAGGGTCCACTAGGTTGTAGCCGACATCAGACTTCGCCTTGCCCTTGTGGGCCAAAGCCCATGCCTTCAACTGACCGTAAGGCTGGCCACCATGTGACGCCGACTGCAAAAAAAATAGCAAGATGATTAGAAATCATGCAGAATTGAGCGTTAGAATAAATAAATGAATTCGCATACCCATCTTTGTGTGTATTGGTCGAGGATAAGGTTGCCTTGATGGTGTGGTACACCTGGCATCATCAAACGCCACTCTTGACAAGCGTTGTGCATCTCCTCCCACTCGGGGGTGCACCATTTGTCAACCATCTCTGCCCAGCACTGGGGATGCCCGGCGCACCACCATGGAATCACCTACACGTCATCAAGTATATGACATATAAGAAGATCAAATTAAGGCTACTTAATCTCAGAAGAAATCAGTATTAATGTTCTATATTTACCTCCAGGTACTATTGTCGGGTCAGCATGATGCTTCTTGCGTCAGCTTTGGTGATCTTCCTTCCAAGGAAGGTCGCGTTGTAAGTTATGACGGCCTGTATGCGCACCTCATAATGCGTGTCCTTCATGAGTTTTTTACAGACTTTGGTAGCCACCAAAGCCGTCCCGTCCTCAAATCCCTCCTGGCATCTGAAGAAATCCTGCATATAGACGCGATGTATCCATTCATTATTTCAAGAATGTCCAATGAATGCGATGTATTGAGCAATGTAGTATGAGGAAGACTTACCCACAGCTCGGCCTTCACCTGCTCTGCCTTATTGCCGAATTCCCTGCCATTCTGATCTCGAGCATCGGGGGCGGCGACGTAGTAGTCAAACGTGTAGGTTGGCCCCGTCACTCCGGCGTACTGAACCAGGCCAGGGAAGTGTTCCCTGCACAGAAGACCTAGGATGCCATTGACTTGGTGGTTGTGATCACCTGGAGCCACAATCGTCCAACCCCAGCCAAGTGATTAAGAAAAATTATTAGTTTCTATTATGATTTTCAACATATCATTTGAAGTAGTGATAATATCTGAAGTTACTTACTTTTCTCCAGCGGATCAAATCAGCGGGCGTCTCTGAAGTGGTATCAGTCGCTGAGGGAGGCTCATGGGACCTCGCAAATAGATCCTCGAGGAACTAGAGGAAGCAAAACGCCCTGCTGCTGCTGCCTCCTCCTTCTCGTCCTCCTGTGGCACCTCGTTGTCCTCCACCTGCGGCACCTCATCGTCCTCCTCCTACGACACCTCGTCGTCCTCCTACGGCACTTTGTCGTCCTCCTATGGCACCTGCTCCTCCTCGTCACGCGACGTGGCGGTAGGCGACGGCTCCCTCCTACGACTACTCCTCCTCCTGCTACTCCCTGACGGCTCCTCATCTGCAGCGGGCCTTGGCCTTGGCCTTTGGTAAAGCGACTGAACCCTCCTCAGAGCCCCGCCCACCATCTTTGTTCAATCACCTATAATTAAAAAAGAGTAAACCAATAAGCACAGATAAACCAACAAGACGTACTTATAAAGAGATGCAAAATAAACAAAACATAATTACAAAATAACATAGTATTACATCTTCATGATCGGGATTAGCTGGATCATAGGTCTCATCATCACTATCAACCATGTCAAAATATTCAACACTATTTGAAGGAGCAATGCTGTCATCATTGTCGTTGCCTAAATGTAATCGCTCAAGCATTTGTAAGTCCTTCACATTTTGCACCTCATCTCCAGCGTCCTCGTCAACAACCCTTTCATTGTCTACTTCCATTTCGATCGCTTCGGTTAAGTCTATCTCAAACCTCCCTTCTAGCCCCTCTTCTTGAAAGAACTCTCCGTCATATGTGTATGGGTCTAAGTTGTAATCTTCATCATTTGGGACAGGTAGTTTATCGTGTGGCGATACCTTGTGCACAATATCCCAACCCTTAAGATGCTCTTTGGTTTGACACGCATATGAGAGGTAATAAATTTGTGTGGCCTGTTGGGCCACAATATAGACACCGTCTCCTGGTAAGACGGAATCCTATTGAATTTTGACTAGCCCAAGATTAGGGGTCCGTCTCGTTACTTCAGGATCAAACCAATGACATTTGAATATGACATGATTAAGAGGTTTGCAACCATGAAACTTGAGTTTGTATATTTCTTCAATTCTTCCATAATACTCAACTCCTTCAAGGCCAGGCGTAAAAACTCCGAAACTTGTGGTTGTTCGATTGGGCTGACTCTACTCATGGCTTGTTGTGCGAAAGCGATATCCATTCACGTCATAACCAGTAAATGACCTGACCCTATAGGCAAAGCCATCGGCAACCTGTCTCAACTCGGCATTCATAGACGCATCACTTTGGCCTTGCAAGCTCAAGCAGGATAGATCATTATATTATTCGCACATGTGAGCAACTTGGGATCTCAAACTAAGTACGAGCTAGATAGGATGGTACCTTCTGCTTGAACCAAGAAATGAAATCGGGCATTCCATTTGCCGCACCCTTTCTAAGAAGGGTATTAGATTCCTGCGCGGTAGGTTCCCTTGATTGTAGCCAGAATCGATCAAGAAATTCCCTGTACCAACGAGAAACAAGGGGGTTGGATGCAGAATAGTGGCAGCGTATGGAACAAGTTCGTTGAGAACTTACCGCATGTACGGCTCCACTTCGTCAAGGCTGGTCAACACATATAGCATGATAGTGCGCCACTCTTCATGCTTCAAGGTCTTGGTGGTTGTGTCACGGAACCGCCCAAATTATAAGAACAAAAGTACAAAAACAATCACTAGAGCAATTAGATTTCCGTACTTAAGCCCCTATAACTCCGGTAGTCCAATGAAATCACGAGGGATTTCAAACCAACCAATGTACAAGCTAAGATCGTAGTGGTTCAATATAACAAGTCACATGCTACATCCATTATTACAAGTAATTCAACATAGATCGGAGTTCCACAGAGTTATTACAACTCAAGTTCAAAAGTAGTGGAAGCAAAGTAGTTTGAAACTAATATCATCTTAATTCAAATACATGCCAATACCAAGGTCAATTTCCAACAAAAGCATGAGATAAGATAGCTCAGAAGGGTCATGCCCATGACCACACTCCGCCACTACAGCAGGAGCCATCCAATTCTTGCAGTAGCCATGATACGTCACAACCTGCAACAAGTGGGAATATACCCTGAGTACGAGAAGGTACTCAGCTAGACTTACCCGTCATAAACCAGAAATAAATGACACCAAGGAGTATGCAAGGCTTTTATAAGGTGGACTGACTTGACTTGTTTTGCAGAAAAGCATAAGTTATCATCTATGAACCATTTAAAATATAAGCATCAACTTAATTATACCTGATTAATCTAAGTAAGCACCTATGCTAGAGCAATCACTTGATTAACCATTAACATCAAAGGTTACCAACTCAGGTTTAGCATTTCCAGCATCATCCACATAACCATCCGTGTTCCATCATTATTACTACGATGCCGTAGCTCGAGTCAAGTGCTCACTATCCAGGAGCGATGGCGATTCGAATCGATTCCTAACCAGCTGGTGATTTATTCCTCACACAAACCACACTCACCGATCAAGTGAGCTACAGATCACCAATGACACGATTCTAGTAAACGTCGCGGGATAAACTAGGGCCATAGTACCCAGGGACCGCCCGACTGCTAGGACGCACCTTGGGCTCACTCTTCGCGTCCCTGTCATACTCCCTTCAGCACCAATACGTGCACCCGTGTAGGTCCCAGCTCAAATCATATCACTAGCTTCGCGGTCGAAAGATACTTTATTCGGCCAGCTAAATGTGAGGCATGCGTTCAACATGACAAGAGGGACGAGCAACGATCGGTCCTTAATTGACACAGATAGAAAACTAACATCACCCTAGAAGCCTGTCTGGTTGCTTCCAACTTTTCCGTCTGGTCTCCAATTATCCATCAACACATGGTTAATTCCAGGGTATCATGCTTTTCATAGCTAAATTCTCTCAGTAACCACCTATAATTGTAGGTGACTAGAAATCACCGATTGCTACTGGTCTAAGTAAGGCTAAGCAGTTATTTGACCCTAAACCTAGCAGGGTATCAGGATATCACAAGGTAGACAAGGATGATAATAATAAATGCATCAACGGTTTCACTCAACTCCTATAACTTAATGCAATAATATATATAACATATAAATTTAATTGCTTTTATAAAGTTGAAGACTTATGATGCTCCGGGGCTTGCCTGGATCGAACACTTAGGTTAGTGGGTGACAGATGACACTCGCTTGGCGAGCATCTCCCATCCTGGCACTTGCTTAATCCTTTCATCTTCGGGATAGGTCCACCAAACACCGTCTTCGGGTTTGGCTCCAATAACTCATCCTTCACGTGGTGCATCTAGCGAACCTAAATGAGATGCAAGATGCATGTGTATGAATATGATGAATGGTAACACAAGATGCATCACATAATCATTCAAGTAAACACACGATTAAGACATAGACACCAAAAGCTATTTAACTAACATCACACAACCAATTAAAGAGGGCAAGCACGTCAAGCATAACACAAGTTTAACAAGACCACAAGTATCTTAACTTAACCCTCATCAAGGGCATAAGCCACACTTAGCAACAATGGAGTAAACAACCACAACTAGCATCTGTCCATTTTTGGACTGCAAACAACAGCTGCATGTTTGGATCATAACTGGGGTTATACAAATCCAATAGCCATGCAACAAGACATTCTGGAAAGCTTATGAAATTTTCTATAATTCATCTTTAATTATTTTAGCATGCTTCTTAAGTTAACCAAGTCAAACATGCATATTTACAGAATCTGATCCAGAGATTCCAGAGAATAACTATTTCTGGAACCCAACTTGGAGTAGTCATAACTCACAAACTACAAGGCCAAATGCCACCAAAATTTAACACAAGCTATATTAATGAGTTATCTACAACTTTGTTATAAGTATGTTTCTCAGCAAACATCATTTTCATGGTGCAATTACCAAAGTCCCAGAAATTGGCCAGGAAAGCATTAATTGCAAGAATAAATATTAACTTATATTTCAAACATACATTTGGCCACAACCAATGTAACCATCATAAAGTACATGTTAAATGATCACCAAAAGGCATAGTGCTCATCACTAAATAAATTCTTTTAATGCATTTCTTAATTTATTTAGATGCCTAGGTGATTTAATAAACATATACCAAAAGTGCACCATAAATTCTACAAAAATTACAGTACATAGCATATCACCACAATAGTCTACTGTAAAAATTTCAAGCCATTTGGACATTCATGTGATATTGCAAGAAATTTCACCTCATTTGAAGCCCTAGATCTTCAGTTATAAAAATACAAAACACAACTAGCCTTAAAACCTAACTGCATAAATCTATTTTTACAGAGAAGACTTTAAACTAAAATGTGTCATATTATAGATCTATTGCATAGAGAATTTCACAAGGATTCCAAAAAGTACGCATTTGCTATTTTTGGATTTTTCTATGATTTACTATGAATTATGCAAGATTCAGCCATTATTCATAAAGAAAAAGAAAACCTGCACTATGCTATACTATTCATATGAGTCATGACTTGGCAGTTAGGCCCCTGAGTTTTTCACAAATAAAGATCCTCGCGAATAGATCCCCAAGAGCACTATTCATATGAGTCATCTTCGCATTTGGACCCACGGAAAAGCTTCTATTCAAAACCGTGCCCTCCGTCTTCTTCCTCACGTACACCAAACAGAGCACGGCTCGAGGACAGGCTTGAGGGCCGGCCGACCTTGGCCAGCAAGGGCCGGCAGCGGCGGGGAGGCCAGCCGCGCTGGCGCTCGGCACGCATGATGGCGGCAGGTGACCCGCGGTGACCCGGCCATGACCTGGCCACTTGCGCCAGGGGCGCACCGCGGCAGCTTGCAGCGGCGGCAACAGAGGCGCTGCTCCAGTGACCTAGAGGCGGCGGTGCGGACAGCTTGGGTGCGGACACGGCCGAGGGAGATGGCCTAGAGTGAGGAGGGCACGTGGAGGAGCATGAGTATCGGCGGCAGCGAGCTCTGCTTGGCCATCCATAGCTGCAGACATGGCGAGCGCGAACAGCGGTGGCGGAAGAGCGAGCTCGGAGCGAGGGAGAGCGAAGCAGAGAGCCGAGAGAGTGAGGGACCAACTGAAGGGGGGGGCTCGGCGTGACCTCCAAGAGGGCAGGAGCGTGGGGCATGCGGCAGCAGCCCTTAGCCATGGTGGGGGCGCTCTGCATGCATGGCGACCACGCGGCCAAAACGACAAACACCTGGCGGGCGACCGTGAGGGTGAGTTGGGATGCTGATTCGGGCTAGCTGTGGGCCAATTTAGACCATGGGCTAAAAACCAAAGTTGAAGCCCATGTGAAGCTCTACGTTTTTCATTAAGGGTCCAAGGTCATTAGAGCAACAGATTAGTGGTTAACTAGTTGCCAAAATAGCAGTGTCAACACCTTGATGGCAGTCACGGAAACTCACTTTCGATGGTCAAAACTTCGTCAAACTGAACTCAACTTTTTGTATGCTCTTCATCAACATGTAAACTCCAACTTTTATATTTGGCTCAACTTAAGTTGCTTAGCAAAAACACGAGAACACGATGTGCCAACTGTCTTGTCGTTGCCGGTCCAACTCCACGAATAGTAGTTTTGGGAATTGATTTTGAAGGTCCCAACAAGCTCCAAATCTGGTGAGACTTGATCTATTGCTTCCTTCATAAGGCGTACTCCAACTCATATTAAGGAATCCAATTAAGCTTCCATATGAATCTAGAAGATAAAAGGTCACGAACATAGCAACTCACTGCTGTCAATCCAGGACTTAGAATTCTTTCCGAAGGCTGAAAAACAGCGGCTGATTCAAATTTCGAGCCTCTATTTGACTAGGTTAGAGACCAAACTATCTCTTGACCATTAAACAAAGTTTCTTCTCCATGATATGAACTACAACTTTCATTTAAGGTCCAACCTCAAAACTAGTATAGAACCTACTGTTATACTTTGACCAAAGTAGGATCACGATAAAGCTGAAATTATCCTTTTTTGATCCATTGGAGCATTTTCGAGGCATTTTCTCAACACAAACCTTTCACAACTTTTGTTGTAGAGTCCATCTAGGGTCTTTTGGGCAAGGTTACAAGGTTTGGTTGATGACCTATATTTCCATTCACTTAATAGTGCAATTCAAGCACTTAGTAAAACCATTCCAACAAGGATATAACTTATCATTTTATGTGACTTTTTGACTCCAAACTTTATAAAACTTTTTGAGTAACCAATATAGATAGGTACTAAGGTGAGACACATGAAGATATTGCAATAAAACGACCTGAGCATATATCTTGAAAAACGGCCTATATGTAAAGCAATGGTGCAACATCCAAGTTTAGGTTAGGCTCATCCCCATAGGTTGACCTTGACATCGTCATCTCCACTTAATCTATCATGTTAGAGCTCAAACTCACTGCTTAATGAGTGACAAACACCTGGTTGTTACAGGTTGATGCACTTACGCTTCTGAGCTGCCCTCGGAAAAGGCTGAGGTTCGATTCATTTTCGCCAGCATTGTAACGAAGGGGTGGATTATGCACGCTAGAAAGGTTGTCACCATAGTATGTTGTAGTGAAGTTTGACACCTCCTCCAGAATGTATGCCTCTACAATAGAAGCCTCAATTCTGCATTTATTTTTACACTTTTTTCGAAGAACCTTTAGACATCTCTCGATTGGATAGCACCAACAGGCCTGCACGGGTCCCCCATTTGTGCCTCATATGGGAGGAAAGATCTTCTCCAACTTACAGAGCAACACAGGTGCCACTCTTTCCAAGTCTGCAATCACGGTCTGAGATAACTCCTTGGCACAAAGCTGGCGGAAGAAATAGCTCAACTCTGCCATCACTAGCTAGACATGCTCAGAGACATAGCCTCAAACCATCACCGAAAGAAGCCGCTCAATCCATATGTGGTAGTCGTGACTCTTCATCCCTAAGACTCGCATAGTAGATAAAGTTCACTCCCCTCCTCAGATTCGCTGCGTACCCATCAGGTAACATTAACATCCGGATCCATTCTAGTACTTCCTTCCTTTGGGGCCTGGACAAGACAAAATCGGTCGGAGGCCTTCTCCATGTCTTGCCACGACGAGCTTCATCTCTTGCTTTGGTCTATCGCACAATGTTGCCAGATCCACTCTAGCCTTAACGTTGCCCTTTGTCTTATCAGGAATGTCCATGATTGTTGCCCAAAGTGCCTCGGCGACATTCTTTTCAGTGTGCATTACATCAATATTATGTGGAAGAAGAAGGTCATCAAAATAGGGGAGCCTCAACAAGCCTGACTTATGAGTCCACATATGTTGCTCACCATATCCCAGAAAACCATCTTCTTCCTGGTTGACCTAGAGAGCCTCTATCTGAGCACGAACCGTGGCACCAGTCATCATCTATGGTGCAGGGCCTGTGACTTCAACACCTTTCGTAAAGTTCTTGATGTCTCGTCTAAATGCATGGTCAAGAGGGATGAATTGTCGATGCTTGTCGAATGAAGAATACTTGCCACCCTTCTGCAACCAAATGAACTTCAGAGCTGCCTTGCATACTGGGCATAGGAACTTCTCGTGAACACACCAAGCGCAGAATATCTCATATGCCAGGAAGTCATGCAGGGAGTAGTGGTACCAAACATGCATTTTGAAGTTTGTCTTTGTAGCTCGGTCGTATGTCCATACCCCTTCCTCCTAAGCATGGACCAATTCATCAAACACAGGCTCCATGAACACGCCCATATTATTCCCCGGGTATTCAGAAATTATCAACGACAAGAATAAGTTCTGTCGTTGAAGGAGGACGCACAGTGAGGTTCCCAAAACCTGTAAGAAACCAATGACACGATGGCCGACAAGCACATATATGTCAACGGCACAATGGCTGACAACCACATATATATTTTCAATCCATGCAGAAGAATATATCCAAGTATTACCAAAGTTTACTACTGCTACGACTACTACGACTCCTACTACTACCACTACTACTACTCTACCACTACTACTACTGCAACTACTAGTAATACTACGACGACGACGGTAGGGCATACCTGGTGGGTATCGTAGGGCGGCGGCGGTGAAGGGGCCGGGGCGCCGGTGGACGAGGCAATGGCGGCCGGGTTGCCTCCTACTCTAGCTCCTCCTCCTCCTTCTCCTTCTCCTTCTCCTCCCTCTCTTCTCCTCCTCCGACGGCCAGGCGGGCAGGTGGGCGCGAGGGCCGGGCCGGGCGGTGCAATGGCGGTGCGAGCGCGTGGGGATGGTGAGGCGGGACGGGGCGGGGTGGGGCGACGACGGACAGGGGCACCGGGGGCCGGGGAGGGGCGCCGGTGGCCGGAGCGCTCGGGGGGCGGGCGCGAGGGCGGGCGGCGGCGCGCGCAGGCCGGGGACGGGCGGACGGTGTGCGTGGGGTGGCGGCGGCACGCGCGAGGGGCGGGCACGAGGGCGGGCGGTGACACACGTGGCCGGGGCGGCGGCACACGCGAGGGGGTGGCGGGAGCGCGGCCGGAGCTGCGGTGCGGGCGAGCGGGCGGCGGGACGGCAGCGCGGGGCAGGCGGCGGGCGGCACTCGGGTGAGAGACAGAGTGAGAGATAGAGTGGCAGGGTTCAGTTGTCAAAGATTTTAATTTTTTTTAAATTACTTTGCCGAGTGCCGCCCTGATCTGGCACTCGGCAAAGAGATTTTTTTTAAAAAATCATTTATCTTTTTCCGAGTGTCGTAGTGAAGACACTCGGCAAAGTAATTTTTTTAAAAAAATCTTTTAACCTTTGCCGAGTGCCAATTACTTTGCCGAGTGCCGCCCTGATCTGGCACTCAGCAAAGTAATTTTTTTAAAAAATCTAAAATTATCAAATGGATTCGAAAAATTACCAAAATTTCACATGAAGCAATCTTTGTTGTCTATTGCCTATACAAAAAGTTTTGAATTCAAAACCCAACGCGTCAGTTGCTTTGACTCCAAATCTTACCGGATCCTTCTCAACTCTATGAATCTTCTTCGGAGATACTTCGTTTTGAAAGCATCGTACGTGACAATTTATGCAAAACGTTCTCAATTTTTTACCACAGCCTCCACGTATGATATCATGACATCTTAACAAATTTCATGATTTTCAGACTTTGTTTGGTTTTTATAAAATTTAAAAACAATTCGCCGACAAGCTCGTCGTCATGTTTCGTGAACACGATGTTCCAAATTTCTGGTCTGCTCCTGGATACGGCCTCACATTAGACTCAATAACATGAATATCATTTTTCTATTCATTTTTTCCATTATTCGAATCACTTGCAGTTCAAATTTGACTTATCCAAAAAAAATCCACATTAATAAAATAAATTAACTAAATACAGCAAACACATTGAGAAATGTGCCAAATGTGAACATAGAGTACAAGTACTATATGAGGACAGAAGAAAAAGTTTGGAGGCTAGAAGTCAAAAAAAATTATTTTGCCGAGTGCAAGATAGGGCACTCGGCAAATCAGCAATTTTGTCGAGTGTCCACGTTGCACACTCGGTAAATAGGGGCCTTTGCGTGCCAGGTCAGGGCACTTGGCAAAGAGGCACTTTGCCAAGTGTCCACGGAGGACACTTGGCAAATTTCTAACGGCGGCTGCCGACCGTCACTCTATGCCGAATGTCCACTTTCGACACTCAGCAAAGTAAAGCACTCAGCAAAGAGGGACTTTGCCGAGTGTCCCCATTTTGCCGAATGTTGTTTTCTAGGCACTCGGCAAATTTCCTCTTTGCCGAGTGATCGATAGAATGCACTCGGCAAAGAGGTTTGCACTCGGCAAATCTGGCGTTTCCAGTAGTGGTTAATTATATATCTCATACGTTGCCATGATTTTCTTTTGTTGCATTAACGTTGGATACTCATGTACATATGATTGAAACTAATGTTTTTACTATATTTACAATAATAAAGCAAAAAAAAGTACGAAGCTCTTTTGAACCAATATCAATCGCTCACGTATGCTAATTATATCAGAGCATCTAGCATGCAACCTCTCAAAGGAATAAGTGTCCATTCCTAAATAGGTGTCAGGTCCATAGCGAAGTTGATGCTCTGTGTTTTCAGAGCTTTAGCTCTCCCAAACAGAATTTATATATAGTTTTTGTTTTATAGACAGCAATCTATTTCCCAACCAATTACTAATGTCCCTTGTTGCAAGACGTAGTTGAATCCATCAAGCGACTTATTAAGTATTTCAGAAAGTAGCGACTTCAACACTAGTCACATCCATGCAATGCAAAAAAAAGTTACCGGCAACCCAAAAGAGAGGTTTTAACCAATGGTCACATGACCAGAACTATCATATTTTGGAGGTTCTACTTCCATTCCTGAGCTTAAATCGGAATGAAAATACCGCGCGGTCGATGTGGTCCTCGGCACCAAAACGGCCGACCGGCAGCAATCCGAACTCTGCATCGGCCAGCCTCTGCAGGATCACCGGGGTGAAGCTCTGCGCTAATGCACGAAGCGTGGTAGAAGCGGCCGCATGTTTCGTGGTTACAACGAAACACCTGATAACAATATGCATTGTATATAGTAAGGAAATTTGCAACTGCAACAATAGTACTCATACTACTATAAACAACTAATCACTACATATATCCAAACAGCAAGCTGAGCAACAAGGAATTATTATTTAATAACTACAGTGATTCAGTCACTTTGAGAGACAAAGTGAAATCTATATGCTGAATATTTACCGCCTTACCGGTAGAATAGGATAATGGCAATTGAACCGCAAGTTAGATTGATATGCCCACAGAATCTTCAAATGTTGCATTCGTAGGACGAGTTACATTCCATTTTCGAATCTTGTTAGTAATTGTTCACTATCCAAGACATTTTGCACAAACGAGACTATTAAACAAAAGACAACGTTATCTAAGTGTTTCTCATTTGTAAAGGTAAATTTATTAATTTTGCCATTATAAGTACTTAGCAATTCTCAATTCTAGCAGGCTATTTGCTCAATCACGCTTGAGGTTGATCTCGAGCAACCGTCAAAAGACCGAGTCTAAAGGGGATGACTTCACCACGACGCAACTAGGTCCAATGTGATAAAAACACTTCTAGTTGTGGCCCTTTTTCCATTAGGCTATCTCTAAAACCAAATGTTATATGTGAGGGTTAACCATGCCCAAAACCAAAGGCTGATCTCTCTAACCTAGAATAACAGGAAGGACATCACCACCCCCACAATCGTCCTCTCTTCACCACTGATATCGTCAGTATCAGCATACTACTGCATGTCTTCGCTGCTAGGTCATGGCTAATAAATCGTCTACTATCAAAGATACCCAAGAGCATCTCTATCTTAATCTAATCTAGGTGTTCTAATTTTAAACTGGTGATAGTTTTGTCTTAAAAAGTCGTGATATATTGATTTTAAGTTTTCAAGATATAACAAATAGTAGGAACAAAGGACATCACATACACATGCGAATCTGAAAGTTGCAAGCGCGCACGCGTACCTGAGGGTGGTTGCCTACAGCAGAAGATCCCCGTATCCCGCAGCTGGCACATCGATGTTGCCTGTTTCTGCAGCTACGACAGATAAAATGCTGCATAGCCTAGAATCGATTTTGCACACATTATGTTTCTTTTTTCTGAAACAGTTATGTTTTTTAAACAAGTCACATGAAAACAGATGACTACCTCTACTTGTGCTGCAGTGAAGCCTAGTGACCTGCAGCCAGATGGATGACCCGAAGCTATGGTCGCATGGTACGACCTCAAGCATGGACCCTCACAGCTAATAAACAGGAAAAAACAAAAAGTATAATCAAAACAAGGGGTGTGTGTGGAGAATACATCCTAATTTCAAATCTGTGAATCAACTACGAATTTCGATGTTGAGGGAAGCATTAGCAATACGAAAAGCACCAACTTGTTTGTTCATTGTAGCACGAGATTAACTTTCGTTCAAAAAAAATTACGAGGTAGGATGCGAACATTCAAAAGGGCTAGGTTAAAACGTAAGAACGGGTAAATTGCAGGATTAACGCGATGTTCAGCGATAATGTATTGTAAACCATAACAACGGATCTAGAAACCTCGAGAGGGAAGAACTTGGCGCTAGATTACTGGAGAAGATCCAGATCAAACTCACCACAGCAACGGGCCGCCGTCGCCGCACAGGGCGCACACGACGTCATTGAGTTCAGCGTCAAAATCGTAGTCCTCACCTCTCTGGCTCACAGGATCGATCACCACTCCGTTCGGCGACTCACCGCCGCCGCCGCCGCCTTCCATAGCTGATGCGACTTTGATCTGGGTGGGACTTGGCGCGGAGGGAATACGAAACCCAAGGGGCGGAAGAAATCGAGTTCGGTTCGTGATCGGAGGGGTCCGGGATTTATATGGGGTTTTGACGTTTGCACACCGGGGCCTCCGACCCAGTATTTGCGCAAATGCCCTCTTTGGGAGGTCGATCTCTTTTCGGCACCTCCAAAAGCTATTCAGGGTCTGTTTTAGTTCTGGGTGAAAAAATTTATAGGTGTTATATTAGATGTTTTAAAGGATATTGAAATGGGTGTTCGGCTAATAAAAAAACTAATTACATAACTCTCCTAGAAACCGCGAGACGAATCTTTTAAGCCTAATTAGTCCATGATTAGCCATAATTGCTACAGTAACACACATGTGCTAATGATGGATTAATTATGTTTAATAAATTCATCTCGCGGTTTCCATGCAAACTGTGTAATTAGTTTTTTCGTCTACATTTAATACTCCATGCATGTGTCCAAACATCCGATGAGACGGGGTGAAATTTTTTTTGTGAGAAACTAAACACCCCCTCAGGTACCATTACCATTCTGCAGTATAATAGGTAGTGGCGGTCAAATTAAGGGGTATTTGGGTAACCTTAAAATTTGGAATTGGGTAATGCAAATAATTGGAAATTCGGTATTAGAAACTGCTATATCACTCTAAAAAGTATTACCAAAACGATAATGACACAATGAGGACGTTCGTCCGTCCGGACGCGCTCACCTCGGCCTGCTCCTCCTCACGGTCCATCTAAAAATATATAATGAACGCAGTTCTCTTCCTCCTCGCCTTGTTGTGTAGTTTTTTCTTGTCGCCGCAGCCGCGATGCCCACACCTACCGCTGAACTGGCGCTCCTGACCACCTTCCTCTCCGTCCCGCCCCCGCTCCTTTCCACGCCGCTCTCCGGCGTCGCACTCGCCACCTCCCCCGCGTTCTCCTCCATCCTCTATCTCCACTGCATCCAAGCGTCGGCGGCCGCCTTCCTCTCTCTCCACTGCGCTTACCGACCGCCATGCAGGAGAAGGGGCTGTCGCTGGCCAGGCTCGGGCCAGGCGCAGGCGCACTGGCCACTGTTAGGTCGTGCCACCATCCTCGACCACCGGCTAGACGGAACTGACTGTTCCCTGCTCTGCTCTGCATCGTTCCAAAAGAAGAAGCGTGAAAAACACATGTTGCAAGCGTATGTTTCGAGTGTTTCAGATGTTTCATAGATATGTTGCAAATATTTCATACGGATGTTGCAAAAGTAGATTGTGATGTTTCATATGTTGCGATGGTTGTACACATATGTTTGCAAGCTTCTGTTTTTAATGTTTCATCTGTTTTTTATGTTGCAAGTGTGGTTATCTAGATATTGTATATGTTTTTACACATATGTTCCAAGTATTTTACCTGGATGTTGCGTATATTTGCAATGGTTTTCAAGTGTTTTTCATGTGGTTTTGCAAGTGTGTCAGACGTATGTTTCAAGTGTTTCATGGGCATTCAGACGTATGTTTCAAACGCTACATCCAGATGTTTTAAAAGTAGATCGGGGTGTTGCACATGTTGTAACGGGACCCACCTTCCGCATCCACAAGCTGCAGCAGCTGGGGCACCGTCGAGCGGGCGTAGATGACGGAGGGGGCGCGAGCTGTTCCCCGCATGATCTAGCGGCGCGGGCCCCTCATGGGCGCGCAAAACGCAAGCACGGCAGGGCGTGCTGGCGCAGACGGGGGCGGAGTGCAGGCGTGCACAGAAACAAAGTGTAGCCATACGCGTCCGTCCGGACGTTCGAGCGCTAGCATTGTCTTTACCAAAATTTTAGGTACCCAATAATTCAGGTTCAGGTTTTACCCGATATATGCGAAATTGACAAAACCAACAATTTTGACAGAATTCAAGTAGCATTTTAAAGCAATGAACAATAGTCCATGTCTTCGTATCAATTAACAACGACAATTATCAAGCTAGTATAGATCTGCATTGAGCCATATCAAATAATAAATTTACACTGCACCGACCCACTTCAAATCTTCATATTAGAAATAGAAGAGCAAATATTTGGGATATATTCGGTCGGAACCCCCTATTACCGCCGATTTTGGCCTTCGGCGGTGAAATATCAACGGTGACAGCCATGGTTGGTGATAAAATGCTATCACCAGTGATTTGAAAGTTGATCTGACTGTGAAAACGGCATAGTCACTACCGGTTCATAGTATGATCTGGCGTTGATGATCGTATATTGTCGATTTATAGCATGATCTGGCTGTGATGAGCATTTGACCACCACCGGTCAGAGTATATACTCCGATGGTGGTGATGACCATTTGGTCACCCCTATTGCTGAGCTTGGGGCACATCCCCACGTGGCCACCCCCTCCCGCATCCACGAGGTAAGCAACAGTTCCCCATCTTCCTCTTCCTCTTGTCTCTTCCTCCTCCTCACTCTCCATCCTCTCGCTGGATCTGGCGAGCCCATGCGCAAGGGATAGCTGCTGGTGGCGGAGGACACCGCAGCGGTGCCTGAATAGATGATGTAGCCATAGCAAAACACAGAGATCCAGATTGAAGCCCTAACAACCCAGATCAACTCCCTGGCCTGGCTGCCGAGGGATTTTTTTGTTGACTAACAAAGGCGGACATTGTCACTGCCTCGTTAATCATTTTTGCCCATCTCTAGAAAGTGTTTCTCTAGTAGTGTGAATAGGATTATGGTTTTGCCCTACAATCTCCTCTGATTACTATTTTCCATAATTCTCGCATAGGTTCCGTATACTCGTGCATATGGGTGCCCCGTGCATATACTAATTAGGGTTTCAGCTTCCTTACTGATTATGAGCTATAGCAACCATAGTTTTAGCTAAAGTGCATCCTAAACTTTGAATAAACATAGGTTTTTTTTTCCTAGAGTCTGGAGCTGCAAGTATTTATTACTGGATAGCTCTCTTTTTGTTCAATCTGTATAAAGAAGGTTGAAGATAACATACGCAAAAGGAAAAAGGAAGAACAGAAAATTAAAGTAGGTTATTTACTCCGTTTACTGCAGATAACATACGCAAAAGCCGGGGTCCAACAACCGAAAAAAAAACATATTGCTAGTTCTTATATGCTGATATATACAGGTTAGTTGCTTATCCTTTTTTAATTTGCAAATGAAAGCAAAAGCTTGCATCTTTTTCTTTAGGAAGGGGACGTAAGTTCATTTAGTAGAACCTTGTTCAGCTAAACCCTCAGTATCTCCGCTTAATGCCTTCATGATGCATGTATTGTAGAGCATTTCCTTCATAGGCAGCGCACGATAGTTCGATTTAACTGGCAGAAAAGAGTTAACGAGCTAAAATAAATCATTGTTGAGATTATCTGGCTACATAGTTTGTTTATCTTGGGATCATTATTTATTTTTTGCGAGACATCTTGGGATCATTAATACACACACCTATAAGTTGATCTTGGTAAAACTAGGTGTAATCCATAATTCCATATAGGAACCGGCCAATTCAACCAGGGCTGCGGAGAGACCATCTCAATGGCCCTGTTATCCTCCAAACTGTACATTCCAACGTCTCGACGATAATCTTGGTCATCCATCAGCGAATACTCGTCATCGTCAGTGAAATAAACATGGTTAGGCAGAAGGCTTGGGTAATCCCTGGTAGACAGACAACTGGAGTAGCTATGCCCGATAAACAGAGCATCATCCTTCAAGGTGTCCATATCCATATCCAAGATCTCTTGCTTGTCAAAGTCAAGCTTGTATATCTCAAAACCAGTCGTGTGTGTTTCTATTGAATCTTCAACTGGGCAGCTGGTGATCCTCAAAATTTGCAGCAGATCTCCGGACGACGTCCGAGCAATATACTCCCTCCGTCCCAGAAAGGATGACGTTTTTGGGACAAGTGCATGTCCAGGTTCATAGCTAAAACGTCATCCTTTTTTGGGACGGAGGAAGTACATGTTATATGCCACGTAGAAGGTATCCTTGAAAATGACGTCGCGTGTGGCACAACAACCATCAATGGTGTAGCGATGAACCCCGGCGGGAAGATTCATGGCGTAGAATGCGCCGTCGTGGTATACGCAGTCAGAGTACCAGGGCTTGCCGGACGAGGTGGTGATCCAGTGCCACTTGTTGTCGCTTCTTCCAACTCGGGCTAACGAGAGCTGCCGGTATGGATTGTGGATCATCATGAGGACACAAACATCACCCCGCGAGGGATCGCAGGACAGCACGACCTTGAGGTTAGAGGACGCAGCGGAGCCGGTCCACCGCCTAGGGCTGCGGCGGCTGGTACTCCGTCCTCGGGAGCGTGGCATTGTAGAAAGAAAGGTCATGCCTTTCGAGGTTGCCGGAGTCGTCCAGGATGGGGCGTACCTGCTCGACGGTGGCAACGGGTGGGAGCACGAGCTGCTCACCCATGGCCGGGTTAAGGAGGTGGAGCTCGGAGCGGGTGTCGGCAGTGACGAGCCAGCCATGGGACGACCCGACGACGCTGCGCTCGGCGAAGGGCGGGTCCGGGAGAGGGATGACGTATGTGCTCTTGTTGGCGAGGCTGTAGAGCTCGGTGGCGTGTGCCACTGGCGGCGGTGGAGTAGAGAAGGCACGGGGTTTGTGGCCACGAGTAGAGGCTGTGGCGCCAGAGGGATTTGTCTGCGGCGCGCCACGGCGGTGGAGTGGAACAGATTAAGGAATTCCAGCTCGGGCTGGATGACATTGAGGATGACCACCGGGAGATCCGACCAGTCGACAACGAGGGCCGGTGGATCAACCATTGGTGGCGATGGCGATTCGGTGCTGGAAACAGGGGGCAATTGGAAGGTAATACGTACGTCCTCCGCCATGGCGCCCAAGAGGATTATGTATGTAGACATTGGTGGCGGCCGCTAGCCTAGTTTCCCTATCGGGGTCGGCTGAGGACGCTAGGCGAGACAAGATGAATCAGCGACGGATTGCTTATGTCTGCTGCGACGTATAGACGGACGCACCTGCACTCCGTGTACCGTCCGACCCCTCGCACCCTCTCCATCAGGTGCAGCAGGCGGGTCAAATTGCAACATGTGCAACACCTGATCTACTTTTAAAACATCCAGATGCAACACTTGCAACAATACATCTAAATGAAACACTTGAAACATGCATCTTCAACACTCGCAAAAAACACCTGAAAACACTTGAAAATCATTGCAAACATACACAACATCAAGATAAAACACTTGCAACATATGTGTGAAATATATGCAACATTCAGATAAACACACTTGTAACATATGTCTGAAGAAACTAATGAAAATTGGGGTGCAACATACGTGTACAGCCATTGCAACATATGCAACATTCCAATCTACTTTTGCAACATCCATACGAAAAACTTGCAACATATCTCTGAAACATCTAACACTTAAAACATATGCCTGCAAAATGCGCTTTCGGCGCAACATCTACTTCCTGCCTTGGATGAATGGAGGTTCGCCGATGCGGAGATCGACACCGGCACAGAGCTCGATGTCACAGAGTGGCACATAGCTCGGGTGGAGAAGGCCGCTCCGGTGAAGAAGGTGGACGACACGATGGAGAGCGTCATGGCGGGCGGATGCGGCTTGGTGGAGAGGAAGGATGGCGGGCAGCATCACTGGAGCGCCTTGGAGAGAGAGGACGGCGGCCGGTCGAGCGCGGTGAAGAGCGCTGCGGCAGTGTGGTCGCGTTGGAGCACACCGCGGCGATGCGGACGCATAGGTGCGGTATGGAGAGGAACGGGCGACGACGGGCTCACGAGTAGATATGGTTGGAGGCGAGTGGGCTTATGCAAGTAAAGAGTGTTGAGCTGGTGGGTTGGTGTCGTGGCCCACCAATAGAAACATCCGGAGCACAGCATTACCGAAACCAGAAATAGGCGACCTGAGTTGCATCAACTGCGGCCAAGCGCAAACAAGCTCTTGGTGATCTCCCGAGTAGTAATTTCTAATTTGAGGATCCAGTCACTCATATTTTTTAATACCACAAATTCATGTGATACAAGTATATAATTGTATCCATCTCATGAATTTTACAAGACAAGCAAATTTTAAACAAACATGTAACAGATTTAATAAAAACAAATGCTTGAAACAAAACAAAAGATTTTCATATAGGTCTATAATTACAGTAATTCTATATACAAATTACACCAAGATAGTAACTGTAATTTTAATATATAGGTACAGTGTAAATCTAGTATAGATTGGTAGTAATAATTTGTTTGTCTATACAGATCTTTGGCGAAATGTGTGTTTTGATCACCCAAGTGTATATGTTCTCTTTCTTCGAGGTGCCTCCAGGGGTTCTCAAGAAAATAGAATAAATAAATCAAGGTTTTTCTAGCAAAATGATCAGCACAAGAAAAAAAATATAGGCTTATTAAATGAACTTTAGTGTGCCAACCCAGGGAACAAGGAGGGTTGACATTCAAAATCTAGATTTATAGAATAAGTGTCTTCTAAGTAAATGGTCATACAAACTTTGTAACAAAGATGGAATGTGGCAGGAATTATTACGAAATAAGTGCCTAAAAAATAAAACACTTTCCCAAGTTAATAAGAAAGCTGGCGATTCTCATTTTTGGATGGGCTTAATGGCAGTGAGAGATTAATTTTTAAATTTGGTGAGGTTGAACCTAAGGGACTGCTCTTAAATCAGGTTCCGGGAAGATACCTGGTTAGGGAACCAACCCTTAAGTTACATATTCACAAACTTGTTCAACATAGTTCGCAAAAAACATGCAATAGTAGCCGAAGTATTCAGCACGATTCCCCTTAGGCCCTGTGTGGATCCTTAGAATTAAATTTATTTTAATAATCATAATTTAGACATGAATAAATTAAGTTAATATGATTGTATATGGATTATATTTGTATATTATTGTTGGCTATACGCGAGAGATACTTGTGTGTTGCATTTATATCGTAGGGGAGTGAGTTGAAGAGCGTTAAAAACATAGGATGATAATCTATAGAATCAATTTCTATTTTCCACCCTATGAATTTAAAATAGGTTTATATGTGAACTTTGAAAAGTGGTGGAATGTCAAATTCCAAGTCAAATAACCTAATTTATTAAGTAGATTTTAATTCCTCCAAATAAAAGGATCCAAACGACCCCTTACTGTCTCTTTTAGAAGGACACTAATAGGAAATAAATTGCTGGAATGGAATAATCTGATTGCAACTATTGCGAATGTAAACCTACAAGCAGGGAATGATACTATCACATGCACCGTATATAAGTACAAGTGGTAATTTTACGACTAGGTTGATGTACATATACCTAATCACTAATGACATCAAGGTAACATAGGAAATTTAGCGTGTAAAGCTGCCACTTAAAATTAAGATATTTCTTTGGTTGCTCAAAAAGGATGTAATACTAACTAAAGATAATCTAGCTAAAAGAAATTGGCAAGGAAGCAAATATTACTGCTTCTGCAGTAATTTTGAGACTATTCAACATATGTTTCTGAGTGTAAATATGCAAAATTTATTTGGCGTGCATTGCATATGGTGTTTGGTATTAACCCACCGTGTTATGTGGGAAACCTTTTTCGGAATTGGTATAAGTAATGTGGAAAAGATTCAAGCTTGTTATTACTAGCAGGGGCGGCTGCCTTCTATTGGACCTTATGGCTCACTAGAAATGATAATGTTTTGAAAAATGTAGTCCTAAAATATTTTTGCAGGTCTTATTCAAGAGAACGCATTGGTTCCGGTTTTGGGGCCAGTTGCAACTAAGTGAAGAAAAGAAAGAATGTATCCACAAGGCTTGTCAAACACTGGAGACATCGGCTGTAACACCCCAAGTGTTTGTCACTAGTTAAGCAGTGGGTTTGAGCTTAAACATGGCATATTATGTGGTGATGAAGATGTCAAGGTCAAACCTATAGAAATGAGCCCCAACCTAAACTTGGATATTGCACCCTTGCTTTACATATAGGCCCTTTTTAAGATATATGCTTAGGTGGTGTTATTGGAATATCTTCATGTGTCTCACATCAATACCTATCTATATTGGTCACTGTAAAAGTTTCATGAAGTTTGGAATCAAAAAGTCACATAAAATGATAAGTTATATCCTTGTTTGAATGACTTGACTAAGTGCTTGAATTGCATTATTAAGTGAATGGAAAGGTAGGTCATCAACCAAACCTTGAAACCTTACCCAAATGACTCTAGATGAACTCTACAACAAAAGTCATGAAAGGTTTATGTTGAGCAATGCCCCGAAAATGCTCTAATAGATCAAAAAAGGATAATTTAAGCTTTATTGTGATATTACTTTGGTCAAAATAGAACTATAGTTTTTATACATGTTTGAGGTTGGAACTTAAATAAAAGTTGCAGTTCATGTTATGGAGAATAAACTTTATTTTTGGACCAAGAGCTAGATCAGCTTGGAAACAAGAGAAACCGAGGCTCGAAGTTTGAATCAGCTGTTGTTTTTCCAGTACAGAAAATATTTTAAGTCCCTAAAAGTGACAACAGCGAGTTCACTTCTTTGCGACCTTTTATCGTTCAAATTTTTGTGGTAGCTCAATTGGATTCCTTAATATGAGTTGAAGTACATTTTATAATGGAAACAATGAATCAAGTGTCATCAAATTTGAAGTTCAGTTGGATCTTCAAAAATAGCTCCCAAAACAACAAAGGTTCACTTTGTCACCGAACTGACATTGACGTTGGCATTGCACGTTCTCGAGATTTCGCTCAATAACTTGAGTTGACCCAAAAGTAAAAGTTGGAGTTTACATCTTGGAGAAGAGCATATAAGAAGTTGACTTAAATTTGACCTCGTTTTGGTCAGTAAGTTTGAGTTCCCTTGTTGGTCATCAATGTGTTGACACTGCTATCTTAGGTACTAATTATCTCTTAATCTAGAACTCTAATGACCCTGACCCTTAAAGGAAAATCGTAGAGCTCATCGTGGGCTGCAACTTTGCTTCTTGGCCTAAGGTCGAAATCGTCCCAGAAGGGGCCCTAAACGGCATCCCGCAGTGGCCATGCCATTGCATACCACGTGTTTGATCAATTGTCGACACGTCCTCCATGCACGGCTCCGTGCCCCACCTTGACGCCGTGCGTCGCTGCCTTCCTGAGGCCGATAACCAGCTCCCCATGCCTCCCTCACTCGCTCTCTGCCTTCACTCGCCTCCCTGCTCGCCCTCACTCGCTCTTTGGCCGCTCCAGAGCAGAGCCGCCATGGATGCCGCCGCCGAGCTCCGTAGTCGCCGCCTGTTCCCACTGCTACGCTCTCCCTCACACCCAACCGCCACTACCTGTAGCTTCACCACCTTTCAGCAAGCCTAGCGCACCGTTTCCCCACCTCCCTTCGTCGCCGAGCAGCGTGTATGCCGTGCCGCGCCGCCTCCACGCCATGGCCGCACGTGGTCAAGCCACCAGAGCCGCCTCCGGTCGAGCTGCGCCCATCCCTTGGTGCGCACGGGCCCGCTCATGCTTCGCCGCTCCTCCACCGCCGCCGCCGTGGCCATTCCCCGCTGGAAATCGCGACCCCGACGTCGTTCCCCTGCTCCTGCTCGATTTAAAGGAGCCAAAGGACCTCGGGTCCAAATAATGAAGAAGGCAGGGGGCTAAATGAAAAGGCACTGACTCATATGAATAGTGCTATTAGGACTTGTTTGCTTTGTTTAATTAAAGTTTCTTGTAGGGACCTAACTGCAAATCTGTGACTCAAAGGAACAGTGCCGTATAGTGCAGTTTTTCTTTTTCCTTTTTCTTTTATACATATTAGGGCTGAAACTTTGGAAAATCATAGTAAATTATAGAAAAATCCAAAAATATAAAATGAGGACTTTTTGGAATCCTTGTAAAATTTTCTATACAGTAGATCTATAATATGGCATGTTTTAGTTTAAAGTTTTAGCGGTAAAAATAGATTTGTGCAGTTAGGGTTTGAATGCTAGTTGTAATTGTCTTTTTCATAACTGCAGATGTAAGGCTCCAAATGAAGTGAAATTTTTATGGCATGCTAGTCATATGATGTTTGATGTGTGGTAAAAATTTAATGGTCATCGGTTGCTGTATGAGTGAGTTATTGGCTTATCTTGCTCTCACATGAATTCTTGCATTGGCATTTGGTATTTTTCATAGAGGTTGCTATACATGTTCAAATGGCCTTAAATTTGTGTAGTAGTCTATTGATATCATGTAGAAGCTACTATAATTTTTGTAGATTTTACTGTGTGTTTTGGTATATGTTCATAAATACACCTTGATATCTAAGTAAAATTAAGAAATACATTAAAAGAATTTATTTAGTGATGGGCACTATGCTTTCTGGTGTTAATTTAACATGTAATTTATGATGTTTATATTGGTTGTGTCTAAATGTATGTTTGGAATATAATTTAATATTTATTTCTCGCAATTGATGGTTTCTGGACAGTTCTGGGAACTTTGTAAATAACACCATGTAAATGAAGTTTGTTGAGAACCATGTTTATAAAAAAAAAGTTGTAGATAATTCATGTATCTAGCTGCTGTTAAAATTTGGTGGTATTTGGCCTTATGGTTTGTGAGTTATTCCTATTCAAAGTTGGGTTTCAGAAATGGCTGCTCTCTGTCAATTCTGGACCAGTTTCTGTAAATGTGTATATTTGACTTAGTTAACTTGGGAATCATGCTGAGATGATTAAAGATGAATTGTATACAATTTCATAAGTTTTCTAGAATGTCTTGTTGCATGGATATTGGATTTGTATAACTTTAGTTATGATCCAAACATGCAGCTGTTGTTTGCAGTCTAGAAATAGACAGATGCTAGTTGTGGTTGTTTACTCCATGTGTTGCTAAGTGTGGCTTATGCCCTTGTTGATGGTCAAGTTAAGATACTTGTGATCTTGTTAAACTTATGTCATGCTTGATGTGCTTGCCCTCTATAATTGGTTGTGTGATGTTAGTTAAATAGCTATTGGTGTCTATGTCTTGCATAATCTTGTGTTTGCTTGAATGGTTATGTAATGCATCTTGTGTTACCATTCATCATATTCATACACATGCATCTTGTATCTCATCTAGGTACGCTAGATGAATCATGTGAAGGATGTGATGATGGAGCCAAACCCGAAGATGGTGTTTGGTGGACCTATCCAGAAAATGGAAGGGCTAAGCTAGTGTAAGGGTGGAAGATGCTCGCCAAGCGAGTATCATCTATCAAACACTAACCTAAGTGTTCGATCCCAGGTAAGCCCCAGAGCATTCTAAGCCTCCTACTTTATAAAAGCAATTGAATATATATATGTTATATATGTATTATTGCATTAAGTTATAGGAGTTGATTGAAAACACTTGCTGCATATATATCCATTCCTTATCCATTAAACATGCCTGGAATCCTATTTTTAGTTCAGGATCGAAAGTATTGCTTAGCCATGCTTAGACCGGTAGAAGTTGGGTGATTCTTGTCACCTGCGAGCTATAGGTGGATACTTGATCACGGTTGGCTATATTTGCTATTGTGGAACATAACCATGTATGGTTGGATGAATGGAGACCGGGCAGAATGTTGGACAGTAGGGCATGAGTCTTGTGTGCCTGTAGTTTCCTCCTATGTCGATTAAGGACCGTACCATTGTCGTCCCTCAGTTCATGTTGAACGCATGCCTCACATTTAACTAGAAGAATAAGTCGTTCAATCGTGAAGCCGGGATACTATTTAGGCCAAGAGTTGACCACAGTGCACCGTATTGGAATTGTATAGGGGGTGGCAACGGGGGCGCGATGGTGAGGCCAAGGGCAGTTGTATCTGATTCCTGGCAGTCGGGCGGCCCCTGGGTATGGTGGTTCCTGTCAAACTTGCGACTTGATCGAAATAGTGCTATCGGTGACCTAGGCAACTTTGACGGGAGAAGCAGGGTTTGTGTGGGGAATAAATCTCAGCTGGTTAGAAATCGATTCGAATTGCCATCGCTCCTGGATAGTGAGCACTTGACTTGAGCTACATCATCGTAGTAATGTTACTATGGAATGTGTTGATGGTTATGATGAGGAAAAGCCAAATATGATATGGTTATTATTGATTTTTTAATCATATTCAAGTGATTGCTCTAGTACAGGTGCTAATCTAGATGACAGGTTTAATAATAATGGTGACCTGATGCTAAAAAATGAAAATATGCTCTGGTATCACTTAAGCTTTTATGAAAAAATGTTGTCAAGCTAGATCCACTGATAAAGCCTTGCATACTCTTTGGTGCCATATTATTTCTGGTTTATGACGGGTAAGTCTAGCTGAGTACCCCTCGTACTCAAGGTTTATTCTCACTTGTTGCAGGTTGTGATGTATCATGGCTACTGCAAGAATTGGATGACTCCTGCCGTAGTGGCGGAGTGTGAGCATGGGTATGATCCTTCTAAGTTATCTTGTCTCTAATACTTTTGTTAGAAGTTGACCTTGGTACTGGCATGTATTTGAAATAAGGGTGATGTTGGTTTCAAACTACTTTGCTTCCGCTACCTTTAAACTTGAGTTGTAATAACTATATTGAACTTCGATGTATGTTGAACTACTTGTGAAATAGATGTAACATATGACTTGTTATGTTGAATCACTACGATCTTGGCTTGTATGTCAGTTGGTTTGAAATCCCTCGTGATTTCATTGGACTATCGGAGTTATAGGAGCTTAAGTACGAGAATTTAATTGCTCCAGCGATTGTTTTTATATTTGTGTTCTTATAATTTGGGCGGTTCCGTTACATCGGCTTTAGCATTTTTTTTCTTTTGGATGGCCCATTATGTCTAGGATTGCAAACTGATTTTCTGTCTTTTTTGTGAGTATGCTTTAAACATAAGTGTGAGAGCTTCTTTGTAATAATGTGGTCTGATTCCTCACTAAGGAGTGAGGATGAAGCCGGATGTTTATTCCATTATCTAAAAAATTGATTTAGAGGACCAAATCACTCGGATTTCTTAATACCACAAATTCATGTGATATAACTATATTCATCACATGATTTTTACACTTTAACCTAGCTGGAGTTAGGAAAGAAGCCCATGTGCCATCTTTGGATTGGGCAGAAAAATTCGAGTGAGAAGAAGGCTCAAATCACAGCAGTGGGCTTTAGCTTTCCTGATAAAGTTGGGAATTCAACTGAAAGCGAAGGGAGTACTCTAACTATAGGGTGCTCAAGTGAGATTACTATGATTAATGGCATCGTGAGAATCATGAGATATCATAGAATATATTAAAAAGTTTGTACAATTTGTTTTAGATCCTTGAGTTATTTTGTAATAAGTCATCGTTTTGTAATAAATGTTGCAATGTATCTTGTTAATGTTGCCACATGTATGAATGAACTAATCCTTATAAACATGTGATTTGCATTCGATTTATCGTTAAAGCCGGGTGTGATATTTACTATCACCACCCATTGCACCACTTGATCCACCGAAGCTATTGGTGAATTGAAACCAAGTGGACCATGACTGAAATCAATTGAACCATGAATTGAGAATCAAGTATGTAAACCATGAATGGTAACTGAAATGCACTCTAAAATTCACCTAGAGGTTGTCCCGGAGGTTGAGTTTGGGCAAGAGGTGGAGGGGGAGGTTTAGCTTGGCCAGGAGATGGAGGGTAATAAGGTCAAGCTTGAGCAAGATGTTGCTACTCAGGATGGAAGGCGCCGACAAGGTTGAGCTCAACAGGAGGTAGCCATAGAGGCTGAATTCATGCAAAAAGGCACCAGAGAGATCGAGCTTTGGTACGAAGGCACTTGGGAGGCTGCCGTCAGGGAGGGAGCCAAAGTGCTTAGGCGAGGATGTGTCAAGGGAGGTTGAGCTTGGGTACACCATGGAGCTCGAGCTAACCAAAACCGAGGATGATGCCAAGGGGAGGTTGACCTTAAACGAACCAGATCTGAGGAATGTGCCGAGGGGAGGTCGAGCTTGGACATACCAAATCCAGGAGGGCACTGAGGGAAAGTCAAACACGGGTGGGCTGCCAATGAGATCAAACACTAACGAGCAGACTAGGGCTCCGGTGGCTGGACCTAGGGTTCCTCCTAGACTCTTTAATCCGCTAAGAAAAGTAGGGGTGAAGCTGGGGAGGTGGGGGGCTTGAGTTAGGTATTAGACCAACGATGGTGGAGGTGGTGCACGAGCGAGAAGAGAGAGGAGATCTGTGTCGACACGGGTGGAAATGGAGGGAGACGAATAAAACATACAGAAAAGTGGGGCACGAGAACCCTAGGAATGAGGGTCGGAGGAGAAAAGTTGGGGCCCTCCTTTTGGGTGCTCGAGTAGGAAGCATATTGATGGGGGTTTTTTATACAATATAGAATGGAACTTTTGTATTGAGGGTGGTTATTTCATTTTAATTTTCTTATATCCATTGTACCATTTATTACCTTCCCTTCAACCATCCATGCGTCGAATTGGCTGGTCTCATTCCTTGCAAGCAGAAAAGTCATTCAGTGTGAGAAAATCAATAACCGTGCCATCCCATGTTCTCGACAAAATTTAAGCCCCAAATGCCAGCTCAAGGACCAAATTTGTTCCATTAAAATTTGAGTAACAGTGTGAGCCAAAGCCATCTTATCATTTGGAGGGATGAAAATGATCACACAGGCCTAACTGACAACAGCACGACATAAGCTAGATTTTGACGAGGATAAAAAAAACACGATACAAAAATAGCAGAGTAACAATTTGCACAGAGGAAACCCTACCATTGGAGCAAAACAAAACATCAAACACACCAAACTAGTACCTAGTGGTAATACTTAGCCTCATGACAAAATTTTCATCTGCTACAAAAAGAAAGCATTGCCTATGTGCCTAATACAATAATCTATCAGCTGTCATAACTCGTTGTCAATGATGTTTCTAATCATATCCATAGGAATTAGCCCCTCAGTGCGTATGGCATCCTTGTTTTGGTCTGGACTGAAGAAATAAAGCGTCGGAAGCCCTCTTACCTGAATGTTTCATTATTAGTGACTTTAATAATTGAAGGAAAAAATAGGAGAAACCTATTGGCTTGAATGAGTGCCATCTTGGGTGTACCTGCATGTCTTTTGCAAACTCATATTCATCATCTGTGTCCACCTTCACAAACAGGGCATTGTCCTCATACTCAACTGCAAGCTGCAATATATTGAAAGGACTGTTTAGAGATACTGCATGATGTTCAACATAGACAGAGCAATTAGATAATCTTCTTTCCCTAAAAAATGAAGCACACATAAGTGCAAACAGCTCCAAGATTCAAGATACCAGCAATAATTAAACAGAATCCCCAAGTGATTGATTATGCTTTAATAGAAGCTAGAAATCCAAAAGTGGTTTTCATCAAGATTTTTTCTTCTTGGTCATCTTTTCACATTATTTTCGAAAGAAACAAAAGAAGAATCACTAATTGCTAAGAATACTAATATTTGTTTGGGGAAGTTAGATGAAAATTCTAAACTGTCTAGATTCTAAATTCCTCTCGGAGGCCTTGTCGACTTGTCCTATACCAAACTACACCAGCTAGCAAGCTGTCTAAATTCCTCCCAAATAATATACAGTCTGATACTGATCTAGACTAAATTGTACAATGAAGGTATTTATATATTGTCAGAAGCTCGCATATAATTGCTTAACCCAGCCGAACCTATGCTCAGAATAGCTGTGTGCCACATTCATTTCCATTTCATCGCATAGTTTTTACTGAAGGTGCCACTGACGGGCACACAGAACTCGTTTCTATCACTGGTCTCATTGGTTGCAACTTCACAGACAGGCATTGTGTTGGCCAAGAAATCAACAATCACACAGCAACGAAGAGAACCAAAGGATGGAAAACTGGCAGGGTGCGTGGCTCACCATCTCGATGTCCTGCGCAATCTGAACACAGGGCCCGCACCAGGTCGCGTAGAAGTCAACGATGAGCGGCACCTTCCTGTGCCCCCTCACCAGCTCCTGCACCTCCTCGGCCGACACCTTCCTCTGCAACCACGAACAAGACCAATGCAAAGCACCGCTCAGACTCGAACTCACCGACTGCTGCCGAGGCGAAGAAAAGATTTGCGACCCAGTGAACCGTGCTGCGTACCACGAGGTAGTCCGGCGCTATGTACTTGCCGGAGCCCGGCACGTAGGGAACCACCGTCTCCGCGGAGGCGTTCCGTCGAAGGGTTGGCGCGCGGCGGGTGCTGGCGCCTACGCCTACGATGCTGCAGCCGTGGGAGCGGTCCCAGTGCGCGCGGGAGAGCGGAACGGGGGGAAGAAGACGCCCCGGGATCAGGGAGGGTGCACGGCGAAGGGAACCAGCGGCGCACGCCGACAGGAAGGTGCCGGCCGGAGCCATAGCGGAAACGGAGAGGCGCGGTGGAGGGGAGACAAATCCTATCCGGTAGACTCCGTGGAAATGGAAGTACGGTACTGGGATTTCACTTGCAGCTGAACTGCCAAGGCGATGTATGCCTTTTGCCAGTGGCTTTTGTGTAAAACCAGCACTCTCGTTTGTAGAGATATTTGAGAAAGTGAAAAAGATTTTCTTTGTCACTTTAACTTTTGTGATAGTCTAATTGTTTATCCTCATTTATAGAACTGGATTTTTTAACACTCAACTTTTAAAACCATTTATTATTACGTCATGAGCGATTTTGGATGACGGCTTTATCATGTTAGGATAGATACGAAAGGGATACATCAAACTTCTTTGATATTTAAGGATGTAAATCAGACAATAATTGTTTCTTTTGAATAATTTGTTCTCTGGAAAATTTATGCAATCAAAAATCCTAAAATCTAGTTTAATCTCAAAAATCCATTAAAAAATGTTTTGACCTAAAAACTATGAAGCTAGTTTCATAGTTTTTATAAAATCATGCTTTATCTTATGGTGCCGAAATCAAAACTATTTGAGTCTTCTATGGACGTATTTGCTTTTTATTTGCTAGTAGATGCTCTCATATCTATTATAATTAGTCTACATCGATGACTTGGGCTATGAAAACTTTAGGTGACTTAGATAAGTGCTATGTAATGGTGTAACCACATCTTGATCCTATTTAGGTCTTGTTTAATACAATAAAGTCTGATTTACCCTCTCACAGCTGATATGGCGTTGTTGACTTGCTGCCACGTTGCACAAGACCGTCATCCAAATCCGCTCGGGATGCGAAAACAAACATTTTTAAAAAGTAAGGGAGGTTAAACTTTTGGTTCTATAATAAGAAGAAGGGAAAACCGGGCTATCTCGAAAGTTGAGTGTCCTTTAAGAAGTTCCACCTCACAGAATTTGACAAATCGAGGACCGGGCTACAAATTCTTAGGTTGGTTTTTTTTCCTTCATTTTCTATCGTTTCATTTTCTTTTCTTCTTGAAAGGACAAATCTGCCCTTGCCCTATCCAATGCAACGATAGATTCCACATCTGGCAAACCAGCGCTCATATGACAAGAAGCAAACAGCCGAATGAAATGTCATCGTGAATATCAAAGTTACAGGAAATTTTACATAGATGTTTTTTTTTTGAACTATACATAGATGTTCTTACTATGTTCGATCATTACTTTTGATGTTGTATAAAAAATAGTTACGAAAATGACAAATGTACCGTCTGAAATAGACAGACCAGTGTGTCAGTCTGTGTTGCAATATATTTAAGTTATTGATTTTCACAATAAAAGGGGAAGATGGTGGTTTGAGTGTAGGGACATAAAATTATTCTTTTGAATGAACAGTATATACATGTGATCTTGAGTGTTTCCATATATTTATCTTCACTACGAAGTATGCTCCTAGCTTTTTTTAGGTGTGCATGTAAATGTTCTTTTCACAAGTGAAAAGGCAGTATATGGGGTATGGCCAATGCTATGTTTATCCTCATTTATTTTTTTAATAAAATAAAGTGCATTATGTCTAGAATAATAATATGGTTTTACAGTCATGGTTGCCTAATTATACCTTATTGATGTCTATTTATCAGAGTTGATGTCGATTGTTGCTTTGAGATGTTGGTTGCGGTTTAAGTTTAACGCACTTTTTGTCAATCAAGGAGTTATGCGTTGATGATCATTCATGGAGTTGCATGAGATGTTGGTATCATCCAACATTAAACTCAACTGGAGTTGCATCATGACATACATGCATTTTATACCATTTGGAGAATATGAAACCTTGGAGAGAATGGAAATATGGTTTATGGGCTATCTTGGTATGTGCATGTCCTAACACGGGGCATTTTATATCTCATTTTCTAATCAGATTCTGTACCTAACACAATATAACCATAAAAACATAGAATCTAATATTACAATTCCTGCAATTAGTATGCTTGGGCAGGTAAACACTTAAAATAAACAATTATGATCAGTATCTAACATTACCACCTATGACGTTGACACATCACTAATACGCCAAGTGAATTCCTGTGTACGAATGAGCACGACGGCTCTTTGATCCAGGCAAAAATGTGTACATGTGTACCACCAGGTTGACGTCAGAACTGTAAATTTCCAGGTTGTTGCTAGCTGCTTTCTTTTCAGCCCTATTGTGCCAATGCAGATACCAAGACCTATACCATACAGGATATCATATATAGTATATATATAAGAGCCATAACAAGATATCACACGCTTCATCCAAATATATTCTTGATATACCTGCTTGACTCAAGTCTCAATTGATAAAATCGAGTGCACCTCACCAAGACCCAGTAATTCAACTCTCCAACACATCACATCGCCCCTTTTCCACGACATGTGAGCATTACTGAGAATCTCATACCAAGCTATCTACCATAGCTGACATTTTCCAGGATGCGATTCCAAAGAGACTAGTTCTTGGTGATTCAAGTCACCTCAACTGTCAGTTGAGGTGCGCAGTGCGCCCACCACTACAAAATTTGTAGCATGGAGTTGAAGCTTCATCACCACTCGGACACGGTATGGAATCAGCATCTACTGGCAACAATACAAGGAAATAGATATGCGCCTTCCATGTTTCTTAAGTATGATCGTTGATACATTTGCCAGATGGTACTTAAATCTTATGTGGCCTTTTGATTAGAAGCCACATGACCCAAAATGATTCAGTGATTTGAGCGTTGTGACTGAGTTGACGGGTAGGATAATTCAGATTGTTCACCGCTGCGCAGTTTGGAGCCATCACTCTACAGGAGACAAGTACAGCAGGATTTGAGAATTTTTTTTAGGGAAATCAAGATTGAAAATTGTGAAAAAAATAATAATTAACTAATACTGACAACAATAGCCTCAAGTATGCCCAACGACATGATTGAACCTGTTGTAATGTGTATGACAATGGATAATTAATGTCACCTGTGAAGCTTCAGACAGTTGCCCATGCTCCATTTGCCTGTTCCTTCCATCCTGAAAAGGGGATAATATCTCAGAACAAATGGCAGACGAGATATAGATAGGTTCCCTGCGCATGCAGGCAGGGTTGCTCGTGAAGTTTTGAATTAGACAGCAATAAATCAATGAACCAGCAAATGAGCTGCTCATCTGACACTTCAGTTTGCAAGCAAAGTAACCAAGACAATAGCAAAATCTGACATGAGATCCTGGTTCAGTGCCATGCTCATATTCTCCTCGAAACAAGAAACATACATAACAAAGCACTTGCTAAATCAAAGACTCATTTTTGCTTTGTCTAACTCTGTACTCTTGAAAAATCTACAACTACTCTGTAGCAGCCTCAGCAGGCAGCCCCGACCAGCCCGATGGCAACTGGTAACTGGCACGGCAGCCAACACCATATATGGTATTCAAAAATTATATGGTGCCCTGCCACCCTCTTTAGCTAAAATATCATTTTGCAATGTTTCAAAAAATCATCACATATGTAGTACACCTAAAGTTCAGTGTAGCCACAACAATTCAGTTTGAAATTTATCTTCGATATTGAGAATCAAAAAACATGTGTCACTCTCAGCACATGATGAACAGTGCCAGGTTGACTGCTTGTCTACTTTGTTTCTTGACATCTATGATGATTTTTAAACTGAATTGTTGCAACTATACTTATGTACTACATACATGATTTTTTGAAACATTGCAACATCATATTTTATTTTAGTTAACGAGAGCACCAGCCCCCCTGGGCTCCCTGTCCATTGTTGTCATGTCAGCCAATATGGACTTCAGGTGGGCAAATGTGGCCATCATCATGGAACTGGTGATGATCATGATTATTGCTCCTTAACACATAGAAGCAGAAACGATCATGTCATCACAAATAGCAAATGTCAGGGTAAGTTTGGAAAGCAACAAGAAAAAATGAGAGGTAATTGGCTGATTTCCCAGCCCCCATTGATGGTGCCGGACAGCACTTGAGCCAAACAGAATGCCAACAGCAAGGGGTCAGAGCCAAATAGAAGAGAGGCACAAGAAAAGAGAAGGGAGATCAAAGATAACTTAGACACTTGGAGGTACTAAGCTGGCCGTACGAGTGCTCTGACTGATTGATACCAGTGGCACATGTCACATACTAAGCTGGGAGAGGATGACCTACATGACCCTTTCCTCAAGAATAGAGTTTAACTCATATAGTCAGATGCGTTCAAGATGAATAGAGTAATGCTACCTAACAAAATGGTCTACAAAAACTCTACTTATGTGCTCTGCTAACATGAACCACCACCACCACAGTCAAATTCTCCCGATTGAGTTACACTGGTGAGACCATTCAAATCCATGGGTCAATGAAACCCCTGTCACCAGTTCAAGTTCGAAAGGCTGGCACAAACTTCATAAAAACAAAATCAGGGGGATACGCCACCTGGTCGAGGCTTTTTTTCCCCACCACCAACGACCACAGGAAACCTTTCAATTGGTAAGTTCAAATCAGCATGCATAATTGTTGTTGTCCATGTTAGCATGCAATGCAAGTCGAGTTTTTTGTGAAACATTTTTGCAGGTGTAGCATTACTCAGATGAATATTGGATTCTGATTCAATTTGAATTACAAGGAAAAATATCTTAAATAAGGGGTTTGGTCAAGTAGTTATCTCTGTAAAAAGGTCCATGAAACTGAGTAGAGGACATCCATGGTATAAATATATAAACATAACAAAACCAAGAGTGGATATCCATTAGCTGAATAAACAAGATACTCTGTCCCATTTTCCATTTGACTCTCCCTTTCCCACCCTCTGGACAGAAGTTAGATTGGTTCATAAGAATTATAACCTAACTAACTAATGGATACATGCTGAACAAGCCCTCTCCTATGCATATTAACTTTTTCCATACAGCAAAGAGCCAAAGTTTATACCTAAGTTAGATATTTGATCACATTAAAACTTGATGTTTGATTTGATAAACTTTTTTATGATGAAGCATCCTGAAGTGCAACACCTTGAAGAAAGGCAGGGGAGCTGGATTAACATAAAAGAATGACAAGAGAATTGAACTTTGGTGTTGAAATACTGCTGAAAATTTTAAAGTTCGAATTTGTTCAAAAATAAATAAATAAAAGTAGAGTACAGCATGGGCTACAATCATGTGTATGCCCATACTTATTGTATTTCATCAGAATTTGGGTAAGTACCTGAGGATTTGACTTGTAAGCCTGATCCTTGGGCCCTTGTTGGTTTTGTTGCTGTTGCAAGTACTGTTGGATCTGTTGTTGCATAAGCTGTTGCTGCTGTCGCTGAAGAAGCATCATCTGCTGCTGTTGTTGCTGAAACAGTTGCTGCTGTTGTTGTTGCTGCTGAACTGAGTCTTGCTGTTGCTGTGGCATCTGCAGTACATACTGTTGTTGCATTAACTGCTGCTGAAAGAGCTGCTGTTGCTGAGCTTGCTGTTGTTGATACATCTGCTGCTGCTGTATAAGATACATTTGTTGTTGCTGCTGCTGCTGTTGCTGGAGATAAAGAAGCTGTCGTTGCTGCAACTGCTGGCTTTGTTGATCCATTTGAGGTGCTTGTTGCTGCTGTTTATTTTGGTCGTGTTTGGTATCCCCGGAAGGACACTGACCCTGTTTTTCATCAGGAAGTTGCTGGACTGGCAGTGCCTGTTGTAGTACTACTTGTTGCTGCTGCTGCACTTGTTGCTGCCAAAGTACCATTTGCTGGTTCAGTTGTTGTACTTGCTGCATAAAATTTTGCTGAAGATGCTCAGTTGGAAGCTGTTGCTGTTGAAGACTCTGCATCTGTTGATTGTGCTGAGCCTGCAGGTAATACAGTTGTTGCTGGTAATATTGCCCCATTTGTGATGCATACCCTTGCATCACTTGGAGATACTGTTGGTTTCCGTGATTAGACTCTGCAAACAATTGATCGTGAATCTGTGCAGATGTTTGAACATTCTGAGCCATTGTAAGCTCTTGCTGTTGCATGTTCTGTGAAAGGTTATTAGATTGATGTGTTTGAGCATTCCCCAACTGGTGTCGAAGTTGAACTTGAAAATCGACAGTATCCGATTTTGTTTTCACTAAGTCCAAGCTCGAAGGTTTTGCACAGGCTGAGAGTTCATGTGACTGCGAAGATTGAATATGGTCTTGACTCCCATGACCAATGGCAGAGATTTCCTTGTCACATTCAGTTGGATTTGGACCATCAAAAGGCCTCTCTAGGTTTGCATTACTGACAGACAAATCATGCTCTGTGTCGACTTTTACCTGAACCTCCACATGTTGCCTTTCCTCCAGCTCTGGAGACATTCGAGCTGGACCAGCAGAATTTCCTTCTTTGTGCATGTTTGATCCAGACGGTGAGTCATATTTTGAGCATACTGTTTCTAGATGGCTTCTTGCAGATTCCACAATGACCTTGCCCTGAGAATTGATGTTCTCAGAGCTAGCGATTGCTTTGGAAGGAGAATCACAGTCACCTGACTCAGCTACAGGAGCCTCCACGTCACAAGAATTTGTTTTCTCATCATTTTGTTCATGCAAGATTAGATCTTGATTAGTCTCTTCTTTGGCATGTGAATTCATTTGCTTCTGCATTCCATTTTTGTCCAGGATATGTTCACTGTGAACCATGTCGGTGCATTCCTGAGCTGCCCTGATGGTCTCTTTATGTGAATTGACAATCTCTAAAGCTTTCTGCTCTCCTGCATCCCTATGTCCTTTTCCTGAATCCACAATGTCCTTGTCCACTTGTGGTTCACTCTCCTTATCAACTTTAAGAGAAAAATCATCAGCTTTGGGTGCTAAGGAATGATCACGAGCAACCATCAAAGGTTCTGTTTTTCTCCTCTTGTTAGTCTCTTGAAGGCTATTGCCCATAGTAGAATAATGCCGTGAAATGTTCCCAGTGCTGTGAGGAAACAGTTTACTATGCCGAGCCCACGCCTTTCTGAGTTCTTTAATGCCCCCATAGAGGTCAACAAACTGTGAGCAGGAAAACAAATGAGGCATGCAATATAGCTTATACAGGAGACAATCTATTTAGAGTTCCTGCTGTAACAGCTGCATGTCCCTCAGCATGACCAGCGAAACAGAGCAAATTTTAAGCAAAGACTACAATTATCTCAAGTTATCCCAGCATGACACTTAAGATTCGCCTTTTAAAAAAAATCAACTATAATTGAGATTCAACAGAAATAAATGACAACAAGGGAAACATCCCTTCGATTCAGAAAATAAAAAAAAGGAATATCCATTAGCTAAGATGGATCGGTAGGTAAACAAGCATCTTGCCTAATCTCCGACAACAATTTAGCACATGGCTCAACCAAATGCTTATTAGTCCTCTAGTCCCCAAAAATATTTCTTCCACTTTTAGTGGTCAACAATTTACATCACTCAACCTGTGAGCCACAACCAAGTCTCTCAGCCCCTTTTACTGTCATTACTATTACCTCTTCTTGCATTTGTCTCTAGCTTATCCCAACTTGCTTGGAACAAAAGGCAGAGCGCCCTCTATAGTAGGGTGGGTCAGGTACCCATGGCGAGGAGGAACGGACACCCCTACCCCCCGCCCACACACACCCCCCGCCACCACCCCTGTTATGGACGTCGTTGGGATGGGGAGAATTGAGGAGGAAGAGAGGAGCGGCGGTGAGCTACAGTACCCGCGTGGGTACTGTTCATGCGAGAGCGGCAGAGGACCGGCGGCTAGGCTGTGAGGGGCGCTGGGAACGCCGGCCGCGGTGCTTCGCCCACGGCCGGCAAGAGAGAAGGTTTTTTCTTCTAATCTCTTGCTTGATTAGATTGATACATCTCCTCTCCTTATATAGAGGTCTTACTTGACCCCTAAGCAAACGACTAATTAACTCTAACGGGTTAAGGCCCAATAGGCTCTCGACTCTTCTAATACTACACCCCACCTGGACATGCAGCTCGTCCTCGAGCTGCAACTTAACAATGACAGTAACTATGATTCCGCTAGACACAAACCTAACACCTAAAAACAAGCCTTTTACATCTCGGCTTATTTTATTGACCTGAAATAGACAACGACTCTTTATTTTTGACTCCTAAAGATACGGCGGACACCCTCCGCGTGATGGACCTGCACGTGTGTAGCCACCTGGATCCCATGAAGCCCACCGAAACGAGAGGGGTGCTCGGGTATAACCACCAGGAATTAGTCGCGATAGCGATCAACGGAGACGTCCTCGCGGCGGCCGGTTGCGGAATGCGGTGGCGCTAGGTAGTGCATCCCCGTCGGAGACAAGGTGGGGAGCGACTCCCCTACCGCCGCTGTCGCAGAGTTGGAGTTCGCTGCCCGCAGGAAAATCACCATGCTCGCGTCTGAAGACAGCAGCGGGTCGGCACAGTTGCTGGTGGTTGTCCCACGGGGCGAGGTCGCGCTCCGCTGAGCTGAGGTCGACCGTCGCCAAGGTTGCCTCGTGCATAGGCTGGTGCATCTCCTGCAGCAGCCGGCGCGCTAGGAGGCCTCGCGCCGTGGCCTGTAGCCGCACCGCCGCAGACACCTTGCAGGTAAGCATCTTCCCTGCCGGCTCCGTCGTGATGCCATCGCCGGCTCGATCTGCTGCAATGTTGGCTGCACTGTTGGTTGCATGTCCTGGAACGGCAGCAGCGGCGTGCCCGGCAGCAGCGGCGTGCCGTAACCTGGCATCCCGTAGGGGAAAACCGATGGTAGAGAGACCACGGCCGATTGCGGCAGCAGCCAGCTGGCTGGTTGCAGCGGCGGTATGCCGAGGTAGGACTGGATGGCGGCGACGGAATGGGCGAGATCGGTGATGGCCGCGGTCAACTGATCTGGCGTCATCGGTGAGGAAGTGACCGGCAGCGGCTCAGCGTAACCTGGCATCTCCGATACCAGATTGTTATGGACGTCGTTGGGATGGGAAGAATTGAGGAGGAAGAGAGGAGCGGCGGTGAGCTACAGTACCCGCGTGGGTACTGTTCATGCAAGAGCGGCAGAGGACCGGCGGCTAGGCTGTGAGGGGCGTTGGGAACGCCGGCCGCGGGGCTTCGCCCACGGCCGGCAAGAGAGAAGGTTTTTTCTTCTAATCTCTTGCTTGATTAGATTGATACATCTCTCCTTATATAGAGAAGAGGTCTTACTTGACCCTTAAGCAAGCGACTAATTAACTCTAACGGGTTAAGGTCCAATAGGCCCTTGACTCTTCTAATAACCCCACAATGCCTTGATGGACTGGTGGTATAGCCCAATCGATAGGAAGTAGGCCACAGCTCAACAGGCCATAACTTCCTCAGCCGCATCTCTCTCCCTCCCTCCCTCCCCCTCTCCCTCTCCCTCTCCCTCTCCCTCTCGTGTGTGCAGCTCGCTACTCTCTCTCTCTGTGCAGCTCGCTACTCGCCCAACACATACTGCCACGGTGTCCAATGATTTACTACATTTGAGATATATTGTCCCATGTAATACACACTAACTGATTTAGTTTTTAAACAAACAGGTTGGTTCTTTTACCTATTGGATCTTGGTAATGTTGAATTAATGAATTATATTACGGTGTTAAAGACCAATACCCTTGTTATGGAAGGTGCCACCTTCAAACTTTAATTATGCCATTTATTAACCATTAGTACTCTTATCTGTGTGATTTTAATAAGAATGTGGTATGCGCACGCGATCATTTATACTACTCCCTCTGTTTTGGAATATATAAGGTATCCTAGGAATTCTAAGACATATTATGTGATAAACTAAATGATGTGCATGTAACCCATCCTGGCTACCATATTTGGATTAGTAATATAAATTAAAACTAATGGTAGGTATGCATGGAATGCTTCATTGTTAAACTGAGATGGAGGGTTAATTCACCTAGAATTCCTTATAATTTAGGACAAACTTTGAACGCTTGGATACCTTATATTGTAGGACAGTGTGAGTACTGATGGCACTAATCCTAATGCCCAGGTGAGCAGCACCTTCTCACCTTCCCTCTACTCCTCCCTACACTGAGGAAGAAGAAGAGCCGAGCTCTTCTTCTGCACACATACACACACGGTTTCAGTTTTGAAACCTGAACAGAGGCTCAAGTGTTGGTGGCAAGAGCTGCCTATTTCATTGCATTGCATAGATATATATACAACATACATGTACCAACTATGGTACAACACTACCTACTCTAGTACAAAGTATACATCATCTTCTACCAACTATGGATGATGCAACTCCTACCAACTACAGTACTAGAGATGGCCTATTGCCATACTTGCTGCAGTGGTCAGGTCATGGACAGCAGGAGCTGACCTTCCACCTGCCCCTAGCTGCTCTAGAGAGATCAAGAGAGGATCAGCAGATTATATCTAACAATCTTCCCCTAATCCTGCTGTCCCTACTTGACTTCAACCATGCCAATCATCCTCCTCAGTTCCTGAAACCGCAACCGGCCAAGTGACTTGGTGAGGATATCAGCAAGCTGCCGTCTGGTGTCGACGAACTCGATGACGAGCTGCCCTCCATCGACGCAATCACGAAGAAAGTGAAACTTCACATCTATGTGTTTGCTTCTGTCGTGGAGAACTGGATTCTTTGCCAGCGCAATTGCTGGCTGATTGTCCACCTTGAGGGCCGGCGGCTGGACCTGAGCTCCGGTGAGCTCTGCCAGCAGCCGCCGCAGCCAGACCACCTGGCATGCCGCCGTGGCTGCTGCGACATACTCCGCCTCACATGTCGACAGCGCCACCATCTTTTGCTTCAACGATTGCCAGGCAATTGGCGACGATCCGAGGAAGACGAGGACACCTGAAGTGCTCCGCCTCCCATCAACGTCGCCGGCCATGTCCGCATCGCTGAAGGCCGTCAGCGCTGCATCTTTCGAGGCCTTGGGCGGTGCCTCGCTGAACACCGAGAGCTGGATGCCCCCGCGCTTGGGGAAGACAATGCCCAACTCCGCCGTGCCTTGGACGTAGCGAAGCAGCCGCTTGACCGCCGCCCAATGGTCCTCCCTTGGATCTTCCATGAAACGGCTCACGTAGCCCACCGCGAACGCGATGTCTGGCCGCGTGTGCGTGAGCCAGCGCAGCCCGCCGACGATGCTCCGGTAGAGAGTGGCGTCCACCTTCGCCGCGGTGCTCTGCTTCGAGAGCTTGATGCGCTCCTCCATTGGCGTGGCTACCGCCTTGCAGCCCGCCATGCCTGCCCGCTCGAGCAGCTTCAGTGCATAAGCATGCTGCCCCAGCCTGATGACGTCCTTCCCCTGCCTCACCTCGATGCCGAGGTAGTAGGACAGAGCGCCTAGGTCGCTCATCCGAAAGCGCGCCGCCATTTCCTCCTTGAAGCGTCCAATGTCTTCTGCTCGAGCTCCGGTGACAATGAGGTCGTCGACGTACACCCCGACGATGAGATGCTCCTTCCCCCGTCGGCGGGTGTACAAGGCGTGCTCTGTGGCGCACCGGATGAACCCAAGCTCTGCCATGGTGGCGTCGAGCTTGGCGTTCCAGGCCCGCGGGGCTTGTCGCAGGCCGTAGAGCGCCTTGCGCAGCCGCAAGACCTTCCGCTCTGCTCCCTTGAGGACGAAACCCGGCGGCTGCTTGACGAAGACGGTCTCGGCCAGGTCTCCATTGAGGAATGCCGACTTGACGTCGAGATGGTGGACCGGCCAATCCTTGGCCGCCGCAAGCGCGAGCAGGAGCCTGACCGACTCCATGCGAGCGACCGGCGCGAACACCTCCTCGAAGTCCACTCCTTCTCTCTGGACGAAGCCACGGGCGACGAGCCGCGCTTTGTGCTTCACAACGGCGCCACGCTCGTCCCGCTTCACCTTGAACACCCACTTGAGCCCGATCGGCCGGCATGCCGCCGGCGGATCGACCAGCTCCCAAGTGTGGTTGTCCTCGATTGCCTTCATCTCTTCAAGCATTGCCTTCCGCCATGCTGCGTCACGCTCCGCGACAGCAAACGTGGCTGGCTCTTCTGCGCTCATGAGAAGTAGAGTCTGTTCGGCGTCATCGAGCATCCGCGCCGCCAGTCCTGGGACCGTCGCCTCGCCGACCACATTGTCCACCCGCCGGAATCTGACCTCCTCTCCTTCATGGAATGCATCCACGAAATCTGAGACATCAGACGGTGGGGATGCGTACTCAATTGTGGCCCCTGCCGCCGGCGTTCCTAGTTCGGGCGAAGCAGGAGATTGCTCAATTGGCCCAGGCGAGCTCAAATGGCCTGCCCCGCCTGGGCTGAGCGGCTCCCCCTCTGCTGTCGCCGGCTGTTCTGCCTCCGCCACCGCAGGCTCTGGCCCCTGCGCTTCACCAGCCACCGGCGGCTCCACTGCCTCACCATAGCTGTGGATCACCAATCTCTCCACAACAAACGTGTTGCAGAGTCCACCGCTGCCTTGGCCTTCCTCTGCTTCCGGCCCGTCCCAGCTCCATGCCGCAGCTTCGTTGAAGACCACGTCCCGAGACACCACCACCTTGCCGCCAACCGGATCGTACAGGCGGTATGCCTTCGATCCATCCTCATAGCCGAGGAACACCATGCGCGTGCTTCTGTCCTCCAGCTTGCCGAGGCCTGGCTTGGTGGCCTTCACGTGCCCGATGCAGCCGAAGGTGCGTAGGTACGAGACGTTGGGCTTGCGCCCGTACCACGCCTCGTACGGCGTCATCCCCTTCAGCGCTTTCGTCGGCGATCGGTTGAGGATGAAAACGGCCGTCGTGACCGCCTCACCCCAGAACGCGGCCGGCATCCCCTTAGCCTTCATCATGGAGCGTGCCATGCCGACGATCGTCTGATTTCGGCGTTCCACCACGCCGTTCTGCTGCGGTGAGTAGGGCGCGGTGTGGTGACGACCCACCCCCTCATCCGCACAGTAGGTGGCGAACTCCACCGCCGTGAATTCGCCGCCGCGATCCGTCCGAAGCACCCGCAGCCTTTTCCCGGACTCCACCTCCGCGCGCGCCTTGAAGCGCCTGATGGCGTCCGCCGCGTCGCTCTTGCTCGTCAGGAGCTGCAGCCACATGTAGCGACTGCAGTCGTCCACGAGCAAGAGAAAATATCTCCGGCCGCCGTGTGTCGCCGGCGTGATCGGCCCGCAAAGGTCCCCATGGACCAGCTCGAGCGGATCAGCCGCACGAAACCTTGCCGCCTTGGGGAACGGCAGCCGCCTCTGCTTCCCCGCCAGGCAGCTGTCGCAAAGCTCGCCGGCGTGCTTGATCTGCGGCAGCCCGGTCACCATCTTCCCCAGTCGCCCGAGCGCGTCGAAGCTCAGGTGGCCGAATCGACCATGCCACAGCCATGGCTCCACCGAGCATGACGCCGCAAGGCACACCGGCTGCGCTACCTTCAAGTCCAGCAAGTAGAGGCGGTTTTGGGACCTTGATACCTTGGCTAGGAGTCGGCCGTCCTGGTCCCTGATGCGCAGCACCCCATTGCCGATCAACACCTCCGCACCGTGTTCATCCAGCTGCCCTAGGCTGACGATGCTTGATCGGAGCTCCGGGATGTAGTAGACGTCCGTGAGCGCGCGGTGGTCACCGTTCTTGCACCGGAAGAGCACGGTGCCGCGCCCTCGGATCTGCACCCGGGAGCCATCGCCGAACCTCACGCTCCCGGCATGCTTCTCGTCCAGCTCGGAGAAAACGGCGCGGCAACCTGTCATGTGGTTGCTTGCCCCGGAGTCGAGGTACCACCTTGGCTCTGCGTCGTCTCCGGCAGCTCCCAAAAGGACCTACGCCCGTGGCTCATCAAGGTGAACAGCCGTCGGCGCAGACCTCTGCTCCAGGTCCGCCACCCTTGCTCCGCCGTTTTCCGCGCAGAACACCCCCATCAGGAGCGCGTGCTCGCCGTCGCTGTCGTCCCGAGCAAGGTGCGCCTCCTCCTTCCTCTCCGGCTTCTTGTTTGGGCACTCCCGTGCCCAGTGCCCTACTTCGCCGCACTTGCGGCAAGCATTGGGGTCGGGGAACTTCTTTTTCCCCCTCTTCTTCTCCGCCGGTGCCTTGCCACGCTGCTTTCCGCCGTTGCCACCGCCACGGTCACCGCCACCGCGACTGGAGCCTTCCCCGGTCTTGCGCTTCTCCTTCATCCGCGCCGACCACTCCTCCTCCGTCAGCAGCAGTTTGGGCTTCTCCTTCTCCGGCGGCGCGCGATCCTCCACCGCGCGGAGCCGCCCGGTGACGTCCTCGAGCGACAGCGTGGACAAGTCCAGCATCGTCTCGATGGACAAGGCAAGCTGCGCGTACTTCGCCGGCACGACGCGCAGCAGCTTGGCCACGACGTCCTCGTCGTCGACCGGCTTGCCGTAGGTGGCCAGCTGGCTCGCGATCGACTGCAGTCGAAGTGCGAAATCCTCCACGGCCTCCCCGGGCTTGAAACGAAGGTCGTCGAACTCGCGACGCAGTTGCTGTGCCTTCGCCTTCTTGGCTCGGTCCGAGCCGAGGCGGAAGGATGCAAGCATGTCCCACGCCTCCTTCGCCGTGTTCTTCGACCCGATGGCCTCATGGAACTCGGACGGTGTGGATGCCATGAGTGCCTCCATGACGCCCACCTCTGCATCCTCACCGGCATTGCCGGTCTCCACCGCCGCCCACCACCGCCGCGCGCGCAGCTTCCACTTCATGTGGACCGCCCACTCGCCGTAGTTGGTGCGGGTGAGCATCGGCCAGGTGTTGGACCCGCCGACCTCCTTCACCGTGCGCACCTCTACTGCGGGCTGGGATGCCGAGGCCAGCTGCCTCTCCATGGCCGCTGCTGCAGCTGCCGCCGCAGCTGCCTCTGCACCACCCTCTGCGCCCGCTGCAGCAGTGTCCATCACCGGCGATCACTCCCAGCAACTTGTACGGCTCTGATACCACGTGATGGCACTAATCCTAATGCCCAGGTGAGCAGCACCTTCTCACCTTCCCTCTACTCCTCCCTACACTGAGGAAGAAGAAGAGCCGAGCTCTTCTTCTGCACACATACACACACGGTTTCAGTTTTGAAACCTGAACAGAGGCTCAAGTGTTGGTGGCAAGAGCTGCCTATTTCATTGCATTGCATAGATATATATACAACATACATGTACCAACTATGGTACAACACTACCTACTCTAGTATAAAGTATACATCATCTTCTACCAACTATGGATGATGCAACTCCTACCAACTACAGTACTAGAGATGGCCTATTGCCATACTTGCTGCAGTGGTCAGGTCATGGACAGCAGGAGCTGACCTTCCACCTGCCCCTAGCTGCTCTAGAGAGATCAAGAGAGGATCAGCAGATTATATCTAACAAGTACGAGTTAAATTTGCCATGTGTGCTCGCACCACCTAAAATTTAGAGTGTGATCTGCCACTGCTTGGAACTAATCAACTAAAAGGCTTTGTTGTAATTGTTGGCTTGTTGCGGCTTGTGGTTGCTTTAGTGGTCCTCCGCATACTAGACTTAAAAACTTAATGTGGAAGATTATACATTATGGAAAAAAAAAACTTCTAACAGACATGCAATTTTGATGTCCTAAATTAAATCTGTACATCTACAGGGAGTTTGATGTAAGAAAGTTTTGGCTGTCTTTGTAAAAAGCACCAAAATTTTTATGGCCAAGAGGAGAATAGGTAACTTAGTACTCCGAGAATGCTAGTTATGCGTAAGGCGTTCATGGAAAGTAGCACAAACATTAAAAAACAATGACAACTATCATCAAAATCAAAATGAAGAATGCAATTCTGGCTGGAAATGATCAAACAACAACAACAACAACAACATAGTCTTTTGTCCCAAGCAAGTTGGGGTAGGCTAGAGATGAAACCCAAAAGAGACGAGAAACAAGGAGACACAAAAAAGGACACAAAAAATGATCAAACAAGGGTACACAAATATTTCTTTCTTAGATAATATAATCATTGAGTAGTGACAAGACAACCCAATACTAAACTTGATTCCTTTGTCCTACCATTTGATAAGCAGAGGATTCCTATTCTGGTTCAAGGTCCCCAAACCAACCATTAAGATACTACAGGCTATAGCACAAGGCTATTTTGATTCAGTATAATAATATATAAATGCATGACATATACATATTTTTGAATCCCCAATGCCAACCACCAAACTATAAACAAAGAAAAAACATGCATAATTTATTGTTGACCGTCTAATGGACCACATCCATTGTCATTGCTCCTAGTTAGAGTTAATATCTACCTGTCAATAAATATTTGATGGGACGTGTTCAATGCAAAATACATGGTTGGTACATTGCAAGTGGAGAGAAAGCAAAACAAAAGACGACTTTGTTTTAGTTATTAATCAATCAATTTAAAAATAAAATATCAAAATTATTTGTGTGAGCTTTTCCATCATGTGTAACACAAGTGCGTTGTACCAGTACATAATGAAGAGGATCATATCCTGTGCACAGCCCTATTTCATCCAAGTCACCATCTGATTGGTGATTGAAGTGAAGGAGCTGCACAAGTACATAGATGGCCATTTTGCAAACTGCAAATGCAACAGGTACTTGTACACCCCCTACTAAAGGAACATGTGGGGAGGAAAATAATTGCTTAGCTATTGGAAACTCTCTAACCTCCAAAAACAACAATGAGATATCTTCACGGTCCTCTGTGCTTAAGGCTGTAGATACATCAGATCCTGGAGTCACGGCATTAGAAATAACAGAATCAAGAAGAGGTATGTCTTTAGGCCCTCCATGTGTACTCATGAACTGTATGAATCCCTAATCAGAAAAATAACAAAATAAAAATTACCAAGGCTTCTTTATGTACAGGTAAAGGTAAATACTGTACAAACTGTACTCAATAAATTATAGACCTTAATCAACGGTTTACAGGGTGCACGATTTATTCCCTTGACAAAGACTTGTTTAGCCTCAATAATGCTATGACTTGCCTGTATTGAACAACATGTCAGCCTAAAATAAAAAAGAAAAGGAAAACGTAATAGTGTAATACAGACACTAGCAACGAAGAATATGTTAGATAAAAAATCAACTGTTTCCTGTATCTTACTATCTTACCATAGAAGCAGATAGATTTTGTTACACACATTGATAATGCACACACAACAGAAAAATTAACAGTTTCTCACATCTTACTTTAGAAGTAGAGACAGAAATTGCTACAAACATTGATCACACAGATATATTAATCTAATTCCAGTCAATTGTAGATATGTGAATACATGTTTGACAAAGAACGAACAACCTACAAGCTGCACATTTCATTTCATGGAATTGAAGGATGTCTTTGCAGAAAGCATGTATAAGAACTGAAATGGGCATATCATACTCGAAGTCCATGGCAAAGTACTTTGTTCTTACTGCATATATGAACTGAGCAAAATTGCTGTACAGATCAGGAAGCAACTTTATATTATTCTTCTGCATTGCATCCTCAATTGCTGTCTCATATATCTCAGAAGCTGCTTTAGTATTTCCCTATGAACATTTAAACATTGTAAGAGAATAATATTCTGGCAAAGGGTACAAGTTTATAAAAGATACAAAAAGGACAATGTATTGGTGTATACCATTCGTTTTTCCATGTTGGCCAGCCTATTAATATTTGCATAAAACCCTGAACTGAAGTAACTTCTTGCTTTAGTAAAAAGAGAGCGTGCAGCCAGTGCATCACCAATTTGCTCTTTAAACAATGCATAATACATGCAGAAAGTTGGAACTTCCTGCTTGGATGGAAATATACAAAAGAGAATAAAATAAGAATGAGACTGGTATTGCTAGCAGAAAAGTGCATGTTCTAAATCTTTCCATCCATTAGGTTCTGAAACGCTTGTGACAAAATTCTAATGGTCCACGAATTTAATGAAATCTTGACTCACGTGCCAAAAAGGGTACATAAAATCAGAAACCGTGCCAAGTCACAACAGGCATGGCATATCACAGATTCATATAAAGCATAGCAATGTGAAAGCATTCGAGTAGAGGCTTGCAGAGTGATAGAGGTTCTCAATTCAAAGGAGAGGCAATGAACTTCAATAGAATAGAATCAATAAATCTATAATGGTTATCAGTCACCAAGTCACCATACTGAGTAAGAGGAACGAATACAACTTTTAGGTGCAGCTATTTGGAACTGTGTCCCCTCATTTTAAAAAACTAAATATCTTCCAGCATTGTTGAGCATCAGAGTTGAGGGAAGGAGACATATCAAAAGTGATTGTGTTCTTTGTTGGAACCATTCAATTCGCACCATGGAAGTGGATTAGGAAATCTGGGGTCCCATACAATAATAAAATTTCATATGGCCTGCTATCCTTAATCGTTGTTGGACTGCAATAGGTTGTCAGAGAAGGAATAGCCAAGCCCCATGGCATGCCCACTTTGTGATCAAACACCTGAAACCATTAACACCCCTGCAGATTTCCTGTGTGGTCGTGAGGGAAGTGTAGTACACTGTTTTTTCAGAAAATTGGACTGCTAGCTCCTATGGAACTATAGCAGGATGTGGTGAGGATTGTGAGGTCTTTTATCTTATCCAGAATGTATATATGTTTACACAAAACAATTAATTAGTATCCTATGATCAGTTATTTAGTATCTTACGTACTCCTTCAGTCACAAATAAATATGTTTTAAGTTGCTTTACGTGCTCCCTCCATTCCATTTTACAGGGCGTTACAAGGGTATTTACAGATACCAAGACGTCCGTCCATCGCACATGCAAACATATTAACTCGCGTAATTATCTGCACCGCTGGCCATGAAATCTGTCTATCATTCCATTTCTTGTGCAGTACTCAGCCCGCGTTCGTAAATTCTTCCCTGGCTCTTCCACCAAATTAACTCATTCCAAGAGCATCCAGCACTTCGGTGCTAGGCCCCCATGCATGCATGTGATGCTTCAGCTGTCTTGAGCAATTACCTGCCACCTCGATACCTCAGCCCGCCTAGTAATATGGCCAAAAGCAAAAACATGAAAGCGCCCTGTATAACGGAATAGAGGGAGTAGATTGGACTTGAAAAGTAGTATCATGATACTATATTGATATATTACATTAAAAATTAGTGATCAAAAGTCACAGTTCTTAAGACCGTTCCTATGCCAAAATGATTAATTTTGGCAACAAAAGGATTATGAATTATATCAGTTATCATACAGATTTTTTCTTTTTTGAGGAAGTTATCATATAGATTAAAATATTGCTAAAAGAGTTTTGTATCTATATAAATAAGTTATCTAGTCTCTCCCTCAACCATGCCTCAAAGCCACTGCCACACAGAGGAGCTCTGTGCCCCTGCCAGTAGTAAGATGAGAGCAGGTACTGTACCCTTCATCCTTAGATCCATATCCAACTATGCACATAACACACAAGTACATAGGGTCCTTACACAATCTCAAAACTATGGGAAGACGTAAAATGCCAAGTATGTTACCAAGTGATACCTTTACAAAACATGATGATGCTCGACCCAGAGCATGGTTTGCAATTTCTTGGCCACCTTTAGCATCGACATACTCTGAGTAGCGGATCCAAAACTCCGAATAATTAGCACAAGGGATCAAGCACCTCTCATAAAGTTTTACAGCCTGCAAATGAAAGGCAAGGACATGAAGTAATCAGATTCTTGAATAGAATATATGAAGCCAGCCTTCTGCATAAAAAAATTACTAAAAATAATACCCAGTCAAAATCCCCATTCTTCTCCACAAAGTCAAGATACTGGTGCCAGTTTTCAAGCTGATCATCATCAAGTGGCTTGACATGAAAAAAAGGCCTTTTTATGGATGCCTCAAAGTAACAGATTTCTTTGTAAATCTTGCTGGACCTTTTGTAGAGCCTCTCCCCAGCAGATAAGTAATGCTTCAATGCTTCAGGACTAAGATGCCCACCTTTTTGGTCAAATAAGTCAGCAATAACAGTTGATATATCCAATTCAGAATCTTCAGCGCCTATCATTTCAGAAGCATGTGTGTCTTCTGATAAAACTTCAGCAACGCAACTTGTCACCTCTTGTTCCAATAATGTAACAAACTTTCTAAAACTGGCACATTTACAATCCCAAGAAAGAAAGAAAAGAGGTCTATTAGTAAGATACAAAATAACTCAATAAATTAAGAAACTTTGATGTGTGAAGGCATGGACAGTTCTAGTATCAACATCTCCTAGTTATCCAAAGCAATTCTTAATATAGAACTTAAGGGCCTGCATAAATCTCTTGGCAAATAGATGTATTGTTACCTTGATCGGTAAGGTCAGCGTTTTGCTATGGTCTGCAAAAGATTTCATTTGAGTTGAAGTACAAGAATTAGATTTCTCGAACATCCTAGCATATTCTTTTGTAAGTAGTAACTGGAGATTAGCTATTTGCCACTGTCTCCACATATCAAGAGGAGGTGGCAGTTTAATGTCAGCTCTGCATTGACTAACTCAAAAAACAATTTACTATTATATAACCAGGTCGTGAATCATATTGATAATATGATTCAGGATTGGAGCTTAACAGAAAAGAAGTTATGTTTTATCATTTACCATTAGTATGAAGAGTAAAAGAGCAGCATAACAACTAACAAGAGCAGCAGAAAACCCTTCATACTCATAAGTAGTAATAATAATAGTGAGGACAGCCCGATTGTAGTACCATAATTCCTAAAGTGCAAATGTTAAATCAATGTGATATCATATGAGGATATACCTTTCATAATACATGTGCAACTTCTTTGTGGGAAATTTCAGTGTGTTGATTAAAATGGTGGCAAGCTGAATCAGCTGCTTCTGAGAGGTTTCAAATTCTATATATTTGTCCCACAGGTGATAACACAAATAGTCCTTTCCAACAAGAGATAAAGCCCTCTCGAATAAACTGGCATGTATGAAGAGGTATTAGTACGAGATATGCACAGGTTACACATGATAAAACTTGAGAATAAGTTGACCACATCAGAAAAGCACAAGTTACACATGATAAAACTTGAGAATAAGTTGACCATATCAGAAAAGGGTCAACATTATATCAAAACATCAAAGGATACTTATTCAACATTTTGCACATTTATAATTTGCTGAAGGCAAGATCCATATTGAATTCTGAGATGTCATGTGTATCCATTTAAACAGAATCCTTCCATTTCACATTCCAGGTTAATTCCAAAAGAGAATGTTGTCACAAATTCAGTATAATCCAATTTCACGACATATGAAAAATTTATCAGGTTATAATGCTTATAATATAAGTCTTGACAACAAATTTCAATCGGTGAGTAGATGGTTTGGGTGGGGGAGGGGACAGAGAGATTACAATGGTTAATATATTTCAATGAGGGTACCAGGCTACCAGCAATACGTTATTTCTCTTCCCGAGGTCTTCACTTCTTTGATCAGCATGCTCAAAGTCTCTCTAGTCTGATCTGATACCCGTATTGAAAATTTACTCCATATAAGAAAATGCTCAACTTTTTCTAGTAACAATTTGTCAAAACAATGTTCTCTCTGCCCTAATCTTTCAGTTCTATCTACTAAGTAGAAGCCAGGAATTAATAATAAAAAAAATATCCATTATAGCTGAACGAATTCTCAATTTGTGGCATTCAAAACATACAAGCTAACATGATATGTTAAGTTGCGCATAAAGATCAAAATGGGAAAAGGAAGAAAATGGTAAGACTAAGGAGAATGGAAGTTTTCGCATCAGTGTAAATAAGAAGAAAGATTGATTCCAAACACAGATCACACTGATGTTTCCTTCACCTTCTGATATGAGCAGGTTCTTCAAATGCAGATATACCAAACCCACAGTAACTGACCCAAATATCAACAGAATGAGGTACAGCGTGGACAGCTTGTTCATAAACATCCACTACATATCTGGTTGTGCATAGTCGTGCCTTGTGAGCTACATACTTGATCCAGTAACCATAGCACAAAGGAAATTCCAACAAGAAGCTATGGTATACCAAGCTTATGACTTCTATGTCATCCTGAAAGAACATTATCATCAGAAACCAGATGAATGCTTGTAATATACATTGGCACAGCATTCAAAACCATTGAAAGGACTCAAAGAAAACACATCAGTCTATCAATCTCTGTATGTGGTCATGGGACATCACATGAGGAAAAAAAAGAGAGGCAGTAGCAAAGTATGAAAATAAATTAAATAAAACACTAAGAAAGATTCCACTTACTGCTGATGTTCCCTCTGCAGCATTTATTAATGATACCCAAGCATCAAAATCTCCCGCGTTGCTATCACATAACAATCGAACTCTGGTCTTGAAAAAATCTGGTAGAGAAGCAAACAGTCATGTTCAATGCATTGTTCAGAGTACCAACTGTCGGCAGATGGGCAGAGACAAAAGATTCCACCTAATCACATGAAATGAGCTTCATTTTATACTTGTTAGTGAAAATACCTTGTTGTTGCTACTCAAGAAATGAATTAGCAAAGAACCCACTGGACGAAGTACTAGATAAACTAACAAAACCCTAAAACCTACTTAAACAGTTCACAGTGCTGAGGGCAATCAGACATGATCTCCATTTAACATGTAGGTATCAGCATTTGCTGAATTCTTAACCAAGACAAACAAAGTGGTACAAAACGACCTACTACTACTAGATAGGGACTGACACTCCTCCCAAACAGGTTTAGTACCATAACCCCAAAATCAGTGTTAACGTAGCTCAGACCACACTTTAAAACCTGGAAACCTTTACCTGAATCCCTGAATTAAAAAGGAGATGGCGTTTTAAGGATCCTTCAATTTAGTTGAAATCCCCAACAATTTTGAGTAACGCAAATCCAGCGAAAGGAAAGGATAGCGAAACACGGGATCTGCTCACCAAGCTGCGACGATCGGAGCTCAGGCGCCGCGGCGTCCGACGCGAGGGCCATGGCATCGGCCTCCGGCTCCATCTCCACCTCCGGTGGCGCCAACGTGAACGTGGCCGTCGCTGGCAGGGCCGCGGTAATGGGTTCGTGTCTTACCCAAAGTCTGTAACGGTTGCTCTCCGGCTCTCCCTGTGGTGTAGAAGTAGAACTAGTGGACCTGCGTTTTGCTCCATTTCCATCAGCGAGACAGTAGAAATACCTACAGGTTCCCAGGTACGCGGAGTATACTCCCTCTGTCGTCCAATCCAAAAAAAAGTTTCTATCTCACTGTTTTTGACGATTCAACTGATCTCAATTTTAACTATATTTATAAAAAATAGTATAAAAAAACTAGATTTATAGAAAATAGTATCAAAATTTACATCTTTATAAATAAATTTACTTTAGAAATATCTAACATAATTAACCTAATAATGTTTATCTGGTATCATAAATATTAATATTTGTTAAAATTATTTGGCTTCTCAAAATATGAGATAGTGGCTTATTTTGGAACGGAGTAAATACATCTAAGACATTTAGTAGAAAAATAAGAAGTGGCATGAAATATTTTGAGACAAACAAAATGGTATCTTTTATTATAGTGTGTTTGGAAAGAAGGGAAAGACCCGTTTATGATGACTGCCAACTAAGTTAGCCTCCACGTGCAACACCCAAATCTAACTAAATCCACTTAACAAACTATAGATCTGAGTTCTTGTGAAAATCTACCGATTTATGGGTTCGTGATGCATGTTCATCGCTAGAAGAGCTTAGAATGGATGAGGGCATATGGAGTTGGGGTGGCCATTTTCCCCACCGCCGCCATAGCCACCGCCAGTGACCTTGGCCGTCATTCCACCTCCGCAAGTGCCTCCACCGTCGCCTTCCTGTAAGGTCCAAATAGGTTAGAGGGGGGTGAATAGCCTAATTAAAACTTCTACAAGAATTACTTAACCACAAGTTAGTACAAAAAGGTGGCGGAGCAAAAAGCACTAGCTCTAACTAATTAAGCAAGCCACCTACACAAGTCTAGTACAAGGCTATCCACTAAACACAACAACAACAAGCTAGAAACAAGATGAAATACGAGAGAAGAGCTTCGAGTGATTATACCGCCGTGTAGAGATGAGAAGTACCAATCAATCAATCACACAAGAGAAATCCTCGGGAAGAGAATGACACAAGAATTTATCCCGAAGTTCACTTGCTTCCCGGCAAGCTACTCCCCGTTATGGCGATACACCCACTTGTCGGTTCGCGAGCTAATCGACTATCAAGAGTCGAGTCCTCGGCGGGCACCGCACAACTGCACACAAGATGGGGATCCTCCAAGCCACGAGCTCCACTAGAGTATCCAATTCGCGAACTCCCGCGGGGAAGGATCAAGAACCCCTTACAACACTTGGTGAGGGCTCCAACAATCTCCAATTGCGAGCTCAATCACCTCCGCTGCTCCAAGCCGTCTACCGTGTCGGGAAACACGGAAGAGTAACAAGAAATCCGCAGCAACTCGAAAATCAAGTGCCTCTAGAATGCAACTCTCAAGCAATGCACTTGAATCTCACTCAATCTCACTCAAGATGTGCAACCAAGCAAAGAGTTGAGTGGAGGGGTTGTTCTCTAACTCAAAGGATGTCTCTAGGTCTCAAAATGTGCAAGAGATACCCTCAAACTCCGGACACCCTCTATTTATAACGAAGGGGTACGCAGCTAGCCGTTACGAACGACGCAGCGAAAATCACGCTGACCGGACGCGTCCGGTCACTACCAGACAACCGTGAACAGTGCGCGTCAGAACTAGCCGTTGCCCTGACCGGACGCGCCCCAGCGTCTGACCGGACGCGACAGTGCCAGCGTCCGGTCGCGTTCCAGTAAGCACCCGACGAGACCGGACGCGTCCGATCGCACGTGACCGGACGTGCCGCGCGTCCGTTCAGCACTCCGCTCCTCTGGACGCCTGACCGGACGCGCCGGTCGCGCGCTCTACTTCTGCGCTCAGGTGAACTGACCGGACGCGCTGGTCAGGCCAGACCAGCGTCCGGTCACCAACCCTAGTGCCCGCGCCGCGTTGAACTGACCGGACGCGTCCGGTCAAACCGTGACCGCGTCCGGTGCAGCGTCCGATCACTGTTTTTCAGTGAAAACCATTTCGGACTTCCGCCACTTTTTCTTGCCTCCGGAGCAATAGAAAATAGGCATTTTATTTCCTCGAAAACGCTTGAATCCCGCGCTCGCACGCTCGGCGGGAGGGAGAGCGAACCCCAGACCCCATACTACCGTTCAAACACCACCGCCTTCGTAAATGTGCTAACACCACCAAGTGTACACCATCAATGTGCATGTGTGTTAGCATTTCACAAACATTTTTCAAGGCGTTATGTTAGCTCTCAACTAGATCCTAATGCATATGCTAAAGACATTGATCTAGTGGCACTTGATTCCCGAGCTAACCGTGATTGCCCCTCTTGATAGTCGGCTATGTATCCTAAATCCGGTCAATCACTTCTCTACTCATCTTAGACCGACAAAAGGAAAACCCTATGGTTATACCTTTGCCTTGCGCTCTTAGATCCTTCTCTACTACTTGATCATCATGTCCATCATATTGTGTGCATCTCCACCATGATCGTTATTTCATGTCCATGCACCATTTCTTTGTGATCTTATGACCACCACTCTTTGTCACGTACACCTTCATCACATTTGTTGCTTATGCCTAACTCAAAACACTTAACACATGGCATTAGCAACTTGGTGTCATTAATTACCAAAACCAAACTTGGGCTTTCAATCTCCCCCTTTTTGGTAATTGATGACAACCATCACAAAGATATGAAATGAAATCAATTTTCAATTTCGATAGTATTAGCTCCCCCTATATATGTGCTTCCATGAGTTTGGTTCAATTGTGCACATATGTATGGATTTGAATTTTAGGAGAGTTACTACTATCAAATTGATGCTAAGGTATATAGAATGGACCTTTGAAGCGTGATACCAATCGGAGTTGCCTTTATATACCATCCTTAGCATCGATGTAGCTAGACACCACTTATAATACATCACTTGTAAAGATCACAAACACTAAAGAACCCCGTGAGATCAACATTATAAGCAAAAGTGTCTAGAAACCACTTATAAAGCTACTTTCAACAAATCATCCTTCAAGTTCTATTTCTAGCAAACACCAAACGACCATGAATATGAATTTAAGCTTTGCAATGCAACAATACATCATGTTAATGCACATTCAAATACAACAAATAATTCATGAGCTTGCTCCCCCTACTTGTGTGCTCAATTTTTAATTTCTCTCCCCTTACTATATCTTTCTCCCACTTTGCAACTTAACTTTAGTGACTTTTCTATCTTTGTGACTTTTCTCTCCCCCTTTGTCAACAATCACCAAAAAGGTGCCAATTTTAGTGAGAGATAAGTCAATTAATATGAGGGAGTCCAAATTATGGTTCAATCTAGATCACTTGCCTAGAATATGTAATTCGGTTTGATCCAAGGACAAGCTTCTTCACACCTCATAAAGTATAAGGGTTATCTTGACCATGTTGAATTACACATCATGAGCTCATTTTCTAGATTCAACACTAGGTTTGCAAGCTCACAAACATGTCATATGCTACCACTAGATCAATCAAAACATAGAAGCAATAGTGGTACCATATATACATTAAACTCATTTGATTTTCATGAATGAGCCTATTTGTCATGCAAACATGTCTATATGTACTAAACATGTCCTTAGCAAAGTATGAATGATATGCCAAACAACTTTACCTTGCATTGTCGAAGGGGAGGCATGTCATATAGGAATATGGGGGTGCACTCATTTTAAGTTGGAGAAGTCAAGTATGTTCAATTCATTCTTCAACTTGTAAAATCTCTTCTCATCAAGTGGCTTTGTGAATATGTCGGCTAGTTGATCTTCGGTGCCAATGCTTTCAATGCTAATATCACCCTTTTGTTGATGGTCTCTTATGAAGTGATGCCTAATATCAATGTGTTTGGTTCTTGAATGTTGAACCGGATTTTGAGTTATCTTGATAGCACTCTCATTATCACAAAACAATGGCACATTCTTGAATTTTATTCCAAAGTCATTCAAAGTGGCCTTCATCCAAAGCAATTGTGCACAACAACTACCGGCACTAATGTATTCGGCCTCGGCGGTAGATAGTGCAACACTATTTTGTTTCTTTGATGACCATGAAACAAGAGACCTTCCAAGCAATTGACAAGTGCCACTTGTGCTTATTCTATCAATCTTGCATCCACCATAGTCGGAATCCGAATATCCAATCAACTCAAAATTAGATCCCTTGGGATACCATAATCCAACATCATGAGTGCCCTTAAGATATCTCAATATCCTCTTGGTTGCTTTCAAGTGACTTTCTCTAGGTGAAGCTTGATATCTTGCACACTTGCACACACTAAACATCACATCCGGCCTCGAAGCGGTGACATAGAGCAAACTTCCAATCATAGACCTATATTGCTTTTGATCTACCATATTGCCACTAGCATCAATACCCAATTGATCATTAGTGCCCATTGGTGTACCCATTGGCTTAGCATCTTGCAATCCAAACTTCTTGATCATGTCCTTGATGTACTTCCCTTGACTTACAAAAGTGCTATTCTTCATTTGCTTGATTTGAAGTCCAAGAAAGTAACTAAGCTCTCCAATCATAGACATCTCAAACTCTTTTGCCATCATATTTTCAAACTCTTCACAAAAATCTTGATTGGTTGATCCAAAGATAATGTCATCCACATAGATTTGCAACACAAACAAGTCATTTCCAAGCTTCTTGGTGAAGAGAGTGGTGTCAACCTTTCCCATCTTGAACCCTTTAGAGAGAAGAAAGTCCCTCAATCTCTCATACCATGCTCTAGGTGCTTGCTTCAAACCATACAATGCCTTCTTGAGCTTGTAAACATGGTTGGGCTTTTTGTCATTTTCAAAACCGGAAGGTTGCTCAACATAAACTTCTTCATTGATGTAGCCATTGAGAAATGCACTCTTGACATCCATTTGATAGAGCTTGATGTTGTGTGCACAAGCATATGCTAATAAGATTCTAATTGCTTCCAATCTTACAAACGGTGCATATGTCTCTCCAAAGTCAAGACCCTCAACTTGAGTATATCCTTGTGCTACTAATCTTGCTTTGTTTCTTACAACTACACCATCTTGATCTTGCTTGTTTCTAAAGACCCACTTAGTACCAATCACATTGTAGTTCTTTGGCCTTTCAACAAGTTTCCAAACTTGATTTCTAGTGAAGTTGTTTAGCTCTTCATGCATGGCATTTACCCAATCGGAATCCTTCAAAGCATCATCTATTTTCTTAGGTTCTTCAAGTGACACAAATGAGTAGTGCTCACAAAAAGATGCTAGCATTGATCTAGTTTGAACACCACTTTGAATTTCACCAATGATTTGGTCCAATGGATGATCTCTTGCAATGCTAGTAGGTTGGAGTATTGGGAGTTGATTGCTTCTACTAGCTTGACCTTGATCTTGCACTTCATCATGAGAACCACTAGAGCTTGCTTGATTTGTATCAATTTGCACACTTTGGTTGATCACATGAATATCATCATCATTATCAACTTGTCTTGGCCTAACATCACCAATGTCTATGTTTCTCATTGCATTAGCCAATTTGTCTCCTCTCACATCATCAAGGTTTTGAGCTTCATTTTGAGATCCTTGGGTTTCATCAAACTCAACATCATGAACTTCTTCTAAGGTGCCATTAGTGAGATTCCAAACTCTATATGCTTTGCTTGTGGTAGAATAACCAAGTAAGAACCCTTCATCATATTTCTTTTCAAACTTGCTCAATCTAGTGCCTTTCTTGAGAATATAGCATTTGCAACCAAACACTCTAAAGTATGCAATGTTGGGCTTTCTTCCATTCAATAACTCATATGGTGTCTTCCCAAGCTTCCCATGGCAATAGAGACGGTTGCTACAATAGCAAGCCGTGTTGATAGCTTCACTCCAAAATGAATGACTTACATTGTATTCACTAAGCATTGATCTAGCCATGTCAATCAAAGTTCTATTCTTTCTTTCAACTACACCATTGGATTGAGGAGTGTAGGTTGGAGAGAATTGATGTCCAATACCAAGATCATCACACAATTCCTCAATTCTTGTGTTCTTGAACTCACTACCATTGTCACTTCTAATCTTCTTGATGGTGATTTCAAACTCATTTTGCACTCTTTTGACAAAAGACTTGAATAGATCATAAACATCACTCTTGTCATAGAGAAAGAACACCCAAGTGTATCTAGTGTAGTCATCAACAATCACAAAACCATACTTGTTTCCACCAATACTAGTGTATGTAGTTGGCCCAAACAAGTCCATGTGCAATAGCTCAAATGCCTTTGATGTACTCATTTCACTCTTACTAGGATGTGTATTTCCAACTTGTTTGCCGGCTTGACAAGCACTACAAGGTTTATCCTTCTCAAAGGTGACATCCTTCAAGCCTCTAACTAAGTCATGCCTCAAAAGTTTGTTCAATTGTTTCATTCCAACATGACCAAGCCTTCTATGCCACAACCATCCCATACTAGATTTGCTAAGCAAGCATGATGTCAATTGTGTCTCACTGTCATTGAAGTCAACCAAGTATAAGCTACCATGTCTAAATCCTTTGAATATCAAATTTGACCCATCAACACTTATGACTTCAACATCATCACTACCAAATATGCACTTGAAACCAAGATCACAAAGTTGTGCCACTGACAAAAGATTGAAATCTAAGCTCTCAACTAGCAACACATTAGATATGCTCATGTCATTTGAGATAGCAATTTTACCAAGCCCCTTGACCTTGCCTTTCTTGTTGTTGCCGAAAGTGATAGCATCAAAACCACCATTTTGACTTGTATCAATTGATTTGAACATACAAGAATCCCCGGTCATATGTTGAGTGCACCCACTATCAAGCACCCAATGCCTTCCTCCGGCTTTGTAATTGACCTACAAGATAAGATCAATTCTTTTTAGGTACCCAAACTTGTTTGGGTCCTCCAAGGTTAGTGACCAAGCTCTTTGGTACCCAAATGGCTTTTTTCTTTGAGCCCATCCATGGTGCACCAATGAACTTAGCATGGACACCATTTGTACCCTTGGTAAGTATATAGAAAGAATCAAACTTAATTGAGGATACATTAGCATTGGATTTCTTGTTCATGCAATGTTGCTCTATGTGACCAACTTGCTTGCAACTTTTGCAATAGCTACCATTGTTCTTCACAAAACGAGTCTTGTGAGGAGCAAAAGCGGCCTTGCCTTTCTTGGGGTTATAGCCCAATCCCTCTTTGTAGAGAGAAGCTCTTTGGCTACCCAAGCACATAAGCAAGCGGTCCTCACCACCATAAGCCTTAGCTAAGGTGTGATTGAGCTCCTTTACCTCCTTCTTGAGATTTTCATTCTCAACTATAAGTGTGGAGTCACAAGTGAAACCATCACTACTAGATGAGGATGATGTAGATGAGCTACATGAAGGGTTAGTGGTAGCAACAACAATAGGCTTATGACAAGATTCATCAATTATATCACAAGATATGCCTATGTTGCAAGTTTTAGCTTTCTCAACATTAGTTGGCATGTTTTCACATTTTTTAACTAGAGAGGAATAAGCTTCTTCAAGCTTAGTGTGAGACTTTTGAAGCTTCTTATGGTCTACCTTTAGACTCTCATAAGATGCCCTAAGCTCATCAAGTTTTTGCATAAGGTTTTTCTTTTCCTTAAGCAAGCCCTTGCACTCCTTTCTAGATTCTTTAAAATGTTGAGTGCAATCTTCTAGCATAGTGATTAGTTCATCTTTAGTGAATTCTTCTTCATCACTATCGCTATCATAATCACTCTCATCATCGGATGATACCTTAGCGGTCTTAGTCATGAAGCACGATGGAGTGTCGAAGAGGGAGACCTTCTCTTGAATAGCAATGCTAGCATGTCCCTTCTTGCTCTTGTTGTCATCCTCATCATCACTTGAGGAATCATCACTATCCCATGTAGCAACATGAGAATCATTCTTCTTCTTATGAGAGCTCTCCTTCTTTTCTTGCTTCTTCTTTTGCTTCTTCCTTTCCTTCTTGATAGCATCTTCATCATCACTATCATAAGGACACTTTGCAATAAGATGGTCCTTGCTATGGCATCTAAAGCATCTCATGGTATGCTCATTCTTCTTGGATGAGTTCTTTCTTCTTCTTGCACGTAAGCCTTTCTTCTTCATGAACTTGCCAAATTGCTTGACAAAAAGAGCCATCTTCTCATCAATGTCATCACTATCACAAGAGCTTGAGTCTTCTTCACTTGATGATTCAATCTTGGATTTGCCCTTGGATGTGGTGGCTTTGAATGCCACACTCTTCTTCTTCTCATCATCCTTCTTCTCACTTTCCTTCTTCTTCTTTTTGACCAACTCCTCTTTCTCATCATCTTCTCTATATGAATCATCGGTCATCACTTCTTGGAATACTTGTTGAGGAGTTGAATCCTTCAATCTAGTCCTCACTAGCACGGTGATCAATGTATCAAACCTCTTGGGCAAGCTTTTCAAGAACTTCATAGAGAATTGGTTGTCCTTGACTTCCTCACCAAGTGCCTTGAGCTCATTGACAATGACTTGCAATCTATGAAACATCTCTGGTACACTCTCATCATCTTGCATCTTAAAGCTTGAAAATTTTTCTTGCAAGATATATGCTTTAGCGGTCTTTGTGCCTTCGGTGCCCTCAAATGTTTCTTCTAGCTTGGCCCAAGCATCATGTGCAACTTCTATGTTCTTCACTTGCTCAAATGTCTTGTCATCTAATGCCTCATGAAGAGCACTAATGGCAATGTCATTGCATTGAAGCTTCTTCTCCTCCACCGGTGTAGGTGCTTCCGGATTAGCAACTTCAAATTTTGTTTCGGTGACCTTCCACACTTCTCTATTGATTGACTTGAGGTGTGCGGTCATCTTAACCTTTCAATATGCATAATTTATGCCATCAAAGTGAGGTGCCTTCTTAGTGTTGTTGATGTGCAAACTTAATTGAGTCATTTCTTCTTCACCGTAGGTTGTTAAGCCTCAAATAAACGGTGCCTCGGCTCTGATACCACTTGTAAGGTCCAAATAGGCTAGAGGGGGGTGAATAGCCTAATTAAAACTTCTACAAGAATTACTTAACCACAAGTTAGTACAAAAAGGTGGCGGAGCAAAAAGCACTAGCTCTAACTAATTAAGCAAGCCACCTACACAAGTCTAGTACAAGGCTATCCACTAAACACAACAACAACAACAAGCTAGAAACAAGATGAAATACGAGAGAAGAGCTTCGAGTGATTATACCGCCGTGTAGAGATGACAAGTACCAATCAATTAATCACACAAGAGAAATCCTCGGGAAGAGAATGACACAAGAATTTATCCCGAGGTTCACTTGCTTCCCGGCAAGCTACTCCCCGTTGTGGCGATACACCCACTTGTCGGTTCGCGAGCTAATCGACTATCAAGAGTCGAGCCCTCGGCGGGCACCGCACAACCGCACACAAGATGGGGATCCTCCAAGCCACGAGCTCCACTAGAGTATCCAATTCGCGAACTCCCACGGGGAAGGATCAAGAACCCCTTACAACACTTGGTGAGGGCTCCAACAATCTCCAATTGCGAGCTCAATCACCTCCGCTGCTCCAAGCCGTCTACCGTGTCGGGAAACACGGAAGAGTAACAAGAAATCCGCAGCAACTCGAAAATCAAGTGCCTCTAGAATGCAACTCTCAAGCAATGCACTTGAATCTCACTCAATCTCACTCAAGATGTGCAACCAAGCAAAGAGATGAGTGGAGGGGTTGTTCTCTAGCTCAAAGGATGTCTCTAGGTCTCAAAATGTGCAAGAGATACCCTCAAACCCCGGACACCCTCTATTTATAACGAAGGGGTATGCAGCTAGCCGTTACGAACGACGCAGCGAAAATCACGCTGACCGGACGCTCCGGTCAGGGTGACCGGACGCGTCCGGTCACTACCAGACAACCGTGAACAGTGCGCGTCAGAACTAGCCGTTGCCCTGACCGGACGCGCCCCAACGTCTGACCGGACGCGACAGTGCCAGCGTCCGGTCGCGTTCCAGTAAGCACCCGACGAGACCGGACGCGTCCGATCGCACGTGACCGGACGCGCCGTGCGTCCGTTCAGCACTCCGCTCCTCTGGACGCCTGATCGGACGCGCCGGTCGCGCGCTCTACTTCTGCGCTCAGGTGAACTGACCGGACGCGCTGGTCAGGCCAGACCAGCGTCCGGTCACCAACCCTAGTGCCCGCGCCGCGTTGAACTGACCGGACGCGTCCGGTCAAACCGTGACCGCGTCCGGTGCAGCGTCCGATCACTGTTTTTCAGTGAAAACCATTTCAGACTTCCGCCACTTTTTCTCGCCTCCGGAGCAATAGAAAATAGGCATTTTATTTCCTCGAAAACGCTTGAATCCCGCGCTCGCACGCTCGGCGGGAGGGAGAGCGAACCCCAGACCCCATACTACCGTTCAAACACCACCGCCTTCGTAAATGTGCTAACACCACCAAGTGTACACCATCAATGTGCATGTGTGTTAGCATTTCACAAACATTTTTCAAGGCGTTATGTTAGCTCTCAACTAGATCCTAATGCATATGCTCAAGACATTGATCTAGTGGCACTTGATTCCCGAGCTAACCGTGATTGCCCCTCTTGATAGTCGGCTATGTATCCTAAATCCGGTCAATCACTTCTCTACTCATCTTAGACCGGCAAAAGGAAAACCCTATGGTTATACCTTTGCCTTGCGCTCTTAGATCCTTCTCTACTACTTGATTATCATGTCCATCATATTGTGTGCATCTCCACCATGATCGTTATTTCATGTCCATGCACCATTTCTTTGTGATCTTATGACCACCACTCTTTGTCACGTACACCTTCATCACATTTGTTGCTTATGCCTAACTCAAAACACTTAACACATGGCATTAGCAACTTGGTGTCATTAATTACCAAAACCAAACTTGGGCTTTCACTTCCTCGCCCCTCATGCAGCCTCATATACTCTCGCCCTCGTAGTCGAGACGGCTCCTTTCTCCTTGAAAGGACTTTGATGTCGCCTAGAGGGAGGCGAATAGACATTTCTAAAATTTAACCACAAACAAAACTTCACAGCGAATTAGCAAAGTGCCGAACTTCCACGTAATTCCGTGGAACTTCCACACAATCTCACGGAACTTTAGCACAACACAGAATAATACGAAGCTCACCACGCCTATAGAGACCGGGCTTAAACCAAACGTGTAGATAGTCAAAAAAAACCAAATGTGTAGATGTGTTTGGAGATGTCTATTGGCAAGTCCATGAAGTAATAACTGGACTCAACCACTCACAAACACGTACAACTAATGAGATCAAGAGGAAAGCAAATATTGCAATTCAAAAACACAAGAGTGAAAATATTTGTTTCACCAAAGTTTGAGTTCCCACTTGAACCTTATATCCTCGTCTCCTAGTTCACAACTTGCAAATTTTATAAATCTTACCTATGGCTAGAGACTTAATATGGATCTTGGACGAGCACAAGAGCTCTAGTTCACCACAACTCATCGAGAAAAAAAACTATGGCTATCTAAATCATTAAAGTTCACTTATGATGGTCATATCAATGAAAATTTGTGTGGTGATGAATTTATCTACCTTAGTGGTGGTATATATTCTTGAGCATAATTTTAATTGTTGTAAATTTGTTATGCTTGACAAAGATATAGGATGAACCCCTCTAGACTCTTAATTTAACCAAGTGCATGTTATAAGTAATTCGAGTACCTGATGCACATGTTAGGGGGCTCCTACGTCTTGTGTCTTTGAGACTAACCTTTTTATTTTACTGAATTTATGTAGTCTCTTGGTGACAATGAGTTTCTCTTGGGTATGCTACACTAGCTCAATCCAAATAGATGACATTACGATTGGTGTCAAATTGTGAAGATCGTATTTCAACTGGTATTGGTGTTTGGTGAACTATATATATCTCTCATTTTATATATCAAGAAGTATATCATCAATCAGTATCTCAAAATGACAACAAGAACTAGCAATGGACTTTCAATTGAGATCAAGCACAAAGTTAGGGTATCGTCGTGAAGGTCATGATAAAGAGAGACGGGCATATATGACATGGTTTTGCATGAAGCAGTGATAAACCTATCAATAAATACAACTAATGAACATCATGATCACGATGGAGATTATGAGGCTTAGAGCAAAGGTACATCGCTCCATGAACTCTTGTATTACATTTGTGCATCTAGGCCCTAAGATGCTAGCGTGTGCATGTGTATGTAATGTCTTGAGTCACACCATGAGTTTGTTCTTTTGGTGGTGATTAGAGGTACAGTTAGATATTTGTCTCATGTTAAAAGTGACACTTAAGTGAGGTATGAGCTAAATATGATAACTTCTCAAGAATCTTGACTTAAATTGTTGCATACTTTGATTGGTAGAACAAAATATTTAGAAAATTTATATGCTAAACTTTAAGTCATTGGAATCATGTAAATCACACATCGCTCCTAAGCCAGAGTGCAAGAACAACTAGTGGCTCTACCAAGTCGTAGTCCTACAATTAATGCAACTATTAGGTAGAGAAGGAATGTGATTGCCAGCATTTGAAGGTGTACAAGGTACTTTGCGCTTTGGCTGTAACACCTCTGGTGTTAAGCATGCATTAGGCACTACAAATTATGAACATGAGCATCATCTTACATTCATAATCACATGTGATATAAATGAAACAGTGGTTTGAAATATGTGAAACATAACTTCGAAACATGGATGTTGCAATTGCTTGTTTAAATAAAACTATGCCATGAGTCTGCTTGATTAGGTCAATAAACAAGTTTGTTTGGTAGTGTAAATAATTTAGAATTGTTTAGCATGTATTTTGGAGCAAAATTGGTATTCAAAGTTTTATCAAATTTTGCTTTTAAAAATGATTTGAAAAAATGGGATTTTGTTTAAAATGAACTTTAAATCTTTATTTCAAAATCTAGTGGGAATTTTAAAATGCACCTTTAAGCAAAGTTGTAGAGAATCAAATTCTAAACAACTTTTGTTTTGGGGTCAAGATTTGAAAATGCCATTTTCTAGTTCAAATTTGAGGTTTGGGGCTGTTATTGGAAAAAAATAATAAGAAAATGAATTTTTACCTTTAGCGGGCCGCCGCTCCCTTTCCGGCCCACTTCGCGAAGCTGGCCCAGCTCCGTGTCCGCGATCACCTCCCCGCCCGCTCGCGCCTGCGCCCGACCGTGGCAGCGGGCAACCACCGCGTGGCCGCCATGCGCCGGCGACGACGGCAGCTAGCGCTCCGGCAGGCCCCGCACCGCGCCCTCGCCTTACCGGTCACCGCCCAAGCTCCACCCCTCATTCCTCCACTCCATTCCTTCCTCCTCGCTCTCTCTCCGAGTTGGAAAAGCCGAGCGGCTTCTGCCCCCACCGTGTGCCGCCGCGTCACCCGCCGGCGTCGTTCTCCGCCACCGCACCGCCATTTCCCGATTCACCTTGAGGCAGCTCCGCCTCGCCTTCTTCCTTCTCGTGCTCGCGCCCTCGCCACTGAATTCGCCAGGGGTAAGGCAGGATTGAGCGTCTTCTCCGCCGCGGCGCCATGGCCGCCGTTCACGACCGCGCAAGACCGGAGCCCCCTCCGCTCTCTCTCTCTTCTGTCTTGAGCATCGTGGTCGTCTCTGTGCCACGAAGCTCGTGCCCGCATCCGCGTGCCCTGGCATGGCCGGTAGCCACGTGTGGCCGGCGAGCAGCGCCGCCGCTCCGCCATCACCGCCGGCAGGGCCATACCGGAGCTCCACCGGCCCAACTGTCTGGTGCACCTGGCTCGCCTCGCTGTGGGGAGCACAGTGGTGCTCACCACGAGGCCGGAGACCTCACCGACGACGAGCTCTCGCTGCCGGTGGTTCTTCCCCCTCTCGGGTGTATGACATGTGGGGCCTCGGGTCCCACTGTTAGTCACTGGTGATGAGTTTGGGTGCACTGCACCGAGTGTGCTTAGCATTTCAGTGTGAGTTTTTGGAAAAGGGTTTCAGAAATGTTTTTTCCAGAAAATAGTTAAATGCTTGTTTATTTCATAACTCGAAAAATATGGCTCTAAAATTGATGAAACAATTTTTTTGTGATCCTCATGACTAGATCTACAGTATAAAAATGTTGCATGTTATTTTTGTGATACTTTTCTGTATAGCTTTATTTAATCCTTGTAAATGCCATTATATTGGAAAATGCATACTAAATTAAATATACCTCAGAAAAATATGGTTCTAATTTTGTTAGTCTTCTTTTGTGATGTGCTTTTCACGAAAAATATATGTCATGCATGTTCTATAGAAAAATATTGATGTCTAGTTCAAGTGCCTTTATTGGTTGATTTTTGTTATTTTTGCTAGAGAGAAAAATTAGTATAAAACATGCATATGATAATTTTTGTACAATGTTTGTTTACTGTGGAGATCATGGGAAAAATACTAAATCTGTTGTTTGATACTTTTCAAAGTACAAATTATTTTCATGATCCTTTTCTCACCTAGCTTGTCATTTTTGTGTAGGCAGTTTTACTTATCCAATTGCCATGAAAATTTTATGGTAGACTACGTATGGTATGACTATGCAATTTTTTCTAAATTTTTCTATGCACTAGAAATATATGTTGCTGTTGTAACCCTAGTTTAAAAGTGAAATAAAATAATATTCTTTATGCATGATTAGTTTAGTGGTGTAGCTTTGGTGTATCTTTGAAGCATCAAATCCTTTGCTGATGTCACTTGGCATGCTAGTATGGTTGTGGTGATGAAGTACAGTGGCACACATGTTAGGGCTATATGTTAGCTATCGGAAAAGTAACGGGAGTTAGTAGTAGAAGAGAATGCAGTAGATGACATGTACTTGTGGTACATTTTCTTAGATGATGTTGACTACCTAGTATAAAAGTTTTACCTCTATTCTATCCAATGAATCTAAGTGTGTCCATCTTCATTGCATACCATCATGATCATCGCATGCCGTCGCATCCGATGCGCCAATTGTATAATTACTTATACAATTGCATCATACAGGATCGCAGGAGGAAGTGTTGGTAGCAGTACAAGAGGAGCAGGCCAGGGCCGACCCATAGGAAATTCAGGCACAGGAGGTGCTAGAGGAAGAGGAGCAAGGAGAGGACATGCCCGAGTGCATGGAACATCAACCTAGTTCGTTCGAGTGAGGCAAGCCCTGGAGCATTCTAAGTCTCCTACTTTATAAAAACAATCCTTTATATATATAAGTTTTATATATTGTTGCATTAAGTTATAGGAGTTGAGTGAAACCGTTGATGCATTTATTACTATCCTTGCCTACATTATTACAGTCTTACCCTATTAGGTTTAAGATCGAATAACTGCTTAGCCCTGCTTAGAACGGTAGCGATCGGTGATTTCCGGTCACCTGCAATTATAGGTGGTGGATGATATCCTGGAAATAACCATATGTTGATGGATAATTGGAAACCGGATGGGAAACTTAGAGGCAACCAGTCAGGGTTTTGGGGTGCTATTAGTTTTCCGTCTGTGTCGATTAAGAACCGATCGTTGCTTGTCCCTCTTGTCATGTTGAACGCATGCCTCACATATAGCTGGCCGAATAAAGTACCTTTCGATTGCGAAGCTAGTGGCATTATTCGGGTCGGGATCTACACGGATGCGCGTATTGGTGCTGAAGGGGGTATGACAGGGGCACGAAGAGTGAGCCCAAGGGTAGGCAAGACCTGATTCCTGGCAGTCGGGTGGTCCCTGGTACTGTGGCTTCAGTTTGTCCCATGACGTTACCTAGATAGTGTCATTGGTGATCTGTAGCTCACTTGATCGGTGAGTGTGGTTTGTGTGAGGAATAAATCACCAGCTGGTTAGGAATCGATTTGAATCGCCATCGCTCCTGGATAGTGTGCACTTGACTCGAGTTACGACATCGTAGTAATAATGATGGAACATTGTTGGTTATATGAATGATATTGGAAATGCTAAATCTAAGTTGGTAACTGTATGTTATTGGTTAATCAAGTGATTGCTATAGTATAGGTGCTTACCTAGATTGATAGGTTATAATAAAGATGATGCAAAATACTTAAATGGTTCATTAAGTTAAATTACTGGTCTTCCGCAAATGAGTCAGCTAGTCCACTAAAATAAAGCCTTGCATACCCCTTGGTGTCACTTTATTTTAGTTTAAGACGGCTAAGTCTAGCTGAGTATTTTCTCATACTCAGGGCGTTGTTCCCATTGTTGTTGCAGATGGTCAGATGTACTACGGTTATTGCATCAACTGTGTGTACCCTGCGATGGGCGACAACTAGGACCAAGGGCATGGTCACTCTGTATGTCTTATATGATACTTTTGTTGGAAATGACTACCTCCTGGCACTGTATCTAAACTTAATGTGTGTGTGGTTTTAAAACTATTTGCTTCCGCTACTTTATTTTGAACTTGGTTTGTAATAACTTTATGTTTTAAACTCTGATGTATCTCAGTGTTGTTGCGAACTTTATGTAATATGTGACTGTGGTTGCTAAACTTGTATGATCTTGGTTTGTATGTTGGTTGGATTGAAATCCTTCAAGATTTCACGGACTACCGGGTTATACGAGCTTAAGTTTGCTAAATTATCTGCTTTGGCGAGTGATTTTCTTACTTAATTTCATATAATTGGTCAGTTCTGTTACAGCTGGCATCAGAGCAAGGTTTAGCATATATACTGTTCATGTGTGTATTTAAAGCAAAACAGTGTTTAAACCTGAGATTTAAAACTTAATAGTGTGCCAGCGGTCATATCCTTTATGCCTAGTTAAGGACTCTAGGTGGCTTATTTAAGTACTGACTTGGGGGTTCTTGCATCATATTTCTATTTCGTTGCTCATATGGCGTACTATTGTATGAGTGCCATTCACTTGAGTGGTAATGTATGGATCAATTGCCTCTACGCCTCGGTAAGTGGGAGTTATGAGAGCATGATCAGATACACGGCTGAAAGCCCAAGTTTGGTTTTGGTAATTAATGACACCAAGTTGCTAATGCCATGTGTTAAGTGTTTTGAGTTAGGCATAAGCAACACATGTGTGTTGACGGTCCTTAAGTATCAATTATAACTATCAAATAAATAGAGAAAAGGATCCAAATGAAACCAACACCTAGACTTAGGGTTTTATCTGACAGAATTCCACGAGTTTTGCTGTTTATCTATTTCTGCAGGGGGTTATCAGGAAATACAGAAGAAAGGCCCACATGTCGGATTAATGACGGGATATTAACCGAACACGTAATTATCTTACATCTAGAAGAGTCCAGAAGCCACGAGAACGAACGGGAGGCGTAACAGAGCCGGGGACAGGGCGCCCGCCCTAGTCCCTAGGGCGCCCGCCCTGCTGGCTCAGCCAATCAGGCTCCGCCTCGAGGATTATGCTCCACCGACCTAGAGGATCAAGGAAAACCGCACGATCAATGTCGGTTTGATCCAACGGCCCAGATTCATCCGAAAGGGCTATATAAGCAAGGCCCCTGCCCCTGGAGGAGAGGCCCCTCGTCTTATACTTCAAACCCTAATTCAGGAGGAGAGCCTCTGATCAAGCCCTAGAGCCACCACATCAACTAGATCTCTAGTTAGCATAGCTACATAGGATTAGAACTAGAAGGAGTCAATCTTCGATTGGTTCCCGGATCTGTCAAGAGGATTCTTGGTAATTCCTCTATTGTTCTTCAATTGTTCATCATTGTTCTTCAATATTATGAATATGACTTTGTTCTATTTCAATATATTGGTTATGACTTTGCTCTACTTGATTATATTTGCAATTATATTGTTCTTAGTTTATCATAGTTATATGCTTAGCTTAGTTAGATTAGAATTATATACATGCCTAGGATCGTATAGCGTTTATCCATGTGTACAGTGGGTGAATGATAATTATTGTGTAGACGTGGTGTCTATACCGTATTTATCTGCGATTGCACCCTATATGCCGGATTGTGGGGTAGTTCGCGATAGTGACAGCTTCGTTGATTCTTATATAGTCCCCCTCTCATGTATAGGGCAGGCAGAGCAACACTATTACAGGGGAGTGATTGCTATGTTCTTCATCTTCCTTGCTAATATTCACTATGCATGGATATAGTCTTTTCTCACCATGATTGCCAAGTATAATTGCACTAACTATGATATGCTAGACTTTATAGTTAATAATAACTTAGGGAATATCTTTGTAGTTCATCCTAATTCCATGCTAATGACTTGCTAGAATATCTGTTGAGGTGCTTATCATTATTATATGTGGCTAGCTGATCAGATTAATTATCTTTGTCACCATTATCACTTTACCTTTACTTTATGTGACATTTATCCCTGTATAAAGAGATTGATAAATACTCTCGGTTATACATGCAATGATGTGTACTCAGTTCCATATTCTCATTCCATTATCAACCATGATACTTAGAAATCCCTTCCCAGTGGTAAAAATATAAATAACGATACCTGGAATACTTCCCGGTTAAAATGCTACATCGGTATTAATCTGTGCGCTTGCAGATCCCTTTTATTATTTATCTTGATGAGCAATTGCATATTTCAATACCGCGTCTCTCATGTCATGCTGGGGATGACAACTTGGCTTAAGTGGCATGAGGGATAGGTTTGGCATTTTTGGCGCCGTTATCAGAATTAGAAAACTAAGTCTACTTTTGGTAGTGACGTTAAGAATGCCCAACAAGCATTTTTGGCGCCGTTGCCGGGGAAGGTTGATTACTAAGTAGGAATGAATATGGAACTTTGAGTCATCATTTGCATCACTAATCTGATCGAGCTTATCAATTCTCTTATACAGTTTTACCCCTGTATTTTCCATTTTGATTATTTATTGTAGGGTGATGCATGAATAGAAGACATCTTCCAGACAACTTTGTTGACGATCCTGAAGCCTTATTCAGAAGAACAAGAGCCAAGCTCAAGAAGACATCGTCAACACTTCAGCACAAAGCTTCATCCAAATCCGAAGACCGCCGAAGTTTCATCCGGAATTTGTCGACTAAATTCGAAGCCATGGCGAACAAGTCGATCCGCGAGTTCTCAGCTCCCACTACGGACAACATCCGCACTGGACCTGCTGGGGAGATCGACCGCAACTTCGAGCTCAAGCCTGGGCTCATCAACATGGTGCAAGCTAACCAGTTCTGTGGGAAGCCACATGAAGACGCTAGTGCTCATCTTCAACACTTCCTGGAGATCTGCAGCACTTTCACCATGGCTGAAGTCCCCAGAGACGCCATACTACTTCGCCTTTTCCCATTCTCACTGTTGGGGAGAGCGAAGCAGTGGTTCTACGCTACAAAGGAGAAGAACACTACGTGGGCACTCTGCTCCACGAACTTTCTGGCCAAATTCTTTCCCATGGGCAAGACCAATGCTCTCCGTGGGAAGATTACAAGTTTTCAGCAACAACATGATGAATCCATTTCAGAAGCATGGGAGCGTTTCCAAGACTACATCCTAGAATGTCCCCATCATGGAATGGAAAGCTGGCTACTGATGCAGACATTTTATCATGGGCTCATTAACAGTGCCCGTGAAACCATGGATGCTGCAGCTGGAGGAGCATTCCTATCACTCACCATACCTCAAGCCACAGCTCTTGTGGAGAAGATGGCATCCAACCAAGGTTGGAATGAAGAAAGAACTCAGACACGCAAGAGAGGTGGAGGTATGCACCAGCTCAAGGAGGTAGACATGCTGTCTGCCAAGCTAGACCTACTCATGAAGAAGCTCGATGATCGAGCTGGAGAAAAGAAAGAAGTCATGCACGTCTACGACTCCCACATGACTTGTGAGGAGTGTGGAGGTACTGGACACTCGGGCAATCACTGTCCTGAGTTGCTGGAGGACGTGAACTACATCAACAATAACAACAACTACTACAACCGTCCTCAGCAGAATCAAGGTTGGAATCAACAGAGGCCTAACTACTCAGGTAATTACCAAGGTAACAATTCTTTCAATAATAATAATAATTATCCACCTTTGAGAGAGTTAGTGTCCAACCAAGGAAAGCTAATGGATAACCTGTCTAAGAAATTGGCATCTAATGATAAAATACTAGAAAATATAAATAATAGAATGGATAATTTCTCTACTGCCATCAAGAACCAGATTAGCTTTAATAAAATGATTGAATCTCAGTTGAATCAAATAGCTGCTGCTGTTCCTGCTACTAACCCCGGTATACCATCACAACCGGAAGGACTAGAATCTGCAAATCTTGTAGACATGTTTGATGCAGGAGATTACTGGAGTAACCCTATCGTGGAAGTAAGTACTGACCGTCTGCCGGTCAAGAGAGGCGATCCAGGACGCCCCGTCATCCCGATCTCCATCGGCATGCGAGACTTCCCAGAAGCACTCTGTGACTTTGGCTCCAGCGTCAACATCATGCCCAGGGTACTCTATGAAAAACTCTTTTCACAACCATTATTAGAAACAACCATGTGTTTGCAGCTTGCAGATAGGACACTGAGTTTTCCGAGAGGAATATTGAAGAACATCTGTGTCCGAGTGGGTTCCTCGTACGCTCCAGCAGACTTCGTAGTGATAGAGACCGGTTCTGATGAGAGGGCTCCCGTCATCCTAGGGAGACCATTCCTGAACACCGCGGGAGCTGTCATCTATGCTAGTGCTGCCAAGATCAGTTTCTACATCAAGGGGAGGAAGGAAACGTTTTCCTTCAAGAACAAGACCGCACAAATCCCAGAGCAACCCCAATATGAACCAAGGAAGAGGACCAACAGGAGGAACAAGAGCAAGAAGCAAGTATGGACCGAGACAGCTAGGATGGTCACTGCCGTGCACAAAGGTCAAGATCGCCAACTCAAGTCACCGTTCTTGCCTAAGAAGGACGACCCAGGTATGCCAAGCATTTATTGCTCCATTAATGGGTTCCACTTCTACAAGACACTTTGCGACACTGGGTCAGGCGTCAACATAATGGCCAAGGTCACCTATGAACTTCTGTTCGGAACCATGCCCTTAAACCCAACATATATTCAGCTCCAGATGGCAGATCAGACATTCCGACAGGTCTAAGGTACAGTAACTGACGTCCCTGTCAAGATAGACGATCACTTTGTCCATACAGACTTTCAGGTTATTGACATGGGAGAAGATGAATACGATCCACCCATCATCCTTGGAAGACCATTCCTTAGTACTGTCAAAGCAATCATTTACATTGGAACTGGAGAAGTCCACATGCACTTCCCCTCTGAGAAGGTACGTCTTTACTTTACTGACCCTAACTATGTATTTGAAGAATCCAAGCAGGTCAGGACAAGAAGAAGGCGGCGTAACCACAATCAGAAGCAACAGGTCATCAAGGACGGATGGGCAGATTATGAAGGAGAAGTGGTAAGATCTGAAGACATACCACTCAACCAACACTGTCCTGAGGAGACCAAAGCACCGAGACAGGTATGGAAAGAAAAGACAGTTGTACATGAAGAGGAGGCGCCGCCGGAACCACCGACTACGCCATCCACCAAGTCCCAGGACGACTGAACGAATAAGAGCCACGTTCGGAGGACTTAAAAACACCGAACGCCTTGCCAAGAGGTAACTTGGTAGTTATCCTTTGCTTTTAATTATTTACTTTATCTTAAATAGTTTGCTTAGTTAATCATATTCATACTATCTTAAAAAGAAAATAAAAATGTTAAAAACCCTAAAGCCCCATGTGAGTATGCGAGTGGCATAAAACCCATAAGTACATTCACTGTGGTGGCATAAAAAATATATATATATATAATAAATACATAAATATTTTCTTCTGCTTTATAAAAGAAAAAAAAAACAACATAAAAAATCAAGGAGGCTCAGCATGATAAAGGCTAGATATTTATGCTAACACTTAATCAGTTCCACAAAGCTTTGTTGTCTATTTGAGCTTCACAGAATTCAAGGAGACTAGCAGACAGAGGACATTCTAATCGCTGTCAGGGTGCTGCCGACTTTCAAATACACCTCCGCCATCTGCTAGCTACATCAGAAGAGATTATGTCAAGATCCAGCTTGGGGGAGAGCACCCCCATTATCTTGCTAAGTATTTCTATCTTTATCTTTATATTTATATATACTTCTACCCTATAAAAATAAAAATATACATAACTATGAAAAAAAAACCAAATAAAGATTTTGTGCTTATATATATATACCTTTTGCTTAGTGTGTTTTAATAAATAAATAAAGTGGCTATGCTAAACTGAATCTAGATAATAATAAAACTCTAGCATGGATATGATGAATAGTTGCTTTGCCTAACTTTCAAATTTGAAGTCCTCTCTCTAAGTTTAGACATAACTGTTATCATTTAAAGCTTGCTCTAAACCTGAACTTGTGGGAAGAGAACTTGATCTAAAGTCTAAGTTGTTAACGGATATGATATGGGAAGGTTGAGCTGCTGTTTATCTATTCCTAGAGATGCTAGAATTCTAGAGAATTTTATCTTTGAAAATCTTAAAATGCTACATGATGAGTTCCTGTATGATGAGAGTTTAAGTTCCTACCACAGCCATACATACATGCTTGCTAGACTTTAAGCCATACCTTTACTTTTTACTGCTTATGAGCATTGAGTGTAGTCAAGCTGTGTAGACCCTTAGGAGCTTGTCATGTGGTTAAAATCAAGATTCACTTGCACGATCACTCATACATGCTGCTTCTACTCCGGAAGTACGCATCCACATATATCCACTCATTCTCATCTCCAGATCCACATAAAATTATTCTACTCCTAATCCGGGAGAGAATAGCCAAAAATATTTTCCCATTCTTGTTATCCCCTGTGAAATAAATGCTCAAGCTATTTTGGTTACTACCACTTGCTATATTGTTCTAAGGAGATGAATGCTCTATACGAGGAAATAAAAAGGGGCAAGTGCCCGGACCTCGAAAAGAAAAAGATACAAGGAAATAAAAAGGAGCAAGTGCTCGGAACCTCGATGAAAAAAAAGAAAAAGTGTGAGAAGAGAGGTAAAAATGGACAAGTGTCCGACAGTAGAATTAGGGGTACAAGATACCCACCTGAAAAAAAAGAAAATATAGAGCACCTCATTCTCCTCAAGAGCTTTAAAAGCAAGAAAGGTACGTATCCCCTCAAAAAGAGCAAAAGTAGAATTAGACTTTCATCATTGTTATCATACACCATTTATTCGCCACACATGCACATCTTGATTTGACTTATTGGCTTGTTTCTCTGGATCCATGGTTTGACTATGCAATAAATGTCTTGTAAGTATGTATACTTTATCTCCCACCGATGAGCTCCAGATATCAAAAGCCTTATTAGAATAGGATGAGAGAGAAGGCATTGTCACTCTGCCTTATACCACAAATACTACAAACTTTGCTTTGAGAGAAGGCAGACATCATTACTGCCTTGGTGAGGATCCAGAAATACCACAAAAGAGAGACCTGAGAGAGTCATACAAGGAATCTCTGAGTTTTATTTGAAAATCTACAAAAAACTCCAAGAGCTATAGCTAATCAAGAATAAGAGACATGGCGCTTGACTAGACTGTTCTATCTTTTAACCGCTCAAGACAAAGGTGACGGTTGCAAGCCCCATGGTGAAAGGTATAATGAGTAAGTTTTAAGTCTTGACAGTTTACTTTAACTCAGAGATGAGACTCTATTTGAAAGCATGTGTACCGTCAAAATTCAAAGACATTTCAGCAACTACTGAGTCTATCCTTGCTCAGGGACGAGCAAGAGGTAAGCTTGGGGGAGTTTGTTGACGGTCCTTAAGTATCAATTATAACTATCAAATAAATAGAGAAAAAGATCCAAATGAAACCAACACCTAGACTTAGGGTTTTATCTGACAGAATTCCACGAGTTTTGCTGTTTATCTATTTCTGCAGGGGGTTATCAGGAAATACGGAAGAAAGGCCCACATGTCGGATTAATGACGGGATATTAACCGAACACGTAATTATCTTACATCTAGAAGAGTCCAGAAGCCACGAGAACGAACGGGAGGCGTAACAGAGCCGGGGACAGGGCGCCCGCCCTAGTCCCTAGGGCGCCCGCCCTGCTGGCTCAGCCAATCAGGCTCCGCCTCGAGGATTATGCTCCACCGACCTAGAGGATCAAGGAAAACCGCACGATCAATGTCGGTTTGATCCAACGGCCCAGATTCATCCGAAAGGGCTATATAAGCAAGGCCCCTGCCCCTGGAGGAGAGGCCCCTCGTCTCATACTTCAAACCCTAATTCAGGAGGAGAGCCTCTGATCAAGCCCTAGAGCCACCACATCAACTAGATCTCTAGTTAGCATAGCTACATAGGATTAGAACTAGAAGGAGTCAATCTTCGATTGGTTCCCGGATCTGTCAAGAGGATTCTTGGTAATTCCTCTATTGTTCTTCAATTGTTCATCATTGTTCTTCAATATTATGAATATGACTTTGTTCTATTTCAATATATTGGTTATGACTTTGCTCTACTTGATTATATTTGCAATTATATTGTTCTTAGTTTATCATAGTTATATGCTTAGCTTAGTTAGATTAGAATTATATACATGCCTAGGATCGTATAGCGTTTATCCATGTGTACAGTGGGTGAATGATAATTATTCTGTAGACGTGGTGTCTATACCGTATTTATCTGCGATTGCACCCTATATGCCGGATTGTGGGGTAGTTCGCGATAGTGACAGCTTCGTTGATTCTTATATAGTCCCCCTCTCGTGTATAGGGCAGGCAGAGCAACACTATTACAGGGGAGTGATTGCTATGTTCTTCATCTTCCTTGCTAATATTCACTATGCATGGATATAGTCTTTTCTCACCATGATTGCCAAGTATAATTGCACTAACTATGATATGCTAGACTTTATAGTTAATAATAACTTAGGGAATATCTTTGTAGTTCATCCTAATTCCATGCTAATGACTTGCTAGAATATCTGTTGAGGTGCTTATCATTATTATATGTGGCTAGCTGATCAGATTAATTATCTTTGTCACCATTATCACTTTACCTTTACTTTATGTGACATTTATCCCTGTATAAAGAGACTGATAAATACTCTCGGTTATACATGCAATGATGTGTACTCAGTTCCATATTCTCATTCCATTATCAACCATGATACTTAGAAATCCCTTCCCAGTGGTAAAAATATAAATAACGATACCTGGAATACTTCCCGGTTAAAATGCTACATCGGTATTAATCTGTGCGCTTGCAGATCCCTTTTATTATTTATCTTGATGAGCAATTGCATATTTCAATACCGCGTCTCTCATGTCATGCTGGGGATGACAACTTGGCTTAAGTGGCATGAGGGATAGGTTTGGCATTTTTGGCGCCGTTATCAGAATTAGAAAACTAAGTCTACTTTTGGTAGTGACGTTAAGAATGCCCAACAATGTGATGAAGGTGTACGTGGCAAGGAGTGGTGGCCACAAGATCACAAAGAGATGGTGCATGGACATGAAATGTTGATCACGATGGAATGCACATAAAATGATGGACATGATGATCAAGTGGAAGAGAAGAATCTAGGAGCGCAAGGCAAAGGTATAACCATAGGGTTTTCCTTTTGCCGGTCTAAGATGAGTAGAGAAGTGATTGACCGGGTTTAGGATACATAGCCAACTATCAAGAGGGGCAATCACGGTTAGCTCGGAAATCAAGTGCCACTAGATCATTGTCTTGAGCATATGCATTAGGATCTAGTAGAGAGCTAACTTAACGCCTTGAAAAATGTTTGTGAAATGCTAACACACATGCACATTGTGGTGTACACTTGGTGGTGTTAGCACATTTGCGAAGGCGGTGGTGTTTGAGCGGTAGTAAGGGGTTTGGGGTTCGCTCTCCCTCCCGCCGAGCGTGCGAGCGCGGGATTCAGGCATTTTCGAGGAAATGAAATGCCTATTTTCTATTGCGCCGGAGGTAAGAAAAGGTGGCGAAAGTCCGAAATGATTTTCACTGAAAATACAGTGACCAGACGCTGCACCGGACGCGGTCTCGGTTTAACCGGACGCGTCCAGTCAGTTCAAAGTGGCGCGGGCACTAGGGTTTGTGACCGGACGCTGGTCTGGCCTGACCAGCGCGTCCGGTCAGTTCACCTGTGCGCAAAAGTAGAGCGCGCGACCGGTGCGTCCGGTCCCTCACAGAACCGGAGCGTCCGGTCAGGCGTCCAGAGAAGCAGAGTGCAGTGGTGTGCTGATCGGACGCGCGGCGCGTCCGGTCACGTGCGATCGGATGCGTCCGGTCTCGATGGGAGCTTACTGGAACGTGACCGGACGCTAGCATTGTCGCGTCCGGTCAAATGTTTGAGCGCGTCCGGTCACGGCAATGGCTAGTTCTGACGCACACTATTCACGCTTGTCCTGTAGTGACCGGACGTGTCCGGTCAACCTGACCGGAGCGTCCGGTCAGCGCGATTTCAACTGTGTCGTTCGTAACGGCTAGCTGCGTACCCCTTCGCTGTAAATAGAGGATGTCCGGGGTTTGAGGGTAACTCTTGCACATTTTGAGACCTAGAGACATCCTTTGAGCTAGAGAACAACCCCTCCACTCATTTCTTTGCTTGGTTGCACATCTTGAGTGAGATTGAGTGAGATTCAAGTGCATTGCTTGAGAGTTGCATTCTAGAGGCACTTGATCTTCGAGTTGCTGCGGATTTCTTGTTACTCTTCCGTGTTTCCCGACACGGTAGACGGCTTGGAGCAGCGGAGGTGATTGAGCTCGCAATTGGAGATTGTTGGAGCCCTCACCAAGTGTTGTAAGGGGTTCTTGATCCTTCCCCGTGGGAGTTCGCAAATTGGATACTCTAGTGGAGCTCGTGGCTTGGAGGATCCCCATCTTATGTGTGGTTGTGCGGCGCCCGCCGAGGGCTCGACTCTTGATAGTCGATTAGCTCGCGAACCGACAAGTGGGTGTATCGCCACAACGAGGAGTAGCTTGCCGGGAAGCAAGTGAACCTCGGTACAAAATCTTGTGTCATTTCTTTGCCGAGGATTTCTCTTGTGGTTGATCATTGTGATTGATTCTTCGAGTGTATTACTTCTCTACATCGTTGGTATAAGAATCAAGTCACTTGCTCTTTACTTTCTTGTACTTACCCTAGTGTAGTTTGCTTAGTGTAGCTTTTATCACATAGGAGTAAGTAGCTTAGTGACTTAGTCTTGTTGGTGTGTTAGAGATCATAGCCTTGCTTCACTAGAATTGTATAGGTGGCTTGCATAGTGTAGTTCAGCTAGTGCTAGAATTAGCTTAGCCATCTTTTGTTCTAACGTGGTTGTTTAGTGAAGCTTGTAGATTTTTTAAATAGGCTATTCACCCCCCCTCTAGCCATTTGGACCTTACAAGTGGTATCGGAGCCGAGGCACCGTTTATTTAAGGCTTAACAACCTACGGTGAAGAAGAAATGGCTCAATTAAGTTTGCACATCAACAACACCAAGAAGGCACCTCACTTTGATGGGACAAATTATGCATATTGGAAGGTTAAGATGACCACACACCTCAAGTCAATCAATAGAGAAGTGTGGAAGGTCACCGAAACAAAATTTGAAGTTGCTAATCCGGAAGCACCTACACTGGTGGAGGAGAAGAAGCTTCAATGCAATGATATTGCTATTAGTGCTCTTCATGAGGCATTAGATGACAAGACATTTGAGCAAGTAAAGAACATAGAAGTTGCACATGATGCTTGGGCCAAGCTAGAAGAAACATTTGAGGGCATCGAAGGCACAAAGACCGCTAAAGCATATATCTTGCAAGAAAAATTTTCAAGCTTTAAGATGCAAGATGATGAGAGTGTACTGGAGATGTTTCATAGATTACAAGTCATTGTCAATGAGCTCAAGGCACTTGGTGAGGAAGTCAAGGACAACCAATTCTCTATGTAGTTCTTGAGAAGCTTGCCCAAGAGGTTTGATACATTGATCACCGTGCTAGTGAGGACTACATTGAAGGATTCAACTCCTCAACAAATATTTCAAGAAGTAATGACCGATGATTCATATAGAGAAGATGATGAGAAGGATGAGTTAGTCAAGAAGAAGAAGAAGGAAAATGAGAAGAAGGATTATGAGAAGAAGAGGAGTGTGGCATTCAAAGCCACCACATCCAAGGGCAAATCCAAGATTGAATCATCAAGTGATGAAGACTCAAGCTTTTGCGATAGTGATGACATTGATGAGAAGATGGCTCTCTTTGTCAAGCAATTTGGCAAGTTCATGAAGAAGAAAGGCTTTCGTGCAAGAAGAAGAAAGAACTCATCCAAGAAGAATGAGCATACCATGAGATGCTTTAGATGCCATAGCAAGGACCATCTCATTGCAAAGTGTCCTTATGATAGTGATGATGAAGATGCTATCAAGAAGGAAAGGAAAAAGCAAAAGAAGAAGCAAGAAAAGAAGGAGAGCTCTCATAAGAAGAAGAATGATTCTCATGTTGCTACATGGGATAGTGATGATTCCTCAAGTGATGATGAGGATGACAACAAGAGCAAGAAGAAGGGACATGCTAGCATTGCTATTTAAGAGAAGGTCTCCCTCTTCGACACTCCATCGTGCTTCATGGCTAAGGCCGCTAAGGTATCATCCGATGATGAGAGTGATCATGATAGTGATAGTGATGAAGAAGAATTCACTAAAGATGAACTAATCACTATGCTAGAAGATTGCACTCAACATTTTAAAGAATCTAGAAAGGAGTGCAAGGGCTTGCTTAAGGAAAAGAAAAACCTTATGCAAGAACTTGATGAGCTTAGGGCATCTTATGAGAGTCTAAAGGTAGACCATAAGAAGCTTCAAAAGTCTCACACTAAGCTTGAAGAAGCTCATTCCTCTCTAGTTGAAAAATGTGAAAACATGCCAACTAATGTTGAGAAAGCTAAAACTTGCAACATAGGCATATCTTGTGATATAATTGATGAATCTTGTCATAAGCCTATTGTTGTTGCTCCCACTAACCCTTCATGTAGCTCATCTACATCATCCTCATCTAGTAGTGACGGTTTCACTTGTGATTCCACACTAATAGTTGAGAATGAAAATCTCAAGAAGGAGGTAAAAGAGCTCAATCACACCTTAGCCAAGGCTTATGGTGGTGAGGACCGCTTGCTTATGTGCTTGGGTAGCCAAAGAGCTTCTCTCTACAAAGAGGGATTGGGCTATAACCCCAAGAAAGGCAAGGCCGCTTTTGCTCCTCACAAGACTCGTTTTGTGAAGAACAATGGTAGCTATTGCAAAAGTTGCAAGCAAGTTGGTCACATAGAGCAACATTGCATGAACAAGAAATCCAATGCTAATGTATCCTCAATTAAGTTTGATTCTTTCTATATACTTACCAAGGGTACAAATGGTGTTCATGCTAAGTTCATTGGTGCACCATGGATGGGCTCAAAGAAGAAAGTCATTTGGGTACCAAAGAGCTTGGTCACTAACCTTGGAGGACCCAAACAAATTTGGGTACCTAAAAAGAATTGATCTTGTCTTGTAGGTCAATTACAAAACCGGAGGAAGGCATTGGGTGCTTGATAGTGGGTGCACTCAACATATGACCGGGGATTCTTGTATGTTCAAATCAATTGATACAAGTCAAAATGGTGGTTTTGATGCTATCACTTTTGGCAACAACAAGGAAGGCAAGGTCAAGGGGCTTGGTAAAATTGCTATCTCAAATGACATGAGCATATCTAATGTATTGCTAGTTGAGAGCTTGGACTTCAATCTTTTGTCGGTGGCACAACTTTGTGATCTTGGCTTCAAGTGCATATTTGGTAGTGATGATGTTGAAGTCATTAGTGTTGATGGGTCAAATTTGATATTCAAAGGATTTAGACATGGTAGCTTATACTTGGTTGACTTCAATGATAGTGAGACCCAATTGACATCATGCTTGCTTAGCAAATCTAGTATGGGTTGGTTGTGGCATAGAAGGCTTGGTCATGTTGGAATGAAACAATTGAACAAACTTTTGAGGCATGACTTAGTTAGAGGCTTGAAGGATGTCACCTTTGAGAAGGATAAACCTTGTAGTGCTTGTCAAGCCGGCAAACAAGTTGGAAATACACATCCTAGTAAGAGTGAAATGAGCACATCAAAGGTATTTGAGCTATTGCACATGGACTTGTTTGGGCCAACAACATACACTAGCATTGGTGGCAATAAGTATGGTTTTGTGATTGTTGATGACTACACTAGATACACTTGGGTGTTCTTTCTCTATGACAAGAGTGATGTTTATGATCTATTCAAGTCTTTTGTCAAAAGAGTGCAAAATGAGTTTGAAATCACCATCAAGAAGATTAGAAGTGACAATGGTAGTGAGTTCAAGAACACAAGAATTGAAGATTTGTGTGATGATCTTGGTATTGAACATCAATTCTCTCCAACATACACTCCTCAATCCAATGGTGTAGTTGAAAGAAAGAATAGAACTTTGATTGACATGGCTAGATCAATGCTTAGTGAATACAATGTTAGTCATTCATTTTGGAGTGAAGCCATCAACACGGCTTGCTATTGTAGCAACCGTCTTTATTGCCATGGGAAGCTTGGGAAGACACCATATGAGCTATTGAATGGAAGAAAGCCCAACATTGCATACTTTAGAGTGTTTGGTTGCAAATGCTATATTCTCAAGAAAGGCACTAGATTGAGCAAGTTTGAAAAGAAATGTGATGAAGGGTTCTTACTTGGTTATTCTACCACAAGCAAAGCATATAGAGTTTGGAATCTCACAAATGGCACCTTGGAAGAAGTTCATGATGTTGAGTTTGATGAAACCCAAGGGTCTCAAAATGAAGCTCAAAACCTTGATGATGTGAGAGGAGACCAATTGGCAAATGCAATGAGAAACATGGACATTGGTGCTGTTAGGCCAAGGCAAGCTGATGATGATGATATTCATGTGATCAACCAAAGTGTGCAAATTGATACAAATCAAGCAAGCTCTAGTGGTTCTCATGATGAATCTCAAGTTCAAGGTCAAACAAGTGGAAGCAATCAACTCCCAATACTCCAACCTACTAGTATTGCAAGAGATCATCCATTGGACTAAATCATTGGTGGAATTCAAAGTAGTGTTCAAACTAGATCAAGGCTAGCATCCTTTTGTGAGCACTACTCATTTGTGTCACTTGAAGAACCTAAGAAAATAGAAGATGCTTTGAAGGATTCTGATTGGGTAAATGCCATGCATGAAGAACTAAACAACTTCACTAGAAATCAAGTTTGGGAACTTGTTGAAAGGCCGAAGAACTACAATGTGATTGGTACTAAGTGGGTCTTTAGAAACAAGCAAGATCAAGATGGCATGGTTGTGAGGAACAAAGCAAGATTAGTAGCACAAGGATACACTCAAGTTGAGGGTCTTGACTTTGGAGAAACATATGCACTGGTTGCAAGATTGGAGGCAATTAGAATCTTATTAGCATATGCTTGTGCACACAACATCAAGCTCTATCAAATGGATGTCAAGAGTGCATTTCTCAATGGCTACATCAATGAAGAAGTCTATGTTGAGCAACCTCCCGGTTTTGAAAATGACAATAAGCCCGACCATGTTTTCAAGCTAAAGAAGGCATTGTATGGTTTGAAGCAAGCACCTAGAGCATGGTATGAGAGATTGAGGGACTTTCTTCTCTCTAAAGGGTTCAAGATGGGAAAGGTTGACACCACTCTCTTCACCAAGAAAATTGGAAATGACTTGTTTGTGTTGCAAATCTATGTGGATGACATTATCTTTGGATCAACTAACCAAGACTTTTGTGAAGAGTTTGGAAATATGATGGCAAGAGAGTTTGAGATGTCTATGATTGGAGAGCTTAGTTACTTTTTTGGACTTCAAATCAAGCAAATGAAGAATGGCACTTTTGTAAGTCAAGGGAAGTACATCAAGGACATGATTAAGAAGTTTGGATTGCAAGATGTTAAGCCAATGAGTACACCAATGGGCACAAATGATCAATTGGGTATTGATGCTAGTGGCAACATGGTAGATCAAAAGCAATACCGGTCTATAATTGGAAGTTTGCTCTATGTCACCGCTTCTAGGCCGGATGTAATGTTTAGTGTGTGCAAGTGTGCAAGATATCAAGCTTCACCTAGAGAGAGTCACTTGAAAGCAACCAAGAGAATATTGAGATATCTTAAGGGCACTCATGATGTTGGATTATGGTATCCTAAGGGATCTAATTTTGAGTTGATTGGATATTCGGATTCCGACTATGGTGGATGCAAGATTGATAGAATGAGCACAAGTAGAACTTGTCAATTGCTTGGAAGGTCTCATGTTTCATAGTCATCAAAGAAACAAAATAGTGTTGCACTATCTACCGCCGAGGCCGAATACATTAGTGCCGGTAGTTGTTGTGCACAATTGCTTTGGATGAAGGCCACTTTGAATGACTTTGGAATCAAATTCAAGAATGTGCCTTTGTTTTGTGATAATGAAAGTGCAATCAAGATGACACAAAATCCGGTTCAACATTCAAGAACGAAGCACATTGACATAAGGCATCACTTCATAAGAGACCATCAATAAAAGGGTGATATTAGCATTGAGAGCATTGGCACCGAAGATCAACTAGCCGACATATTCACAAAGCCACTTGATGAGAAAAGATTTTACAAGTTGAAGAATGAATTTAACATACTTGACTTCTCCAACTTGAAATGAGTGCACCCCCACATTCTTATATGACATGCCTCTCCTCCGACATAGCAAGGTAAAGTTGTTTGGCATATCATTCATACTTTGCTAAGGACATGTGTAGAACATATAGACATATTTGCATGACAAATAGGCTCATTCATGAAAATCAAATGATTTTGATGTATATATGGTACCACTATTGCTTCTATGTTTGATTGATCTAGTGGTAGCATATGACATGTTTGTGGGCTTGCAAACCTAGTGTTGAATCTAGAAAATGAGCTCATGATGTGTAATTCAACATGGTCAAGATAACCCTTATACTTCATGAGGTGTGAAGAAGCTTGTCCTTGGTTCAAACCGAATTACATATTCTAGGCAAGTAATCTAGATTGAACCATAATTTGGACTCCCTCATATTGATTGACTTGACTTTCACTAAAGTTGACACATTTTTGGTGATTGTTGACAAAGGGGGAGAGAAAAGTCACAAAGATAGAAAAGTCACAAAGATAAAAAGTTAAGTTACTAAGGGGGAGGGAAAAGCAAAAGATATGACATTGAAAAGGGATCAATTAAAATTGAGCACACAAGTAGGGGGAGCAAGCTCATGAATTGTTTGTTGCATTTGCATGTGCATTAACATGATGAAGTGTTGCATTGCAAAACTTAAATTCATATTCATACTTGTGTGGTGATTGCTAGAAATAGAACTTGAATGATGAATTGTTGAGAGTAGCTTTACAAGTGGTATCTAGACACCTATGCTTATAATGTTGATCTCACGAGGTATTTTAGTGTTTGTGATCTTTACAAGTGATGAATTACAAGTGGTGTCTAGCTACATTGATGCTAAGGATGGTATATAAAGGCAACTCCGATTGGTATCACGCTTCAAAGGTCCATTCTATATACTTAGCATCAATTTGATAGTAGTAACTCTCCCAAAATTCTAATCCATACATATGTGCACAATTGAACCAAACTCATGGAAGCACATATGTAGGGGGAGCTAATACTATCGAAATTGAAAATTGATTTCATTTCATATCTTTGTGATGGTTGTCATCAATTACCAAAAAGGGGGAGATTGAAAGCCCAAGTTTGGTTTTGGTAATTAATGACACCAAGTTGCTAATGCCACGTGTTAAGTGTTTTGAGTTAGGCATAAGCAACACATGTGATGAAGGTGTACGTGGCAAGGAGTGGTGGCCACAAGATCACAAAGAGATGGTGCATGGACATGAAATGTTGATCATGATGGAATGCACATAAAATGATGGACATGATGATCAAGTGGAAGAGAAGGATCTAGGAGCGCAAGGCAAAGGTATAACCATAGGGTTTTCCTTTTGCCGGTCTAAGATGAGTAGAGAAGTGATTGACCGGGTTTAGGATACATAGCCGACTATCAAGAGGGGCAATCACGGTTAGCTCGGAAATCAAGTGCCACTAGATCATTGTCTTGAGCATATGCATTAGGATCTAGTAGAGAGCTAACTTAACGCCTTGAAAAATGTTTTGTGAAATGCTAACACACATGCACATTGTGGTGTACACTTGGTGTTAGCACATTTGCGAAAGCGGTGGTGTTTGAGCGGTAGTAAGGGGTTTGGGGTTCGCTCCCCCCTCCCGCCGAGCGTGCGAGCGCGGGATTCAGGTGTTTTCGAGGAAATGAAATGCCTATTTTCTATTGCGCCGGAGGTAAGAAAAGGTGGCGAAAGTCCGAAATGATTTTCACTGAAAATACAGTGACCAGACGCTGCACCGGACGCGGTCTCGGTTTAACCGGACGCGTCCGGTCAGTTCAAAGTGGCGCGGGCACTAGGGTTTGTGACCGGACGCTGGTCTGGCCTGACCAGCGCGTCCGGTCAATTCACCTGTGCGCAGAAGTAGAGCGCGCGACCGGCGCGTCCGGTCCCTCACGGAACCGGAGCGTCCGGTCAGGCGTCCACAGAAGCAGAGTGCAGTGGTGTGCTGATCGGACGCGCGGCGCGTTCGGTCACGTGCGATCGGACGCGTCCGGTCTCGATGGGAGCTTACTGGAACACGACCGGACGCTGGCACTGTCGCGTCCGGTCACGGCAACGGCTAGTTCTAACGCACACTATTCATGCTTGTCCTGTAGTGACCGGACGCGTCTGGTCAACCTGACCGGAGCGTCCGGTCAGCGCGATTTCAACTGTGTCGTTCGTAACGGCTAGCTGCGTACCCCTTCGCTATAAATAGAGGATGTCCGGGGTTTGAGGGTAACTCTTGCACATTTTGAGACCTAGAGACATCCTTTGAGCTAGAGAACAACCCCTCCACTCATTTCTTTGCTTGGTTGCAATCTTGAGTGAGATTGAGTGAGATTCAAGTGCATTGCTTGAGAGTTGTATTCTAGAGGCACTTGATCTTCGAGTTGCTACGGATTTCTTGTTACTCTTCCGTGTTTCCCGACACGGTAGATGGCTTGGAGCAGCGGAGGTGATTGAGCTCGCAATTGGAGATTGTTGGAGCCCTCACCAAGTGTTGTAAGGGGTTCTTGATCCTTCCCCGCGGGAGTTCGCAAATTGGATACTCTAGTGGAGCTCGTGGCTTGGAGGATCCCCATCTTGTGTGCGGTTGTGCGGCGCCCGCCGAGGGCTCGACTCTTGATAGTCGATTAGCTCGCGAACCGACAAGTGGGTGTATCGCCACAACGAGGAGTAGCTTGCCGGGAAGCAAGTGAACCTCGGTAAAAAATCTTGTGTCATTTCTTTGCCGAGGATTTCTCTTGTGGTTGATCATTGTGATTGATTCTTCGAGTGTATTACTTCTCTACATCGTTGGTATAAGAATCAAGTCACTTGCTCTTTACTTTCTTGTACTTACCCTAGTGTAGTTTGCTTAGTGTAGCTTTTATCACATAGGAGTAAGTAGCTTAGTGACTTAGTCTTGTTGGTGTGTTAGAGATCATAGCCTTGCTTCACTAGAATTGTATAGGTGGCTTGCATAGTGTAGTTGAGCTAGTGCTAGAATTAGCTTAGCCATCTTTTGTTCTAACGTGGTTGTTTAGTGAAGCTTGTAGATTTTTTAAATAGGCTATTCACCCCCCTCTAGCCATTTGGACCTTACAACGGCCAATCTAGGGAAGTGCTTATTTGACACCAAATTATGGACATGTTCTACGCGTGTTTATATGAAGGTGTCCTATGTCTGGGTAATTCTGTCATGTGGTGACAATGCCGTCAATAGGATGATGGTTCAGGTAGTTGCTACCATTGTACGCGTATCTGGGGATGCATGTAGAGCGAGTAGATTACTTTACCGCTTTCATGCATAATATTCATACCTTGAGGGTTTGGGCTGTAATGAATCTTTTGTAGGTACATAACAGCGCTATCGTGTAGAACGTATTAGTTACGTATATGAGAGACCGTTGTATGCCACCATCTATACCACTAGCAATTGTTATTTTCTAAGTTTGTGAGAACGTACGGAACGTGCATGCATCATGTTGTTGTGCATATCATTCATGGCATTGTTCCTCCCCTTATAAGTTGATTATTCTATTTTGATAAAAATGACAACTTAATATTCGTTCTCACGAGAGTAATAAAATTTTGCTACAGATGGCACACACCAGGCGGACAGCTCGTAAGTCCACCGGAGGTAGAGCTCCCCACCATCAGCTGGCTCCACGTACCCGTCAGCGACACACTTTTCTTGGAGAGTTTGGGATGCCTACGCTCTTATGGAGAGTGCTCAGCCATGTAGGCTATCCTGATGGAATGGAGCCCCGCTATTTCTGGACAAATGAGCAGTTGGGTGATGGCTTATTGGTCACTGTGGAGGCCGTTGTTTGACCCCAAGGTGACGGTTCTGAGTGGACTGGTTGGCGCTATGAGCCAACTGGTAGGACCGCTGAGGAAGCAACTAACAGGGAAGCTTTTAGAATACTGAGGGACATTATGGATTGTTTTCCTTAGGAGTTGGCAACCGCTATGGCTGGAGTCTTTCGAGGGGCAACCCCTCCACTGACTCATGGCAGCAGGCTAGAGGAAGAACTCTGAAGATTGGAGTAGCAGAAGGGTAGAACAGTGATAACCTTGCTATGAGTGCCATGTTCGCAGTGATGAAGGCTTTTGATAGAGTAGAAGGTAGCCTGAGACATATGTCTAGTGCTCTTGGCTAGGTCTGTGATGACAGACATCAGCTTCAGAGAGACCACGACGCTGAGATTGAGAGGCTCAATGCAGAGATGGCTCAGTTGACCCGCCAGAGAGATCAGGCGACCCAGAAGACAGGAGTCTATGAGAGAGACATCCGTGCACTGAGAGAGCAGCTTGAGCGTCTGACCACCGCTAACAGGAACGGTGAGCGCATGTTGATCCATGTGTTCCATCAAAGAAATGAAGCCTGGTCTAAAGAAGATGTTCTGAGAGCTCGACAGGTCGAGCTAGAGTAGCAGTTGGCCAATGCCGAAGAGTACAACGACCACCTGCATGAGGAGGTTCACTAGCTACATAACTAGCTCCACCCTTACGTTCCTCCTGGAGCAGCAGAGATGGATCTAGATGAGGATGAGGATCCCGAAGAGCCTGAGGCACTAGCTGAGGATGATGATGGTGATGTTGACCATGGCGACGTCTCTGACTTAGATAGCGACCATGACGAGTAGGCTAGTCGTTGATGCGCTAGATACTAGGGTTCGTGACCATGACGAGTAGGCTAGTCGTTGATGCGCTAGATACTAGGGTTCGTTTGTGATGATCTTTTGCATGGTTGGCATGTCTAGCATGTACTAATGAGTAGCAAGACTAAGACCTTGATGTAATATTGGAAAACTTGGATGTGTTTGTGGCGATATCTGAACGTCAAAAAGTCTAGTGTATGTACACTAGCAATTTGGTTGTAATGGACGTGATGTGTTGCGCTTAAGTAATCTAATTAGTGATGTTGTGTTAATTGGAATGACTCATTGTGCCTCTATTTTATTGTATGAATTTATTCTCTCCACTGGATTCAGTACGGCATAATTTTTCATTCACCTATAATTTCTACAACATCGCCTAATAATTACTGTTGCTGAAATATGCAGATGCCGAACACTCGTCGTACCGTTTACGACACCATTGAGGCAGGTGGCAGTGTTACTGGGAAGGATAACCGTGATCCACCACCACCTCCTCCACCATACACCGTGGAACAGTTCTTCTTACAGTTTCTAGGAAGTCAGCAAAACATGGAGGGCATGCAACAAAACATGGAAGCTGCTTTGCGCAACATTGCGGACAACACCCGCCGTGGGTTAAACCAGGGCGGACATGAGGTGAATCAGTATATCAGTTTCAAGGACTTCATGGACACTAGGCCACCGATCTTCAAGGAAGTGGCAGAGCCACTAGATGCTAAAGAATGGATGAACACCATGGAAGATAAGTTCTGTGTACTAAGAATGACTAAAGTATTGAAGACTGAGTATGCAGCTCATCAACTACAAGGCCCTGTAGGGATGTGGTGGAAGCACCATCGCACCACTTTTCCCCCTAATGCTCACATTACATGGAGGAAATTCACTAAAGCCTTTTGTGGAGTTTACATTCCACCGGGTCTAACAGAGATAAAGTTGGGAGAATTCCTATCACTGAATCAAGGCACTAAGACTGTGACTCAATATTTGCATGCTTTCAATAATCTAAGTCGTTACACTTCTGACATGGTTAACACTGATGCCAAGAAGATCACTAGTTTCAAGAGAGGTCTGAATCCCAAGATGATGAAGCATGTGGGTACCAACACAAGAACTGGTTTCAATGACTTTGTTAGTGACTGCTTGAAGCAAGAGAAGAATAACAATGTGTATGTTGCATCCAAGACTCGTAAGAGGGCCTTTGAGTTAGGTCCGTCCCAGCCAAGAGCCCTGATGGCAAATCATTCTGCGTATTGTCTACCTGCTCCTGGTGCAAGGTTCAGGCCACCACAGAGGAAGAATCATAACGCTCAGCAACCTCAGAGGAATCAGAAGCCATTCAAGATGGCAGTGCCACAGGCCAAGGCAGGACAAGGCAGTTCGTCTAGAGCTGCTACTCAAGTAAGAGGACCGTGCTTCAACTACAACCAGTCTGGGCACTTTGCAAAGTTTTGTCCTTTTCCCAAAAAGTAGCAGAACCAATATCAAGCTTGAAAGCATCTAGGCCCCGAGAGTTGGTTTCAGCAATTGATGACAACGCATTATTACCATGACTAACGTGTGTTTTACAGAAACTTTGGTAAGTTAGGTCATGGGGTTGATAACTGCTTTGGGCACTATGGTATTCATGTCCCTTGATGGAAATTATTTCGGTTTTCAAAGGATCAACGACAAGATTAAGGATGGTTAGTTTCGAATGTCAAGGTGTTGAGTTACATTCGGAATAGTCGTTAGGATCTTAGCTTTTTTCCTTTGGCCGTACTATAAAGGGGGGCATGAGCGAGTAGCTTGACCTAGGTGAGTCTTTTGTTTAGGTGTGGTGCACACTTGTCAAACTTAGCACTAGGTAGCTCAAGAACAGCTCAAAGTTTAGTTGGAAGCAACTTGGTTCAAGTTGCGTCGCGTTTCGAAATAGTTTGAGTCGTTTTCCCTTGACCGGACGCGGTCTCTGTCTTGACCGAACGCGTCCGGTCAGTACTAAACAGTTACTACGTTTCAGCACGGTTGACCGAACGTGGTTCTTGCGAGGACTGGACGCGGTGATCATGCCAACACGTGTCTCAGAGGGTAAAACATCTAATCGGACGCGACTGGGAAGTGATCAGACGCGTTCGGTCACGTTCCAGTAAGGTACTTTGCTGACCCGACGCGTCCGGCCATCACTGATCGAACACGGTCAGGCGTCAGGTCAAAGTACAGTAAGGACCTTGCACGATCGGACGCATCGAGTCACCTCTGATCGGTGCGTCCGGTCACTCAGCGATGTTGTTCAGTTTTTCGACCGTTACGTTCGACCGGCGCGTCCGGTCAGTGCGTATTTTGCTGAGTTGGCAGGTAACGGTTGGATTTGACTGTGGGGTATATAAATACATCCCCTCCACCTCTTTTAGGTCTCTTGCTTATTTGTTCAGCTGAAAAACACCTTTCAAGTGCAAGGGAGTGCAAGAGCTCTAGTGAGGGTAGTGTTTTGGGAATCAAAGTTTGAGAATCCCTCATTAGTGACTAGGGAGTAGCAAGTGTGCATCCATCTTCTCATTAGGCTCGTTGTGATCAAGTGAGAGTTCTAACTTGTTACTCTTGGTGATCGCCATCACCTAGACGGCTTGGTGGTGATTGAGAGTTTGGTGATCATCCGGCGGAGCTTGTGGATGACCCAACTCATCTTGTGAGTGGTTTTGGGTGATTCACCACGACGGAGTGTTGAAGAATCAGCCCGTAGAGAGCACTTGATCCTTTCATGGATCAAGGGGGAGCTACACCCTTGCGCGGGTGCTCCAACGAGGACTAGTGGAGAGTGGCGACTCTCCGATACCTCGGGAAAACATCACTGTGTTCCTTACCCTTACTTTCAAACATTTACTTTCTTGTATTACTTTTATTGCTTGGTTTACTTTCCTAGAATTGCCATGCTAGACTAGGATTGGAACTTAGGGTGCAAAACTTTTTACCGGTAGAATCACAAGGAACACAAGTAGGCACTAGGGGTGAACTTTGGCTTGTAGGATTTAATTCTTATAATTAATTTTTAGAAAAGCCCAATTCACCCCCCCTCTTGGACATCTTGATCCTTTCAATTGGTATCAGAGCCGAGTTGCTCCTAAATTAGGCTTCACCGCCTAGAGCAAGATGTCTAACGGGGAAGGACCACCTCCCATCTTTGAGGGAGATGATTTTCCATATTGGAAAATCCGCATGGAGGCGTACCTCGAAGCCATAGATGTTGGGTGTCTTAGAGCCGCCACCGAAGGGCTTCCCGCTATCAAGGATGCCGCCAACCCAAGTGGTGACGAGGAGAAGTACGACCGGTGGAATGTAAAGGCCAAAAATACACTCTACCGGGGCCTAGGCAAGGATATCTTCAATCGTGTGCGTAATGCAAAAAACGCTCATAAATTGTGGGAAAACCTTTGTGCTCTCCATGAGGGAACTAAGAGTGAGCGTGAGGAATGCTATCATATTGCTTTAAAGAAAATTAATTCTTTTGAGATGCTTCCTAAAGAAAGTCCTAATGACATGTACACTCGATTGAATGTTCTTGTAGAGGATCTCAATGCTCTTGGGCTCACCCAAATGAGTCAATCGGATGTTGCAAGGAGGATCTTGAGCGTTCTTCCCGTTGAGAAGTATGGTCACATTGTCACCGTGCTTCATCAAAGTGATCTCTCCACGGCAACACCGACACAAGTATTGGGAAAGATCAATGCACATGAGATGTACATGCACATCACTCCGGAAGAGGGCTCATCATCTTCCAAGAAGAAGGACTTGGCCTTCAAAGCTAGCCATGACAAGAAAAAGAAGAAGGGCCAAGCCATGATGGTGCAAGAAAGCTCAAGTGAAAGTGATATTGATGATGCATCACTTGCACTCATGGTGAGAAAGACCACCAAGATGCTAAAGAAGCTCAACAAGAGTGTCATCAAGTTTGATGGAAAGAAGAAGAAGTTCTTCACAAGTAGCAAAAAGAAGCCCATATCCGAGATGGATTGCTACAATTGTAGTGAACTTGGCCACTTAGCTCGTCAATGCCCAAAACCTCCAAAAGACAAGTACAAGAACAAGAACAAGGGCAAAAAAATGATTCTAGTGATGAAGAAGATGAGAAGAAGAAGAACAAGCCATACAAGAAGAAGGATGGCAAGAGAAAAGAGTTTCACAAGAAGAAGAAGGGAGGCAAAGCCTACATTGTTGGTGATTGGCTCACCGATATTGAATCATCATGTGAGTCCTCCGGTGATGAGAGCGATGATGAGAAGGAGAAGGTTGCCGCATTTGTGATTGGTCCATCATCATCTTCACCGACATCTTCTTCACCACCTTCACCGCCATATTCACCATCATCGTCCACTACTCACCTATGCCTTATGGCCAAGGGTGAACGAAAGGTACAAAACAATGATAGTGATGATGATGATAGTGATAGTGATGATGAATATGATGCACCTTCTTATGATGAACTTGTAAAATTATTGAAAAAATACTCTAAAGTCGTAAGAAGAACTAGAAATGAAAATGATGAGCTCCAAAATGAAAATGACTCACTCTCATCTAAGCTCAAGAATGCACAAAAGATTAGTGATGAGCTCAAAGATCAAAATGAAATTATGTCTTCTACTCTCAAGGAGCTCAAAACTTCTAACAAAGAGCTTAGAGATGAACATGATAAACTTGAGAAGAAGCATGATGAGCTCAACACTAGGCACAACTTGCTAAAAGACAAATCAATTATGATAGTCTTGTTGTTGCTAATAAGCTTTCTCTTGAGACACATGATGCTACTAACCAAGTTGTTAAGATTGATATAGCTACATCATGTGATGACTTGATCATTGAAAGCATTGAGCAAGGATCTAGTGGCAAAGGCAAGAGTGTGGTTGAGTCCAACAACTATGATGATTATGCCGAGCTCAAGAGTGAGAATGAAATGCTTACAAGTGAGAACAAGATGCTAAAAGGGTTGATGGCTCTTGAAAAGCAAACATCAAATGAGTCACTTATTGAAGAGAACAAAAAGCTCAAGCAAGAGAAAGAGCATCTCAAAACCGGCGTAAGCAAGTTCACAAGAGGCCAATATTTGCAAAGTGAGCTACTCATGAACACCGTCATGAAGATGGATAGAAGTGGCATTGGTTACTTGGCAAATCAAGAGAAGAAGGCTAAAGCTCAACAACAACAAAGCAAGTCAAAGCCCAAGCCAAAGAGATGTGTTAAGTGTGGACAAGAGGGTCATTTTGCTCATGAGTGCAAAACTCTACCACCACAACCCTTGCCCAAGCATGCTAGACCTTTTGCCTTCAATGCTCATTACATGCTTAGAAAAGATTCAAGTGGAAAGATGAAAGTCATGTTCTTAGGTCCTCCAAACAAGAATAGGCCTAAGAAAATATGGGTTGCCAAGTCACTAGTTGAGAAAGTCAAGGGTCCCTCTCAAGTCTGGGTCCCTAAACAAAAAGCTTGATCTCTTGTGTGTAGGTGAACTACAAGACCGGTGGATCTCATTGGGTTATTGATAGTGGTTGCACTCAACATATGACCGGTGATCCTCGTATGTTCACCTCACTTGAAGAGAATGGGGTATGTCAAGAGAAGATCACATTTGGAGATAATACAAAGAGCAAAGTCAAGGGTATAGCCAAGATTGCAATATCAAATGATCACTCTCTTTTAAATGTTCTCTATGTTGCTTCATTGAGTTTCAACTTGCTATCCATTGGGCAACTTTGTGACCTTGGCTACCAATGCTTGTTCACACCCAATGAAGTGGTAGTTTCAAAGATAGATGACAAGCAAATGATATTCAAAGGATTTAGATACAACAATCTCTATCTCGTTGATTTCACCTCCGAAGATGCTAACTTGATGACATGCTTGTTCACCAAAACTTCACTTGAGTGGCTTTGGCATAAGAGGCTTGCTCATGTTGGAATAAACACTCTCAACAAGCTATTGAAGAAGGAATTAGTGAGAGGTTTGAAGGATGTAAAGTTTGAGAAGGACAAACCTTGTAGTGCATGTCAAGCCAGCAAACAAGTTGCAAATACTCATCCAACCAAAGCTTACATGTCAACATCAACAGTGCTAGAACTTCTACACATGGATTTGTTTGGTCCTACAACTTACAAGAGCTTGGGTGGAAATCTCTATTGTCTTGTGATTGTAGATGACTACTCAAGATACACTTGGACTTTCTTCCTTCATGACAAATCCGAAGTGGCAAGTTGCTTCAAGAAGTTTGCAAAAAGAGCTCAAAATGAATTTGAAGTTAAGATAAAAAAGATTAGAAGTGACAATGGAAAAGAGTTTGACAACACAAACATTGAAGCTTATTGTGATGAGATTGGAATCAAGCATGAAGTTTCTTCAACCTACACTCAACAAAATGGTGTAGTTGAGAGAAAGAATCGGACTTTGATCACCCTTGCAAGAACAATGCTAGATGAGTATAACACACCAGAGAAATTGTGGGCCGAGGCAATCAACACCGCATGCTATGCTTCAAATCGCCTCTTCCTACAAAAGTTTCTTGGCAAGACCCCCTATGAGTTGCTAAATGGGAAGAAGCCGGACGTCTCATTCTTCTGGGTGTTTGATTGCAAATGCTACATCTACAAGAAGCGTCAACACCTAGGAAAGTTTCAAAGACGTTGTGATATTGGTTTTCTTGTTGGTTACTCATCAAAGTCCAAAGCATATAGAGTATTTAACCATGCCACCAGTTTGGTTGAAGAAACATATGATGTGGAATTTGATGAATCTAACGGCTCCCAAGGAGCAATTAAGAATTGTGATGATGTAGGTGATGAACCATTGAGGGAGGCAATGAAGAACATGCCCGTGGGAAACATCAAGCCTAAAGATGATGAAGACGATGTACAAATTGTAAATCCACCATCTTCATCACATGTGCCTCAAGATGGTGATAAGAATGAGAGAGTTGAAAATGAAGACACTCATGTCTCTCATGAACAAGCCGAGGCACAAGCTCAAGATGTTGATGCTCCCCATCCCTCTCCTTAAGTGGTTGAAAGAAGAAACTCACCTCTACTTCAAGCTCATCCACAAGATCTCATCATAGGGAGTCCTACAAAGGGTGTAATGACTCGATCTCAAAAGCTTGCTTCTTTTGTTGAACATCACTCTTTTGTCTCTTGTCTTGAACCTAAGAATGTAGAAGAAGCTCTTCAAAATCCGGATTGGGTGAATGCTATGCATGAAGAATTGAACAACTTCACCCGCAATCAAGTTTGGACACTTGAAGAACATCCAAAGGTGCAAGAGTCATTGGAACCAAGTGAGTGTTCTATAACAGGCAAGATGACCAAGGCGTAGTAGTGAGGAACAAGGCAAGACTAGTTGCAAAGGGGTTCTCTCAAGTTGAAGGTCTTGATTTTGGAGAGACCTTTGCACCCGTTGCAAGACTTGAAGCCATTCGTATCCTTCTTGCATATGCATCGCATCATGATATGAAACTATATCAAATGGATGTGAAAAGTGCATTTTTAAATGACTTCATAAATGAACTAGTCTATGTTGATCAACCTCCTAGGTTTGAAGACCCTAGATATCCTAATCATGTTTATAGGTTGTCCAAGGCGCTATATGGGCTCAAGCAAGCCCCTAGAGCGTGGTATGAGCGCCTCCGGGACTTCCTCATTGAGAAGGGCTTCACTATTGGGAAGGTCGACACCACACTATTTACCAAGAAGCTTAATGGGGAGATCTTCATTTGTTAAGTCTATGTTGATGATATTATCTTCGGATCAACAAATGAATATTATTGCAAGGAATTTGGTGGATTGATGTCGAAGCTGTTCGAGATGTCTATGATTGGTGAGCTAACATTCTTCCTTGGTTTTTAAGTCAAGCAAATGAGAGAAGGGATTTTCATCTCTCAAGAAAAGTATACCAAGGATCTTCTCAAGCAATTCAAGATGGAAGAGTGTAAGCCAATCAAGACCCCAATGCCATCCAATGGACATCTCGACCTAGATGAGGGAGGTAAACCGGTTGATCAAACTCTCTACCGTTCTATGATTGGTAGCTTGTTGTACCTTACCGCATCTAGGCCCGATATCATGTTTAGTGTGTGCATGTGTGCTCGCTTTCAAGCTTGCCCTAAAGAACCTCACCTAAGTGCCGTAAAAAGAATCTTAAGATATCTTAAGCACACCCCAAGCATTGGTCTTTGGTATCCCAAAGGAGCTAGATTCCAACTAGTTGGCTATTCCGATTCAGATTATGCCGGTTGCAAAATTGATAGAAAAAGCACATCCGGAGGGTGCCATTTGCTTGGGAGGTCTTTAGTATCTTGGTCATCTAAGAAGCAAAATAGTGTGGCTTTGTCCACCACCGAGGCGGAATACATTGCCGTGGGGGCTTGTTGTGCACAAATCTTATACATGAAACAAATCCTCCTAGACTATGGAGTTGTTCTTGAAAAGGTGCCACTTTTATGTGACAATGAAAGTGCCGTTAAAATTGCTAATAATTCGGTACAACCCTCACGCACCAAGCACATTGATATCCGCCACCACTTTCTAACAGATCATATTGCTAAAAATGATATATCACTAGAAGGTGTAAGAAGTGAAAATCAATTAGCGGATATCTTCACTAAACCTTTGGATGAGGCTACGTTTTGTAGGTTGAGAAGTGAACTAAATGTGCTTGATTCTAGTAACTTTAAAAAATGAGCTTGTGTTGTCCCTTGCATTGCATTGTATTATATGTCATGTTTAATTCTCCGCAATGCATCTAGGACTTGTCTAACACGGTTACGATAACCCTCCTTTGGAGGAGTGAAGAAGCCTAACCGTGGATCAAACTTGACAAGCAACCGAGTCTTTCTTTCTCGCTTTGTATTGCATATGCATGGTTGTTGCTTTGTCGTTTCTTTTCGGTTTGGTTTTGAGCAACCTCTGTGTTTGTCCATGAATAGAGAGAGCATTTGACGCTCCTAAGGGTTTATGAACTCTATTGCATGGCCATACGTTGCTCCTCGGGTGTTTATTGCTTATTTTTCCTAAAAACAATACTAGCCTAAGGCAAAATATTTTGAAAAACTTGAGGGTTTGAGTGAGGTCACTCATATCAGGTTCCAATTGGTGTTTATTTGAGTCTCTTTGAATTGGAACTTGATTGGGAGAAGTCGTGTCGAAGATCGGATTGAAGAAAGGTGTTAAACTACGACCGGACGCTGGACCGGACGCTGAACCGGACGCGGTGCTGCTTCACCACTGCGTCCGGTCCCGGCGACCACCAGCGCATCCGGTCATCCCGAAGACAATATCTTGGATCTATGACCGGACGCTAGACCGGACGCATCGTTGTGATCACTGCGTCCGGTCCCGGACCCCACCACCGTGTCCGGTCATGCACGTTGAGTTTCCCGGATGACCTCCGACCGGACTCTGTCCGCGTCAGGTCAGTCCTAACCGAACGCGTCCGGTCGCTCCAGGAGCTTACTAGACTCTGACCGGACGCTGTTCCACCACGTCCGGTCAAGCGACCACCGCGTCCGGTCAGTGCGTCGAAAGCGGATCTGAGCCCTCATATAACCGTTCATCCCGATCTACGTTTTCTTTCCGTTTCTTCCGCCGTACGCCACCGAATCCGCTAAGCCCTAGCTCTTTCTCGCCGATTCACCGCACGCCGCCGTGCTCCTCCTCGCCGCGCCTTCGCAGGCCACCCCCGTTGCTCCTCGCCGCTCTGCATCGCGGACCACCGTCGCACCACGAGTCACCGTCGCGCTGCAGCCCCGCTCGCTGCCTCCGCTCCACCGCCGCGCCGCTGCTCCACGCCGCAGCTCTTGCCCGGTCGTGCCATCGTGCAGCCGTGCCACCTCCTCACTGCAGTCACGCACCACCGGAGCTCTCCTCACGAGTTTTCACTTTTGCCCTAACCCTAGGTCTCGCGTGATTTCACTTCGGCCGTTCTTCGTCAAAGTTTCTCCGTGCGACTTCATCTCCGTGAGGTCTCTTCGAGTCACCTTAATCTTTCAATTAGGGTTTGCCGTGAATTTTCTGTTGAAATTCTAACTCTCTATTGCTTGTCTCGGAAATTCAGCGCTCATCCGGTGTTTCCGGGGAACTCTCACGCGTCAAGGTCCCTCCTCCCTTCACCGGACTCTCACCGATTGAAGGTAGCTATCACGTTCTATTCAGATCTTATCTCATATGATTGCTTTCATTAGGACCTCACTTATCTATTAGACAATGTATGTTGCTTATAGTAGCTCTATCTATTCTATCTTTACAGTGAGTCCTGTCGGTGCTTTGTGTGGCAGTTGATCAGCTTTGAATCCGAGGCCAAGCCTACGGATACGGATTGAGGCCAAGCCTCACGAGTGTCAGTTCACCATCTTTTAGGGTTTTCTCCATAGTTGGTTAGTATGGTTCGCTGCAAGAATGCTGGTGATGCACCTAGTGACGGGGACGAGAGTCCTCCCAGATTGACAGAGGTTGCCCATGGCAAGCGCAAGAAGACCTCCGCCAAGAAGAGGAAGAGAACACTCACAGAGGCAGAGATAGCTCAGGCAGTTGCAGATGCAGCAGAGCTGGCAGAGAAGGGTGGCAGGTGCAGTGGGATTCACATTGGCGAGCGTCGCTTTCATCTTGAAGGTCGATAGCTCAGTACTGAGGCCACCGAGGAGACAGAGGATGTACCTGCAGATCAGCCCATAGAGGATCCAGAGGAGACATAGGAGCAGACCGTTCAGACTCCACCGCGTCGTCGCTCAGGATGTTCGCGAGCTCAGGTGACTCCTAGGCCAGAGGGCCAGCGTCGTGGAAGTCGTCCACCTCCCTGGGCTCGAGGTCACCCCCCAGTTGAGCACTTTGACTTGAGGGGAGCTACAACACGCCAGGTGCAGGCCCTTCGGTTCGTCAAGGTTGGTCGGTGGTTCCCACCTCAGCGGGACCCCCGAGCGTCAGAGGGCTTCTACACACCTCTGCACGAGGATTTCTATAGAGCCTATGTTGACAGCGGGAGTGCTTTCAGACCTCAGAGAGTCTATCGACTTGAGGCTTTAGTTGAGGTGGTTGGTGAGCAGCTCCGTCCACACTTGTCCTTTCTACCAGGCTTGTTAGACTTTCTAGGACGAACTGGAGCCTACTGCGGCACTTGGGTCAGAGAGTTCTACTCTTCACTTTGGATTGACCCTGCACATGAGTTCATACACTTTGCATTCCGAGGCCGTGACCGCAGACTCTACAACACTAGGCTACGGGGGATTCTCAGACTCCCTGCTTCAGAGACGAAGATTCACCAGCTATGCTTCGGTCAGACTGCTCCACCTAGGCGCCCTCACGAAGGTACAGTGCCACCTACAGACATGATCAGACCCTACTTCCGTGAGCCATTTGGCGAGGGGTCCAGACGTACACCTGCCAGCCTAACACCCCTTGCTAGGGTACTTGATGCTATTGTGAGGCAGACACTCCTTCCATGGCTGGGATACCGAGAGGGATTGACTCGTATGCAGCTATGGGTGGTGCATCACCTCATCTCATAGACACCGTTCGATATTTGGGATCTGATGCTATGTGAGATGGAGGATACTTTGGCAGAGGGATTCAAGGGTCACCGTCAGCTACCATATGCGCACTAGATATGCTTCATCATCAGATCTGCGTGTGAGCTGCCTGCAGAGATTCGAGCTGAGGTATCAGATACCACCACTGCTTTTCCAGAGTATGACATTCACCAGTTGTGGGCTTCTGTTACCAGAGAGCAGGCACCTAGGCCAGGACAGCGTGAGAGGCCAGAGGTCCCAGAGACAGTAACTGAGCAGGACGAGACCGTTTAGGGTCTTGCTGAGGCCGAGCTTGTAGATCTTGACGCTCAGCCTACTGATCCAGTTGAGGATGACGCCACCGACAGCACAGACAAGGACTACCAGCCTATCCCCAGGTACCGCTCTCCTCGGTCTCACGACCATGAGGCCGGTGGTTCAGGCTCAGCCTCCCGCTCAGACCCAGCCATGGCAGCTATTCTTGAGAGGCTGACCCAGGCCCAGGAGAGGCAGGAGCTTCAGATGCAACGACAGGCTCAGGACACAGCAGCTGTATTTGCTCAGATTCAGGCTCGTCAGGACAAGTTCCAGAGGCAGCAGCTTGAGCTTCAGAGGCAGCAGTTCGAGATGCAGAGACAGCAGGCAGCCAACCAGCAGCAGTATCTTGAGCTCCTGCGATACCTAGTCACTGTTGGGGTACCTCCACCACCATCTGTCCTGACTCCAGCACTACAGTCCAGTGGACCTCAGAGTCAGGGACAGCTGAGCTTTCAGTTCACCTCTCCCCAGTAGTAGGTTCCCCAGACCTTTTAGTCCTCGAGCTACACTCCTATTCAGATGGGGTTCACCCCACCAGATCAGCCTAGACCTCACCTTCTGACAGGCACTCCTTTCACTGACTTGAGTGCCTCCTATAGCGATTTGACTGGTCAGCCGATGCCCTCGCACACCACTATTGTGACTTCTTCAGGGTTGTCATCTTCTGAGACTGTGGCTCCTCCAGTGACAGGAACTGGGACTACAGAGACAGTACCGTCGTCCGTTGCCTCGACAGATCCTCCGGTAGTTGGCACTCTTCAGGCTCAGGTGACAGAGACTGCTCCTATTGTTGCTACATCTTCATCAGTACCTGCTCCTGCTCTTTAGACCCAGACTGCTTCACAGCCATGTGCTTCTACAGAGGGTCAGCCTGACAGCTCAGAGTCTAAGGAGGATACTTCACAGTTCGTGATCACTCCACGCTCCTCGGCACCCGACATGACTGCTTCTGTTCCCCCGTCGGATCCTTAATTTTATTTTTGGCGTTTGATGCCAAAGGGGGAGAGAGTAGATTCAAGGGGAGTTTTGATAGAGGGTTTTAATTTTTCTTTGTGTGCTACATTCTGCTACATTCATGCATCATGTTTACTTTCCCGCACTTGCATTTTGTGACATGTGTGCTAATGAGACACTTGAGTCTTATGTGGTCTATCTTGTCACTATTATGTCATGTCACTTAATTGGCTCTAGCTCATAAGGTTGTGCTTCCGTGCCTTACTCTGATTTCATATGAGCTATGTTTTATGTGTACTAATGCTTCATGTTTTATCTTATGAGTACACCCTGTTGGCTTGGAGCACATAAGCATTGTCTAACCCCTTGTGCTTATTGCTTTTTTGCTTATGTGAACCAAGCATGTTCGAAAACCTCAACTCTTATATCTTCTTAATCTAAGTGTTGTCATCAATCACCAAAAAGGGGGAGATTGAAAGCATCTAGGCCCCGAGAGTTGGTTTCGGCAATTGATGATAACGCATTATTACCATGACTAACGTGTGTTTTGCGGAAACTTTGGTAAGTTAGGTCATGGGGTTGATAACTTCTTTGGGCACTATGGTATTCATGTCCCTTGATGGAAATCATTTCGGTTTTCAAAGGATCAATGACAAGATTAAGGACGGTTAGTTCCGAATGTCAAGGTGTTGAGTTACATTCGGAATAGTCGTTAGGATCTTCGCTTTTTTTCCTTTGGCTGTACTATAAAGGGGGACATGAGCGAGTAGCTTGACCTAGGTGACCCAACTCATCTTGTGAGCGGTTTTGGGCGATTCACCGCGACGGAGTGTCAAAGAATCAGCCCGTAGAGAGCACTTGATCCTTGCACGGATCAAGGGGGAGCTACACCCTTGCGCGGGTGCTCCAACGAGGACTAGTGGAGAGTGGCGACTCTCCGATACCTCGAAAAAACATCACCGTGTTCCTTACCCTTACTTTCAAGCATTTACTTTCTCGTATTACTTTTATTGCTTGGTTTACTTTCCTCGAATTGCCATGCTAGACTAGGATTGGAACTTAGGGTGCAAAACTTTTTACCGGTAGAATCACAAGGAACACAAGTAGGCACTAGGGGTGAACTTTGGCTTGTAGGATTTAATTCTTGCAATTAATTTTTAGAAAAGCCCAATTCACCCCCCCTCTTGGGCATCTTGATCCTTTTAAAGCTCGTGTGTACCACACCACCATAGATGACATCCTGGAAGGAGAGCCTGTGACAGCTGGTATGTTTTCTATCAACAACCACCCTGCCATCGTTTTGTTTGATTCTGGATCGTCTCATTCATTTATAAATCAAGCATTTGCAAGAAAGTATGAGCAAAAGATAGTTAAATTGGAATGTGCTTATCGGATAAGTTCAGCTGGGGCTGATCTGTTGACTAATCAGATAGTTAGAGGGATAACCCTGAATATAGCAGACCGACAGTATAAGCTTAACTTGATAGTTATGCCGGGGCTAGTTTTGGGTGTAATTATGGGAATGAATTGGATAAATAAAATGGGAGTAGTGATTGATGTTGGAGGAAGAAGTATTTCTCTCAAGGAATCTGTTGGAGAAGGCACATTTCAAGTAGTCTTACCTCAGAGAATAGATCTGGCAAGTACGACCTGTGCAGTCCAAACCACTCTTCTAGCTAAGATTCCGATAGTGTGCGAGTTCCTGAACGTGTTTCAGATGAGTTACTCGATCATCCACCGGATAGAGAGGTTGAGTTTGCCATTGAGTTAATCCCTGGAACACCACCAATCTCAAGAAAGCCTTATCAGATGCCTCCAAATGAATTGGTTGAGTTAAAGAAGCAACTCCGGGATCTATTGACCAAGGGTTTGATTCGTCTAAGTTCGTCTGAATGGGGATGTCCCGCACTGTTCGTAAAGAAGAAGGATAACTCTTTACGGATGTACGTGGACTATAGGCCCCTGAATGCGGTGACAATTAAAAATAAGTATCCACTACCTCAGATTGATATTTTGTTTGATCAATTGTCAAAAGCCAAAATATTCTCTAAGATAGATTTGAGATCAGGGTACCATCAGATCAAGATTAGGCCACAAGATATACCCAAGACTGCGCTTTCCACCAGATATGGTTTGTACGAGTATCTTGTCATGTCCTTTGGCCTGACAAATGCTCCTGCTTACTTTATGTATCTGATGAATTCGGTCTTTATGCCAGAGTTGGATAAGTTTGTGATTATGTTCATTGATGACATCCTAATATACTCAGAGAATGAGAAAGATCATGCAGAGCATCTAAGAATTGTCTTGACCAGACTCAGAGATCATCAGTTGTACGCTAAATTTAGTAAGTGTGAGTTTTGGCTGAAGACAGTTCCTTTTCTCGGTTACGTGTTATCAGAAAATAGAATTTCAGTAAATCCTAGCAAGGTACAAGAGGTTATGGATTAGAAGGCACCAACCACAGTTCATGAAGTTAGGAGTTTCCTTGGATTAGCCGGTTACTATCGTCGTTTCATACTAGATTTCTCGAAGATTGCCAAACCAATGATGAGTCTGCTACAGAAGGACCATAAGTTCATTTGGACAAAGGAGTGCGAGGCAGCTTTTCACACCTTGTGGGAATTGCTAACCACTGCTCCTATTCTAGCACAGTCGGATATAGAAAAGTCGTTTGATGTGTTTTGCGATGCATCCAAGAATGGTTTAGGGTGTGTTCTTATGCAAGATGGAAGAGTCATTGCTTATGCCTCATGCCAGTTGAGGAAACATGAGGTTAACTATCCTACTCATGATTTAGAGCTTGCTACCGTTGTGCATGCTCTAAAGATTTGGAAACACTATCTGCTTGGGAAGTGTGCAACATCTTCACAGATCACAAGAGTCTCAAATATATATTCACTCAGTCTGAGTTAAATATGCGACAGAGAAGATGGTTAGAACTGATCAAAGACTATAACCTGAATGTACACTATCATCCGGAAAAGGCAAATGTAGTAGCAGATGCCTTAAGTAGGAAGTCACATTCTCTTGCTATGCAACCATTGTTCGAAGATGGGTTCAATTTGTTGCATCCTGCGGTGTTGCACAATATCCAGGTTAGTTGTACTTTGGAGAGCAAGATCATAGAAGGCCAGAAAACAGACAAGGGAATATTCTATATCAAGGAGAAAATGAAGAAAGAACCGACTAAGCACTTTAGAGTGGATGAACAAGGAGTGTTATGGTTCAATGACCGTCTGGTTGTACCTAAAGGTCGAGAGCTCAAGAACAAGCTGATGGATGAAGCTCATCTTTCTAAGCTGTCTATCCATCGTGGAAGTAGCAAAATGTATCAAGAATTGAGACCTCGTTATTGGTGGACAAAGATGAAGAAGAAGATTGCAGCGTATGTTGCTCATTGTGACACGTGTTGTAGAGTGAAAGCTCTTCACATGAGACCTGTGGGTTTATTGCAACCTTTATCAGTACCGGACTGGAAATGTGATGACATAAGTATGGATTTTATCATCGGTCTTCCCACCACTCAAAAGGAAAATGATTCGATTTGGGTGATTATAGATCGCTTTACCAAATTAGCTCACTTTTTGCCAATTAAGACAGCATTTCGACTGCCTCAGTATGCCGAGAAGTATATTACAGAAATTGTTTGGTTGCATGGTATACCAAAGACTATCATGTCTGACCGAGGATCACAATTTACAGCTCATTTTTGGGAGCACCTACATAAGGGCTTGGGTACTAGTCTGGTTCATAGTACAACTTACCACCCATAGAGAGATGGGTAGATAGAGAGAGTTAATGCTGTTCTAGAAGACATGCTAGAGCGTGTGTGTTATCGTCCAGGGCTTCATGGGAATCATGGTTACCTTTGGCAGAGTTCGCTTACAATAATAGTTACCAAGAGAGTATCAAGATGGCTCCATTTGAAGCATTGTATAGCAGGAAGTGTAGGACACCATTGAATTGGATTGAGCCTACAAAGAGAAGGTTTTATGGCATCAATTTTGTTGAAGAGGCTGAGAAAAAGGTCCGTGTTATCTAACAAAACATGAAGGCTGCACAATCACGTTAGAAAAGTTACGCAGATAAAAGAAGAAGACCACTAGAGTTTAAAGTTGGTGACTATGTCTATTTAAAGGTTACACCAATGAAGAAGAAACGGTTTAGGATCAAGAAAAAGCTTGCTGCTAGGTTTGTAGGGCCGTATATGATAATAGAGAAGAAGGGTCCCGTGGCTTATAAGTTACAGCTACCAGAAGCGATGAGTTCGATTTTTCCAGTCTTTCATGTATCGCAATTAAAGAAGTGCTTACGTGTTCCGGAAGAGAGGATAGAACCTCAGGGCATTTGGATCAAATCAGACTTAGAATACCATGAGCAACCGGTTCGGGTTTTGGACACTAAGAATTGAGTCACTCGAAATAAAGTGGTGAGAACATATAAGATACAGTGGAGTCATCATGATGACGGTGACGCGACGTGGGAAACAGGAGAATATCTGCAAAACACTTATAAAGATTTTTATAACAAATGGTTTGTAACTGAAAATCTCGGGACGAGATTCTTATAAGGGGGAGGGCTGTAACACCTCTAGTGTTAAGCATGAATTAGGCACTGCAAATCATGAGCATGAGCATCATCTTGCATTCATAAGCACATGTGATATAAATGAAACATTGGTTTGAAACATGTGAAACATAACCTCAAAACATGGATGTTGCAATTGCTTGTTTAAATAAAACTATTCCATGAGTATGCTTGATTAGGTCAATAAACAAGTTTGTTTGGTAGCACAAATAATTTAGAATTGTTTAGCATGTATTTTGGAGCAAAATTGGTATTCATAGTTTTCTCAAATTTTGCTTTTAAAAATGATTTGGAAAAATGGGATTTTGTTTAAAATGAACTTTAAATCTTTATTTCAAAATCTAGTGGGAATTTTAAAGTACACCTTTAAGCAAAGTTGTAGAGAATCAAATTCTAAACAACTTTTGTTTTGGGGTCAAGATTTGAAAATGCCATTTTCTAGGTCAAATTTGAAGTTTGGGGCTGTTATTGGAAAAAAATAATAAGAAAATGAATTTTTACCTTTAGCAGGCTGCCACTCTCTTTCCGGCCCACTTCACGAAGCCGGCCCAGCTCCGCGTCCGCGATCGCCTCCCCACCCGCGCGCGCGCCTACGCCCGACCATGGCAGCGGGCAACCACCGCGTGGCTACCATGCGCCGACGACGGCGGCAGCTGGCGCTTCGGCGGGCCCCGCATCACGCCCTCACCTTACCGGTCACCGCCCGAGCTCCACCTCTCGTTCCTCCACTCCATTCCTTCCTCCTCGCTCTCTCTCCGAGTTGGAAAAGCCAAGCGACTTCCGCCACCACTGCGCGTCACCACGTCACCCGCTGGCGTCGTTCTCTGCCACCACACCGCCATTTCCCGATTCACCATGCGCGCAGCTTCATCTCGCCTTCCTCCTTCTCGTGCTCGCGCCCTTGCCACCAAATTCGATAGTGGTAAGGCTCGATTGAGCATCCTCTCTGCCGCGGCGCCACGGCTGCCGTTCACGGCCGTGCGAGATCGGAGCCCCCCTCCTCTCTCTCTCTCTTCTGTCTTGAGCATCGTGGTCGTCTCTATGCCACGAACCTCGTGCCCGCATCCGCGCGCCCTAGCATGGCCGGTAGCCACGTGTGGCTGGCGAGCAGCACTGCCGCTCCGCCATCACCGCCGGCAGGGCCACTACCGGAGCTCCACTGGCCCAACCGTTTGGTGCACCTGGCTCGCCTCGCTGTGGGGAGCACAGTGGTGCTCACCCCGAGGCTGGAGACCTCACCGACGGTGAGCTCTCGCTGCCGGTGGTTCTTCCCCCTCTCGGGTGTATGACATGTGGGGCCTCGAGTCCCACTGTCAGTCACTGGTGACGAGTTTGGGTGCACTGCACCGGGTGTGCTTAGCATTTCAACGTGAGTTTTTAAAAAGGGTTTCGGAAATGTTTTTTCAGAAAATAATTAAATACTTGTTTATTTCATAACTCGAAAATATGGCTCCAAAATTGATGAAACAAATTTTTTTGTGATCCTCATGACTAGATCTACAGTATAAAAATGTTGCATGTCATTTTTGTGATACTTTTCTGTATAGCTTTATTTAATCCTTGTAAATGCCATTATTTTGGAAAATGCATAGTAAATTAAATATATCTTAGAAAAATATGGTTCTAGTTTTGTTAGTCTTCTTTTGTGATGTGCTTTGCATGAAAAATATATGTCATGCATGTTCTGTAGAAAAATATTGATGTCTAGTTCAAGTGCCTTTATTGGTTGATTTTTGTTATTTTTGCTAGAGAGAAAAATTAGTATAAAACATGCATATGATAATTTTTGTACAATGTTTGTTTATTGTGGAGATCATGGGAAAAAATACTAAATCTATTGTTTGATACTTTTCAAAGTACAAAGTATTTTCATGCTCCTTTTCCCACCCTGGCTTGCCATGAAAATTTTATGGTAGACTACGTATGGTATGACTATACTACTGTAATTTTTCTAGATTTTTCGAGGCACTAGAAATATATGTTGCTGTTGTAACCCTAGTTTAAAAGTGAAATAAAATAATATTATTTATGCATGATTAGTTTAGTGGTATAGCTTTGGTGTATCTTTGAAGCATCAAATCCTTTGCTGATGTCACTTGGCATATTAGTATGGTTGTGGTGATGAAGCATAGTGGCACACATGTTAGGGCTATATGTTAGCTATCGGAAAAGTAACGGGAGTTCGTAGTAGAAGAGAATGAGGTAGATGACATATACTTGTGGTATATTTCCTTGGATGATGTTGACTACCTATTAGAAAAGTTTTACCTCTATTCTATCCAATGAATCTAAGTGTGTCCATCTTCATTGCATACCATCATGATCATCGCATGCCATCGCATCCGATGCGCCAATTGCATAATTACTTATACAATTGCATCATACATGATCGCAGGATAAGTGCCGGTAGCAGTACAAGAGGAGCAGGCCGAGGCCGACCCATAGGAAATCCAAGCACAGGAGGTGCCAGAGGAAGAGGGGCTAGGAGAGGACCTACCCGAGTGCGTGGACCATCAACCTAGTTTGTTCGAGCGAGGCAAGCCCCGGAGCATTCTAAGTCTCCTACTTTATAAAAGCAATCCTTTATATATATGAGTTTTATATATTGTTGCATTAAGTTATAGGAGTTGAGTGAAACCGTTGATGCATTTATTACTATCCTTGCCTACATTATTACAGTCTTACCCTGTTAGGTTTAAGATCGAATAACTGCTTAGCCCTGCTTAGAACGGTAGTGATCGGTGATTTTCGGTCACCTGCAATTATAGGTGGTTACTCGAATACTTTAGCTATGGAATGGATGATATCCTGAAAATAACCATGTGTTGATGGATAATTGGAGACCGGACGAGAAAGTTGGAGGCAACCAGACAGGGTTCTGGGATGCTATTAGTTTTCCGTCTGTGTCGGTTAAGGACTGATCATTGCTCGTCCCTCTTGTCATGTTGAACACAAGCCTCACATTTAGCTGGCCGAATAAAGTACCTTTCGACCACGAAGCTAGTAGCATTATTCGGGCCGGGATCTACATGGGTGCGCGTATTGGTGCTGAAAGGGGTATGACAGGGGCATGAAGAGTGAGCCTAAGGGAAGGCAAGGCCTGATTCATGGCAGTCGGGTGGTCCCTGGTACTGCGGCTTTAGTTTGTCCCGCGACGTTACCTGGATAGTGTCATTGGTGATCTATAGCTCACTTGATCGGTGAGTGTGGTTTGTGTGAGGAATAAATCACCAGCTGGTTAGGAATCGATTCGAATCGCCATCGCTCCTAGATAGTGAGCACTTGACTCGAGTTACGGCATCGTAGTAATGATGATGGAACATTGTTGGTTATATGAATGATATTGGAAATGCTAAATCTAAGTTGGTAACTGTATGTTATTGGTTAATCAAGTGATTGCTATAGTATAGGTGCTTACCTAGATTGATAGGTTATAATAAAGATGATGCAAAATACTTAAATGGTTCATTAAGTTAAATTACTGCTCTTTCGCAAAATGAGTCAGCTAGTCCACTAAAAGAAATCCTTGCATACCCCTTGGTGTCACTTTATCTTTTAAGACGGGTAAGTCTAGCTGAGTACTTTCTTGTACTCAGGGCGTTGTTCCCATTGTTGTTGCAGATGGTCAGATGTACTACGGTTATTGCATCAACTGCGTGTACCCTACGATGGGCGACAACTAGGACCAAGGGCATGGTCACTCCATATGTCTTATCTAATGCTTTTGTTGGAAATGACTACCTCCTGGCATTGTATCTAAACTAAACATGTGTGTGGTTTTAAAACTATTTGCTTCCGCTACTTTATTTTGAACTTGGTTTGTAATAACTTTATGTTTTAAACTCTAATGTATCTCAGTGTTGTTGCGAACTTTATGTAATATGTGACTGTGGCTGCTAAACTTGTACGATCTGGGTTTGTATGTTGGTTGGATTGAAATCCTTCGAGATTTCATGGACTACCGGGTTATACGGGCTTAAGTTTGCTAAATTATCTGCTTCGACGGGTGATTTTCTTACTTGATTTCATATAATTGGTCGGTTCTGTTACAGACCACACTGCTAAGGCTAATGTATTTTGGGCTACTTTTTAAGAAAGACTGTGGATCAAGGAATTTTAGCACATGCATGTAAGGAAAATAGCACCTGGCTAGGGCCATCTATAATTTTGATGGTTAAATGATAACATGGTCATTTCGACTAATGTAGTTTGCAAGTATACATGGTATTTAGTTCAATGGATGCGAGGATGGCTTGGATAAAGGTGTAACACTCCTGGTGTTATGAGGCTACTTAGCACCACGATTAAGGCTTAAGAGGAAGTATCAAAACAAGTTCCTCAGATTTTAAATTTTAAACTCACATGAAAGGAAAAACCAATCTTATGCGACTCGCTTTCGTGGTTGAAGGAAATCAAATAAATATTGTAAGTTAGTTACTTAGTGCGTAAACAGGTTAAAGAGAAATCCTAATAAGAAAAATAGAACATGTAGTTCTAATCGTTTGGCACGGAAAACAATTTATATAAACAAAAAATACAACTTGTATATAGTACTTAAATAAAATTCGAAGTGTAAGTTTAGTAGATGGAAATGCAACTTTTGTTGTGGTAAATACATGTTGTCCAATAGTATTTTTGATAGCTCAAGAATTGAATTTGGAATTTAATTCCAGTTTCTAGAACTAAAGTGGTCAAGTCTTGCAACCTAATGATAATGCCGTTTTGGGCATTTAAATTTTGATTAAGTTTCTTAAACGCTAGATCCATATTTTCACGCTGTTGGTTGCTCCATAGTGAGTACCTTAGCATGGGGTAGCTCATGGGCTAGTTTGAATTTGTGTTGGTGTTTCAAAAATTGCGCAAACTTCCATAGAATGTGTTGTTGGTCTTGTTTTGGGCTCCGTTCTTGAACCGATGCTCAACGTGACGAACCCATGTTGGCACCTCCTTATCTCCATTGTCGATCACCCTCCGGCCATGCTTGTTGTCGGGTTTAGAAGCCCTTAGCATCTACTACAGCTTTGAGCCTTCGTTTTAACCTCAATCGAGCTCTAATCTATTGAACTTCACACATTAAAATCCGTGCACACCACTGTTTTGGCTGTTTGGCCCCGTGGGCCGCGGTCACCGTGCACGCAATGCTGCGGGCGTCGAGTTCGCACTGTGGTAGGCTACGATCGCTGGCCGGCCCGCGTGCTCGGTCTATGCCGCGTACTGCCTCGACCGAGCGGTGGCCTGTCCCAGTCAGTCGTGGCCTAGTCCCGTTGCTGCGTGCGTGCCACGCTCACATGGCTGGCCGCTGGGCCGTGCCAAGGTTGCAGCTGTATTGCTTGGCCAACGTGGGGCCTACTCCGCCTTTCGATCCACCTACCCACTAAAGCACTGCCTGCCTCCACTATCCCTTCGCATTGATGCCTTTGTCGCTGTTCCTCTCTCGCCACCCGTGTTATGCCATGGACGTGTCGTCCCATCTCGGTACCCCACAGCACGTTCCCGCCAAGTCAAGGCCGCCCCATCCAAACACTGATGATGAGCTCACGGTACTTATCCCCGCTGCACGTCCGCTGGCTCTGTGTGTGAGCCAACATAGGGCCTCGACCGAGCTGCCAAGCCGTCACCACTCTCCACGACATGACCGCAGCAGAGCACCCTTTGCGTTCAAAAACAGTGCTACCTTCGACTTCCAATTTCGCACAGCTCAGTCAATCACAATCTAATTCCTTGCACCTGCGACTCGCCATGGAAGTTACCTAGCCGCACCACTAACATCGGGCTACAGTCGTGCACCATAGGAGGTGAAGTTTGGAGTTTCCCTGTCACCGGTCGTTTTCTTGCTAGAGCCCTGGTCAGTTGGGGGTAAGCTCCAATCCTTGGAATTAGTTCAAATCCTTGTACCTATTGACTTCTCTAAGCGACCTCTCCATTGATGACGTGTCGCAGTGGAGCCAATCCAGAGCGCACTTAGCCTATCCACTCGCACGTGGTCGGCTTAGCTCGATCTCCCTCTACCTCAACTAACACCCTGTATGTGTCCGTGGTAATTCCTTGATGCTTCCCCACCTTTCGTTTTGTATATCCATAGCTCTGGTTCACCAGAACGTCCGTACCACTACCTTGAACCGAATGGCCATGGCCGCCACCGTGGCTAACCATGTTGCAGCTGTCGCGCCCCGTGTCTCCACCCCCTTTGCATGCGGCCGTAGGTGGGATAGGCCACCGGCCCTTGTGTGGCCACTGGTGAGCCCTCCCTGGCCAGAAAAGCCACAGTGGCAGTGCCGCCCGTTGCTCGCAAGTCATGCCCGTGCGCCCGCCGCTCAGGGACCGAGCTGTTGCGAAGACGATTAATCCAGGGTGCTTGACGCGAAGTTTGAGTCTGCGGCAATAGTGTTTCGTGGCGACGTTGGTTATCCCAAAACGCAGGGACTCTTTTGCAAAATGTGTCAGTGCGCTCGCGTAGCGGGCCGGTTGGGCTGGCTTGCTGGCGCACGGCTGCGCCCCCGCGCGGGCCACAGTGGGCTGCTGGGTTCTTTGGTTACCGCTGACCCTTTAGTTTTCTAAAGTATTTCCTAATTTAGTTCTAGGGTGAAACTTGTAAATTCAATATGAAATTTTGTAGGAATCCAAAAATTGTGACTAGTGTATTTGTTTCACATAGCTCTAAAGTATCTCGAGGTAGTTTTAAATAGTTTAACATGCTTAACTATTGTTAAAATACGAACTTGTAGGAATTTTATGATTAATCTGTTATAGTATCAGTAGATTCTTAGAATTACTATATGCCCACTATAATTTTTGTAGCTCCAAAATTATTAGTTCGATAGGAAAGCTAATGAGCCCTAGTTAGAATGTAAATATTAAATCAATAAAATGAATAAAGCAACACTTTGGGTTTGTATAACTGAAATATTTAATGGAAATTAGCACATTATTCGACAACATAGATAAGTGGCTTAGTATGTTAGTCGTTGAGCTAGTTCGTTAGCTTGAGAGGTGTAATCGTAGTTGCGAGTTGCAGTTGCCATTGATTATTTACGTTTCTACGTTGCATCCACAAACATCATAATAGGAATGATGATGGACTATGGAGTCATCTGGTGCAGCAGAAAATGATGGTGCTTCGATGATCGTGTCATGATGGAATGCTAACTTTTGGTTGCACATTACCAAGGCAAGCCCTGGTGCATAACCCCCATGATTCTGCACTTCATTTTATGCTTGTGCATTAAGTTTTAAGGAGTTGAATGAAACCCACCTGCATATATATCCTTATCTATGAGTCTTACTAGTATGATAGGATTGTATAGCTTGCTATGCTATAGGAACCAAGTAGAAGTCAAGTGATTACCTGTCACTCATGAGAGATAGGAAGATATTATTGTTACTATCATATGAAATATATATATATACAAGCATAATAATTGGAGACCGGGCGGGATTCTACTTGGATTTGGATGTGGACTTAGTTAGGCAATCCGAGCGAGGCTCTGGTTGCATTTGTCCCGCCTGTGTCGATTAAGGACCGTCCGTTGCTGTGGATGATAGTCGGGTCATAGACTTATTATCCTAAGCACATACTTGCTTATGGGAGTGGAAAGACTTGTTACTCTCTTGTCATGGGTTTTGGCTCTTTTCAGACTGGCTTTTGGGAGTGGATAATGGGCGGAGGTCTAAGCACCATACTGAGACTGGGTCTCAGGTGTTGGGGGCTTGGAGTCCAAGCTTGGACGAGGACCTGGACCCCTTGACAGGAGTGGAATGGGTTGATCTTGTTTGTACCTTGGGTACAAGCGAGGCGTGTGTTTCAGGGTATCCAGCTAGGATGCATTGATTCACGAATCGCCATTTTTGGGACGGTATTGACTTGGCTATGATCTATGTTGACGGTAGTTATCTACCATATTAAACCATCAACATAACTTGAATAAATGCTTAAAATGGATCACCAATAGAAACTTAGGGGTTTAAACCAACAATTTTCATAAGTTTTGGTGAATCTGTATTTTCTGCAGGGTATATTCAGACAATCGGAAAGGGGGATTAAAACGTCAAAAGGAACTTAACCGTGACAAAAACTATTTTAGAAGACTCCAGAGGACTTCAGGAGGTTGTAACACCACGGGTGTTAAGCATGCGTTAAGAATTACAAATCATGAGCATGAGCATCATCTTGCATTCATCTTCACATGAAATATACGTGAAACATTGAATTGAAACATGCAAAACATGACTTCGAAACATAAGTGTTGCATGTGCTTGTTTAAATAAAACATTGCCATGATTACACCTTGTTAGGCCATTAAAACATGTTTGTTTGCTAGTGCAAATAACTTGGAAATGTTTAGCAAGTAATTTGGAGCAAGTTTGGTATTCAAAATTTCCTCAAATTTTGCTCTTGAAAATAAGTTAGAAAATTGAGTTTTTGAATTAAAATGAACTTTGAATCTCTAATTCAAAATCTAGTTAGAATTTGAAAATGCACCTTTAAGCAAAGTAGTAGAGAGTTAAATTCTAAACAACTTTCATTTTGGGGGCAAGTTTTGAAAATGCTTTTTAACTATTCAAATTTTGAATTTGGGGCTGTTTAGGTAAATTTGAATTTAAAAAATAAAAAGAAAAAGTTGTTTCCTCTTTACTGGGCTGCGCCTCCCATTCGGCCCGCTATGCGAAGCCGGCCTGGCCTGTCCACCCTGCCTACCTCCCTCTCCTGCACACTGCGTGTGGCAGAACCTCCTAAATTATGTGGCCCACATGCACCTATTATTGTCCCGAAGACCTCTGACGGCTATGCATCTGTTCCATATAACTTAAAAAGTCTGTCGGGTGTCTTCGAGAAACCCGAATCATCCACATTTTACAACTCACACAGGATCAACAAAGGAGTAACTACAACATTACAACATTTACCACAAAACTTTATATCAGAGTGCGGAAGAATTTAAAATAGTATTTTACATATGAAAAAACAAGTTACTTTTACAACTTAACTTTAATTGCGGAAGTCGAGTAGAACTACATAGGACAACTTAGGTAGAATACCTAAGTCAGTAGAGGACAACCAGATCATATCGAGCCCACCGATATGACCTCGGTTAACAACACCAGTCAGTACCTGCAACTGGGGTTAACAAACCTTGAGTACTCAATTGTACTCTGCAAGACTAACCCGACGAAACGAAAGGACTCTAAGGATATGCTAGCTTTAAGGGAAGTAGTGGAGCTAGAAAAGGAGAGTTTTGCAGAAAAGTTTTACTATAAGTGGATCCTTACTTTCAATATTTTAGTCCAAGCTTTAACATCAATTTTAGTGAAACTCATTGTAGTTCAATGTTGCACCTGTTCTATCTCAATCACTTGCATTAAGCATCACATCTCATTTCCATCTCTTCATTTCCTTTCCATGGTCACCATGTTCCATTGTTAACTACGATGTTGGTCAGGTGATCGAGTCTCCATGATCGAGGAGCAACGACGATTCAAACCGATTATACCCAGCTGGAGATCCCTAACCACACGACATATTTAGGACTCTAACCGATATATATCAACCTTCACTTGGATACTCCAAAACGTGACCGGGTCCAGTGTAACACCCCTGGTGTTATAGTAACTAAAAGTTTGCCATGTCATCATATGCACTGTAAAGCATTTGTGATTAAGTTAACCATGATGTGCATCAACTAAAATAAGTTACATTTTTGAGGTTGAATGTGTTTCTATGATGTGTGACTTGAATCAAAAACCCTAATTTCGAATGTCACCGCAAATGCTTAGTTTGTGCCCTATGTAAGTTGAGGTGTATGACTGTGTTGTACGCTAGTGCCAAGTGTAGGGTATGAGCTCAAGTCCAACCCATAAAATGAAGCTTCAAGTTTGAGTTTGAATTTTGAATCCAAAACTTGTTGCAAGTTTTCTGATTCAAATTTGAATTCAAATTTGAGGAATTATTAAAAGATTTTCCAAAGTCAACCTGGTCAACCAAGAGTGGCATTTGGTCAAACATGTGATGCTTGACTCAATGATGCCCTTGGATGATGGTGTGATCACTAAATACTCACCAATTAATGTAGCAACAAGTTTCAATTTGAAATTCTTCTGAAAACCCTAAAATTCAAAACCCTAGATGTACCCCTTTTATGTAATTCAAAATCTAAGCAAATTTTGGGGGAGAGCCAAAAAGAAAAGTTGTACATCTGGTTTTGTTGTACAACTTTGGTTTTTAGAGTTTTCAAAGTTTTAGTGTAAAAGTTGGAGTAATTTTGAAAAGATTCAAACCCCAGATTTGCCCCCTTTTCATTTCCCTATACCAATTTCAAAATGGAAGAAAAATTTGAAAATGGTTTTAATAGAAAAGTTGTAGGTCTTGGCTAGATGTACAACTTTGGTATTTTGAGTTTTTGAAGTTTCAATATAAAATTTTAATTAATTTTGAAATTACCAATTTCTAGAAAGTGTCCCCTTTTAAATTCAAATTTCAAAATCTAAGCTGAATTTGAAAAAGTTTATATTGAGAAAGTTGTAGAACTTTGAAAATTGAGCAACTTTTGTTCTTACAGATTTTCAACTTTTGTAAAATTGAGTCAGTGGTTTGGTAAATAACTTGAAGTCGGCCTCCAATAGCAGGGCGCCACCTCCCGCCCGTCGCCGGCGGCCTTCAAATGGCTTCCAGGCGCGCCGCGGTTGCCAGCTGCTGCTTCGCACTGGCCAGTCCACCCTGTGTGTCGCCATCACGTTGCTCGGCCACCTCTATATATTGCCATCACCGTTGTCCTCGGTTTTTCTTCTTTCTCTGTTTTTGCCGCCGCCGCCTAGCTCCACCGCTCGCTACTGCCGCCGTCGAGCTGTCTTCGGCTAAACCGACCGCATCACCACGTTCGCCTTGCTGTCGTGCACCTCTTAGACTCACTCGCACCAGCCCAGCTCGCCCGGAGCACCCGCACAACACTTTCTTCCTCTTCTCCGGTGAGCCGCAGCCACCGTGCCGCCTCAACGTGGCCAGCCACCTCTGCTGCTTCTCCACGCCTGCCGCTTGCTTAGCCGCGTTCGTGGTGAGTCACTGATGCTCACTGTGCTCTCAATTTAGGCTTTACCGGCCCTGCTCGCCAGGGCGACGGGAACCGCGGCCACCGAGTCACCATGCCCGGTGTGGAGCTCCCTCCGGGGTGTCTGTGACCGTGTGGTGTGTCCGAGGGAGTTCGGTAGGTCATGTTGGTCGTGGTGGTCGGGTTAGTTTGCTCGGAGTTTTGTCGCCGGTGTCGTGGTCACCGGTCGGTCATCGTGCCGCCGTGGAGGGAGAGAAGGACGGGGGACAGGGTGCTGGGCCGGCCTGTCCGGTTGGGCCGAGCAAAAAAGGAGAGAGGGGGAGAGGGCAGGTGCGCGGGTGGGCCGCGAGCGCGTGCGCATCCGATTGGGCCGAACCAGGGGAGGAGAAGGGGTAGCCGGCCCATGTTGCCGATTTTTGTTTTTCTTTTTCAAAAATGTGAAATAGTATTAGTTTTTGTTTATTTTAGTGGAATTTTTGTAGAGCTCCAAAAATATTGAAAATTTTTGTGAAGCCTCTCTGTACTGTGTACTATTTAGGGAAAATATGAAATGCCAATTTTGATTACTTTTGTTAGTTATTTAATTAGCTCAAATAATTAATAAATGGTTTTTCCATAATTTTTCTAGGCTTAATTAATTATCCAAAAATTGTGAAAATTGTTTTGCCACTTAGTTATGATGTAAGCTTCCTAAAATAAAAAGTTGAGCTTAATTGGACGAAGTTGATTTTATACTTAATTTATGCTTTATTTATTAATTAGTTAATCAGGTAATTAGGGCTTAATGACTTAGGATTGTTTGACTTTATGATTGAGTGTTGACTTTGGGTCATTAACATTGAATGGCCTTTAGCACCTTTAATTGGTTGTTTAAGCTCTCTTAATCTTATTGTTAGGGCTCAATTGGTATTATTTCATGTGATTAGCGAAAATCTTTAAACGAAGTAGTTAACCAAATGAAACCCTACTTTAGGGTTAGGTTAGTGTTGTTGTTTACAACGGTACCGTGAAGGAAAGTTGTACTCAACTTTGTAATCGTGTTCTGCATCTACTAAACATCATGTTTCGTACTTCATCATGTTGAGCATACATTGTCTTCGCGTGTAATCCCCGTGAACGAGGAGATTACCGAAGTTGAATATGGCCCCAAAGAAGAGCCGACGTCCGTGGAGGTGGGATTTGACATTTGTGGTACTGACCCGAAACCTGAACTTCCCGACGACCTAGGCAAGCCCCGGATGCATCTAAACCTTCCTTGTGTTTTAAAAAGCTTTACTTTACTTTATTAATGCTTTGTTGCATTCGGTGATAGGAGTTGAGTGATAACCTAATTACTGCATTACCATCCTTGATACTTCAATATTATCCTTGTTACTATTTTATTTGAAAATACTTAGTATGCTTAGTCGTGCTTAATAAGGAAACTTTGAAAATGTTTAGCAAAGTTTGAAGGGTTGTTGTGAAACAACTGAATGACTGAATGATGATGTTAATTTGAGATCGGTTAGTGGACTTGCATCGGGAAAGAAGTCCTAATGTAGTGTCTCCGATTGTGTCGGTTAAGGAGACTCGATCGCCTAACCTACATCATAGTTAATAAGTGGAACATTGGTCGGAGAATAAGAAAGAAGTGGTATGAATTATCTGATCTAGATTAGGATCACTTACATTCTGTTAATGATTAATGTTGAAATAAAACTGTCGGGTACCTATACAAGGGGTACCCACACTCAACGACTAAAAAAGACAAACCCCTTGAGAAAACCATGCCAAAGGCTCTGCCCACGAAGGCAGAACGAGCCAAAACCACGCACGGAACGCCTCGATCACGTTCCGACTCGCACGAGGCTTGCTCGACGAGACGCCTCGACCACACGGAAATCTCCGACTCGTACGACCCTGGGTCGAGCCAGTCGACCCGCCTCACTCACCAACTCTCAGACAAAAGTCAAAGCATTTAATGCAACCGCCAACCACTTCCTACCCCCATGGCTACAACGATACCAGCATGGAAGCAGTACCAGTGTCAAATCCCACTTTTTACTGCCCATCCTGGGATGGGCGGTGAAAACCTGTCACTACACATGCCATGCCGGGCACTGTTCCCCCTCGAGGCAAAATACGACGAGTGTCGTACCCCAAAATTCCCGGGGCTCGGCCTTATCCATTCCCCGTCGACCCACCTCGACCCGGCCTCGACCAACTGCCGGTCAACAAAGGAGCAAGGCCCACATGTCACAAGACCCGGGGTCTTTTCACCGTCCCATCCTTTACGTCACCATGGTGTCCAGGGATGGCTGGCCATCCCCGGAGCACGTCGCTACAGCGGTTTCCACAGCGCTCGACAAAACTTCACTTCTAAGGCACCCCGGCGTCTCTGCCTTCTCTTGACCCTATAAAAGGGGAGGCAGGGGACTCTACGAGGGGGACACAACACGAGACAAGACGAAACAAGTCATCACCCCACCGTAGAAGATCAACATCTCAAGCAATCTCCTTTGTACTCTCTTTCTCTCTAAGACCTGGGATCAGCTCCCTCTCTCATAGCTTGTAACCCCTACGCAAGCACTTAGGTGCAAGGAAATACAATACTTCCCCCCCACTGGACGTAGGGCCTTCTTTCGGCCAAACCAGGATAAACCCCCCGTGTATTCTCTTTGCATCACCATCCAGATTAGGGACACGCAGCATAAATTCACTCGTTGGCTTAGGACCCTCATGGGACCAAACACCGACAGTTGGCGCACCAGGTAGGGGTCGCTGCGTGCCAACATCGTTTTCTCACCACTTTTCTAGATGGCTCACCCCGAACGTCCACTTCCGTTGGCCATGGTGATCTGGTTTGGGAGCTTGGAGTACATGTCTCTTGGCCACGGCTACGACATGGTCCTCCTCCCGCCTAGGCACCCAACCGACGGCGATCATGAGCTCTCCCAGCCTGGGGGAGCGCTGCGCCGGTACCGTCGCTCTCGTCAGGCACGTGCCGCCAGGCGACGGCGTGCCCAGCGCAACCGCCATCATCGCCTCGCGGGGGGTGACGGTATTCCCCGATCCGGCGCCCCTCAGCCAGACGCCGACACAGATTTCCTCACTGAGGACCTATGTAGGATGAGCTTAGCTGAGGGTAAGATGCCGACGGGGTGTCCCATCACTCCACCGCCCGGCACGACGCCACCACCAGCCAGTTTGGGATCGATTGCTATGGTGCCAGGAACCATGCCCCCATCGGCATTCCCGTATGGGCTGGACCCGGTTGCCCAGGCGTATGCTTCTTCTATAAGCACCAGCTTGAGCGCTTACGAGGAACTCCCTAGACACCATCTACGTTCCACCCTCGACCTCGTCGCGTCCACGCTAGCTTCTGAGTACCTGGACTCCACGGAGACCCTGGATGCGGAGCTCCATGTGACTGCCTTTCGTCGTTACAACCTCAGAGACACACGACCTAACATGCACCCGTCATACTACTATTTCGGCACTCTGGACTCTGACTCTACTGATGACAGCTACGACCCAACTCGTGAATGCTTCAATATCGATGGGGCTATCGCATCGGATTTGGAGGATGAGGCAGCCGTTGGAGGAAGGAATGCCATGCCACCTCATGTCGAGCCCCCTGGTGCACGAGATGAAGCTCAATTCCTTGCGGATCAAGGAGTGCAACTCGAGCAAATCCATGAACTGCTGGACAGGCTCGACGAGGAACGAGAAAATCTGTGCCTACTTAAGAAAACCCTCGAGCAAGAGCGCGCGGCACGTGCACACAACGGAGGAGCTCGAGAAAGAGCTCGTGACATCAATCGTCGCATCGTCAAGGATCGGGCGGGCGAACCCCCGGTCTTCAGCCGAGCCAGCCAGAATGTTGTCGTAGCCGCCATGCTTCTTCGTAACATGCCCGAGCCATCGAACCCCGAGGCCCATCGAGCCCGTGATGAAATCCGAGGACTCCTCGAGGCTGCTACCATGCAGCAAGCCGAGAGTTCTGCCTCAAGGCGACGCGGGCTTGCCTCGGAGTAGCCTGCAGAGCCCTCCCGACAAGAGAGAGAGGCCTCGGTTCATCCTGAGCCTGCCCCCAGCGGAACAAGGTGGCCTCTGTACATGAACGCATCGTCGACAACCGCGAACCTCGAGATGCCCATGACAACATCAACGAGCGCCGTAGGCGCAAGAGTGGTGACGGTGCAGCTCGAGGCTACCACGAGCACAGGGGCGGGCGCTACGATAGCTCGGAGGATCGAAGCCCGTCACCCGAGCCACCAGGCCCTCGGGTCTTCAGCAAGGCCATTCGCGAAACACTACTTCCAGCACGGTTCCACCCCCCATGACTCTTACCAAGTATAACGGCGAAACCAAACCCAAACTTTGGCTCGCCGACTTCCGTTTGGCTTGCCTGTTGGGTGGGGCTACCAATGACCGGGTCATCATTCGACAACTTCCCCTGTTCCTATCGGACATCGCTCGAGCCTGGCTCAAGGACCTCCCACCTCGACAGATCCACGACTGGAGTGACCTGGTGAGAGTGTTCGAGGGGAACTTCAAGGGGACCTACATGCGCCCTGGTAACTCATGAGACCTCCGAAGTTGTAAACAAAAGCTGGGCGAATCCCTTCGGGACTACATCCGGCGTTTCTCCAAACAGCGCACCGAGCTTCCCAACATCACTGACTCCGACGTCATCATGGCCTTCCTCTCTGGTACCACCTACAAAGAGTTGGTCCGAGAGTTGGGCCGCAGCACCCCCATCACTGCCAACAGCTTGATGGACATCATCACCAACTTCGCCGCCGGCGAGGATGCGGTTGGTGCCATCTTTAGTAGCGACCAGGACAAGGGGAAGCGCAAGGACGAGGATCCCGTGAGCTCCAGCTGAGGCTTGAAGAGGAACAACAAGTAGAATCAGCAGGGCAAACAAGAAGCCCCGGCAGACGACCTTGTCGCCGCTGCAGATCGCAAGAAACCTTGAGGACCCCTCGGCAGGGGCATTTTCGACAAAATGCTTAAAGAACCGTGTCCCTACCACAAAGGGCCCACGAACCACAACCTCGAGGACTGCCACATGCTCTGGAGATACTTTGAAAGCCTAGGCATCAAGAAGGACGACAAGAATGAGGATCCCAAGGGAGACGACAAGGACGAGGGGTTTCCCGAGATTCATGACTGTTTCATGATATACGGAGGACCCTCGATGTGCCTCTCAACATGGCAGCGCAAACGGGAACGTCGAGAGTTCTTCTCCGTGCAACTCGCGACCCCCTCTTCCTTGAATGGTCCAAGGTTGCCATCACTTTCTACCGTGATGACCACCCAGACTACGTCCCCAATCCTGGAGTCTACCCACTCGTTGTCAATCCCATCATCGCCAACACATGCCTCACCAAGGTGCTCATGGACGGAGGCAGCAGTCTCAACAACATTTACGCCCAGACCCTCGACCTTTTGGGAATCTCAAGGACACACCTCTGACCCACTGTCGGGGGCTTCCGTGGAGTCATGCTGAGAAAACAAGCAGAGCCCATCGGGCGGGTCGACCTGCCTGTCTGTTTCGGTACTCCCGCCAACTTCAGGAAGGAAACTCTCACTTTCGAGGTGGTTGGATTCCATGGGACATACCACGCCATTCTTGGGCGCCCCTGCTACGCCTAGTTCATGGCGGTTCCCAACTACACCTACCTCAAGCTCAAAATGTCAGGCCCTAATGGTGTCATCACTGTCGGGCCCTCCTACGAGCACGCCTACGAGTGCGACGTGGAATGCGTCGAGCACGAGGAAGCCATCCTGGAGTCAGTGACCTTGGCGGCAAACCTCGATGGTTTGGCCAAAGAGATCCCCGCCCCCAAACGACATGCCGGCAACTTCGAGCCCGCGGAAGACATCAAGCTCGTACCCCTCGACCCCACCGATCCGATCGGAAAGGCGTTGAGCATCAGTGCCACCCTCGATCCCAAATAGGAAGCAGTGCTCATCTACCTTCTCCGCGCAAACATCGACATTTTTGCGTGGAGTCCCTCGGATATGTTGGGCATACCTAGGGAAGTCGCCGAGCATGCCTTGGAGATCCGAGCCGGCTCTAGACCGGTGAAACAACGCTTGCACCGCTTCGATGAGGAGAAGCGCAAGGTCATCGGCGAGGAGATCCACAAGCTTTTGAAGGCCGGATTCATCAAGGAGGTTCATCGTCCCGAGTGGTTGGCTAATCCTGTATTAGTTAAGAAAAAGAATGGGAAATGGAGGATGTGTGTAGACTATACTAGTTTGAATAAAGCATATTCGAAAGTTCCTTTTCCTTTACCACGCATTGATCAAATCATTGATTCTACTGCGAGATGTGAAACTCTGTCGTTCCTAGATGCGTATTCCGGCTACCACTAGATCAAAATGAAAGACTCCGACCAGCTCGCGACTTCATTCATCACCCCCTTCGGCATGTATTGCTATGTTACTATGCCCTTCGGTCTACGGAACACAGGTGCTACGTACCAGCGATGCATGCAACATGTTTTCGGGGAGCACATCGGACCCACCGTCGAGGCTTACGTTGACGACATCGTTGTCAAAACCAAGAGGGTCAGCAATTTGGTTAACGACCTTGACGTTGCGTTCAAGTGCCTTAAGGCAAAAAACATTAAGCTCAACCCCGAGAAGTGCGTCTTCGGCGTTCCTCAAGGCATGCTCTTAGGGTTCATCGTTTCCGAACGTGGCATCGAAGCCAACTCGGAGAAAATTGCTCCAATAACCAAAATGAGCCCCATCCGTGATCTAAAGGGCCTGCAGAGGGTCACGGGCTGCCTCGCGGCCCTTAGTCACTTCATTTCGCGCCTCGGCGAAAAGGCACTCCCACTGTATCATCTCCTAAAGAAATCGAAACACTTTTCATGGACCCTCGAGGTAGAAGAAGCCCTTACGAAGCTCAAAGCTACATTGTCTAACTCTCCGATCCTCATCCCTCTGGCCACGGGGGAACCCCTCCAGCTTTACATCGCCGCAACGACACAAGTGGTCAGCGCAGTCTTAGTTGTCGAGAGGGCAGAGGAAGGACACGCCTTGCTCGTTCAAAGGCCAGTCTACTTCATCAGCGAGGTACTCTCAGATACCAAGGTTCGCTACCCGCAAATCCAGAAGCTGCTATACGCCATCGTCTTGACGCGGCACAAACTTCGTCACTACTTTGAAGGCCACCCGGTGACTGTGGTTCTTCTTTCCCCTGGGAGAGATAGCCCGGAACCGGGAAGCCTCGGGTAGGATAGCAAAGTGGACGGTCGAGCTCATGAGTGAGACCCTCTCTTATGTGCCACACAAAGCCAACAAATCCTAGGTGCTGGCAGATTTTCTAGCGGAGTGGACCGACACTCAACTTCCTCCGGTTCAGCTCCAAGCCGAACTTTGGACCATGTACTTCGACGGGTCGCTAATGAAAACAGGAGTAGGCGCGGGCTTGCTCTTCATCTCGCCCCTCGGAGTCCACATGCACTATGTAATCCGGCTTCATTTTGCTACCTCCAACAATGTCGCCGAGTACGAGGCTCTCATCGTGGGCCTGCGCATCGCCGTCGAACTCGGGGTCCGACACCTCGACATTCGTGGTGACTCCCAGCTCGTGATCGACCAGATCATGAAGAGCTCAAGCTGCCGTGATCCTAAAATGGAAGCCTACTGCAAGGAGGTGCGGCGCCTTGAGGACAAATTCCATGACCTTGAGCTCAACCACGGTGCACATAGATATAATGAAGCTACCGATGAACTCGCGAAAATCACGTCTAGTCGAGCCACAGTTCCACCTGACGTTTTTGCAAGGGATCTCCATCAACCTTCCGTCAACACCAGTGCAAACGGGGGGGGGGGGGGCGACGGTCCATCACTCGATCCCCCACCTGAGGCAGAAGCTCCCTCGACCGGGGCTGAAGTCATGCAGACGGAAGGCTCGACCCTACTAGCCGACCTTGAGCTCGACTAGCGTGTTCCGTACCTCGACCGTCTCACTTGAGGGGATCTCCCCTTAGATAAGACCGAGGCTCGACGGATCACTCGCCGGGCCAAGACCTTTGTGATATATGGTGACAACAAAGAACTTTATCGGCGCAGCCCTACGGGCATCCTACAATGTTGTATCACAAACGGGGAAGGCAAGAACCTGCTCAAGGATCTACACTCGGGGGCTTGCGGTCATCACGCGGTGCCTTGAACCCTCGTCGGAAACGCGTTCTGACAAGGTTTTTACTGGCCAACCGTAGTCTCTGATGCTATTAAGCTAGTATGCTCCTGCAAAGGATGCCAGTACTACACAAGACAAACCCATCTCCCGGCTCACGCCTTGCAAACGATTCCCATCACATGGCCGTTTTCCATTTGGGGACTCGACTTGGTCGGACCCCTAAAGAGGACAACTGGTGGCTTCACCCACTTGCTCGTTGCCATTGATAAGTTTTCCAAATGGATCGAGGACCGTCCTATCACCAGCATCAGGTCTGAGCAAGCCGTGCTATTCTTCACCGACATCGTCCACCGCTTTGGGGTTCCCAACTGCATCATCATGGACAACGGCACCCAATTTATCTGCAAAAAGTTTCTGGATTTCTACGACAACCATCACATCTGTGTGCTCTGGTCGGCCGTAGCTCATCCAAAAACAAATGGCCAAGCAGAGCGTGCCAACGGCATGGTTCTACAAGGCCTAAAGCCGAGAATTTTTGACAAACTAAACAAACACAGTAAAAAATGGGCCGCCGAGCTCCCCTCAGTCCTATGGAGCCTAAGAACGACGCCGAGCCGGGCCACGGGGTTCACTCCGTTCTTCTTAGTCTATGGGTCCGAGGCTATGCTCCCAACCGACGTAGAGTATGGGTCCCCAAGGCTGAAGGCCTACAACGAGCAAAACAATGACGCCGCAAGAGAGAACGCCCTCGACCAGCTTGAGGAAGCTCGCGATGTGGCTCTGTTCTATCAGCAAAGTCTCCGACGCTACCATGACAAACACGTCCACAGACGAGACCTCAATGTCGGTGACCTAGTGCTTAGGCGAAGCCAGAATAACAAGGGACGACACAAGCTTACTCCGCCATGGGAAGGGCCGTACATCGTCGCGGAAGTATTGAAGCCTGGCACCTACAAGCTATCAAACGAAAAGGGCAAAATCTTCACCAACGCATGGAACATCGAACAGCTACATCACTTTTCCCCTAATGCCTCGAGGCTCTATAAATTGTCTCGCAATCCCATGATAGAATAAAGAATACATCGGTGTTCAAAGCATTCTTTCATAAAAACTAGGGAGGCTCGACCCTGTCTTCTCAGAGTCGAACCTCCCTCGGGGGCTGCAAGGGGGAACCCCCTGTGTCCCCAAAAAACTTGCACTTTTTCAAAAACAAGAGAACTTTTACATAGTCGACGAGGCCGCAAGTGCACCCTAAGGTTCAAGGGCTGCCGAGCCACGAGATCGCCTAGGCCTCCGAGCTATGGTACCTCCACTCACTCCCCCACGCCAAGGGGTACAACCGCACACTAAGTAGACCTAATAAAAGTTCACGATTTTGAAAAAACTCACGTCTAACGTTCCCATACACTTCGAATCGAGCTCTTACATAATCCATGAGGCCACAAGCGCACCCTAAGGTCCAAAGGCTACCGAGCCGCGAGATCGCTTACGCCTCCGGGCTACGGTACCACCACTCGCTCCCTCACGCCAAGGGGTGCAACCGCGCGCTAAGAAAAACATGCAAGAATATGATTCAAGCAAGAAAGGGAACAAAAGACTCAAATGAAAATGAACATTTAGTATACATTTACATATAAATGTTTCAGGGCCCCCTGAGGCCATCACAGCGCAAGTCACGAATACTAACTAACTTATTACATGGGCCTTCATGCCCAAGCTTGGCTCACAGGCCCTCGTCATCGGCAGGCGGGACCACCTCGACCTCAAACAGCTTCGCGAGACGACCCCCGGGCTCTTCCGCAGCCTCGATCAATTCCAAGCAGGCTACCTTGTTCTCCTCGTCAGTCCTGTCTGGATCTGAGATAAAGCCATTAGCAATGAGGCCCATGTCGTACTCGAACCCAGATCGGATGACCACCATGGCCCTCTTCACGCCATGATGCAGCCCGCCTCGAATCTTCTTGCAGACAAGGCAACCCAGCGCCGTCATCCGGCGAACAAACGAGTTCCCTGGCGCATCCTCCTCGGTATCGGCATAGGGCTCGACCCCTAGGCCATCGCACACCAAGGTAATCACACCCTGGAGCAGTTGAGTCCGCCCCGCCTCAGCCTCGAAGAGGTTCTGGAACGAGGTAGCCGTCGCCTGGGCCGCATGTTGCTGCTTTTCCAGTTCTGAAATACAAATACCAAGTTAGCAAAGACCTGGGACCTCGAGGCCAAGGTCAAAACGTGACAAAGGTTTACCCTCAGCATGGGTCTGCCAACCCACGACCTCATCGCGCAACCCCTCGCGTGCTTTGTTCGCCGCCTGAAGAGCCTCGTCCTTGTCGTGGACCGTCGCCCTCAACGTCTCGATCTCCTGACCGGTGCCCGAGAGAGCCTCGTCCCTCTCTCAGACGGTCCCCTTTAATGTCATGACCTCGTTCTCCAGGGTCCCGACGCGAGCGGATGCCATCCTGATCTGGACGTTAAGGGCATCGCGCTGGCCGCTGACCAGAGCGACATCCTCCTCGAGCTCCTTCACGCACGCTAATAACAGCGCGAGGTCCTCACGAGCCTTGGCCGCCTCTTCTTGAGCCTTGGCCGCATCTTCACACGCCTTGGCCTTGGCCGCCCAAGCTTGCGTCGCCTCCTCCCTGACCGCTGCATGGACGACGCGAAGCTCGTCTACTTCGGCGCTCTTCTTGGATAGCCGCTTATTGACTTCCTCGACCAGAGCCCGTTGATGAGTAAGCGCTGCCCATACGCCGCTTTCATGACGAATGAAGAGCGACTTGCGGCGAGATCGCTATTTGAGTTCCTGACCACAGTTAAGCTTAAGATCAGAACCAAGGAGAAAAGGGGGATATACGCCAGAAAAAGCAAACGGACACGGCTCACCTCGAAGGCCTCTGACATACGCTGCACCAAGGTGTCCGCAACCATCCGCAGGGACTGCACGGAGTGCTTATGGAGTCCCTCGACGTACTCCCAGTGCTGCACTTCATCCTTGTCATCAAGGGCGAAGAAGGGCTCGGCGTTGGGGTTAGCCGCGTCCCTAAACTCGAGGGTCGACCGACCCCAGCGTGGGAGCTCCTCCTCCGCCCGTGCAAGCACCAGCCCCGCGAAATTGGGCCACCTGGCGGATGCCTCGGCCATGTCGTCCCCCGATGTCATGGAAGTCCCGGGCCGGTCCAGGGCATCGACCATCTCGACGTTCGCCTTCTGCTTCCCCTAATCAGAAGGAGGGCCGTCGATGGTAAGATTGATCACAGCCGGAGTCGACCCTTGGGGCGGGGCTGGCCTCTCGTCTGTTGGCGCCACCGCCTGCACATCGGGCAGTGGCACGACCACCCCCCGTTCCGCCTCGGCCGCCTGCTCCTCTGGCTAGTCCTGCTGCAGCTGCGGCCGCGGCTCCTCCTACTCTTGTTGTAGCTCCGGCTGCTCCGCCTCTTTCCTCGCATCCGGCGGGGCCTCCACCATCTCTCTTGACTTTTGAACATCCGCCCGCCCCGCATCACGGACGGATGTTTCGGCCTCACCGGCCTCGACGGTCGCCTGGGTCCTCGTAGTCGACCCCGGCTCTAGCCCACCAACACCATGCACATCGAGCCTGACACCGCCCAGGGCTGCCTCGACCAGCTCTGGCTCCCACACGGCATCACCGACTCCGGCGACCTCCTGAGCGCTTGCACCCACCTTGGTGGTGGCCTCCTTCGTCTTGAGCCGCTCCATGGCAGCATCGTCGACGGGCGTCCGCATTATCAGGGCAGCACCAGACTTGAGCGCCTTGACAGGAGTCATAGCTGTGAGCTCCACCTTGAGCTTATGGCTGAGTAGTAAACGGCCATGTCAGAACAAAAAGCGAGATAACTTTGTCAAAAAGGCAAGGTGAGGCACTTACCCAGATAGGGGAATCAAGGGCCTCAACTCCGGCTTCCCCGAGCCACTCAACGGCTTCTGTGGTGGCCCCTCCGTCGAGCCTCCTGTTGGCCTAGTGCTCCTTGGAGCCTAGGCTGACAAGGCACCCGGGGTCCTCTGCGCTGATGAGGCTATCTGGCCTCGAGTCCTCACGCCCGATGACGGTGCCCTGGCCTCAGACATCGACATTGTTGTTCTGCCCGTCGATGAAGTCCTGGGTGATCGGACTCGCGGGCGTGGCGCCACCGACCTCCCCTAAGGGACCCCAAGCGAGGCAGATCCCCTCTCTGAAGGTCCCTCTCGGGCTCTTCCTTCTGCTGGCTCTCCCTCCCCCTCGATGGGCGCCGAGACTGCCCTCGACGCCTAGGAGGTCGACCCTCCGCTGATAGGCTCCAGCAGGGGCCGCACGTCGGGGAGGTGCGCCAGAAATGTCACAGTGTCGTACCGTGACCCGGCGTCATCGTCGTCGCTATCCTCGTCTTCATCCTCCCCCAAGACCATCTCAGAGGGGGATTCCTCGATGGGGAGACCCTCGAGACTCTACTGGCGGCGGCGCTTATTTAACGCCTCACGCTCAAGGGCCTTTCTGACCTGACACTTCTTCGCAGCATCCTTCTCTCCCTTCTTCTGAGCCATCGAGATGTGTCTCGCCTCCCGAGCAGCGCGATCCTCTGGAACCGATGGCCGCGAGTTCTTGACCGCTGACAGATCCTGCATGGAAACCTCGATGGACTAAACCGAGAGAACCAGGAAGCAAAAGGACTCGAGGCTAGCGGAACAAGTCTTACCACAGGCTCGAAACCCTGAGTGGGTCGCACCGGGACCCTGTCGATGTCCTCCTGCTTGAAGCTCCCACCATCCACTGCGCGCACTGGGCAACCTCGTCGAGGGGGAGGGTCTCATGCGACATCCGACTCCCCTCAAATGAAACCTTCGGCGTCATCTCGTTGATCCGGAGTCGGCGCTGCATCAACGGCAGCACTCTACGACGGTGGAACGCGGCGGCCACCATCCCCGCGGTCAATCCGTGCTGTCGAAGTCTCCTCAACGCGTCGAGAAGCGGCTGCAGCTTCGGCTTCCCTTCCTCGACGACGCCAAATGACCAATTGTCCTCGCGCGACATCAGGACCCCGCCGGAGAACTTCGGCAGGCGGTCGTCGTCGTTGCGCAGGTAGAACCACCCGTTGTGCCATCCGCTGTTCGACGAGATGAGCTGTGCCGGGATGTAGAGCTCGCCTCGACCCACTCGGACTTGAAGGGTGCAGCTCCCAGCATGCACTGCGCGCCGCACTCCTCGCTCACCCGCCTTCTTGGCGAAATGCTCCGCCTTGAAGAGATGGAGCCACAAGTTCCAGTGGGGCTCCATCCCCAAGTATGCCTCGCAGACCGCTGCAAAAATGGCGGCCTGCGAGATGGAGTTGGGGGCGAGATGATGGAGCTCCACCTTGTAGTAGTGGAGTAGCGCCCGCATGAACCGACTCGGCGGCATCCCGAGCCCCCTCTCATGGAAAGTGACGAAGCTCACCACATACCCCTCCGAGGGTGCCAGCTCCCGGTGGTCGGACGGCTGCACCCTCCACTCCGGCTGGCTCCAACTCACCCTCGGTCGCAGAAGACCCTCACGAACCAACTCCTCCAGCTTCCTCTCTGTCACCGAAGAATGAACCCATGCGTCCGCGGGAAGAATCTGGCTCTTTCCCGCCATAGGTGTCGAGAACAGCGTGCGGCGGCGACGGGGGAAGAGATGACGACGGCGGCGAAGAACGGCTGAAGAGCGCACAAGGAGAAAAGGGCAATCACAAAAGGCCTGTGGGGGGGCATGCGGAACCCCGGGCCCTATACTTATACCCCGGCGGAAGACCAATGGGCGGATCCGGCGAAAAGGTAGGAACAGGTCCCGCATTTAATGTCCTTACCTAACTGCTCCCTCGAAACCCATGGGTAAGGGCACGTGTTCGCCGTTTACTCCTCAACTGTCGTGCCACGCCGCCCACTACCACGCTATTCTCGCTTCTCCTCCTAAAAAGATGCGCCCCCAACGGGCCGGAAGGGGATCCGCAGACGAATATTTCTAGGCGAATGGATAACGGGCTCCGAGCCCACTATAAACCTCGAGGGATCGAAAGCTGGCCCTCGACCGAGGTTCGACAGCTGCCCTCGAGTAACAGAGTCAGGGACAACTGGGGACGTGTCCATACAAGGCCAGGGCTCGAGCCACTCTCTCGAGACGCCCCAGACGTATTCGAGGCTAGAAGAGAGGTCGACGGTGGAATCCCCTCGGAGGGAGGCATCAAGCCCTCAGATCCTATCACATGGAACCGAGATCCACACGACTACTCTTTGACATTTTTGGAGAGAGCCTCCGCAGCCTCTAGCCGACCCCTACCGAATGGGGCACGGGCTCTCACTCGAATTCCCCACTAACAACTCACCAGGGATCGTCGGAACTCGCCCGTCGAGGGTAGTACGACGTTCCCCACCCCTCCTCCTTTCCTAAAAGGTGTGTGAGGGTCATACAATAAAGACGGGCAAGACCCTGATCGACCTCGTGCGCACGAGGCTCGGGGGCTCGACCGCAAAAAGCTAACCCCAAACGAAAGAGGACCAAGGATGCCACGGGGGCTCAAACACGGGAGCACTCCTCGGTATAACGCCCTAAAGACCTCGGAGGAGTCAAAACACTCCACTGAGGCCTCAGGGGCTACACCCGGTGGGTGCGCTCGCACGCACCCACCGGAAGAGCTACGACGCTACGACTCCAGTTCATGACTCACTGAGCCTCTACAAGAGTGACCACACTCACACAAAGGCTCGGGGGCTACTGTCGGGTACCTAAACAAGGGGTACCCACACTCAACAACTAAAAAGACAAACCCCTGAGAAAACCACGCCAAAGGCTCCACCCACGAAGGCAGAACGAGCCAAAACCACGCACGGAACGCCTCGACCACGTTCTGACTCGCACGAGGCTTGCTCAACGGGATGCCTCGACCACAGGGAAATCTCTGACTCGTACGACCCTGGGTCGAGCCGGTTGACCCACCTCACTCACCAACTCTCAGACAAAAGTCAAAGCATTTAATGCAACCGCCAACCACTTCCAATCCCCATGGCTACAGTGATACCAGCATGGAAGCAGTACCAGTGTCAAATCCCACTTTTTACTGCCCATCCCGGAATGGGCGGTGAAAACCTGTCACTGCACACGCCATGCCAGGCACTGTTCCGCCACTGATCCCCCTCGAGGCAAAATACGACGAGTGTCGTACCCCGAAATTCCCGGGGCTCGGCCTTATCCATTTCCCATCGACCCACCTCGACCCGGCCTCGACCAACCACCGGTCAACAAAGGAGCAAGGCCCGCACGTCACAAGACCCGGGGTCTTTTCACCGTCCCATCCTTTACGTCACCATGGTGTCTAGGGATGGCCGGCCATTCCCGGAGCACGTCGCTACATCGGTTTCCACAGCGCTCGACAAAACTTCACTTCTAAGGCACCCTCGGCATCTCTGCCTTCTCTAGACCCTACCGTAGAAGATCACGGAGGTGTCGACGGCAAGAGTGGCAAAAACGATCATGGCGGTGTCGACGGCAAGCAGCTGCATGGCTGCTGCTCCCGGAGTTACTGTAGCGACTGAGACCACCGCCTTCTCCTCTCCTTTTCTCCAAGATCCAAATAGCAACTCGATCGACACCTTGAACAAAAGTTGTTCATCTACACGTGTTCTTCAACTTTTCTTAAGCAACCATCACCCAAAACTTGATGGTTTGAAAAATATAGAATTTGAAGAGAGGCACTTTAACACTGAAAACTGCATTTCAGTTAGAGCTTTGAAAAACTGATTTGTTTAGCTAACTTGTGACATTAATTAGTGATCACCCATTAATCAAGCATCACAATCAATGACACAATATCAAAGTTCAAACATTGCTCCAATCAAAGAAACTTAAGTTGCACCAATTTTATTAATGAAAATTGATTTCATAACTCACCAACGAATGAACCTAAACACTGTTTTTAGAACTTATGCAAAAATGGCTAAGTTAGAAAATCAACCTTAAATCCAATCTTTGAGCTCCAAATTAAACATGTTTGACTTGGAAAACATTTCACTACTTTGCCTCTATTTCTCAGAGCACATTTTGAACAACAAAGTTTATTTTAGAAAAAAATTATTTGCTTAAGCAAAGTCACATATAGAAATTCACATAGAACCTTAATTATTGTTCATGACATCATTCCATTCAACACATGTAAATCAACATTTGCAACATAGGAAACATCACATTTGCAACATGGACATGCTCTTATTGAAACATTACTATGCAACATATGAAACACTACCTATGCCACTCACATAAAAAACATGTGATTACTTTACTTGAAACATATGGAACATTATGAATGCAATATAAAAGTGCTATAAATGCAACAAATATGAGACACTATATGCAACATATTCATGCTATACTTGAGACATGAAATGCGTTTATGCCTTATTGCTTGCTAATTATACATGATGATTAACATGATTAGGGTTTTGTTAATTTCGTAACATCTAGGATGTTACACTGCGCCCGCGCCCCCCCGACCATGCATAGACCGCGGCCGCCCTGTGGCGCCCGTACGCCGGCGACACTGGCCGGGTGGCGTCCCGTGGGCCCCTGTCAAGCCAGTGCCCGCCTTCAACTCCTCCAGGTGCTCCGCTCCTCTCCCATCTACTTCTTTTTCTGCCCCGCCTTATCCTCCCTTGCCCAGCACAAAGCGGACGAGCTCGCTGCCATCGCCGCTGTCTGCTTCCCCGGCAAAAATCCGCCATCAGTGCTCCACCGCAGCCACCATGCTCACGCACATAGCTCTGCTTCAGCTCGCGCTACCTCGCACACCCACTCGCGCCTTCGATTGAGCCAAGGTATAGCCAGTCGGGCGCTTCCTTTCGCCGCTGCCATGGTCACCGGTGCCGCCACGCTCGGTCCGGCCGTGGACGACACCCTTCCGGCCGCCATCTCCTTCCTTTCTTTGGCATTCTGTGGTCGCTAGGAGTCGTGGATGGGGATTTTGGTGTTGTTGCCGCTGGGTAGGGCTCTGGTGAGCCAGGCCGCGGCCTCACCGTCGCCATGCACGCGGGTGGAGCTCGCCGCCGTGCATCCCCGTGCCGCTTAGCCTACCCCTAGGTCTGCCTCGGTTTGAGGAAGGCGCTGGTGGTGACCATGTCACCGGCAACCTCGCCGCCGGTGAGAGTTGGCCGGTTAACGCCGCCTCTCTGCTCTGGTCCCGTTGTCGGGTGGGGCCGGTTGACCCGCGGACCCCAGCTGCCAGCGCCTGTGGGTGCACTGCACCGGGTGCACCTAGCATTTTTAGTGGCTAGGTTTTTGAATTGATTTCAAAAATGCTTTCCAGAAAATGTGAAAAAGATTCCAAAAATCATATATTGGTGTATATTGCTCCAAATTGAATGAAACAAATTTTTCTATGCTTCTTATGAGTAGATCTATAGTTTTAAAATATTGCATGTTGATTTTGTGATACTTTTCTGTGGAGCTTTATTTAATTCTTATAATTGTTGTTTTCTTAGAAAATGCCTAGTAAATCGAAAAATTATCAGAAAAATATGATTCTAGTTTTGTTAGTCTTCTTATGTGATACACTTTGTACAAAAAATATATTTCATGCATGTTCTATAGAAAATTTTTGATGTATAGTTCAATTGCCTTTATTGGCTGATTTTTGTTATTTTTGCTAGAGAGAGAAATTTGTATAAAACATGCATATGACAATTTTTGTATAGTGTTTTTTTACTGTGTCAAACATAGGGAAAATACTAAATCTATTGTTTGATACTTTTCATAGTACAAAGTATTTTCATGCTCATTTTTATGCCTTAGCTTGTCATTTTTGTGTTGGCTATTTTACTTATTCCAATGCCATGAAAATTTTATGGTAGGCTACTTAGAGTAGGACTATGCTACTGTAATTTTTATAGATTTTTCTATGCACTAGAAATATAGATTGCTGTTGTAACCCTAGTTTAAATTGAATATAAAGTAATATTCTTTATGTATAATTAGTTTAATAATGAAACTTTGGTGTATCTTCGAAGCATCAAATCACTTGCTGATGTTACTTGATGAGTTAATGTGGTTGTATTGATAAAGTGTAGTAGCACTTATGTTAGGGCTATATGTTAGTTAGCGTAAAAATAACTAGAACTAGTAGTAGAAGAGAATGTAGTAGATGAAATGTATTCGTAGTGACTAATCTTGGATGATGTTGACTACCTTGTAGAAAGGTTTTACGTTTATGCTATCCAATAAGGTCTCAATGTGTTCATCTGCACATCATATCCTCATGATCATCGCATGCCATCGCATCTGATGCACCGTTTGCATATTTACTTATACACTTGCATCATACAGGATCGCAGGATGAAGCGCTAGTAGCAGTGCAAGAAGAGCAAACCGGGTTCGATCCATAAGAAATCCAGGCACAGGAGGTGCCAAAGGTAGACGAGCAAGAAGAGGATCTACCTGAGTGTGTGGACCACTAACCCAGTTCCTTCGAACGAGGCAAGCCCCGGAGCATTCTAAATCTCCTACTTTATAAAAAGCAATCATTTATATGTATGATTTTATATATTGTTGCATTAAGTTATAGGAGTTGAGTGAAACCATTGATGCATTTATTACTATCCTTGCCTACATTATAATATTCTTATCCTGTTAGGTTTAGGATCGAATACTGCTTAGCCCTGCTTAGACCAGTAGTGATCAGTGATTTTCGGTCACCTGCAATTATAGGTGGTTATTGGAATGCTTTAGCTATGGAATGGATGATATCCTGGAAATAACCATGTGTTGATGGATAACTGGAGACCGGCCGAAAAAGTTGGAAGCAACCAGACAGGGTTCTGGGACGCTATTAGTTTTCCATCTGTGTCGATTAAGGACCGATCGTTGCTCGTCTCTCTTGTCATGTTGAACGCATGCCTGACATTTAGCTGACCGAATAAAGTACCTTTGGACTGCGAAGCCAGTGACACTTTTCGGGCCGGGATAAACTCGGATTGGCAGACTGGTGCCGAAGGGGGTAAGACGGGGACGCAAAGAGTGAGCCCAAGGTGCGTCCTAGCAGTCGGGCGGTCCCTAGGTAGTGTGGTCCATGATTGTTACCCTATGACGTTTACCTAGAAGGTGTCATTAGTGATCTGTAGCTCACTTGATCGGTGAGTGTGGTTTGTGTGAGGAATAAATCACCAGCTGGTTAGGAATCGATTCGAATCGCCATCGCTCCTGGATAGTGAGCACTTGACTTGAGTTACGGCATCATAGTAATGATGATGGAACACGGATGGTTGAGGATAAGGTGATAAAGGCTAAACCTAAAATGGTAACTGGATGTTATTGGTTAAATCAAGTGATTGCTATAACATAGGTGCCTACCTAGCTTGATAGGTTATAATAAAGATGATGCAAAGTACTTAAAATGGTTTATTCATGATATCTCATGCTTTTCGCAAATGAGTCAGCTAGTCCACTAAAAGAAAGTCTTGCATACTCCTTGGTGTCACTTTATTTTGGTTTAAGATGGGTAAGTCTAGCTGAGTACTTTCTCGTACTCAGGGCATTGTTCCCATTGTTATTGCAGATGGTCAGATGTACTATGACTATTGCATCAACTGCCTGTATCCTGCGATGGGTGACAACTAGGACCAAGGGTAGGGTCATTTTGTATGTCTTACCTAATGCTTTTGTTGGAATTGACTATCTCCTGGCTCTGTATTTGAACTAAGTGTGTATGTGGTTTATGAAACTATTTGCTTCCGCTACTTTATTATGGACTTGGTTTGTAATAACTTTATGTTGTAAACTCCGATGTATTCAACTGTCGTTGCGAACTTTATGTAATATGTGACTGTGGCTGCTAAACTTGTATGATCTTGGTTTGTATGTTGGTTGGTTTGAAATCCTTCGTGGTTTCACGGACTATCAGGTTATACAGGCTTAAGTTGGCTAAATTATCTGCCTCGGTGGGTGATTTTCTTAATTTCGTATAATTGGTCGGTTCTATTACAGAGGCAACCCCCCGAGGCAGAGCCCAAGAGGCCGCCAAGTGGGGCCAGCCGGCCCCACCTAGGTGCCGCCCGGTCCCTAGCAGTGGCCCCCGCATTTTAGCTTCTAAAATGTTCCTCCACCACCTCCCTATACTGCATCTACGCCGTTCCTTAAGTCAGTTTGATCCAAGGGCTCACATTGGACCTTCTAGGCTATATAAGGAGACCCCAGTCACCCCGAGGCATCAAGTCATTTGAGATCAAGTCATCCAGAGCTAGAAACCCTAATATCCTCAGAGCTCCTCTAGTTTCTAGGGCATAACTAGTTAGGCTAGGCCTAGAGGGAGGCAAGCAGATCATCGCTTGGATTCCCAACATCGTCTAGAGCTTGGTTCAAGTCATTTGAGATCAAGTCATCCAGAGCCAGACACCCTAATATCCTCATAGCTCCTCTAGTTTCTTGGGCATAACTAGTTAGGCTAGGCCTAGAGGGAGGCAAGCAGAATATCACTTGGATTCCCAACATCGTTTAGAGCTTGGTTCGGTATAATTCTTGTACCCCTCTCTCATTGTATCTCCATTATTTTTATATGCTTTGGTACAATTGTCAAGACAATATAGTATTCATCTTATTCAAGTTCTTGGTTGCAATGTTCATTGTCTACTTTGATTATATGCTTAGTATAGTTAGTTTATCATTGTGTTTATGCATAAGTTCATATAGCGTTCACACTAATAAGGTACCATGGGTGGGTGGTGGAGATCATATAAGCGTGGTGCTTATATGTTATTTACCTACGAATACACTCTATATTCTGGGTCATGCGGTAGATCACAGATGTGACACTCCCGTTGAGTCCTTCGTAGTCCACTTCCCGAGTATAGGTTGAGGAAGTAGGGCCCGGTTACGAAGGAAGGGAGAGGTTTTTGTACTCAAACTTCCCTAAGTAATGCCCCTTATGTGTGGATATAATGATGATCTTAGCCATGATTATTAGGTGTAATTGCACTAATCAATGTATGCTTTGACTTGTAGTTAAGGATGACTTAGGAATTATTCCTCTAATATTCTAACTTGACCATGCTATTGCCATAGATAGGAGTGCTCTGAGTGATTTACTTATTATAATGCTTGATCAATGCTTATCATATACATTTTATCACGTGACTTACCCCTATTATGAGCAGAGTGATTGGTTATGGTTTATTTCTCCATCAATGTTATAAGTTATCAATACATGTCCAAAGCTACACCTTTTCTATGGTAAAATATAAATACGATACCTGGTATACTCTCGGGTGAAGTGCTACAATGGTATAATTATCTGTCCACTTGCAGAATTGTTTTTATTCATATTTTTATATTCTTTCTAGTCACATAAAATGATAAATATCTACTTAGTATTATTCTTGTAGTAATATTAGATAGTACCAACAAACATTTCTGGCACCATCACTAGGGATAACAACCTAGTTTAGTAATGCTAGAGGTGTAGGTAATTAATAGGTGACTACTAAAATAAGAGAGGAGTTAATAAATACCAACAAGCATTTCTGGCGCCGTTACTAGGGAAGGTAGCCAGCATAGGAAGTATTGATAAACTTATATTAATTGGTGTGATTGAAATAATCATTGACCTCTGCTCAAACAGTCTTACCCTTATTTTGTCTACTTGTGTATCTTATGTAGGGTAATGTATGATTGGTTTTAACCTACTGAAAAACTTCATTGACAATCCAGAAGCGCTACTCAAGAGAACTAAGGCTAAACTCAAGAGAGTATTAGCTTTAGAGTCGGAGTACAACCGTATAAGGCGAAGTTTAACAATAGAATTTGAAGCTATGGCTAACAAGAGTCATCGTGAATTTTTTGCTCCAACTATAGCCAACATCCATACTGGACCTGAGGTCAATGTTTGTCACGCCCGGTTTTCCAAAGAAGACCAAGCACTCATTATATGTGTGCCCAGGAAGTCCACACATACAATAACAGAATAGAAATATCAAAACAATGCTTATATAAAAGCGGAATTCATACTATATCAACACTTACAACTATCAGAGTACCGCGGAACGACTGGTAAACTTCTGCTCAGGCTCCATTCTTCTCAGGACAGCTGACTTGGGGCTCAGTATGCTAAGCACTTCTGATAGACTCCTGGAAACTCCACTATGCCTTTATCCTTCTTCTAAGCAGCACCTTACTACACACTGAAGTGTGCGGAAAATAGCAAGGGTGAGCACATGTGTACTCCGCAAGTATAACACAGGGTTCATAAGGCACAAAAGGCTAGACACTGTTTGACTGCATTTAGCTTATATTCTTCATATAATTAGCAATTAAGTAGCATCAAGGTATACCAAATCCCATTAATGAACTAATGATCATTTGTAATAAAGATAATGAATAGCATTAACATGAGCACAATAGTAACAACAATAATTAAACATGATATAACAATGGTGATCAACTATTCTGTAAGAATCCCTAAGGTCGCTCTTGTCCGTGAGCATGGCTAGTATACCAATTTATTAAACTCTGCGCAGAGGTGTACACTTTCACTGTGAGTCATGATTTCCAAACGTATGGGTTTGCAAGGCCTAAAATATCGAAAATCATATAAAGTCATTCAAAAGTTCATATAACAAGTTAGGGTCATTAGATTCACTCGGTAGGCAGATGTAGGAACCCCCTTTTCAAATGGCACAATTCCTTTTTGGCTATACTAATAGACTAGAGGATGTCCTACATCTAGCGTGTCAAGTCATTCTTACGCCATTTAAGGTAACCACTAACAAGCTAGAAAAGGTCCTTTAAACAACTAAAGTTAGAGCCATATAGCCCTCACAGTTGTACTGTCAATCCCAGTTAATGCTTACAGATAAGTCCTTATGGAGAGTAACTAGAGCAACAAACAAACAACACAGTGCTCTAGTCCCCTTGTAACAGGAATTAAATCATCTTAATGGTTGATTGCACCATTCATTAGTCATATTACAAGATCAATGTTTATAAATCAAGCACTAGCCAAGCTACCCAAATGCATAATCCCATGGGTGACAAGGAATCAAGATATCAATCGCTAAGTTAAAATCTCTAAGGTTGCCAAAAAGGACACATGCATATGATAGCAATTATAGTGAATAGGTTAACAAGGATGGTCCCATGTTATACTTGCCTTAACACTTGCCCAAACTTCCTCATACGTTGCTTCTGGTCATCATCTTCTGATCTTCATCCCTCACAAGCGGTTCTCATTCTATTCGTAGCAAGCATGACGCATAGACAAACATACAAGCAACAAATAAAAGCAACTAAGAACAGTACACCAGTCGAACAACACAAAGGAACAGAGCTTGTTACTAGGGTTAACAGAAATGAGTACCGGAGGCTTTTATTAATCAGAAAGAAAAGACTATATGCTTATTTATTTGAGTCAAGTAAAGCCATGTGAAAACTACTAATTTAGATTAGTCAAATTATTTTAAATTTAAAGCTAACTAATCATATTTCAATTATATAAATATTATCACAAAATTTGTTAAACAAGTTAAGCTTTATCTTTATAAAAAGGAATAAACATGTGAGAGTATTCTAATTCGAATTTGCCACATATGCAACGTGTTTAACTGATCAAGATAAAACTAAAAGAAAACATTTATGTTAGTGACTAACTATATATTAATATTTGTAATAAAACACCGAAGTATAAAATCTATACTGATTTGAATTTTAAACTAGTCGTGTGCTAATTAATCAAATTAATTTTCAACTATATATTGGAAAATATGTGACACGACAAAATTGTCAACACAAACATGCAGATCACGTCACCGCTAGCGCAACACAACAAGATTGAACTAAAACGGAATTTAGATGCGAAAACAACGTAGAATTGAAGGTGGATAGATAAAGGGCTTACAATTGTGGATAGACATTCTCCCATTGGCCAATTGCTTCTGCTGCAGTGCATGTACATGCTCGGCATTTGTTTTCTTTCTGGCGAATGGCTGCTGAACTTCAGGCGTGTGACCTGATTAGTAAAATTGCGACGTCAAGAGCGGGACAAACCAGCAACAGTCGCCCATGGACAAGTCAGGTGGTCAACAACGGCTTCGGCAGTTTCGGCGGAGTATTCCCATCAGGCGATGACTACTTGCTCGCATGTGCACTGCTGGAGGATTTTGGCTTGTTCATGTATACGTAGACTTAGGCATGCATGGTGCTTGCAAGTTGCGACGACGACTTGATAGATCATCGGACGTCGGACACGAAAGCTCACGAGTGGTGGCCGGCACAAGCCCTGCAGCATTCGGAGCAGAGCAAAACACGTACTGCATGGAGTTGAACTCTAGCAATAGATCAGCACGTGGGTTCTGGTTGATCGTACACAGCTTCATGCAACGCTCGGGGGGTCTGCCTTCTCTTCAGCGGTCTGTGGCAAGGGAACCAATAATCGGCCTGGAGCAGACACCAAGGGCGATGATCTACAGCTGGTGCATCTGAAGGACTTAGGCGCAGTGCAGCGGATGGATCGGGATCATCTGGGTAAAGCAGGGCACACCACATAGGCACGCTGAAAGGTCTTGATGGCTAGAGGGGGGGTGAATAGCCTTTTAAAAAATCTACAAAGACAAGCTAAACAAGTTTATCAATACAACAAATAGCGAGATGCGAGTTTTGCTTACCCTACGGGGTGTTTGCAAGCCACCTATCCAATTCACAATTCTAGTATATTGGCACTCAACCGCACAAGTTAAACCGAGAAGGAAACTACAACTACAACTAGCAAGCTACACAAAAGAGCTACTCTAGCAAAGCAAACTAGCTAGCAAAGATAACTAAGAAAGTAATGCGGAGTTGAGTTAGGAGGGTTTCACCGAGGGGCGAAGTATTGAGCCAACCAATATGATCAACAATGAATACCAAAACAACCGAACACCGGGACAATCAATCACAATATGAAAGTGATGACACGAAGATTTATCCCGAGGTTCACGTGCTTGCCAGCACGCTAGTCCTCGTTGTGTCCCTCTTCACCACGTGGTTCGGTGGCTAATCGGTCTCACACCGAGTCTCTCAAAAGGCGCCACAAGAACCTACCAAATGGCAAAAGGTTGCAATGACACGAGCAATTTACTAATGTTGCCTTTGGCGCTTCGCCGAGGTAGGCACAAACCCCTCACAATCACCGGAGGTGGGCCAAGAACAATCACCAACTCTTGCCAACACCTCCAAGCTGCTCCAAGCCGTCTAGGTGGCGGCAACCAACAAGAGAAACAAGAATCCCGCAGCAAATCAACCACCAAGTGCCAACTAGATGCAATCTCACAATGCAAATGCACTTGGATCACTCAATCTCACTTCGAATATGCAAAGAAGCAAGAGAGATGAGTGGGAGGGGAGTTGCTTAGCTCAAAGTGCTCACAAGTATGTCAAATGTCCAAGAGAGAGAGCCTTGAGCCGGCCAACGAGTATTTATAGACGTACCCCTTCGAATATAGCCGTTAGAAACTTGATTCAGCAGCAGTCGTGCTGACCGGACGCGCTGGTCCAACTGACCGGACGCGCCGGTCACGCAACGGCTAGTTTTCAAAACATTGACCGGACGCGCTGGTCGCAACGACCGGACGCGCTGGTCACGACCGGACGCGCCGGTCCCGTGACTGACCGGACGCGCTGGTCAACCCTGAGCCGCGCACAACGAAACATCGACCGGACGCGCTGGAGAACTGACCGGACGCCACAGTGCCAGCGTCCGGTCGGAGTCCAGTAAGCTCCCTGGATGACCGGACGCGTCCGGTCGACTGTGACCGGACGCGCTGCGCGTCCGATCAACTAACTGAAATACGCGCCGACACTGAACACTGACCGGACGCGTCCAGTCACACGGAGACCGCATCCGGTCCAGCGTCCGGTCACCACTGTGACCTCCGTTCGCTTTCCGTTCGATTTCCGACTTCCGGCGTAGTGGAAAATAGGCGTTTCAAACCCTCGAAAACGCCTGAATCCCGCCTCGCAAGCTCGGCGGGAGGGAGAGAGGACCCCAATCCCTCTCTAGCGCTCAAACTCCACCGCCTTCGCAAACGTGCTAACATCACCAAGTGACCATCACTATGTGCATGTGTGTTAGCATTTTCACAATCATTTTTCGAGGCGTTATTAGTTCTATCCAAATGCATATGATATGAAATGCACACCTAGAGGCACTTAGGAGTTCAATAGCCGCGTCATTCCCCTCTTTATAGTACGGCTATCTATCCTATAATGTAACCACACCCACTAGGTGTCTTGGTTACTAAAACACAACCCTTAAGTATATACCTTTGCCTTGATCACGTAGGGTTGCATCCAAATCCAAGTGTGGCCATCATGATCACCATGTCCATCTTGCCACCAACCTTGGAATGTACTAATCCTCGTATGCTACATACAACTTAGGCATAGGATTAGTACTTAGGCATTGTCACTAATTACCAACACCAAACATAGAGCTTTCACACGCACGGTACGTCAGGCAGCCGAGCGCCGAAGGGAACAACGACGATCGAGAATCGACCGACGGCGGCGGGCGGACTACTTCTCGATGGCCAGATACAAGGAGACCGTAGGAAGATGCTAGGGCTCACAACGCTGGCGGTGTGTTTGCGAGCTTGGCCAGATCCAAAGTGTGCGGCGGCGGCGGCTCGGTCAGGATTGATTGGCTTACTTTTAGGGTTTTAGAAAAGAACAGTAGCCTAGGCTTCTATATATATGTATATATGGACATGACGTCTGGCTGGCCATACATATACGTATATCCTTGTTCTTCTCAACAGCCATGTCCACGAAGTCCCAAACGGACATGCCATAGTCACGTATATGCGTATATCTCCTGAGTTCTCTCTATGGCAAATAAGTTGTATGCAAGATCAAATTCCTTACAGGTTGTACAGGAGTCATGGCGAGGGCAGAGGCATGAGCCTGGCCTGGGCATCAGCTGGCAAAGACGCTTGTGCCTGGAGGTGGATGGCCGGCGTGCATGCAGAACAGCAAGCAACGGCGAGATGCAGAAGCTGATTTCCTTACAGGCAGACAAATACACGATGATGAAGTATACAAGTGCAGAATTGCAGAGAACACAAAGACCTGAGAAAAGAAGAGAGGGTCAAGGCGCCCTCACCAGAAGCAGATGTGCGGCAGATGAAACAGTGGTGACTACAAGGGTTCCGACAGGTGGCCAAGGAGATGAGAACGACAGCCTGGTGACGGTGCTTCTTCTCGAGATGGTTCTCTCTAGCTTTGGTTTCGGTGTTGCTCATCTCTCAGCAACAAACAAAAACCGAGATGGAGTTTAGGGTTGGCTTGGACATGACTAGGCTGCTGGCGTTTGATCCTGTATCGACCTATCTTGAACAAAGCCGGCAGAACCGAGATATCCATGGCTGCCAGGACGGGAACTTCGGCGGCTGAAAACAGGGAGGAGCAGGTCGGACACATGATCTTGATGGAGAAGCTCCAATAAAAGAATTGAGCTAGGAAACAAAGAATTTGATTATAGGAAAAAAAAAGACAAGAACAAGCCGGAGAAAGATAATCGGCTTTGTAAACATGTTTTAAAAATTTACTCACTCATAACACAAAGTCAAGCAACAAGCAACATCACATCATCCAAGCGTCCGTCAAAATTAGAAAACTTTAAAAATCCACATTTTTCCTATAACTAATTGATACTATCTTAAACTAAACTTGAAAAATTTTATCCAAATATCGACACATTTATTTTAATTTGTGTTTTCTATGTACAACCCAAAATCAGAAATTTTGGGGTGTGACAATGTTGGAGATAATGGATTCGAGCTCAAGCCTGCTCTCATCAACATGGTATAAGCCAACCAGTTTTATGAAAAGGCACATGAAGATGCAAGCGCACATCTCCAACACTTTCTGGAGATTTGTAGCATCTTCACTATCAAGGGAGTAACCAAGGATGCTATTCTACTCCATTTTTTCCGTTTTCACTCTTGGGGAAGGCAAAACAGTGGTTCTATGCCAACAAAGAAAGAAATACCATATGAGATAACTACTTCACTACCTTCCTAGCAAAGTTCTTTCTCACAGGCAAGACCAATGCTCTACGTGGGAGAATCTCAAGTTTTTAGCAACATCATGATGAATCTATCTCTGAGGCATGGGAATGCTTTCTAGACTACATATCAGAATGTCCTCATCATGGGATGAAGAATTGGCTACTCATGTAGACCTTTTACCATGGGTTGACCACTAGTACCCGTGAAACAATGGATACTGCTGCTGGAGGTGCTTTTCTGTCACTTAACCTCAGAGATGCAATAGCTCTTGTTGAGAAGATAGCCTCCAATCAAAGCTGGAATAAAGAATGTGCTCAGTCTCGTAAGAGAGGAGGAATGCATCAACTCAAGGAGGTAGACATACTGTCTGCCAAGATGGACTTGCTGATGAAGAAACTTGAAGACCGAGTTAGTGAGAAGAAAGAAGTCATGCATATTCATGAGTCCCGCATGACATGTGAAGTGTGTGGCGACACTGGCTACATCAATAACAACAACTATCGTCCTCAATAGAATCAAGGATGGAATTAGCAACAGAGGCCAAACTACCAAGATAACTACCAAGGTAACTTTCAAGGTAACAATTATAATAATTTCAATCTACCACCCTTGAGAGAATTAATTGTTGGTCAATCTAGACTTATGGATTAGATGTCTAAGAAAACATCTTCCAATGATAAAATCCAAGAGAACATAAGTACTAGAATGGATAATTTTGCTTCTGCCATTAAGAATCAGCATAGTTTTAATAAAAGATAGAATCACAAATAGCTCAACTAGCAGCTGTTGTTCCTCCATCCGATAAAGGTAAGATTCCGAGGCAGCCAGAAGATTTAGAAACTACAAATCTTATCAATATTCACAATGCAGCTTTCTACTACACTCAACCGCCAGAAGGAAGATGGATAGATTATTCACTCCCCAACAAGAAAGGTGATCTAGGGAGACCTGTCATTCCTATCGCCATTGGACCTCATATCTTACAGGAAGTTGTATGTGACTTCGGAGCAAGTGTCAACATCATGCCTAAAGTAATCTATGATAAAATTCTAGGAGATCCTTTGTTGTATACAAATATGCGTTTGCACCTTGTAGATCAATCACTTTGCTACCCCAAAGGAATTCTAGAAGATGCCATCATTCGAGTGGGACAATCGTATGTTCCCGTAGACTTTGTGATTCTGGAATCAGGTGGAGATGAGAGGGCACCCATCATTTTGGGCCAACCTTTCCTAAGCACCACGAAGGCCATCATCTATGCGGACACCATCAAGATCTGTTTCACTATCAAGGATAGGAAGGAGAAGTTCTCGTTCAAGGACCGTATACTATATTCTCCTGCTCATCCACAAAAGGCATACCTGCCCGAAGAGACAACAGTAGTGACCAAGAAGAAGAAGAAGAACAGAAGGAGGAAGAACAAAACCAGCCAGTCACCTGAAGAGACAATCAACATAATCAACACCATCCGATCAGAGTACGACCACCTCTTCGCTCCACCATTCCATACTAAGAAGGATGACCCTGGCATACCGACGATCGAGTGTACGATCAAATGATGAATTACTCTGATGTTGTATTAAAAGTGATGTAAGAAATGTCTAAAAATGTTGTAAGTTTTATTCCCTCATTTATGATCCTGATGTAAAAATATGGATTTTTAGGTTCTCCTACGAGGTGTGCTCGACAGAATCGTATAGTTTTGTGCACTCTCTTGGGTACTTATTGTCTAATGGAAGACAAGTACTCTTGGGAGGGCATTAGATTAGGTGGTTCTGCCACAAAAGGCAACATGAAGATCAAGTGATCAACACCTCAAGGAAAGGACTAGAAGCTTTGTTGAAGACCCTAGAAGACTTCTAGGAAGTCCAAGACATCAAGAAGGAGATGCCAGGATGAAAAGACGCGAAGAAAAGAGCTCACTATATATGCACAGAGCACTAGAGTAAAGGCCTGGTCACGAGAAGACTTTGAATGGCCATCACTCACCGGAAAACTCTAGAGGTGTGGAGTTTGCCAGCACCGGAGCTTAGGCTCTAGGCCTACAATTGAACAAGAGTTTCTATAGAAATATTTCTCAAGCACTAGAAAATTCCGGTGATATACACAGAGGGGAGCACCGGAGAAAAAGGAGGTTGTCTAGAAGGTTATGCAGAATGTTTGGAGGGGCACTAGAAAACTTTAGTGGTGCACTGGTGAAAGGTCCTAAATGGCTAGAGGGAGCGAATAGCCTAATAAAAATTTCTACAAAGCACTAGAGCAAGTGTTAGTAAATAATTAAGCGAAGCTTTTTGCTCTTGCTCTACACACGGATTACAAGCCACCTATCCAAACAATTCTAGTGAACCCCTCACAAGAACCTTGATTGGGGGCAGGCAAAATTACCAAATCCCCTCACCAATCAACAAATCACCAACCGTCTAGGTGATGGCAATCACCAAGAGTAAGAAATCCACAATAGCAATCACCACCTAGTGCCACCAAATATGCAATCTCAAATGCACATAGGGTTTCCCCTAATCCTCTCACAAATGAGCACCACGCTTGGAGAAGGAGAGGACAGGGAGGAGATGTTCTTGAAGCTCTCAAGATCAACACTAGAGCTCGATCTCTCACTTGAATAGAGCACAAATGCTAGGGAGTGAGAGAGGAGAGGAGAGAGCCTTGTTCTTCTCTTTTGGTTCTCATGTTGCAAGGAAGGAGAGTGTCGGAGAGGGGGGAAGGGAAGAAGGGGAAGGCTCTGTCTTAAGGGCCGTTTGGCCGGGTTCTACTCCGCGTGCTCCTCTACCAGAGCTGGAGCCGGAGCACTGAAGCCTCATTTCGTGGCTTCGCGTGCCATACCATAAAACGGCTCCTCTTCACTTGTTTTTGGCCAGAAGGGCTCCTCCTCTCAGCAACATTTAGTGCGGCTCCATTGCCGGAGCCAGAGCTGGAGCCGCATAGGAGCCTCACCGCCCTTGATCTCCCCACTCGCACTCGGCTAGGGCCAGCCAACGGTCACAGTGACTAGGTTCTCCACTCAAATGGTCACACGCAGAGCACTCAAAGGCCGACGCGCGGGCCCGACGCAGCACAGGCGCGCCGAACTGCAGCAGCAAACGGTCGGCATGCAAGCATTTTTCCTCAAAGGAAATTCCCATGAAGCTTCCCCAGCGCTCCCAGCTCTCTCTCTCACACACAAAGTCAACACGAGCAGAGGCTCACATGGGCCCTTCTCTCTCTGGGTGACACACATGCAAGGCGGTCCCCACTCACTATTCCGGACCAAAATTTTCTTGTTGACGAGCTGGAATTACTGGTTAATTGTTGGATGAGCATAGCTCAAGACGGAGCACCGTACCCCAGCCAAGAAATTTAGCTCCTGACCAAGAAATTCTGATCCAAGTTGCACAAGCCCTTTTTAAGTGCTAACTTCACCAAAATATTCCAAAATAAATTAGGCACTTAAGTTAGCTTTTCACAAAGAATTTTCCTGGGATTTTTCATGCATCTCACCACGTCACTAAGCGCAAAGTTATATGCAAATGAGACTCACACTTAGTGGCACTAGATAACCATTGCAATTAACAATTTTCCCTCTTTATAGTACGGTTATCTATCCTAAATCAGATCATGCACTCTATTGCGTCTTGACCGACAAAACACATATCATATTTTATACCTTTGTCTTGAGCCTATAGGATTTTGTTTTTCTCTTTCTTTTTTTCCAAAATATGAGCACTTGATCACAATTTATGGCCATCACCATGTGTGCCATCCTTGTTGAACCTTGGATATGGACATAACCTTTCTCATTCACAAAACTAGAGTAGAAGTTAGTCCACTTGGTTGTCTCAATTATCCAAAACTAAACTAGGGCTTTCAGCTGGAGAAGGCAACAGAGAAAGAAGCCCCCAAGGCCCCAATAGTTGGCAACAACTAGTCCTCATGGCACCACTAGAAAACTCCAGTGGGGGCACCAGAAGCTTTCAGTGCTCACTACAAGAGGGCAGCCATCCACTAATGACTATATTTGGGTTGGAGGCTATATACCCCCGTGGTCGACCAATTTGGAGATGTTAGAGTGTGCTAAAGTTGTAGAAGAATGTGAGGCTCTATTCCAAGCACTCTAGCCACCAAAAGTGTTTAAGGAAATATATATATTAAGTGATTAGCGTAGGGCTTTGTGAAGTGCATACCCTAGTTAGACAACCTTATTGGAACTTTGCTCTAGGTATAGGCTTTGTTTAGTGAGGTTTGCATACCTCTTGCAGCTCAGTGCTTACACACACCATTGTTATACACTAGGGGCTTTGTAATCTTGTGATATCATACCAATCGCGTTTGTGGTGTAGCTGCCTAGGTTGTACCATCATAGGGAACGAGGCCTGCGACATTTTGGCCGAAAGCTCAATATATAGTGAAGACAGTGCGGAGCGGTCCAAGAGAAGGCCAAACAGAGATCCACTTGTGTGTGGGGAAGGCCCATGGGCTCCACAAAGTTACCCGACTAGAAGCTAGCCCTTGAGAGGCGCTCCAACAAGGACTAAGGGGAGCACGAGCTTCTCATACCTTGGCAAAAATTTTATCATGGGAGTTTGATTTCTCTAACAACTTTTATTACGTATCTAGATATAAGTGTATATTTAGGTGCATAGCAAAAAATATATAAAAAAAGAGCCAAAACGAATTATAGTTTGGAAGGGAGCGATTAAATAAGTATTTTCCTGTATATTTCTCTAAAAGATCAAAGTAATGGCATTAACAACCCAATAGGTATTAATATTGTACTTAATGGCAAATACATACAATACTTGGATAGTCACCAATGTGACTAGTATGTATTGTACTTAATGGCAAATACATACAATACTTGGATAGTCACCAATGTGACTAGTATGAACGATTTTCATACAAGAGGCCTGATATCTACTTACTCCCTCTGTCATGTAATATAGTGCATTCTAGGAATTTTAAGACAAATTAATAGAGAACATAAAAGACACAAGTACCCTCATTTCATTTCCTAATCAGACACTATTATCAACGTGATTAATGATGATTGATTGATAAATAGGAAGTATTTAATGTAAAATTGTTTTTGTTCTCTAGAATGCATTATATTTGAGGACAAAGTATGAATGCTAGAATGCACTATATTATAGGATGGAGGGAATCCTTTTTAAGATCAGGAAAAAAAAAAGGAAAAGTAGTTATAGTATTGTATCCCATAAAAAGTCACAAGTACCCATCTTGAACCAAAATATTTGGGCACTCGTTTGCCATTTCTTCTAGCTAGGTCTAACGTCATGTAGCTTGGCTTCAGCTGTGCTCGAGAGTGCTATTGCTGCAATAACCTTCTCTCATGTCTCTTTTATCTCATATTCCAGCATAAAAAGAGGGACAAAAGAGGAGTTAGAGAGAAGCAGATTGGTGGTGCATGTGTCGATGAGCTGATCGCAGAGGTGCTTTTGCTATGCACCAATGTTTTGTTGATTCGTAGGTTACTAGTTGTTTTTTATGCTAGAAGCATGATTTGAATAGAAGAGAGATGTGGTGGGACCTGTTAGTAAATGAAATTATTTTGAAAGCCATGTAGAGATAACTAAAAAAACCAATTGTTTATGGCTATTTTATTAAACTTGCTCTTAGGACATGAGCAATGTATATAGGTAGGTTAGCCTCCCATGAAAATGAAAACACACGCCATCCAAAGTACCAAACCACTCCTATCATCTATCATTCATATCACGCTCTCGCAGACAACGGCCACCATGTCGGTCCCACCTACTGCTTCTCTCATCGATGACTACGCTCATTCCCTCTTCGATCACGACCATCCCCTTTCTAAAATTGATATCAGCGACACCGCCACCAACAAATTGAGCTCACCTCTGGCAAAATTGAACCGTAGCCAAAGTTTATCCCTATCCTCCGGGCGGGATCTAAAGGACACAGTGACCCTCTGCTCCCTGATGTGTCGCCCTCCCTATGCTCCTTGTTTGGCCACAACACTTCCCACTGCTCGTCCCTCTAGCAATGTTGGGATATGCGGATGGCTACTCGCTAGCACAAAAATAAATACCATGTAAACAGGATCACTTGCATGTAGATGATCATATATTATACCTTCTCGACGCGCGGCGCAACGGAAGACTTGGCGGATTGCGCGCAGTCGAAGGAGTCGTACCGTACGATGTAGTGCGCAACGTAGCAACATTTCTACGTACGTCCACATGTACGGAGAGGAGAACGGCGGTGACATAGCGTGCTAGCGCTCGTCGACGCACATGGATTGCAACGGAACCCAAAGGCACTGGCTTCTTCCGGTGGTTGCACGCACACACGCACACGAACAACAGAGGGCGGCGGTGTGGGTGTGGGTGCCTTGCAATTAGGTTAATCACACCTTGGTCGGTGATTAGCTTATATATATAAGCATGCTCATGGGTCAGCCATATGGGCCACGTTGGGTTGCAATGGGCCAATATATAATTTCTCTTGAGCATTAACTAACAATCTCCCACTTGCACAAGAGATAATTAATATGGCCACCTGCTGCAATACCATGGACTCAATCCAATTGATCCATTCATCCCTATTAGTTCTCTCTCCTTAAGTGTGTGACCCCGTAGGTTCATGCAATCAACAGCTATGAGCAGGAAACGCTTTCTAATCAACAGACGATATTGGCCTCTAGCAAGGCATACAGACTCCCAAAGATTCACGAAGATCATATCTTGCACAACCTTTTAACACTCTATTGCTATGCCCTTCTGCCACACAACACCTAGCTAAGTACAAGGCAAGCAAAGTGCTACCCTTGATTCTCAGCCATTTCTCGCTCTGTGTAGAACTTATTTTATCGACTAACCATTAGTCAAGGCATGGCCATGCACTTTTAGTTCCTACACATAGAGAGGGCCTAGAGATCCCATCTTAATTCGACGCACCCTGCAACTTGCTTCAGAACATACCCAAAAGCTACTTTTATGACTACCTAGTTATGGAGTAGTGTTTAGAAGCCCCAAAGTATGACTTACACAATCCGGGACTCTATGTCGATCTTAGGTTAGAGGACGTTAGTATGTGTGTCATTTGTGAGACAAATCGATAGCATATATTCACGGTGTCTCATAGTGGGTCGATCCGACACTGTGTTCTCAACACATGTCTACATTGTTGGTGCGATATCCAATATCGCTATGACCTGTGAAACATGATCATCCACCCAACACATGTACCAACTTATATCTACGTCACAATCCCACATGACGGATAGAAGTTGGGGATCTCATTTAGTACGTCTTCAATTTAAATCATGGAGTTTCACTAACAAATCACACATTTGTTAATCGCATTGTCGGTGTTCTAGAATGGGGGGTGTCTAGAGATGGGACAAGTGAATGATGCTACGCGTCGGAGCCTCCGATAGTGTGCAAGGCGGACACAAGGTTTATACTGGTTCGGGCTGAACGTCCCTACATCCAGTGCTCGCTGCTGCTCGTGTTGCTTTGCCCCAAAGTGCTTGTAGTAGGGGGATACAAGCTGGTCGAGAGAGGGATAGCTCCCAGGTCTCTGTGAGTGGGTGTGTTCGAGTGTTTGAGTGTGTGCTTAGTACATTGTCATTGCTGGGCGTTGTCTAACCGTCTTTGTCGAGGGTCCCTCCCTCCCTTTTTATAGTATGCAAAGGGAGGGGTCGGGTTACAGTATCTGGATGTACAAAAATAGAAAGAAAAGGCCATAAGGTGCTCCCTATTTCTAGCTTTCCTCTCAGTTCGTGGATTCACACAATCGTCGTGGTGGTGGTGGCATGCCGTGGCTGTAGTTGTATCACAGTTGACACGGCGAGGCCATACCTTGACACGGTGTCATGATGAAGAAGATTTCGTGGCCCTAAAGCTGCGCCGGCGAAAAGGTGGGGGCCTGGATGGCCGTTGCTCCCTATCCCATTGAGGTGGACATGGTAGGGTGCGGCGTAGCGTAGCTTCTCCATGTTACTGCCGTGGGGGGCAAGAAAGAACCATGGAAGCCTTGACTGGATTATGAATCAGGTGTTACAAGTTCCTAGGTAATCCTACACCACGTGGCGAGCTCCTATTCCTTAACAGGAAAAGGTAGAGGCCCATGCGTACCCGTGGCAGTGTGTTACAGTAGGGGGGTCAAGCGAAGCAGTAAGTTGTGCAAAGGGGTCGAGCGCCTTGATGTCGTCACAAGGCTCGGGCGCCTAGATGACGTCACGGGGGTCGAACGAAGAGGAGGAGCGCTGGGGGGCTCGGGCGCTTGTCCTTTGGCTTTGGTTTTGGGCGGAGTAAGGCCTAGGCCGACTGTGATGGGTCGTGGGCTGTAATATTTGTCTTGGTGGGTGGTTTTGCGGTGAAAATGGGGTACCCTATTTTGCTGGTACCCGACACGCATATTATAAAAAACGTCATGGAACATCTCAATGAAACATGCAAATTACAAATGTTGATATGATGTCATCATCCTATGATTACCATTAAGGTATACGTCATTATAAGCCTCCCACTCACATTAGATTTAATCATGCCAGCATCTTATGCCCATTGCTCTTATGTGTGTGTGTCATGCTTTGCTTGTGGTAGCAGCTTGGTCAACAGATCTGTCATGTTCAGGTCAGTGTGCACCTTGCATATCTTCACATCTCCTCGATTAACGATCTCTCAGATCAGGTGATAGCGCCACAGTATATGCTTGGATTTTTAGTGCGACCTAGGTTCCTTTACATGTGCAATAGCACCATTATTGTCATAATAGAGGTCTACCGGACTGGAGCAGCTAGGGACCACACCCAACTCAGAAACAAATTTTCTATTCCATATAGCTTTCTTTGTAGCTTCCGAAGCCGCAATATACTCGGCTTTCGTTGTTGAATTTGCGACCGTCTCTTGCTTGGAACTTTTCCAACTCAATGCCCCACCATTGAGGTAGATGACATATCTTGACTGTGATTGGCTATCATCCTTGTCGGTTTGGAAGCTAGCATCAGTGTAACCATTTACAGCGAGCTCTTCCAAACCTCCATAGACTAGGAACTAATCCTTAATTAGTTCTTTGTAAGTACTAAAGGATATTTTTAACTGCTACCCAGTGAGCATCACCTGGGTTTGATTGGTACCTGCTCATAACACTTATAGCATATGAAACATCAGGGCGCGTGCATATCATGGCATACATAATAGAGCCAATAGTCAAAGCATAAGGCACTCTACCCATCCTTTCTTTCTCATCAGGCATCGAGGCACATTGAGTATTGCTCAAGGTTACACCATGTGACATAGGTATGAATCCCTTTTTGGACTCATTCATGTTGACCCAATTCAACACCTTGTCAATGTATGTGCTTTGACTTAATCCAATTAAGCGCTTAGACCTATCTCCATAGATCTTTATACACAAAATGTAGGATGCTTCTCCAAGGTCCTTTGTAGAGAAACTCTTTCTCAACGAGGCCTTAACATCCTCCATTAGTGGAATATTATTCCCAATCAGTAGTATGCCATCAACATACAAGACTAGAAACATGAGTGTGCTCCCACTAACTTTCTTGTAAACACATGGTTCTTCTTCATTTTTTTGAGAAGCCAAATGATTTAACTTCCTCATCAAAACAAAGATTCTAGCTTTGGGATGCTTGCTTTAGCCCATATATAGACTTCATGAGTCTACAAACTTTTCTAGCATTTTGTTGGTTGGCAAAACCTTCAGGATGTGTCATGTACACATCCTTACTTAAGATTCCATTAAGGAAAGCCATTTTTTATGTCCATTTGCCAAATCTCGTAGTCATAATATGCGGCAATTGCTAGAAGGATCCGGATAGACTTTAGCACAGCGACAAGCAAAAATGTTTCATCATAATCAACACCTTGAATTTGATGAAAACCTTTTGCTACTAGTCTTGCTTTATAGATGTGAATATTTCCATCAGTGTCTGTCTTTTTCTTGAAAATCCATTTACACTTAATGGCCCTCACGCCATCAGGTGGATCAACTAGGTTCCAAGCCTGATTATCCCTCATGAACTCCATTTCGGATCTCATGGCTTCAAGCCATCTCTCGGACTCTGGTCCCATTACCCCCTCTATGTAAGTGTTAGGCTCTTTATTGTCCAACAACAAGATGTCACGCTGCCCCGTAGTCAGTAACATGCACTTTTCAGGTGCACAACGTGCCCGTATTGATCTTCATGGTTGGGGTTCAGCATGTTGGTCAGCGACGATCGTCGGCTCATCTTGCTGCACCTCCTCATCAGTGGAAACTGGAACATTTTCTTGTGTTTCTCGAACCTCTTTGAGTCGCACTGTGCTCCCACTAACTTCTTTTTGAGAGAAACTCTTTCTCAAGAAAGACCGCATTCCGAGCAACAAACACTTTGTTCTCTTGACGATTGTAGAAATAATATCCTTTGGTTTTCCCAGGATATCCCACAACGATACACTTATCAGATGTGGGCTTGAGATTTGTTGGTGTCAAACGCTTAACATAGGCATCGCATCCCCAAATCTTTAAGAATGACAAACTAGGACGTTTCCTAGTGCATATCTCATAAGGTGTCTTCTCCATAGATTTAGATGGTACAAGGTTTAGTGTAAACGCGACTGTCTCTAGCGCATACCCCAAAAAGTACAATAGAAGATCAGTTTGACTCACCATTCCATTGTGGTGTTCCGAGTGGAGTCAGTTGCAGAACAATTCCACAATTCTTTAGATGGTCACTAACCTCATGGCTCAAATATTCCCCACCATGATCCAATCATAGTAATTTAATTGTCTTGCCAGTATGATTTTGCACTTCATTTTAGAACTCTTTGAACTTTTCAAAGGATTCTGCCTTGTTCCTCATCAAATAGATATTGCCGTATCTACTCAAGTCATCGGTAAAGGTAATAAAGTACTAAAAGCCACCTCTCGCGGTTGAGTTCATTGGGCCATATACATCTGTATGTACTAGGCCTAATAGCTCGCTTGCTCTCACTTTATCCAACAAAGGGAGCTTTAGTCATCTTTCCAAGTAGGCATGACTCACATGTTTCAATTGATTCATAATCAAAAGAATCAAGAAGGCCATCCTTGTGGAGCCTCTCTATGCGCTTCTTGCCTATATGGCCTAAGCGACAATGCCACAAGTAAGTAGGATTAGAATCATGTTTACGAACTCTCTTAGCATTAACATTATTGATTTCAATTTCCTCAAGATTAAGAACATAAAGCCCATTCACAACGGGACATCTCCCATAGTACATGCCATTCATAAAAAATAGAACAACACCTGTTCTTTATTACAATTCAAAACCATCATCCTCTAAACATGAAGCAGAAATAATGTTCTTATTCAATGCAGGAATAAAATAATAATTATTAAATTCTAGCACTAATCTAGAAGATAGCGACAATGAATAAGTGCCGACGGCCAACGCAGCAACCTTTGCTCCATTCCTGACATGCAAATCCACGTCATCTCTTTTAAAGCGCCTAATTATTTCCAGTCCCTACAACAATTTACAAGTGTGAATCATTGCACCAGTATCAAATACCCATGCATCATTAGGACGTGTTGCAAGATTAATTTCAATAACATTAATACCTTGAGTGGAGGTCGCACCATTCTTTTTCTTCTCTTCCAGATACTTCTTGCAATTCCTCGACCAATGTCCTTTCACCCCGCAGTGGAAACAAACATCATCAGAGGAGGGGCCAGACTTTTATTCTTTTCTTTGGCCTTAGTTGCCTGCCCAGAAGTCTCACTTTTGGCAAGTTTCTTAGCCTTGGCTGGACACTTTCGCTTCTTACCCTTCTAGACTGTCATCACGTGACCAGGAGCCTTCTTAAGGCTCACCTCTGCCGTTTTCAGCATCCCATGCAACTCGGTCAGCGTCTTCTTCAAGCCATTCATGTGATAGTTTATAATAAATGGCTCAAAGCTAGCAGACAGAGACTCGGTGGCAAGATCATCATCAAGAGGAAAACCCAGTCTCTGTAAGCTCTCAATGTAACCAATCATCTTGATTACATGAGGGCTGACCGAAGCGCCTTTAGCAAGCTTGCTACCAAATAGGGCCTTTGAGGTGTTAAACCTATCAACCCTTACCTAGTTTTCGAACATGCCATGCAGCTCCACGATCATATTGTGTGGGTTGGTGCTCTCATATTGTTTTTGCAGCTCAGAATTCATGCAAGCCAGCATCAGGCATTGCACATCCACAACATCATCAGTGTGCTTCACATAAGCATGATACACATTAGAAGTGTGCGCGACATTATGAGGCTCATCTGGGTAAGGCATATCATGAACGTACTCTTTCTTTTCCTGCCTGAAAACAATTCTCAGGTTTGGGTTCCAATCAATAAAATTAGTTCCATTTAGCTTTTCTTTCTCTAGGATCGATCGCAAATTAAAACTCGAGTTGCTCAACATTTTCTACAACAACAGAGATATGCAACAATTAGCACTACTTTCATTAAAACATTTTTAATAAAAGAAACCCCACTATGTTTTGCAAACGCCCCTCAACATTGCATAGTGGGATGAGACCCCACGTTCCTTATGGAACTAGTGAGCTTTGGCATCACCGCTAGCATCATAGTGAACTGAGTAGGCAACGCTTGCCAATCGTATTCGATGCGACTCTCGTTCGTTGGTTGATATCATATATCTCGGCTTCCAACGCTATGCCCTGAAACCCAAGTCCGACTTGATAGTTTCATCAAGTAGACCAACACTATGCTATGGTGTCCAACACCACCCAATTAATAGATCAAGGTAGAAGATGATGCTCTGCTTTGGCAGACCCATCACCTACTAACAAGATCCAAAAGGTGCAGCTGTTGAAAGGGCGAGGGATTTTTATACTCATCACAAGCAATGTATAAATATAACTATCACATATAATCAAATTATTCTAATAGTATGGCCTCTCTTCGTCCAACGAAAGATAGCGCATCCAGATGACCACCAGCAATGGGTGAGGGTGCCTACTCCTAGGCATCCCAATTTCAAAGCTCTTTTCCGGATGGTGTGGTTGCCGAGTCACTTGCCTCATGTCGATAAATTACATAATTTAATTTGCCTATTACATACTAATAGCAAATTAAAATACAAACTACATCACATAAGCACTGCATAGGACGACACGCATGCCGAATACAATAAACGAACAGCGACACACAGGCCGCACCAAATATTACACACAGATCATAACATATGATTTTGAGGCCATACCATCACATCATTCTCTGCAAAAACGAGTTAGACGTTTCTATGAACAATGTTATGGGATTTTTTTATAAACACACAGTTGGCTCCGCCAGCCGATGATGGATAGAACAGATTTTTCGCATGCTGCTACAAATTTGCAACCATGGCGTTCTAGTCGGATAGCCATATAACTATGTATCAACTACTTCGCTGCACGAATTCACAACCTCGTGGTCAGCCGCTCGACACTCGCGCACAGTCGTAAAGATGGCTGATTAGCCAGTCACATAATGAGGAAGCAAAAACGGAGTAAAGCAATCCGATACACGCATAATGCTACCCGTTAAAACGATCTATTCTACGTACAACTACATTAAAATAATCTAGATAAAAAACAACGCAAGCACGGCTCTGATACCACTGTTGGGATACGGGAATGGCTACTCGTTAGCACAAAAATAAATACTGCGTAAAACAGTTACATGTAGATGATCATAGATTATACCTTCTCGACGCGCGGCGCAGGGGAAGACTTGGCGGATCACGTGTAGTCGATGTAGTCGACGTCGAGGATGAAGGAGTCGTACCATACGCTGTAGTGTGCAATGTAGCAGCATCTCTACGAACGTCCACACGTATGGAGAGGAGAACGGTGGTGACGTAGCATGCTAGCGCTCGTCGACGCACACGGATTGCAACGGAACCCAAAGGCACTGGCTTCTTCCAGCAGCTGCACACACACGCACGCGAACAACGAAGGGCGACTGCATGGCTGGGTGCCTTGCAATTAGGTTAATCACACCTTGGCTGGTGATTAGCTTATATATATAAGCATGCTCATGGGTCAACCATATGGGCCATGTTGGGTTGCAGTGGACCAATATAACCCTGTTCGCTTATGCTGAAATTTGGCTTATACCGATGCTTAGATGAAATGATGTGAGAGAAAAACATTGTTCCATAGCTGAAAAGTAGCTCAAGTGAACAGGGTGAATTTCTCTTGAGCATTAACTAACACACCACCTGTCGGTTACCAATATTAGGGTATCCGGATGGAAGGCCCTGATAAGTCATTAGGGCCGTCCCAGCAATTAGGGGGATGGACTGGACTCGACCATAGGCCTTTACCAAGGAGGCCCATAGTCGTTTAAAGAGGCCCAGGCATCCATCTCGGCCTGCCCAGTGGCTGGGACGTAAGTCCCGTCTCGCCCGACCCCTCGAGGGGCAGGACTCATGACGGCCAAGGGTCGGGGCATGAGTTCCGCCCCGCCCCCGACCGGCCTCGTCCCACCCGACCTCAAGGGCGCCAAATCCGTTTCGCCCGACGGCTAGGGCACAGGTTCCACCTCGCCCGACCCCTCCAAGGGGATCCCGCCTCGCCCGACAGTTTGAGACAGGATCCAAGAGTCAGGCGATAAACGTCCGGGCCTGGGGCAGATACCGGCTGTCCGCCACTGTCCCACGCGTGAAAAGCCCATATTGAGGCATCATCCCGCCTTGCGGGAGTTGGCACGCCCCACGCCAACTCGAGGCTACGACAAGTTGCACTTAAGGGCGCACACACGCGATAGTGTAGGGCGGACCGGCACTATGCCACCAAGACTGTGTGCAACATTAATCGAAGACGGCGTACGCTGTGCCGTGAGCCGCGCCGCTCGGCACGGTGGCGCGTGATGCCATGGCCGGACAAGCGGCACGCCACTGCTGCCACAGCGGCAGCAGAGTGATGATGTGGGGGGCCGTCCCCGTCCTCGACGATCGAGCTAGTAGGCCTCTGTCAGCAGAGAGAGAGAGAGCGCCACTGCCGCGAGAGCCTCTTCCTCTGCTTTTTTCTCTTTCTTCTTTTCCCCTTCTTCTTTCCTCCTTTCGCCGTGTACCCCAAGGCTCCTCTCTTGATCTATAAAAGGGAGGTATTGGGACCCTTTTAAAGGAGAGGCTCTCAGAACTTCTTAATTCACCAGCACACAACGGCAAACACACACCACAGAGACTTGGGAGCCCTCTCCCTATCTCGCCCGTTTGTAACCCCTACTGCAAACTCAACAAAGAGCGGGTAGCACGAGCACCGCGACTAGACTAGGGACATTCTGTCCGAATCAGTATAAACCTCTTGTGCCCACCTTAGCTCAGCCATCCGAGCCTAAATGCGCAATCACACAAATTACTAGCCGGTGGTTTCGTGACACCGACACCGCCCATCACTCCCTTTGCTCGAGTTGAGCCTCAACGCCCTCGTCGTTGCATATGCTCGTCTTCCACGCCATCTGAGCCGACGAGGAAGAACTCAAACCCAGTTGTGATGTAGGTCTAGTAGTGTGTAGATGTGTCTTGTTTCCTCCCTCCTTGAGCTCGTGGGAAGCAACAATTTTGGACCGGTCCTCGTACTTATGGACTGCTTTAGATTTGATGAACTATATAAATATGTCCGCATTATATACAGAATACTTTTGAGCGATATTGTGTTTGAAGGAGAGAGGTTGATAGACATAATCATATATTTTATTTGATGGAAGCGAGTTCTATCTATAAGAGTTAGTTCTCTGTCTTAGAGTATAATAACAAAGTATGTTGTATGCAATGTATAATACTAGCTCTTTGAATCATATGACGGGGCAAATCAACATATTACGGATAACCAACACCACAAGATCGCAAAAAGCTTGAGCTGCCGTCACAATACTTGAGCTCAAACCTGTATGTGGGTATACATGCTCTTATAACACTATCAGCTCAAAAGCTCTCGAGCTGCCCTCGGAGTCGGAGTACGTTGAGCTCAAACATGATGCAGACGTGTTAAAGGTTTACCAATGCATGATCTTTGTTCCTTCGTAGATTTAAAGTTGATGGTGCCTTGAGTGTGTGGGAAGTTATTCTGATTCAAAAGCTGTGGTTCCGGTGTCGTCGTGACATCTCGTCATCAGAAATTGAAAGGCCGGCGCCCATGAAGAAGGCTCACACGGTTTCCTCTTTTCGAGGTAGAGAAAGAAGCAAAGCAAAACCACAGGCGAAAAAAGCACATGCGCGTCGCCGCGTGGCTGGGGCCAGAGCCCTGACCCCACCGCACCCTCTGTATTCCCAGTTCCCCACGGGCCACGGCCCCACCTGCCGGCCGCGTCTACCTCCTCCCGTCCTCCAGGCCGTGTCCGCAGCACCACTCCCTCCGCCCACCACACCACACTTCCTCCGCCCACGCGCACGGCGCACCCGTCCCGTGCACACATCCTCGTCAGTCGTCACGCACCCCACGACGCCCACGCCCCAACCGTCCCAAACCCAGATCCTCCCCCGCCTCGGCTCGCCACCGCCAACCCACCACCACCATGCCCGTGGACACCGACGAGCGCCCCCTCGTCGAGCTCGCCTCCGCCTCCGCCGCCGTCACCGCCGCGGCCGCCACTACTCCCACCGCCTCCACCTCCGCCCCCTTCCCCGCCCCTGCCACGCCGGGGTTCTCCCGCGCGGTCCGCTGCAACGCCCCCGCTTCCTCGCTCCCGGGCACCGATGGCGCGCAGCAGCCGGCGTACCCGGGGAACGCGATCTCGACGACCAAGTACACGCCCGCGAGCTTCGTGCCCAAGTCGCTCTTCGAGCAGTTCCGCCGCGCCGCCAACTGCTTCTTCCTCGTCGTCGCCTGCGTCTCCTTCAGCCCGCTCGCGCCCTACCGCGCCGTCTCCGTCCTCCTCCCGCTCGTCGTCGTCGTCAGCGCCGCCATGGCCAAGGAGGCCGTCGAGGACTGGCGCCGGAAGCAGCAGGTGAGCGCGCACTGCTCTGCTCTGCTGTACCTCACGTCCAGGGGTTCAGCAAGGCATTAGGACTGGTGGATGCTGATCCCTTTCGCCCGCCGGGTTGGTTGGGTTGGTTGGCCTGACGGCCTTGGGGTAGGCAAATGGGGTTCGTTGGATTTGTTGCTCAATGCTCAGGGATAATGGGTGGTTTTGGTCTGAAATGTGGCGCGTCACCTCTACAGTCAATACTAACAATTTTGTGCACCTACAAGGCAGTTTAATAGTTGCAGTGCATCTCTGCTTCATTTTTTTACGAGACTCTCATATGTACAGTGTCTATAGACTATATCCCTAGTGGGTAGTTAGAGAGTTCAATGCTTTTTCAGTCACGCACACGCACTATCATTTGGCTGTAGGATGTAATAATGGCATGTTTAGCTGCCTGGGATTGTGGACGGCCGTACTTTGTCTGTGTTTGTGATCGAAGGGATTGCATTAATTTCTGCTGTGGCGCAATGAGAATGGTTGGCTTGTGGTCACAATGTAGGGGAGTGAGATAACCGCATGTTTAGTTGTGCTTGCTGCTCACCTACTGTCTTAAAACATTTGTGCCATAACATAGTTGTTTACATATCCAGGGTAATTGTATCTCTTATCAAGCTGTGTTGATAAGGCTTCAGCAAATATTATGTTTCTTTTTTCTCTTGGATACCCACACAAACTTTGCTTTAATTAACATGTATCTATTTATAAGCTATTTCTGCTGTGTTAATGAAATTTGAACTGAAACATATTGTGTGGAAGTAATTTCCCAGCAATATATACATGTTATTTTGTTTAATATTTACTGAACTGAATTTGTTTTTGATCTTCTTTTACATAGGACATAGAAGTGAACAATAGGAAGGTTGAGGTGTTTGATGGGATCCAATCATTTCATGAGGCAGAATGGAAGAAGCTTCGAGTTGGCGATATAGTTAAAGTTAAAAAGGATGAGTTCTTCCCTGCTGATCTTCTTTTCCTTTCATCTAGCTCTGATGATGGATTATGCTATGTGGAGACGATGAATCTTGATGGTGAGACAAACTTGAAGCGGAAACAGGCATTAGAGGTGACTATGGGCTTGAATGATGACCAAGTTTTCCATAGTTTCAAGGCTTTCATTCGATGTGAGGATCCGAATGAGAAACTGTATTCTTTCTTAGGAACTCTGTACTACAATGGGCAACAATATTCTCTGTCTCCAGAACAGGTCCTGCTAAGGGACTCAAAACTTCGTAATACAATGTATATATATGGCACCGTAATATTTACAGGACATGACACAAAGGTGATGCAAAATGCAATGGAGCCACCGTCAAAGAGGAGTTCAGTTGAACGAAGAATGGATAAAATAATATATCTCCTTTTTGTGATTCTATTTGCTATTGCAACGTTCGGGTCAATTGTGTTTGGGATGAAAACAAAGCATGAGATAAGTCCAGGAAACTATGCATGGTACCTCAGACCAGATCAAGCAAATATATTCTTTGATCCAAAAAATGCATCATTTGCAGCCTTCTGCCATTTTCTCACAAGCCTGATGCTGTATGTGTGCTTGGTGCCTATTTCATTGTATATATCGATAGAAATTGTCAAGGTGTTACAGAGCACATTCATAAATCAAGACCAGAATATGTATTGTGCAGAGTCTGATAAACCTGCAAGAGCTCGCACTTCAAATTTGAATGAAGAACTTGGTCAAGTTCATACTATACTGTCTGACAAAACAGGGACATTAACATGCAATTCAATGGAGTTCTTGAAATGTTCTATTGCTGGTGTTGCTTATGGAAATATGCCTACAGAAGTGGAGACGTGTTATGGAGAAATAGCTGAAACTACTGGCAGTTTTGGGCACAACGACACTGCTGAATTCAAGAGATCAGTCAAGGGGTTCAATTTCACTGATAGTCGTTTGATGAATGGAAGATGGGCCAAAGAATGTTCTAGGGATGCTATAGAAATGTTTTTCCGAGTGTTAGCTGTTTGCCATACTGCAATTCCTGTGGCAGATAGAAATTCTGCTGGTATGCCTTATGAAGCTGAGTCTCCTGATGAAGGAGCTCTTGTTACAGCTGCAAGAGAGTTTGGTTTTGAATTTTATCATAGGACACAAACGACTATATCAGTGCATGAGTATGATCCTGTTGTTGGTGGAAAGGTGGATAGGTGCTTATCTTTTCCACTGTTCTTAGTGATTATTCTTCAAAAGTGTCAACATTGCCAACGTCATGATTCCTAATTTTTATTTCAGAACATATAAACTACTCAACATCTTAGAGTTCAGCAGTGCTCGTAAGCGTATGTCTGTTATTGTGAGGACAGAAGAGGGTCGAGTATTTCTCTTCTGCAAAGGAGCTGACAGGTTCTATAATTGTTTTTACATGTGATGAAAATCTTCTATGTTTGACACTGCATTTCCCATTTATAAGTACATATCCATGTCATGATAGTGTTAGCCTTAAAGTTGTGCAGCATATTTGAACTATTGCTTCTATTCTAGAGTGGACCTTTCTTCAGAGTTGTGAATTTCACATGCTAATATTTTCAACCTTCAAGTTCTGTTGAAATAAATATATCATTATCTTTTCATCTCTGTGCTTCAGTGTAATATTTGAAAGGCTCTCCAAGGATAATGGAACAGCTTGTCTGACCAAAACGAAGTGTCACATTGATGAGTATTCTGAGGCAGGTCTCCGGACCCTGGCACTTGCATATTGTGAACTTACTGAAGAACAATACCTTGTATGGAATCTGAAGTACTCGTCTGCCAAGAATTCTGTACATACTGATCATGATGCAGCTGTTGAGAAGGCATCAGAAGACATTGAGAAGGATTTGGTTCTCTTGGGTGCTACTGCTGTAGAGGATAGATTGCAAAATGGGGTGCGTTGACTTCTACTTGGTGCTTCTTATTTTCTTAAGATAAGAGTCTTGTATTCATCTGAAACTCTGAATAGACAAACTTCTTTTCTATTTTTGTTTTGTTAACCATTCTTTTTTGAACATTAAATACAGCAGGGGACGCCCCCCACTGTAATTTGTTAACCATTCTTAGTGATCACCATACTCTTTTCCTGTGCACAATATATTTATTGACCCTGTTCGGCAGGCTGTTTTTTGGCTTATAAGCCGGCTGTGGCTGATTTGCTGTGAGAGAAAAACACTGTTCCACGGCTGATAAGCCGTGCTGATAAGCTCAGCCGAACAGGGGGATTGTGTTACTGTCACATAATTTGTTTCTTTTTTAGATAGTTTGTTACATAGTATGTTTCTTCTTTAGGTAGTTTGTCACATAGTTTCACTTGTAATCTTGTTTTGATATTTATTGAGGATAAATTACCACTTTTTATGTGTCAAAGTGTAAACAAATGTTTAACTCATGGTCAAATCATTGCTTGTATCAACTCTATCCTTGCAGGTCCCTGAGTGTATTTACAAACTTGCACAAGCTGGAATTAAGATCTGGATTTTAACTGGAGACAAGTTGGAGACAGCTGTAAACATAGGGTTAGTTCCATTCCATATGCTCTTACATATCTGAAAAACTGAGATCACAATACCTTAAAGTTTAATGTATGTTGGTGCTTGGTATCTAGTTACGCTTGTAACCTATTGAGGAAAGAGATGGAGGAAATTTTTATCACACTGGAGAACTCAAGTACAGATGCTTCAGAGGGGTCCAGTGGAGAAGGAAACAAAATGGTATGAAATCTAGAAACGAAGACACTTACTTTTTCTAACTTGCATGTATGTATAAATAATTGCAGAAAATTTACACCGTTTTTGAAATGCTAGCGAAGTCCTAGATGTTTTTTTCATGAAATGCACATAAATGTCAATAAGTATCAATACTATTGGATCATCTGAATAGTGTATAAGGCAAACGGATGGGCTGTATAAGTTGAGTTTATGCTATGTATATAATGATGTTTGTAACCTTTTGTATCTTATCATACAGGCCGCGTTTGAAGAAATTGATAGGAAATTACAAGATGCTAGAGGAAAGATTTCCCAAAAAGGAACTTCAAATTCATTTGCTCTTATCATTGATGGCAATGCTCTGACACATGCTCTCACGAGCCGCCTTAAGAACTCATTTCTGGATCTAGCAGTCAACTGTGCATCTGTTTTATGTTGTCGGGTTTCACCAAAACAAAAGGCACTGGTGAGTAACAAGATAATGCATCTGTTTGACTATTCCTTATTAAGTTTATGCCGGCATTTAATTTATTCATTATAGTGAACACTAGTTTGCAGCTTCTATAGCTACTGGGTACTGTTGCAGGTCACTAGGTTGGTTAAAATTAGGACAAGTAAAACTACTTTAGCTATTGGCGATGGAGCAAATGATGTTGGTATGCTACAAGAGGCTGACATTGGGGTTGGAATAAGTGGTGCTGAAGGAATGCAGGTCTATAGTTTTGTGCACTACTTTCATTTTTGGATCTGTCACTTAACCTATTGTTATGAATCTTGCCTATGCTTTGATTCTTGAAATGGACGAAAAAGATCAACAATTGTAATTTATCGTTTTTATTTGCAATATTTAGCCAAATTACTCGCTTGAAAGTCAAGTTGGATGGAAGTTTTAGCTTCCTCATGAAGTTTATTCCGTACTGTATTTTAGGACAGAATGACTGATCATGTGATAGGACTTTGCAACTGATGATCAGTTGGTTAAATATATTGATGACCAATTGACCTCGTGAAAAGAGCTTTTACCCATGCTAGCTTCATCAATGTTTCTGTTGGAGTATATGTGTGTGTGGCCCATGTGGCTAGGCCCATGAGACCCATGTATGGTACACTATATTGCTACCCATCTAGGGTTAGCCTAATCAATTGAGACCACTCATTCCAACATGGTACCAGAGCCTATCTCCTTTCCCTCTTCCTTCTCAGCCGCCGGCTGAACTCCAGGCCGGGCGCCGCCGCCTGCTGCCTCCTCCCCAGCCGGCCATGGCCGAGCCTCCACCTCCCTCCTTCTTCCTCAACCTCCCTCCCCTCTCCCACCCCACCTCCTGGCCTCCGTTTCCGCCTTCTTCCTTTCTGTCGCGTCCTCTGGGGCCACTGGACGCCGCCACCATACCTGGCGCCGCCAGCCCTGGCGTGGCCGCGGGCCACCCACTGGCACCGCCGGCCGCCGGTGCCCCCTCGGGCGCAGGGGCGGGCCACGCCTGGGCCCCGCCTGGCGCGGGCGTGGGCCCCACCTGGGCGCCGCCGGCCGCCACTCCCCTGGCTGCCGCGGCCTGGCCTCCCCTGCCGGCCAGCCAGCTCTGCGCCGCCTCCCCTGGCGCCTGGCCTCCCCTGCCGGCCAGCCAGCTCTGCGCCACCTCCCCTGGCGCTGCTGCCACCGCTGCCTCCTCTGGCGCGGGCCCCCATCTCTCCACCTCTACTTCCTGGGCCCCTCAGCCTGCGCCGCCCGCTCTGGGCCTTGACCCGGCTGCCCCTCCACCAGCGCCGCTCACCACCATCGGAGGGCTGCTGCTGCCTGCGCCCGGCCACCCTCAGCTGCCTGCCGTGGGTGCTGCCGCCACCGGCGCTTCCCTGGGCCCGGGCTGGACCCCCTCCGCCTACGCGCCCATCTTCCCCACGGCATGGGCACAGCAGGCCCACGCCTTCGCTGCTGGTAGTGCCCCTGCGGCAGCGACTTTCCCGGCTGCCGCCCCAATGGATGCCGCGGCTTGGCCGGCTACCCTCTTCCCTACCGCCGCTCCGCGTCCGTCCGCTCCGCCGCCGTCGCTTCTTCTGGGTTCTCCTCCCCCCGGGCCGAGCGGGGGTGGGGGGGCCGTGGCGGACGCCGTCGTCGCGGACGAGGACGTGGTGGGGACTCGCCGGCCGCCGCCATGCTCGCTGCTGCTTCTCCCGGGTTTCACCCGGCAGCATTCCAGTGCGCTACACCTACCAGCGCCTCGCCCGGTTGGGACTCGGCGGCCTTGGCACACTCCTTCGGCACTATGGACCCGAGAACTCCTGTCGGCCCACAGTGGATCGCCGATTCGGGTGCCACCTACCACACCACTCCTGACCCCACTATACTCTCTTCTGTTCAACCTCCTTCTTCCGCTCACCCCTCGTCCATCATGGTCGCAAATGGGTCATGCCTCCCTGTCACGTCCGTGGGTGCCGCCGGCGCTCATGGCTCCTTTCGTCTTCCTGATGTTCTTGTGGCACCTTCTATGGTTCACAACCTTCTTTCTATTCGTCGGTTTACAGCTGACAATTCCTGTTCCGTGGAGTTTGACTCTACCGGTCTCACTGTCAAGGATTTGGCTTCCCGGCGTCCTCTGCTTCGGTGTGACAGCACGGGGCCCCTTTACACCCTTCGCTTCCCGGCATCTCCTTCGTCTTCTTCGCCGACCCCTTTGTCAGCTGCTTTCGCCACCACTCCTTCCTCCACCACTTGGCACCGGCGCCTCGGCCATCCAGGTCGTGATGCCCTGATGCAGCTCAGTCGTAGTTCCGACATTCGGTGTCCTCGGACTCCCGGTGAGCATTTGTGTCATGCGTGTCAGCTGGGCCGTCATGTCCGTCTTCCTTTTCATAGTTCTTCTTCCCGGACGGCTCACGTCTTTGATCTTATACATTGCGATCTCTGGACTTCTCCTGTCATCAGCGTTTCCGGCTACAAGTTCTATCTTGTGCTGCTTGATGATTTCTCTCATTACTCCTGGACTTTTCCTCTTCGTGCAAAGTCTGACGCTTTCCCCGCTATTCTCCACTTCTTTGCTTGGGTGTCCACCCAGTTCGGCCTCACCATCAAGGCCGTCCAGTGCGACAATGGTCGGGAGTTCGATAACTCCGCCTCCCGTGACTTCTTTCTCTCTCACGGTGTCCAGTTGCGCATGTCTTGCCCGTACACCTCCTCCCAGAACGGCAAGGCTGAGCGCATGATTCGCACCACCACCGAGACTATGCGCACCCTCTTGCTTCAGGCGTCACTCCCTGCGCGCTTCTGGGCTGAGAGCTTGCACACCTCCACCTATCTCCTTAACCGCCTTCCTTCCGCTGCCTGCCCAGCTCCCACGCCACACCACGCCCTTTTCGGTACCCCTCCTCGGTACGACCACCTTCGCGTCTTCGGGTGTGCGTGTTACCCTAACACCACAGCTACCGCTCCCCACAAGCTGGCACCTCGTTCGACTCTCTGTGTCTTCCTTGGGTACTCCCCGGATCACAAGGGGTACCGGTGCTATGATCTTACCTCTCGTCGTGTCCTCATCTCTCGCCATGTGGTGTTTGATGAGTCTGTCTTCCCCTTCTCCTCCACCCCCACTCCCACGTCCACCCCGGATCTTGACCTCTTCTCCTTGTTTCCCACTGACGCGGTGGTCGAGCCACCTTTTCGGTTGTCTACCACAGGTACTGCTCCACCGTGCCCTTCGCCGGGGCCGTGCCCTCGCTCGCCGCCCGCCAGTGACAACCCTTGTCCGGGCCTAGCGGGATCCCCTCACGGGCCGGCCACCGTCACTACGCCTGACGTGGGTCCCGGGCCGTCGCCCCTGGCACCACCTACGCGCTTCGCTCAGCCGACGCTCGTCTACCAGCGCCGTGCACCTCCCGGGTCGGCCCCCGTTACTACGACTGACGGGGGGTCCGGGCCGTCGACTCCGGCACCACCTGCGCGCTTCGCCCAGCCGGTGCTCGTTTACCAGCGACGTGCACGCCCGGAGCCGCCGCCTATGTCTCCACCGGTGGCTCCTTCGTCGTCGGGGTGCCCTCTACCACCGCCAGCCTCTTCTCCGCCGGGGACTCCGACACCGCCGCCGAGATCCCCGGAAGCCCGTGTCACGACACCGGTGTACCACCCCCCGCTGCTTCACCGACACCCGCGTCATATTCACCCTATGGTGACGCGCCACGCGGCGGGGACCCTGCTGCCCCCGGCTCTCGCGGCGACGCCCGTGGACTCGCAGGCCTCTCCGGTACCCTCTTCTGTCCGTGAGGCCTTGTTGGACCCTCACTGGCGCCGCGCGATGGAAGAGGAGTACGCGGCTCTCCTCGCCAACCGGACCTGGGATTTGGTGCCTCGTCCACCCGGCTCCAATGTCGTCACCGGCAAGTGGATATGGACACACAAGCGCCGGGCTGACGGCACTCTCGAGCGGTACAAGGCTCGTTGGGTTCTCAGGGGGTTCACTCAGCGGCCTGGTGTTGACTACAATGAGACTTTCAGTCCAGTGGTGAAGCCGGCTACAGTGCGCACGGTGCTCTCTCTCGCCCTCACTCGCTCCTGGCCCGTGCATCAGCTGGATGTCAAGAATGCCTTCCTGCATGGTCTTCTCACTGAGACAGTTTACTGCAGTCAGCCGGCCGGGTTTGTTGACTCCTCGTGTCCTGACATGGTCTGCAGGCTCAACAGATCTCTCTACGGCCTCAAGCAGGCTCCCCGCGCATGGAACCACCGCTTTGCTGCCTTTCTGCGCTCACTGGGGTTTGTGGAGGCCAAGTCCGATACGTCACTGTTCATCTTTCACCATGGAGCTGAGACTGCGTATCTACTGCTCTATGTTGATGACATTGTCCTCACTGCCTCCAGTGAGTTACTCCTTCGCCGGATTATCACCTCTCTCCAGCAGGAGTTTGCGATGAAGGATTTGGGTGTGCTACATCACTTCCTTGGGGTCACTGTTGCGCCTCACCCTGCTGGCCTTCTCCTTCACCAGCGGCAGTACACTCTTGACATCCTTGAGCGCGCCGGGATGACTGACTGCAACCCCTGCTCCACTCCAGTTGACACACAGGGCAAGATGTCTGAGGCTGAGGGGAACCCGGTGTCTGATCCCACCGCGTACCGGAGTCTTGCTGGTGCTCTCCAGTACCTCACCTTCACTCGCCCGGACATCACGTATGCGGTTCAGCAGCTGTGCCTTCATATGCATGATCCGCGGGAGCCCCACCTCACTGCCCTCAAGCGGCTCCTCCGCTACCTACGCGGTACTGTGGACTACGGCCTGCTACTTCACCGACAGTCCTCCTCTACTGAGATGGTTGTCTACACTGACGCTGACTGGGCCGGCTGTCCGGACACTCGGCGTTCCACCTCCGGCTACGCTGTCTTCTTGGGCGGCAACCTGGTGTCCTGGTCGTCCAAGCGTCAGCAGGTAGCCTCCCGCTCCAGTGCCGAGGCGGAGTACCGCGCCGTGGCCAATGGCGTGGCCGAGGCTTCTTGGCTCCGCCAGCTCCTGGCTGAGCTCCATAACCCTCTACTCCGGAGCACGCTTGTCTATTGCGACAACGTCAGCGCGGTCTACCTCTCCACCAACCCCGTGCAGCACCAGCGGACCAAGCATGTGGAGATTGATCTTCACTTCGTCCGTGATCGGGTGGCCATCGGCGAGGTGCGAGTCCTCCATGTACCTACGACGTCCCAGTTCGCCGACATCTTCACCAAGGGCCTCCCATCGACGACCTTCGCCGCATTTCGCTCCAGCCTCAACATCACCAGTGGCTAGTTGCGTCTGTGGGGGGCTCGTGTGTATTTTCTTTTCCTGGTGTTCAGTCTGAATCCGCTGCGACGGTAGTTCAGACTGCGGGGGAGTGTTGGAGTATATGTGTGTGTGGCCCATGTGGCTAGGCCCATGAGACCCATGTATGGTACACTATATTGCTACCCATCTAGGGTTAGCCTAATCAATTGAGACCACTCATTCCAACAGTTTCAAAAAGCACGGTGCGCGAGGGAGGTGGTTAGGCTCTCCTAGCACCTGGGCGTTCCTAGGCAATTCTACTTTTTCTGCTTAGCTGGAGGAATGCCTCATTGAATAGAGAAAATATGGCATATTACAAGTTTACAACGACAATGTTGGTATACTGCATGCATCCATGAGTTTTATGATCATAATTTATCTTCCTCTCTCTCTCTCTCTGTAAGGTCTCACTTTAATACATAGATCAAGTTCTAAGCCACTCCTGGTGAAAAAACACCTAGGTGCTAGGCAAGGTGCTGCTGCTCTGCCTAGTACTACATTTTAGAACAGAAACGTCATGCCTTTTTCTCTTTTGGTTTTTGTGTCTGCTTTATGTTATCTAACAACTGATGGTGCTTTGTATTACAGGCTGTTATGGCAAGTGACTTTGCAATAGCACAGTTTCGTTTCTTAGAGCGATTACTTCTTGTGCATGGTCATTGGTGTTATCGTCGGATTGCAGCTATGGTAAAGCACTGCCCCCTCTGCTTGTTGAACTCTTCAGTGAACTAGTCCCTCCAGTCTCATTTTCTTCTCCTTTAGGGCATCGACATGGTTTCTGGGTGCCCTAACGATATGTTTTATTCTATGGATATATAAGTACTTTTCATACTGGATATACTAATATGGTTTTAATGTTAAAAATCAAATGCTTGTATCACCTAAACAATTTCCTTGCAATATGATCATGCCTCTTCATTTTTTTCCTTTTACCTCGCGAAAGAATATTACTTGTGTATCCAGCTAAGCTTATGTGCCATTTTGATACACCAGATATCAACCTTCCCTTGGCTTGCAATATACCTAACTTTCCAATGCTTTTTTTTTTGTATTATATAGCACTAAGTAGCAAATTTTGGTGTTCTTATCGAGCTCTGTTAGTCTAGTTCTTTCATTGTATAACAGTCTGCATTTTGTTTGTGATATGGACAGATATGCTATTTTTTCTTCAAGAATATCACATTTGGCTTTACGCTTTTCTGGTTTGAGGCTCATGCTATGTTCTCAGCACAACCTGCGTACAATGATTGGTTCATATCTTTCTATAACGTTGCCTTCACATCTCTTCCTGTCATCGCCCTCGGTGTTTTTGACAAGGATGTCTCTTCCCGTGTTTGTCTTGAGGTTTGTAACCTATCAGATTCATATTTAATGTTGTGATATATATGTGAACTTTGGTCTTGGAGTCAGTGTTTGTAGCATTGCATTGGTTGATTTCTTTTTCTTTCTATAAATCACCTTTTGCTCCCTTGCATACCATAGGTCCCTTCATTACATCAAGATGGTGTGAATAATGTATTCTTCAGTTGGTCCCGAATACTCAGTTGGATGTTAAATGGGATGTGCTGTTCAATAATTATTTACTTTGGTTCCCTCAACGCTATTCTGGTTCAGGCTGTCCGACAGGATGGTCGTGTTGCTGGGTTTGACATTCTTGGGGTGACCATGTACAGTTGTGTAGTGTGGACTGTGAACTGTCAGTTAGCTCTCTACATCAGCTACTTCACCTGGATACAGCATTTTGTCATCTGGGGCAGCATACTGATCTGGTACACTTTCCTGGTCATCTATGGATTGTTTTCCCCAGCAATATCAACCACTGCATATCATGTTTTTGTGGAAGCTTGTGCGCCTAGCCCTTTGTACTGGTTATCTATTCTAATGATTGTGGTGACAGCCTTGATCCCATTCTTTGTCTACAAAATATCGAGAACACTGTATTACCCACAGTATCATGATCAAGTTCAGAGGGCTAACTCAAAGAATTGGTAGTGCCAGTTGTATAAGATGCTACTGAATGAGGGTATGTACAGTCAGTAATTTGGTTTAACATACCACATGGTTTGCTTTCAAGATCATGATGTCAGACGTCAGAGGTAGTGTATATAAACAAAGTTGGCTGTTTAACAGATCTTGTATATACGGTTTATGCCCACAAAGTTGTAGATTCAGGTTATGGCAGACTGGCAGTGTATCTGTCAAATATCAGAACACAATGGTGACTTCTCAGTCACGCGGAAGGAACTGCAAGCGGCAAATTGATTCTTTTGGATCTATGGCCCCGCTAGGACACATTTTTCATTTGTTGTGGATGGGGGTCATCATGGAAGCAGACTGAAATTAGGATTTACATAGAATGATGTATAGCATGTCAGTAACTGTGGATATGAGTTCCTTAATGTATGTAGTATTGTTCTAGGAAAATTAGCGATCTTGTAGCATCAAACTGTGGCTTGTATGTAGTATTGTTCTAGGAAAACTAGTGATCTTGTACCATCAAACTGGAGCAATAAAGGTATAAACTCCACTATGAGTAACCATTTTCCACTTCGGATTGACAGGTCTCAAACTAGGTGCACTTGTAGCCTTCAAGGATCAAGGTGACCCTCCGCCGTGCCACGCCCCCCCCCACCCCACCACCCCCCGCCGCGACTAATCTAAAATTTTGGCATCCTTGTACCGCTAGTCCACTTCACCCTTGTGCCTCAAAGTGTGTTTCTAGCCTACTGCACAAAATTTTACAACCTAGTTCCAACCCTACCCTAGCATGACAATTCTAGGGATGTAAATACATGAAAATAATTACTCAAAGTAATGGAAAAGGGTTAGGAATACACTGATGTTTTCCCGAGCTATCCAAGAGTTAACAGTCCCCACTGGTCCTTGTTGGAGCACCCACTGAAGGGTATTGCTCCCCCATGATTTTGCGCAAGGATCAGGTGCTCTCTACGGGTTGATTCTTCACCACTCCAGCACGGTCAATCACACACAATTGTTTACACCATGAGTTGGGCCTCTCACAATCGCCGCCGAGAGATCAAGTTCCCAATCACCACCAAGTCGTTTAATGATGCCGATCACCAAGAGTAACAAGCACAAGCACAAACTCTCACTTGACCTAACTCAGCCTAATGAGAAGAGTGGATGCACACTTGTTACTTCCTAAGCACTAATGGAGTCCTTAATCTTCGAATTAGCAAATCCAAATCACTCCACTAGCCTCAAGCTCTCTTTCAGTCACCAAAGAGTGTATGCAACTGATCTAAATGCCGAGAGAGCTCTCTTGCCCGAGATGGAGGGGTATGTATATGCCCCCACTCCAAAAACTAGCCATTTGAACTCCACTCAGCAAAAACCACACCACAGGAAAAAGTCTGGTGTGCATTTGAACTGAGCATCAGAGTTTTTCGTTTGGTGCTTCTCCAATGGCTATTTTTAAACTAGTAGTAACTATACGACCTTATAGTTCTTCATCTAGTGGTACTAAACCCTTACTAGAACCTCTCTGTCTCTGGTGAGCACCATATGCTCCAGTGACACACTGAATATTCCGATGAGTCTGGGAGCTCTCTACTCCCTATTCTGAAGCACTGTTGACTTGTAGCCATTTCTCCAATGCTGTCTTCTCTGATGGCACCGAAGGAAGCATTGTTCATTGAACAATAATACCACTACACATATCTCTTTCTCCAGTGCACCCCTGACCAGGGCACCAGATAAATCTGGTGCTATCAAAACAACTTCATTCTCTTCCATTTCAAACAACTTTGAGAATGGACTAACTTCCAATTGATCTTAGGGCTACCTCTGAGCTACCTAGTTCTATGTTTGATAAGTGTGCACCACACCCACTTGCTAAACTCACCTAGGTCAAGCTACTACTAAAGGAAAAACAAAGTCCTAAACTACTCCAAGTGTCTCTCAACTCCAAACGACACTTAGAACTAGTCCATCCTTAACCTTGTGGCTCATCCTTTGAAAACCGAACCAAAATCCACCAATAGGGGCATGAAAACCATTGATTGCCCAATAATCAATCATCGTTGTGACCTAATGAAGGGTCGATATGACGGACTAGAGGGGGGGTGAATAGTCCTTTCTAAAAATAATCGCGTCGACTAACCGAAACAAATGCGGAATTAAAACTATCGGTCTAGCCAAGACGACACCCCTCTATCTAAGTTCACAAGCACCACACAAAGATCCTAATTATGTAACTAAGGTGCTTTCCTTAGCAAGAGCTCTCCTAAACAATTCTAGAGCAAGGTCACACAAACCTATGCACTAGTACTTTAGCAAAGTCGGGGAGCTCCTACACAATTCTAGTAAGCAAAAGCACAAAGCCACCTATGCTCACTAGCAATGCTCAATAGCAAGGCAACTAATGCCAAACTAAAGAGCGCAAATTACTTAGCTACACAAACTAAGCAATGTGACTAACAAGGTTACACAAACCAAATTAGCCACGCAAAGGGAGCTTACTTCTAGCTACACAAGCAAGAAGGTAACTAGCTAGCTACACAAGCAAACTAGTTACAAGAGCAACTACACAAGCACTATGTATAAAAGTGAAAGTAATACAAGCTTGTGTTTCGGAGATTGCAAACCAACGGGATGAACAAGGTTGACACAATGATTTTTATCCTGAGGTTCACGTGTTTGCCAACACGCTAGTCCCCGTTGAGACAAGCTCCAAGGTTGCCGCCGGTCCTCTTGCTCTTCTCGTCGTGGCGATGCACCCACTTATTGGATCACGAGCTAATTGACTATCAAGAGTCAAACCCTCAGTGGGTGCCGCACATCCACTCACAAGATGGGGATCCTCCAAGCCACGAGCTCTAGCACTTGACCCGACCGGACCACTTGTCGCCCTTCGCGTCTCGCTTTACTAGAGTTGCTCTTCGCGACTCCCGCGGGGCGAGCACAATGCCCCTCACAAAGTTTCTCCGGAGCCTCGCACAATCTTCTTGCGAGCTTCGACGGAGCCTCAAACCACCAAGCCGTCTAGGAGGTGGCAACCTCCAAGAGTAACAAGCACCACCGGCTTGCAACTCAAACACCTAGTGCCACTCGATGCAATCCTCATGATGCAACGCACTAGAATCGCTCTCTCACTCGATCGGATGATCACTATCAAGCTTAAGTGAGTTAGAGGGCTCCCAAGCACACCAACACAAGCCACCAGGGCCTAAGGGTGCTCAGCTACCGGCCAAGGCCGGCCACAACATCTATTTATAGCCCCACAACGAAATAGAGCTGTTAGTCCCCTCACTGGGCAAGTTTCGGGTCGACCGGATGCGTCGGTCGAACTGACCGGACGCGTAGGTCAGTAGCGTGCTCCAACGGCTAGTTTTCGTGTGTATAAACTTGTATTGACCGGACGCGCAGGTCACTAACGGGACCGGACGCGCAGGTCGCAGCGAAACAGCGACAGAGAGGTTCCAGCAAGCTCCCGACGCGACCGGACGCGTCCGGTCATCACTGACCGGACTCGCTGTAGCGTCCGGTCACTTTCGCCCACGAAAAACACTGACCGGACGCGCAGGTGCTGACCGGACGCGTCCGGTCACGAGTTCGGTCACAGACCACTCTTCGGTAAAACAGCGATATCTCTTAGCTCCAAACTCCGATTTCGATGATCTTGGATATTTTGGAAAGCTTACTCAGAGGGCTATACAACCCACTAAAGCACTTGATCCAATTCATAATGGTTCAAAGCAGTATTCCACTCCAAGAGCCATCCTAGTGTCCGGAGAACACCGAAAAACCTTTCTCTCTTCTCCAAGTTGATCAACACCAACTCCAACACCTTCTCCTTTGCAAATGTGCCAACACCACCATGTGTAAAACACCATGTGTAAGTGTGTTAGCATTTTCACAAACATTTTCAAAGGGTTAGGCACTCCACTTGTCTCGCCACTCGATCCTAGCACGTATGCAAAGTTAGATCGCTCAAGTGGCACTAGATGACCGATATGCAAACAAGTTTGCCCCTCTTGATAGTTCGGCCATCTATCCTAAACCCGGTCATCAACTTCTCTACACACCTATGACCGGTGAAATGGAAATGCCCTAGGTTATACCTTTGCCTTGCGCATTCCACTCCATCTCCTCCGACGTTGATGCAACACATGTACCAACCATATCACAAATGATATGATCCACTTCATATCATCATGTGACCTTGGTCCATCGATCTTGACCTTACTTGCTCTTCACCATTGCGTCGGTCCATCGGCGCCAAGTCTTGCTCAAGCTTCACCGCCTCATGGTCCATCGCTCCAAAGCCTCTGACTTGCCCTTCACACTTGCAACCGGTCCGTCGAGCCAAGCCTCATCTTGATCTTTGCCACCTTGGTCACATGACTCCATGTCATGTCTCATATGCAATGAGCTCCTTCATGACACCATTACTTGTGGACTAATCCCTGTTGAAAGTCCTATGTTTGGTGTTGGTAATTAGTGACAATGCCTAAGTACTAATCCTATGCCTAAATTGTATGTATCATATGAGGATTAGTACATTCCAAGGTTGGTGGCAAGATGGACATGGTGATCATGATGGCCACACTTGGATTTGGACGCAACCCTACGTGATCAAGGCAAAGGTATATGCTTAAGGGTTGTGTTTTAGTAACCAAGACACCTAGTGGGTGTGGTTACATTATAGGATAGATAGCCGTACTATAAAGAGGGGAATGACGCGGCTATTGAACTCCTAAGTGCCTCTAGGTGTGCATTTCATAATCATATGCATTTGGATAGAATTAATAACGCCTCGAAAAATGATTGTGAAAATGCTAACACACTCGCACATGACGTGATCACTTGGTGGCGTTAGCACATTTGCGATGGCGGTGGAGTTTGAGCGGTAGAGAGGGTTTGGGGCACATCAGGCGTTTTCGAGGAGTTGAAACGACTATTTTCCACTACGCCGGAAGTCGGAAATCGAACGGAAGCGAACGGAGGTCACAGTGGTGACCGGACGCTGGACCGGACGCGGTCTCTATTTGACCGGACGCGTCCGGTTAGCGTTCAGCGTCTGCGCGAGTTTCAGTTTGTTGATCGGACGCGCGGTGCGTCCGGTCACAGTCGACCGGACGCATCCGGTCGATCAGGGAGCTTACTAGACTCCAACCGGACGCTGACACTGTGGCGTCCGGTCAGTTCTCCAGCGCGTCCGGTCGCTGTTTCATTGTGCGCTGCTCAGGCTTGACCAGCGCGTCCGGTTAGTTACAGGACCAGCGCGTCCGGTCGGTGGTTCGCGAAAGAGCCGTTGTGTGATCGACGCGTCCGGTCAGTTTGACCAGCGCGTCTGGTCAGCGTGACTTCGGCTGTTTCAAGTGCGTAACGGCTATATTCGAAGGGGTACGTCTATAAATACTCGTTGGCCGGCTCAAAGCTCTTGCTCTTGGACTTTTGACATACTTGTGAGCACTTTGAGCTAAGCAACTCCCCTCCCACTCATCTCTCTTGCTTCTTTGCTTATTCGAAGTGAGATTGAGTGATCCAAGTGCATTTGCATTGTGAGATTGCATCTAGTTGGCACTTGGTGGTTGATTTGCTGCGGAATTCTTGTTTCTCTTGGTGGTTGCCGCCACCTAGACGGCTTGGAGCAGCTTGGAGGCGTTGGCAAGAGTTGGTGATTGTTCTTGGCCACCTCCGGTGATTGTGAGGGGTTTGTGCCTACCTCGGTGAAGCGCCAAAGGCAACATTAGTAAATTGCTCGTGTCATTGCAACCTTTTGCCATTTGGTAGGTTCTTGTGGCGCCTTTTTGAGAGGCTCGGTGTGAGACCGATTAGCCACCGAACCACGTGGCGAAGAGGGACACAACGGGGACTAGCGTGCCGGCAAGCACGTGAACCTCGGGATAAATATTCGTGTCATCACTTTCATATTGTGATTGATTGATCCCGGTGTTCGGTTGTCTTGGAATTCATTGTTGATCATATTGGTTGGCTCAATACTTCGCCCCTCGGTGAAACTCTCCTAACTCAACTCCGCATTACTTTCTTAGTTATCTTTGCTAGCTAGTTAGCTTTGCTAGAGTAGCTCTTTTGTGTAGCTTACTAGTTGTAGTTGTAGTTACCTTCTCGGTTTGACTTGTGCGGTTGAGTGCCAATATACTAGAATTGTGAATTGAATAGGTGGCTTGCAAACACCCCGTAGGCTAAGCAAAACTCGCATCTCGCTATTTGTTGTATTGATAAACTTGTTTAGCTTGTCATTGTAGAAAATTTTAAAAGGCTATTCACCCCCCTCTAGCCATCAAGACCTTTCAAGTGGTATCGGAGCCGTGGTCACCGTTTGCAAGGCTTAACAACCTCGGTGCAAGATGGCTCAAGTTATGTTCAATCATGTTAATGGCAAGCCTCCATTCTTTGATGGCGTCTCTTCCTTTGATCATTGGAAAAGGAAGATGAAGCAATATCTAGGCAATATACATGAGAAGGTTTGGGATGTGACCAAAGAAGGATACATCATTCTTGATGAGGAAAATCTCACTCCAAATGACCGCATCAACAAGCAATGCAATACGGCGGCACTTGACACAATCTACCGTGCCATTGATGACAAAGTATTTGAGCAAATCAAAGATCTTGAAAAGGCAAATGAGCTTTGGATAAGACTTGAAGAAACATATGAAGGCACTTCAACAGTAAAAAATGCCAAGCTATATATGCTCAAGGACAAGTTCTCCACTTTCAAGATGAAGGATGATGAATCCATCCCGGAGATGTTCTATAGGCTCCAAGTCATTGTCAATGATCTCAAGGGGCTTGGAGAGAAGGTTGAGGACAAGGACTTCTCACACAAGTTCTTGATGTGCTTACCCAAGAAGTTTGCCACCTTGAGAAGAATGATCTTTAGAGAGGGATTGGACAAGGTCAAACCAACTGATGTGCTTGGAGATATAATGACCGATGCCCAATACAATGATGATGAAGATGAGGTAGAAGAGAAGGAGACCAAGGTCAAGCAAGAGAAGCCCATTGCATTCAAGGCTTCATCTTCTAAGGGCAAGAGCAAGGCGGAGAGTGATGATGATGATCCATTCGATGATGAGACCATGGCCCTCCTAGTGCACAAGATGGGGAGGTTCATGAAGAAGAAAGGATATGGTGCAAGAAAGAGAAGGGACTTTGTCACAGAACCTCCTAATTAAGATGGCCCACAAGTACACGTCATTGCCATAATGACCTCTGACAGTCGTACTTATGTTCACCATAACTTAAAAGGCCTGCTTTCCTCCGAACAGGATCCAATCACAGGAGTATTGCAATATTACAACAGTTTATTCAAAATATTCAACAGAGTAAAGTAGCGGAAGTCTTACAATAACATAGGTTTACAAACCAGTTTTCAAATCTCAAACCTTATGTAACATTATTACAAACCATTAGTACAGAAGTATCGGTAGTAACTTTATTACATCACACAAGCGAGATGCCTTGCCCAAAGGCCACACAGTCTACTCGTCGTCACTTTCTTCAACCACGACGGTCATGCAACAAGGCTCGAAGCAGACTTGTTCATGAACCGCACCTGCAACAAGGGGTTCAACAAACCCTGAGTACAAAAGTACTCAACAAGACTTACCCGACTAAGACAAGGACTCCAAGGGCATGCTAGCTTTAGGGAATCAAGGTACGGGTAATCAAGAATCAAAATTTTCTTTTGCAGAAAATCTTACTAAGGTAAGTCCTTATCTTCAACATTTTACTTTTACCATTGATGGTTCATTAACCAACTCTAGGTGATCCTAATCTAGATCAAAGTAATTATCATCAAAACCTTTCTTATTCTTTCTTTCAATTCTAGTTCTTAACTACGATGCACGACAGGTGATCGAGTCTCCATAACCGAGGAGCAACGACGATTCGAACCGATTATACCCAGCTGGGGATCCCTAACATCACGACATATGTAGAATCGAATCTGCATATATCAACCCTCATTTAGATCTCCCAAAACCAGAACGTGTCCATCGCCACCCGAGAGTACAGTACTCCTCGAACCCGGCCCGATTCTAGCCCCGAGGGTACACGCTACTCCCGCCATCTCTCCACTCCCAGTGCGAGGTTAGACGTTCTCGTAATGGAATCACCAACATTTTGGGCTTACCCAAGGCATGAGGCTAGTTGCAAAGTCTCGAAACACAAGCGGGCCATACAACGGACGGTCCTTAACTGACAAGGTGGAAACACTACATTGAGACTCCTTTCTCAATATATGTTAGCAGTGGCCAAACCACCCGCCCGATCTTCTAATTCATTCTCATATTTCAAAATTCATTCAAGTATGCCGTCATGGCCGAGTAAACATTGCATTTAAAAGCTTAACTTCTAAGCATAGCGAAGCATACTACGCATTTTCCGTAAAACAGGTATCAAGGGCAATATTGCAATAATCAAGGATGATAATGCAGCAATTAGGTTATCACTCAACTCCTAATTACTTAATGCAATAAACCATAAAATAAATAATAAAACATTTGTAAAATTCAAGGTAGCGTTTAAATGCACCGGGGCTTGCCTTGCTCGGACACGACGACTGACTCAGACTCGGAGACTCCAACGTCTGGTCCGGAACCCACTGACGATCGCTCTTCTCCGGAAGCTTGCTCGACGACTTCGGCTTCTTCGAAAGCGGTGACTACACGAATACATAATATGCTTTAACATGATGCTCAATAATAAACATGATGCTTGATGATTACATGCCACGTTTTACGATTCGGGTACAACTTCCCTTCACGGTACAGTCGTAAACAGAAAACCTACTAACTAGTAGCGACGATTTCCCGTGATACCAGCTTCTAACCTAACAAGTTACTAACGAGCTCAATCATGAAATTAAAGTGCCAGAGATCACAAAAGGGTAGTGACCTAAGGACATCACTCAATCAAAAGGCACACAACACTTAAAGTTCTCAAATTAACGTTTATTTTCTATTTAAATAATTAGGGCATAATTAGAAGTTGATCAAACTTTATCTAAACAAGCTCAAACTTTTTCTATGGGTTAACAATGATTTATAATAGTGCCATAATTAATTTCATAATTTTTGGATAACTAAATTAATTATTAAAATTACTGGAAGTTGCATTTAATCTTTATTGGAACCAATTATTTCTACTGCATAAAGTATTCAAATTCATGATTTAATATTTTTCCTAGATAGTTTATACATTGAAAAGCTTATACAAAAATTTTCATAAATTTTGGAACTCTACACAATTTTTAAACAAATAAACAAATAACAACACTATTCATTTATTTGAAAAAGAAAAACAAAAACGAAATCGGGCCGACTTTTCTTTTTCCCCGCGGTCCGGCCCAGCGAACGGCCCGCTAGTGCGCGCCCGCGCCCGCACGCGCGTTCGGCCTAGCCGCGGCCCAGCCCAGCTTGCTCCGCCCGCGCGCGTCGGCCGCCCTCTCTCTCTCGCTGACATCGCGTCCCCACATGTCATCGCCTTCCTCCCGCCTCCTCTCGCTCTCCCGCGCGCTCACTCACCTCCGCGCGGTGGCCGGCCGGTGACCAGTGCCCCGGTCGACAAATTGAGCTGACCAACACATTCTACATCACCTCACGAATCCGTTTTGCTAAGCAACGCCACGGTTCGAGCCCTAGCGACCTGCAAGCGACGGCGATGGCGGTACGGTGGCTACGGGAGCAGCACGCCGGCGACTACAAAGCGGTAGAGGTTAAATTGAAGGGCCGGGAAGCATCAGTGGCTCACCGCGATTGCAGTGGAGGTCTTGGTGGCGACGGGGAGCGGCTGGAGTGGCCTGGCCACGGAAAGCGGCTTGGTCGCCGGAGTTGAGCACGGAAACAGGCGGTGCGGGAGCTCGGGTGCGAAAACGGTGAACGCAAGTGGTCCACAAGATGCGCGAGGCCGAGGCAGAGTTAGTGGTGCGGTTGGCGTGGCCGGAGGCGGCTCGGTGGCGGCAGCGGCGAGCGGTGGAGCTAGCGGCGGCGGCGGTGGCGGAAAACCGAGAAGAAGAAAAACGACGGTGACTCGACGTATTTATAGAAGACGAGCGCGGGAACAGGACGGGACTGCTCGCGTCGTCGCGCTGGAGTTCCTGGGCGCGCCTGGAAGCTGGCCGAAGCCGTCCGGCGTCTCGCCGGCGCCCATGCCGGCCGGTGGCCGACGGTGATTGGCCCTAGCACTGTAGCTCCCCCCCTCAAAACTCTGAATTTCAAACTGGTTTTTCAAATTACTCTCAAATTTGTATAATAACTTGAAAATCTTCCAATGTATGAAATCTTCAGAATTTCAAGCTCTACAAATTTGGTATTGAACACTTTTTCAAATTCTGCTTGGATTTTGCAATTTGAGTTTAAATTCAAAAAGGGACACATTTTTCAGATTTGGTAATTTAGAAATTACTTTTGATTTTATATGGAAACTTCAAAATCTCCAAACATCAAAGTTGTTCATCTTGACCAGACCTACAACTTTGCTGTTCAAAACTTTTTCAAATTCAGCCTCCATTTTGAAATCTTAGTTTGAGGACAAAAATGAATTAAAACTGAAATTTGTTTATTTTCAAAATTACTCCACATTTTTCACTTAAACTTTGAAAACTCAAAACACCAAAGTTGTAGCCCTTGAAAAGTTCTACAAACTTGGTTTTGAACTTTTTCCCAAATTTTGCTTATATTTTGAATTATTTCAAAAGGGGTAAAACAGGGTTTTGAAATTTAGGGTTTTCGGAGGGATTTCAAATTGGAATTTGTTGCTACTCTGATTTGTGATTACTTAGTGATCAAAACCTCACCCAAGGACATCATTTGGACCAACATGACATGGTTGACCAAATGTCACTCTTGGTTGACCAATTCACTTTTGAAATTGTTTTACATTTCTCCCCAGATTTGAATTCGAATTCGAATCGGAAAACTCGCGATAAGTTTTGGGACTCCAATTCAAACTCAAATTTGGAGCTTCATTTTAGATTTTGTACTTGAGCTCATACCCTACACTTGACACTGGTGTGCAACACAGTCGCGCACCTCAAATTACGCAGGGCATGGACTAAGCATTTGCAGTGATATTCGAATTTAGGGTTTTCGGTTTCGGAGCACACCACTGAGAAACACATTCAACCTAAATAAGTAAACTTGTTTTAGTTGATGCATAACAATGTTAACCTAATAGAAATGCTTTGCAATGCATTATGATGACATGGCAGATTAATTAGCACCATAACACCCGGGGTGTTACAGCCCTTCCCCCTTAAAGAAATCTCGTCCCGAGATTTAAAGCCTTGAGTTAAGTAATGGAAAAGGAAACGTGTCAAGCAAACACGTCCAAGACTTGTCTACAAAACCGATAGGGGTTTTCTGCATTACAAAGATTTTAAAAGGATAGGTTACAATTTAAAGAAGAAATTGCAACCTAGATAGAAGCAAAGAACTCCGGGAACTTTTCCAACAGGTAGCCTTCCGATTCCCAGGTAGCCTCCTCTTCTGAATGTTGATTCCATTGTATCCTGTACCATTTAGTGGTTCTACTTCGGGTAACACGATCTTTTCGATCCAAAACTCGGACAGGATATTCAGAATATGTCAAATCAGGCTCAAGTTCAACTCCATCAACATCAACAATTTGATCAGGCACTTGAAGACACTTCTTCAATTGCGATACATGAAATACATTGTGCACAGCCGACAGTTGTTCAGGCAACTTTAACTTATATGCTACCTGTCCACATCTTTCAACAATTTGAAATGGGCCAATATAACGTGGTGCGAGTTTACCTTTGACTCCAAATCGGTTAACTCCCTTCATGGGTGATACTTTCAAATAAACATAATCCCCTACTTGAAATACCAAAGGTCTACGCCTTTTATCAGCATAACTCTTTTGTCTGGACTGAGCAACTTTCAAATTATTCTGGATCTGTCTAACTTTTTCTTCTGTTTGTTTCACAAGATCAACACCGAAAAACCATCTTTCTCCCGGTTCTGACCAATTCAAGGGAGTTCTGCACCTGCGGCCATACAACGCTTCAAACGGTGCCATTTTTATACTCTCTTGATAACTATTATTATAGGAGAATTCTGCTAATGGTAAACATTCATCCCATTGATCTCGAAAAGTGAGAGCACAAGATCTCAACATATCTTCTAGGATTTGATTTACTCTTTCAGTCTGTCCCGAAGTCTGAGGATGATAGGCTGAGCTATGTATAACTTTGGTACCCATTGACTTATGTAACTCCATCCAGAATTTGGAGACGAATTGTGGACCTCTATCAGATACAATGGTTCTTGGTACCCCATGGAGACTCAGAATCCGCTCAAAGTACAATTTTGCAAGTGTCACAGTGGAGTGCTTCACTTTTACTGGAAGAAAATGTGCTAATTTAGTAAGTCGATCTATAATGACCCAGATTGAATCAAACCCCCTTGAAGTTGTGGGTAAACCCGTAATAAAATCCATGCCGATATCATCCCACTTCCAAGACGGAATGGGCAATGGTTGCAACATCCCTGCTGACTTCAGACGTACAGCCTTTACTCTTCGACATGTATCACATCTGGCAACATACTTCGCAATCTCAATTTTCATTTTTGTCCACCAGAATCTCTGTTTCAAATCCTGATACATCTTATTACTCCCTGGATGAATAGAAAACCTTGTACTATGTGCTTCATCAAGAATGAGCTGACGTAACTCTGGAACCTTTGGAACCACTAGCCTGTTCTTAAACCACAACACATCTGCATCATCAATGCTGAAATCTGTCTGTTGACCTGTTCTAACTTTTTCTTTGATGTGAGCTATTCCGGAATTATTTCTCTGAGCAGATACAATCTGATCTTTGATTGTTGATTCTACTGTGACATTAGTCAACTGACCTTGTTGAATTATTTCAATATTCAACTTTTCCAATTCATAACACACACTGTAATCCATTGGCTTCACAGTCGTATAATTGCAATGATTCTTTCTACTGAGTGCATCAGCAACCACATTTGCTTTTTCGGGGTGATAGTGTACTTCCAAATCATAATCCTTTATCAATTCAAGCCATCTTCTTTGCCTCATATTCAATTCTGACTGAGTAAAGATATACTTTAAACTCTTGTGATCTGTATACATGTGGCAAGTATTACCTAACAAGTAATGACGCTAGATTTTTAATGCATGAACCACAGCTGCTAGTTCAAGATCATGTGTCGGATAATGTTCTTCATGGCGCTTCAACTGTCTCGAGGCATAAGCAATGACTCTGCCTTCTTGCATCAATACGCAACCAAGGCCAATACCCGAGGCATCACAATAAACATCAAATGGCTTTTCTATATCTGGTTGTGCCAAAACTGGAGCAGTTGTCAATGACTTCTTTAGAATTCTAAAAGCTTTCTCACATTCTGGAGACCATATGAACTTAGTTTGATTCTTCAACAGTTCTGTGATTGGCTTGGCTACCTTTGAAAAGTCAGGTATGAATCGACGGTAATAACCCGCCATTCCTAGAAAACTTCGGACTTCATGAACTGAGATTGGTGGTTTCCAATTCAAAATATCTTTCACCTTGCCAGGATCTACTGCTACTCCTTCAGCTGACAACACATGGCCTAAGAATTGCACTTCTCTTAACCAAAACTCACATTTACTGAACTTGGCATACAGTTGGTGATCTCTCAGACGATTCAGAACAACTCTGAGATGCTCAACATGCTCTTCTTTACTTTTGGAATATACCAGAATATCATCAATAAACACAACCACAAACTTGTCAAGCTCCGGCATGAAAACTGAGTTCATCAGATACATGAAATGTGCCGGTGCATTAGTGAGACCAAAAGACATAACTAGGTACTCATACAGTCCATATCTGGTGGTGAATGCAGTCTTTGGGATATCTTCAGGTCGAATCTTGATTTGATGGTACCCTGATCGAAGGTCGATCTTTGAAAATACCTTTGCCCCCGCAAGCTGATCAAAGAGTAGATCAATGCGTGGCAACGGATATTTATTCTTAATGGTTACTTCATTCTGCGGTCGGTAATCAACACACATCCTTAAAGTCTGATCTTTCTTCTTAACAAACAGAGCTGGACATCCCCATGGTGAGGAGCTAGGTCTGATAAAACCTTTGTCACGTAACTCTTGCAGTTGATCTTTGAGTTCTGCCAATTCATTGGGTGGCATTCTGTAAGCTCTCCGGGATATTGGGGCAGTACCCGGTTTTAACTCAATTACAAACTCTACATCTCTGTCTGGTGGCAGACCTGGTAGATCATCTGGAAACACATCGGGGAACTCACAGACTACTGGTATATCACAAACCTCTTGTACTGAAGTTGCACATAACCTTTCAACGGTTCTCTTTGGGATAGGAAGTTGGATAAGAAGATGAGATTTATTGTCTGGCAGGTTCAACCTTATAGTTCTGTGCAGTGCATCTATAAGGGCTCCTCTTTGGTACATCCAATTCATACCCAGGATTACATCTATATCCTGTTTCTGTAATATTATCATTGAGGTAGGGAATATATGCCCACCTAACTCTATAGGTACGTCACGTACCATCTCCTTAGTACACAGTCGTCCCCCGGGCGACTGGATAAAGAACTCTTCTTGTGTTCCCATAATTGGAATGTCATGCTTAACAACAAAGGTGCGATTTATAAATGTATGCGATGCACCTGAATCAAATAACAGTACTGCTGGATGATTAGCAACAGGGAACATACCCATCATAACAGGTTCTCCCTCTGGGATTGCACTTGCTTGAGTATAGAACACACGTCCGGTCTTCTTTTTCTCACCCTTACCCTTCTGAACATTCAGATTATTGTTCTTGCTCTGAGGTTGTTGCTGTTGTGGTACGGGAGCTTTGGGATAGTTAGGATTGTACTGCCTTGGATACGGACAGTCCTTTGAAAAGTGGCCTGGCTTTCCACAATTGTAGCAGGGAAAGTTATGGGTGGCTGGAGCTTGGTTTTGAACACCAAGGGCATTCGGCTGTTGTGTAAACTGCGGGGTTGCGGCAGGACGATAAAACGTCTGCGGCTGAGCTTGGTATTGCGGTGGATGATAAGTTGGGCGGAAATGGTTCTGAGGGTGGTAAATAAACTTCTGGCGCTTCTTAATGCCGCCAGACGGGCTTGAAAACACTGGCTTCTTTTTCTTCGACTCCTTGTGCAGTCGGAACTTCTCTTCTGACGCAATAGCCACGTTGACTATCTCATGGTATGTAGCATTGTAACAGGTGACTAATGCTTCCTGGATTCTGGTACTCAATCCTCTCATGAAACAGCTTTTCTTCTTCGCATCAGTGTTCACATATTCTGCTGCATACTGGGACAGATGATTAAATTTACCCACGTATTGCAGAACTGTCTGGTTCCCTTGCTTCAGCGAGAGAAACTCCTCTAGCTTCATGGCCATGACACCATCTGGGATATAATGTGCTCTGAAGGCTTCACGAAACTCCTGCCAAGTGACACGGTGGCCAGCAGGCCGTGCGGCGACCAGATTCGCCCACCACGCCCCTGCGGCACCTCTAAGCTGCTGCGCTGCAAACACGGGCTTCTGGTGCTCTGTACACTGTAACAGTTCAAACTTCTGCTCCATGGTACGGAGCCAGTCATCCGCCTCTAGTGGCTCATCTGCCTTTGAGAACACTGGTTGACGGGTATCGGTGAAATCCACATAGGTGGTTTTCCCTCCATTGTTACGGCCTCGACGACCCTGATTTCCATTCTGATTCTGATTCTGAGCCAACAGGGTAGTGGCATTAACCAAAGCGGCAATAGCCTCTGCCAAGGTGGGTGGAAACGGTGGGGGATTCGGAGTATTGTCCCCATCCTAGGAAGTTCCAGTACCGTCCATCTGTTATACACAAACCATATTTATTTACATCGCTTTATTGAATTAAAAAGCAGTTAATACAGTACTTGTATACACATACAAACTTATCTTACATTATTTCATTACAAACTTGCTCGCAAGCAAGAAACTACCCACTAAGGTTCTTAGAAAGCAGGAAAGACTACTCTATTACATAGCCATCCATGTCAACACTTCACTCCTCATCATCATCGCTGATCACAATCACTCCATCATCAACCTCTGGAGCACTTGTACCAGTGACATGACTTGCATCATCCCCACTTTTCATCATGGGTTCATCTTCATCTGGGTCTTCTTCATTGTCCTCTCCATCAGGAACAACCACGGCACCAACATCATCTTCCACTGCCTGGGGCTGATGATTGGGATTCATCAGATCATTTAGCCTATGGACTTCCTCATGCAGAACAGTATTGTACTGCTCCAGGTGTGTCACATAAAGCTCCAGCTCACGAACACGAGCTCTGGCTTCTGTCTCCTTTTCCAGAGACTCGTTCTGGAACTGCTTCCAAAAACGCATATTGCGCTTCAGTCGCTCCACTTCTGATGTCAGCCTTGCAACCTCTGATTCCGAATCCGAGTTCGGATTACGGCTACTACTTGCTCCATCAACTCTGGTGGCCAACTGATGACGCGGCACTCCTTGCGGACCCGTTTTCTTGCGAGGAGTTGTCTTCACACGTGCCATCCTAAAGCAAGATAGAAATAGGACGATGAGAACAGATAGAGGGATCTGAAGGTTAGCATGAATAGGATTGAACCTTACTTAACCCAAACCACTTTAAAAGGGAAGGTAACTTAAGCAGGTTAATTAAACATGATGCATGCATCGTACTTACGACCTAACAGAAAGATTAAGTAACACATGCAAACTTTATAACCTAGGGCACTATACATGATACTTCACTACGAAGCTTTCAAATATGAGCTAAGGAAACTATAGAATAGATTAAGATAAGCAAAAGCAATTTGGACCCAAAATATCAATATTAAGTTTATTTGACCCAAAACGTTTTGAAGTTTTGCAAAGTAATACTACAATAACTCGAGTGATTATGCTCTGGTACCAGCTGTCACAGAACCTCCTAATTAAGATGGCCCACAAGTACACGTCATTGCCATAATGACCTCTGACAGTCGTACTTATGTTCACCATAACTTAAAAGGCCTGCTTTCCTCCGAACAGGATCCAATCACAGGAGTATTGCAATATTACAACAGTTTATTCAAAATATTCAACAGAGTAAAGTAGCGGAAGTCTTACAATAACATAGGTTTACAAACCAGTTTTCAAATCTCAAACCTTATGTAACATTATTACAAACCATTAGTACAGAAGTATCGGTAGTAACTTTATTACATCACACAAGCGAGATGCCTTGCCCAAAGGCCACACAGTCTACTCGTCGTCACTTTCTTCAACCACGACGGTCATGCAACAAGGCTCGAAGCAGACTTGTTCATGAACCGCACCTGCAACAAGGGGTTCAACAAACCCTGAGTACAAAAGTACTCAACAAGACTTACCCGACTAAGACAAGGACTCCAAGGGCATGCTAGCTTTAGGGAATCAAGGTACGGGTAATCAAGAATCAAAATTTTCTTTTGCAGAAAAGCTTACTAAGGTAAGTCCTTATCTTCAACATTTTACTTTTACCATTGATGGTTCATTAACCAACTCTAGGTGATCCTAATCTAGATCAAAGTAATTATCATCAAAACCTTTCTTATTCTTTCTTTCAATTCTAGTTCTTAACTACGATGCAGGACAGGTGATCGAGTCTCCATAACCGAGGAGCAACGACGATTCGAACCGATTATACCCAGCTGGGGATCCCTAACATCACGACATATGTAGAACCGAATCTGCATATATCAACCCTCATTTAGATCTCCCAAAACCAGAACGTGTCCATCGCCACCCGAGAGTACAGTACTCCTCGAACCCGGCCCGATTCTAGCCCCGAGGGTACACGCTACTCCCGCCATCTCTCCACTCCCAGTGCGAGGTTAGACGTTCTCGTAATGGAATCACCAACATTTTGGGCTTACCCAAGGCATGAGGCTAGTTGCAAAGTCTCGAAACACAAGCGGGCCATACAACGGACGGTCCTTAACTGACAAGGCGGAAACACTACATTGAGACTCCTTTCTCAATATATGTTAGCAGTGGCCAAACCACCCGCCCGATCTTCTAATTCATTCTCATATTTCAAAATTCATTCAAGTATGCCGTCATGGCCGAGTAAACATTGCATTTAAAAGCTTAACTTCTAAGCATAGCGAAGCATACTACGCATTTTCCGTAAAACAGGTATCAAGGGCAATATTGCAATAATCAAGGATGATAATGCAGCAATTAGGTTATCACTCAACTCCTAATTACTTAATGCAATAAGCCATAAAATAAATAATAAAACATTTGTAAAATTCAAGGTAGGGTTTAAATGCACCGGGGCTTGCCTTGCTCGGACACGACGACTGACTCAGACTCGGAGACTCCAACGTCTGGTCCGGAACCCACTGACGATCGCTCTTCTCCGGAAGCTTGCTCGACGACTTCGGCTTCTTCGAAAGCGGTGACTACACGAATACATAATATGCTTTAACAGATGCTCAATGATAAACATGATGCTTGATGATTACATGCCACGTTTTACGATTCGGGTACAACTTCCCTTCACGGTACAGTCGTAAACAGAAAACCTACTAACTAGTAGAGACGATTTCCCGCGATACCAGCTTCTAACCTAACAAGTTACTAACGAGCTCAATCATGAAATTAAAGTGCTAGAGATCACAAAAGGGTAGTGACCTAAGGACATCACTCAATCAAAAGGCACACAACACTTAAAGTTCTCAAATTAACGTTTATTTTCTATTTAAATAATTAGGGCATAATTAGAAGTTGATCAAACTTTATCTAAACAAGCTCCAACTTTTTCTATGGGTTAACAATGATTTATAATAGTGCCATAATTAATTTCATAATTTTTGGATAACTAAATTAATTATTAAAATTACTGGAAGTTGCATTTAATCTTTATTGGAACCAATTATTTCTACTGCATAAAGTATTAAAATTCATGATTTAATATTTTTCCTAGATAGTTTATACATTGAAAAGCTTATACAAAAATTTTCATAAATTTTGGAACTCTACACAATTTTTAAACAAATAAACAAATAACAACACTATTCATTTATTTGAAAAAGAAAAACAAAAACGAAATCGGGCCGACTTTTCTTTTTCCCCGCGGTCCGGCCCAGCGAACGGCCCGCTAGCGCGCGCCCGCGCCCGCACGCGCGTTCGGCCCAGCCGCGGCCCAGCCCAGCCTGCTCCGCCCGCGCGCGTCGGCCTCCCTCTCTCTCTCGCTGACATCGCGTCCCCACATGTCATCGCCTTCCTCCCGCCTCCTCTCGCTCTCCCGCGCGCTCACTCACCTCCGCGCGGTGGCCGGCCGGTGACCAGTGCCCCGGTCGACAAATTGAGCTGACCAACACGTTCTACATCACCTCACGAATCCGTTTTGCTAAGCAACGCCACGGTTCGAGCCCTAGTGACCTGCGAGCGACGGCGATGGCGGTACGGTGGCTACGGGAGCAGCACGCCGGCGACTACAAAGCGGTAGAGGTTAAATTGAAGGGTCGGGAAGCATCAGTGGCTCACCGCGATTGCAGTGGAGGTCTTGGTGGCGATGGGGAGCGGCTGGAGTGGCCTGGCCACGGAAAGCGGCTTGGTCGCCGGAGTTGAGCACGGAAACAGGCGGTGCGGGAGCTCGGGTGCGAAAACGGTGAACGCAAGTGGTCCACAAGATGCGCGAGGCCGAGGCAGAGTTAGTGGTGCGGTTGGCGTGGCCGGAGGCGGCTCGGTGGCGGCAGCGGCGAGCGGTGGAGCTAGCGGCGGCGGCGGTGGCGGAAAACCGAGAAGAAGAAAAACGACGGTGACTCGACGTATTTATAGAAGACGAGCGCGGGAACAGGACGGGACTGCTCGCGTCGTCGCGCTGGAGTTCCTGGGCGCGCCTGGAAGCTGGCCGAAGCCGTCCGGCGTCTCGCCGGCGCCCATGCCGGCCGGTGGCCGACGGTGATTGGCCCTAGCACTGTAGCTCCCCCCCTCAAAACTCTGAATTTCAAACTGGTTTTTCAAATTACTCTCAAATTTGTATAATAACTTGAAAATCTTCCAATGTATGAAATCTTCAGAATTTCAAGCTCTACAAATTTGGTATTGAACACTTTTTCAAATTCTGCTTGGATTTTGCAATTTGAGTTTAAATTCAAAAAGGGACACATTTTTCAGATTTGGTAATTTAGAAATTACTTTTGATTTTATATGGAAACTTCAAAATCTCCAAACATCAAAGTTGTTCATCTTTACCAGACCTACAACTTTTCTGTTCAAAACTTTTTCAAATTCAGCCTCCATTTTGAAATCTTAGTTTGAGGACAAAAATGAATTAAAACTGAAATTTGTTTATTTTCAAAATTACTCCACATTTTTCACTTAAACTTTGAAAACTCAAAACACCAAAGTTGTAGCCCTTGAAAAGTTCTACAAACTTGGTTTTGAACTTTTTCCCAAATTTTGCTTATATTTTGAATTATTTCAAAAGGGGTAAAACAGGGTTTTGAAATTTAGGGTTTTCGGAGGGATTTCAAATTGGAATTTGTTGCTACTCTGATTTGTGATTACTTAGTGATCAAAACCTCACCCAAGGACATCATTTGGACCAACATGACATGGTTGACCAAATGTCACTCTTGGTTGACCAATTCACTTTTGAAATTGTTTTACATTTCTCCCCAGATTTGAATTCGAATTCGAATCGGAAAACTCGCGATAAGTTTTGGGACTCCAATTCAAACTCAAATTTGGAGCTTCATTTTAGATTTTGTACTTGAGCTCATACCCTACACTTGACACTGGTGTGCAACACAGTCGCGCACCTCAAATTACGCAGGGCATGGACTAAGCATTTGCAGTGATATTCGAATTTAGGGTTTTCGGTTTCGGAGCACACCACTGAGAAACACATTCAACCTAAATAAGTAAACTTGTTTTAGTTGATGCATAACAATGTTAACCTAATAGAAATGCTTTGCAATGCATTATGATGACATGGCAGATTAATTAGCACCATAACACCCGGGGTGTTACAGACTTCATGAAGGCAAAGGAGGTGCTTTGCTACAATTGCAATAGCCCCGATCATGTAGTGGCAAAGTGTCCCTATGAAGACAAAAGATATCATGATGGGGAGTTGAAGTTGAAGAAGAACAAGAAGGACAAGAAGGAGAAGAAAGAGAAGAAGAGCTTCACTATCAACAAGAGGAAAAAGGGTGGTGGTTATGTGGTCACTTGGGATAGTGACAACTCTGATAGTGATGATGATGAAAGCTCTAGTGATGATGAGAGGACCACTCGGTGAGCCATTGCAAGCATCGCCCTCTCCAACAAGCCATCCATCTTCGACACTACATCGACATGCCTTATGGCCAAACCTACCAAGGTAAAATATGATGATAGTGATGATGATTCTTGTGCTAGTGATGCTTGTAGGAGTGATGATGAGGAGGATGAGGACTACTCCAAGGATGATCTATTGGGCATAATAGATCAAATGAGCAAAGGCTATAAGAGGACCACCAAGAAATACAAAATCTTGGAACAAGAGCTCATTGCCAAGAGCAATGAAAATGATACCTTGATGGAGGAGCTTGTTGCTCTCAAAAAGAGTAAGGAGTGCAAAGGAATTGAACAAGAGCTCAAAGCTCTTAGGAAATCCTTTGATGAGCTAGAGGCTTCTCGTGAGTGTCTAAAGGAAGACCATGAGGACCTTGAAGTTGCTCACACTAGGCTTAAGGAAGCCCACTCCACTCTACTTGAGCTCATCAAGGAAAAGGACCTCAAGTTGGAGAAGTTCATGAAGGAAGCTAAGAAGGAGCAAGTGATTGTCACTTGTGATATTGGACTAACATGTGATATTATTGATGATTCTTTATTTGTTGGTCCTACTAATGCTTCATGTAGCTCATCATCATCCACCACAACCAACTCTATCTCTACTACTAGTGATTCATCACTTGTGGTTGAGAATGAGACTCTCAAGAGAGAGGTGGATGATCTCACCCGCGCATTAGGCAATGCCTATGGTGGGGATGCCCGCTTGCTAAAATGCTTGGGTAGCCAAAGGTTCTCTCTTAACAAAGAGGGTTTGGGCTACACTCCCAAGAAGGGCAAGGTGGCCTTTGCTACTCCAAAGCCTCGCTTTGTGAAGAGCAATGGTCGTTATTGCAATAGATGCAAGCAAGTTGGACATCTAGAGATTAATTGTAATAAAATGAACAAGAACAACAACAAGTTTCATGCTAAAATGGATTACATTCCTTTTGATTCTTGTTATGTGCTTACCAAGGGTGAGAAAGGTGTGCATGCTAGGTTTGTTGGTACACCAATTGTGGGTCCAAAGAAGAAGGCCATTTGGGTACCAAAGAGCTTAGTTACTAACCTCCAAGGACCCAAACAAGTATGGGTACCTAAGAAACATTAATTTATTTTGTAGGTAAATTACAAGGCCGGAGGAAGGCATTGGGTGCTTGATAGTGGGTGCTCTCAACATATGACCGGTGATTCAAGAATGTTCAACTCTCTCAAATCAAATGATAGTGGCATTGATAGTATCACATTTGGTGACAATAGCAAGGGTGATGTGAAGGCTCTTGGAAGGATTGCAATCTCAAATGATCATAGCATTTTTAATGTGCTCCTAGTTGAAAAGTTGAACTTCAATCTTCTCTCGATTGCTCAATTGTGTGATCTAGGTTTCAAGTGCATATTTGGTGTTGATGATGTGGAGATAGTTAGTGTTAATGGCTCCAATTTGATCTTCAAGGGTTTTAGATATGAGAATATATACTTGGTTGATTTCAATGCTAGTGACACTCAACTTTCAACATGCTTGCTCACCAAATCAAGTATGGGTTGGTTATGGCATAGAAGACTTGGCCATGTTGGCATGAAGCAATTGAACAAGTTAGTGAAGCATGACTTAGTTAGAGACTTGAAGGATGTCACATTTGAGAAGGATAAGCTATGTAGTGCATGTCAAGCCGGAAAACAAGTGGGCAACACTCATCCATTGAAGAGCATTATGAGTACTTCCAAGGCATTTGAGTTGTTGCACATGGATCTATTTTGGCCAACTACATACACAAGCATTGGTGGCAACAAGTATGGGTTTGTGATTGTGGATGATTTCACTAGATATACATGGGTATTCTTTCTTGTGGACAAAAGTGATGTTTTTGACATATTCAAGAAGTTCATCAAGAGAGTGCAAAATGAGTTTGAGACCACAATCAAGAAAGTGAGAAGTGACAATGGAAGTGAGTTTAGAAACACAAGAGTTGTTGAGCTATGTGAGGAGCTTGGAATCAAGCATCAATTTTTGGCCAAATATACACCTCAATCTAATGGCCTAGTTGAGAGGAAGAATAGAACTTTAATTGATATGGCAAGATCAATGTTGAATGAGTATAATGTGAGTCATTTATTTTGGGCCGAAGCAATCAACACGACTTGCTTCTATAGCAACCGCCTCTATTGCCACAAGTTCTTAGACACCATATGAGATCTTAAATGGAAGAAAGCCCAACATTGCATACTTTCGGGTATTTGGTTGCAAATGCTACATCTTGAAGAAGGGCACTAGATTGAGCAAGTTTGAGAAGAAATGTGATGAAGGATTCTTACTTGGTTACTCCACTACTAGCAAAGCCTATAGAGTTTGGAATTTGGCTAGTGGTTTACTTGAGGAAGTTCATGATGTTGAGTTTGATGAAACAAATGGCTCTCAAGATGAGGAAAATAACTTGGATGATGTGAGAGGAACTCAATTGACTAATGCTATGAAAGAAATGGATATTGGTGATATTAGGCCAAAGCAAGTGATTGATGTGGATGACAACAAAGATCAAGTGCTCCAAAGTCCAATTACACAAGCTAGTGGGTCTCTAATGCAAAATCAAGCTAGTACATCATCTCAAGTGCAACAAGATCAACAAGTGGCTAGTTCATCATCTCCAGCTCATGATCAACATCAACATCCAAGCAATCAAGTCCAAGTGCTTCAACCAACTAACATTGCAAGAGACCATCCATTGGATTCCATCATTGGTGACATACAAAGGGGAGTTCAAACTAGATCAAGATTGGCATCATTTTGTGCTCACTCTTCTTTTGTGTCAATGGAAGAACCCAAGGACATTGATAAAGCATTGAGAGATCCGGATTGGGTAAATGCAATGCATGAAGAGCTCAATAACTTCAAGAGAAATGAAGTATGGAAATTAGTTGAGAGACCTAGTGATCACAATGTCATTGGAACAAGATGGGTCTTTCGCAACAAGCAAGATCAAGATGGGATAGTAGTAAGGAACAAAGCAAGACTAGTGGCTCAAGGTTACACACAAATAGAGGGTCTTGACTTTGGTGAAACCTATGCCCCGGTTGCAAGATTGAAAGCAATTAGGATCTTACTTGCCTATGCTTGTGCTCACAATATCAAGTTATATCAAATGGATGTGAAGAGTGTATTTCTCAATGGTTACATCCAAGAGGAGGTATATGTGGAGCAACCTCCCGGTTTTGAAGCTGACAAGAAACCCAATCATGTCTATAAATTGAGAAAAGCTTTGTATGGATTGAAGCAAGCACCTAGAGCATGGTATGAAAGATTAAGAGATTTCTTGCTATCCAAAGGTTTTGTCATGGGCAAAGTGGATACTACTCTCTTCACCAAGAAGATTGAGAAGGACTTGTTTGTGTTGCAAATATATGTTGATGATATCATCTTCGGTTCAACCAATCAAGATTATTGTGATGAGTTTGGAAAAATGATGGCAAAGGAATTTGAAATGTCAATGATTGGTGAACTTAGTTTCTTTCTTGGACTTCAAATCAAACAAATGAAGGAAGGAACATTTGTGAGCCAAACCAAGTACATCAAAGATATGCTCAAGAAGTTTGGCATGGAAGATGCAAAGGGCATTACAACCCCAATGGGCACTAGTGGAAGTTTGGATAGTGACAAGAGTGGCAACATGGTGGATCAAAAGCTTTATAGATCAATTATTGGTAGCCTACTCTATGTGACGGCATCAAGACCCGATGTGATGTTTAGTGTATGCATGTGTGCAAGATTTCAAGCCTCACCAAGAGAAAGTCATTTGAAGGCAACAAAGAGAATATTGAGGTATTTGAAGCATACACAAGATGTTGGATTATGGTATCCCAAAGGTGCAAGCTTTGAGCTAGTTGGATATTCGGATTCCGACTATGCCGGTGACAAAGTGGAGAGAAAGAGCACTTCCGGGACTTGTCAATTGTTGGGAAGATCACTTGTCTCATGGTCATCCAAGAAGCAAAATAGTATTACACTCTCTACCGCCGAAGCCGAATACATCGCCGCGGGTAGTTGTTGTGCATAAATCTTGTGGATGAAGGCAACATTGAAGGATTTTGGAATCAATTTCAAGAATGTGCCATTGCTATGTGACAATGAAAGTGCCGTGAAGCTAACCAACAATCCGGTTCAACATCAAAGAACAAAGCATATTGATGTTCGTCATCATTTTATTAGAGATCATCAACAAAAGGGTGACATTGCTATTGAGAGTGTGGGCACCGAAGATCAATTAGCCGATCTATTCACCAAGCCACTTGATGAGAAGAGATTTCACAAGCTAAAGAATGAGTTGAACATACTTGACTTCTCCAATATGAGTTGATGCACCTCCATGATATGGCATGCCTCTCCTTCGAGCCCCAAGATATAATTGGTTGACATATCATACATTCTATGCTAAGGACTTGTTTAGTGCATCTAGTCATAATTTACATGTTCTAGGCTCATTCATGAAAATCAAATGAATTTGAAGTTTATATGGTGCCACTATTGTTTCCATGACTTGTATGATCTAGTGGTAGCATATAACTTGTTTAAGTAGCTTGTAATCCTAAGTGTTTAATCTAGATCACTTGTCTAAATATTTGCTTCAACATGGTGCATGATAACCCTTCTAGTGAGGTGTGAAGAAGCTTGCCCTTGGATCAAACCGAAGCATTTTATTTATGAAAGCAATCTAGGTTGAATCACAAACTTGATCCTCACCCCATAATTCGACATGATAATCTATCTAAAATTGGTCCCTTGTGGTCATTGGTGCCAAAGGGGGAGAAAATGTTGTTCACAAAGATAGATTCTAAAGGAGAAGAAAACCCTAAAGGGAAAATTGATAAAAGAAGGGGATCAACTAACAACTAAAATTTTGAGCACACAAGTAGGGGGAGCAAGCTCTTAAACATGAATGTTGCATTTCTATGTGCACTTCATATGTATGATGCATAGTTATGCATTTCTTTTTCTCCGATACATTGCTTGTGTGGTGTTTTGCTAGTATACAATTGAATGGTGTATTGAAGTACTAGCATGAATAGGAAGTAGTTAGATTTTTCTTGCTTCATGTTTTTCAAAGTGGTACTAGAGCCTTGTTTATAATGTTGATCTCACGAGGTTTCTAGTTTTGCTTGTGCTTTTCCAAGTGGTATCTAACTACACAAGGTGCTAAGATGGTGTTTATCTCTACTCCGATGGTATCACGCTTCAAAGGTCTATAATCCAAAACACTTAGCACCTATTGATAGTCAATGCTCCTATTTTTTCCTATCTAAGCGTGTATGCTTCCTAAATCCAAACATATAGCATACATGTAGGGGGAGCCATTGCTATCAATTTGAATTCATGATCACATGTCCATAATTCTTACACATGGTAATATACTTGGACAATGTGACATTGGTTCAATCAAAATTTTATCATAATATCTTTGTGAAAGGGTTGTCACCAATTACCAACAAGGGGGAGATTGAAAGTCCTATGTTTGGTGTTGGTAATTAGTGACAATGCCTAAGTACTAATCCTATGCCTAAGTTGTATGTAGCATATGAGGATTAGTACATTTCAAGGTTGGTGGCAAGATGGACATGGTGATTATGATGGCCACACTTGGATTTGGACGCAACCCTACGTGATCAAGGCAAAGGTATATGCTTAAGGGTTGTGTTTTAGTAACCAAGACACCTAGTGGGTGTGGTTACATTATAGGATAGATAGCCGTACTATAAAGAGGGGAATGACGCGGCTATTGAACTCCTAAGTGCCTCTAGGTGTGCATTTCATAATCATATGCATTTGGATAGAATTAATAACGCCTCGAAAAATGATTGTGAAAATGCTAACACACTCGCACATGATGTGATCACTTGGTGGCGTTAGCACATTTGCGATGGCGGTGGAGTTTGAGCGGTAGAGAGGGTTTGGGGCACATCAGGCGTTTTCGAGGAGTTGAAACGACTATTTTCCACTACGCCGGAAGTCGAAAATCGAACGGAAGCGAACGGAGGTCACAGTGGTGACCGGACGCTGGACCAGACGCGGTCTCTGTTTGATCGGACGCGTCCGGTCAGCGTTCAGTGTCTGTGCGAGTTTCAGTTTGTTGATCGGACACGCGGTGCGTCCGGTCACAGTCGACCGGACGCATCCGGTCGATCAGGGAGCTTACTGGACTCCAACCGGACGCTGGCACTGTGGCGTCCGGTCAGTTCTCCAGCGCGTCCAGTCGCTGTTTCGTTGTGCGCTGCTCAGGCTTGACCAGCGCGTCCGGTCAGTTATGAGACCAGCGCGTCCGGTCAAGCCCAGCGCGTCCGGTCCGCGCGACCAGCGCGTCCGATCGGTGGTTCGCGAAAGAGCCGTTGTGTGATCGACGCGTCCGGTCAGTTTGACCAGCGCGTCCGGTCAGCGCGACTTCAGCTGTTTCAAGTGCGTAACGGCTATATTTGAAGGGGTACGTCTATAAATACTCATTGGCCGGCTCAAAGCTCTTGCTCTTGGACTTTTGACATCTTGTGAGCACTTTGAGCTAAGCAACTCCCCTCCCACTCATCTCTCTTGCTTCTTTGCTTATTCGAAGTGAGATTGAGTGATCCAAGTGCATTTGCATTGTGAGATTGCATCTAGTTGGCACTTGGTGGTTGATTTGCTGCGGAATTCTTGTTTCTCTTGGTGGTTGTCGCCACCTAGATGGCTTGGAGCAGCTTGGAGGCATTGGCAAGAGTTGGTGATTGTTCTTGGCCACCTCCGGTGATTGTGAGGGGTTTGTGCCTACCTCGACGAAGCGCCAAAGGCAACATTAGTAAATTGCTCGTGTCATTGCAACCTTTTGCCATTTGGTAGGTTCTTGTGGCGCCTTTTTGAGAGGCTCGGTGTGAGACCGATTAGCCACCGAACCATGTGGTGAAGAGGGACACAACGGGGACTAGCGTGCCGGCAAGCGCGTGAACCTCGGGATAAATCTTCATGTCATCACTTTCATATTGTGATTGATTGATCCTGGTGTTTGGTTGTCTTGGAATTCATTGTTGATCATATTGGTTGGCTCAATACTTCGCCCCTCGGTGAAACTCTCCTAACTCAACTCCGCATTACTTTCTTAGTTATCTTTGCTAGCTAGTTAGCTTTGCTAGAGTAGCTCTTTTGTGTAGCTTACTAGTTGTAGTTGTAGTTACCTTCTCGGTTTGACTTGTGCGGTTGAGTGCCAATATACTAGAATTGTGAATTGGATAGGTGGCTTGCAAACACCCCGTAGGCTAAGCAAAACTCGCATCTCGCTATTTGTTGTATTGATAAACTTGTTTAGCTTGTCATTGTAGAAAATTTTAAAAGGCTATTCACCCCCCTCTAGCCATCAGGACCTTTCACCTGTGTATCTCACATTAAACATAATTAGTCCACCTAAGGTTGTCACTCAATTACCAAAACCAAACAAGGACCTTTCAATCTCCCCCTTTTTGGTAATTGATGACAACTCTACAAAGATATGGAAATTAAGTTCTTTTGGACTTTATGCCATTTATCCAACATTTTAAGCTCTATGTTAGGATTTGGATAAGCATCATAAAATTCGACTTGGTAGTGATAACTCTCCCTACATATGTGCTCAATTGGTTTGGTTTCAAGCTTGCACATATGCATAAATATGAAATTTGTGGGAGGGTTAGCACTACTAAGTGATGCTAAGGTGTATAGAATAAACCTTTGTAGTTTGATACCATTTGATATCTCGATACCATTTGAAAATCACAAGTTTACCATCATCCTTAGCATCATGAGTAGCTAGACATCAAAAATACTAGAAACCCCGTGAGATCAACATTATAAGCAAGGTTCTACTACCACGTGTAGAAATACAAGTCTAGCTATCATCCTATGCATGCTAGTTTTTATATCATCATTCAAGTTATATAACTAGCATACAACACACAAGCATGCATATTAAATATAAAACTTATGCAATGCAGGCAAGCACATGAATATGCACATATCAAATGCAACCAAACAATGTTCATGAGCTTGCTCCCCCTACTTGTGTGCTTCTTTTGTCTAAGAATTTTGATCCTTCTCATTTCTTCAATGTTGCTCCCTCTTTGTCCATCTCCATGTCCAAACTGTCCAAACTCATCTTCTCATGATATCTTTGTTCAATCTCTTCCCAAACCTCTCTCTCTTGGTGCATTGACATATCTTTGTTCTAACTTCTCCCCCTTTGTCGTCAATTTCCATAAAGGGTTCTCATTGATGCAAAGGCTTGCATTGGGGTAGATGGTTGAGACTTGAATATTGCATTGTTGATGGACATCACCGCACATGTTGGAATGACATTACTTGAATGTTGCTCTTGAGATACCACTTAGGATCTTTGACCTTGATACCATTAGGTGGGGCTCCTCCCCCTATGTCATAGCATGGGTCATTCTCTTGATAATCTTGAGCTCTTGTGTGTGAGGGAACTTTCTTCATTTGATGATCACATAAAGTTGAGGATCACTTGTGGAACCATCGTCTTGTATAAATGATATCATGTGTAGAAATACCACGAATAAGTGTGTGATACCAATTTGAAGAATCCTCTATCATGGAACCACTTGTAGGATTTGTCAAAATGATCTTTTCTTGAACATTTGCTATCTTTATGAGTACCACTTGTAGGATATCACTTGTAGATCATGATCTAGACACCACTTGTAAATATCAATTGAAGAAATACTTTGAGTCTAGATACCATTTGAAATACCCTAGATATCCATTTGCATTGTTGTCTTGTGCTTGTACCCATATCATTGTCATGAGCTTCTAGTATGACTTGAACTAAGTTGATTTGCCTAAGATTCTAAGTCCGATTTGATCCAATGACAAGCTTCTTCACTCCTCATACTAAGGGTTATCTTGCCAATATTGTACTTGTCACTTGTTAGCAATCCAAACTAGATCAAGTACTTGGGTTCACTAGCTCATGAACAAATTCATACACATACCACTAGATCATTTAAACAATTCAAGCAATAGTGGTAGGCTATGAATTTAAACATTTCATTTGTTATGCATGATCCTAGTAAGCATGTACTATATGCACTAATCGCATACTAGTAAGGGATGAAATGATCATGCACATTGCAATGATACCTTTGTTATGTTGGACTAGAGGATAGTCACATAGATTCTAATTCATTACTCCAATAGCAATGTGAAGTCCAATTTATAAGCTTGGTGAAGACCAATCATTACAGAGAAATCCATTCTTCACCCATATGAAATGAGAACCACTAATAATCAAGTGCATTATCTCTTGTTGTGGTTGGCTTGTTTTTTTATCAATGCTTGCATCAGAGAAGTACTTATGATACCAATTTTATAACCATGACTAGCTCTCTTTTGGGTGTTGCTTGCTTTTCTTGATCAACCCTATTGATTGCTTCAATTAAGCATCTCAAATGTCCCTTGAATTCATCACTTCCATGTTAGCCTTCCAAGCCGGTGCTCGGTTTACCCACCCATGGGCGGCAAGCCCCCTCAGCAGGGAGAAGTGACCTCTCTCCAAAGAACCATCCTTGACACTTACTTGAATTGCCTTTGATTGATTGATCTATGGACTTAACTTGATGAGTAACCTTGAATTATTCTTTAAGTCCTTTTCTTTCTACTTCTTTAAGTCCTTTTCTTTCTACCAAATGATCTCCAATAATTACTAGAACTTGAACCTCATCTTCATCTTGAGTTTGATCTTCATTTTCAAATTTGAGTACCAAATTTGTACACTAAGTATATTCCACAATCAATGCCCTTGTACTCATTTCTTGTCATGCTTCTAGATCAATTCAAAACCAAACTTAGGTGCCTCAAATACTTATAAATATGTTTCCAACTTGAGGACCTTTCACTTAAAGTGACTCTAGATCAATCCAATAATTATCACTTTTCTGGCAGATTCTGTGCAAAGAATAATTCATATCTCCTAATGTACAGGTCCAAATGCAACGAAATTTGGTGGAGATGTGAATTACTAAGTCATATAGCAACTGTAAAAAATTTAGCTTCATTTGACTTCTAGATTGCTACTAGATTTCAAATCTTCCACCACTGCTATATGCTGAAAACTGCTGCACTATAGCTGATAAGATGTGCTCTAAAGCCACAGCATTTCTCATCCAATTATCATGAAATTTATACAGCATCTCATATCATAAGTCTAGAGCATGCATACCAAATTTCAAGCCAATCCAATATGATTTGTCACTCAAACTCAGACTTGATCTCAGCTAGCTCAGATTTTCAATAATGGGCGGATTTCAATACATTGAGCTATACTTCACCAAATTGAATCAAACTTGAAACTAACTTGTTTGAACACTTTCATAAGACATATATCCATTCAATCCACTTACTAAATGTCATCTCATGAATTTATTCAACACAAATCAATCCAAATTTGATTGCTAGGCATTTAATCCATCCAATCATCTCATAGCAAGCAACATTGCATATATATCCAATTCAATCAACTCATATGCACCCAAATAAAATGATCAACTAGAGATATACCTTGGTTATCACATGATCATCCACCTAGCAAGCTCCAACTCAAATATTTGCAAGCCATCAAATATATCCAATAAATCACCACAATCTTGAATGTTGCACTTGTATGTTGTAGCATTTGGACTCCACTTATTTTGACTTGGCATTGGGATAGAATATGCACTAAGCTTTAAAACTTGATTCAACATATGATGACCAATATGAATCCAAATGAATCAAGCCTCCAATGCCGATGGTACCTATAAACAATCATCCACTTTTTGATGGTACCCAAACAAGTTTGGGTCCTCTCAAGTTAGGAGCAACATACTTAGGCAAAGCCTTGTATGGGTAGCGGGATGTTTTGCAATTCCAACCAATGAGGTACCATTGCCATCCTTTCTAAGCATGTTAGTATCATTAATTGAACTAGGCTTAGAATTATTACCTAGAGGACATGAATGAGCCATGTGTCCCCTTTCCCGGCATGAATAGCATCTTCTCTTTGGTTGAGCCTTTTCTTCCTTGCTCATGTGATGCTCTTCATTGCCTTGCCTCTCATGAGTTTCTTGAGCCTTCTTCTCAAGCTTGGTAGGACACCCCGAGGCAAAGTGTCCCATATCTTTACACTTGAAGCACTTGATGTGAGCCAAATCTCTCTTCTTATCTTGAATCTTGCTCATCATCTTGGCATCTTGGATTTGCATTGTATGCTTTCCTCTTCCACCCCTTCTTGTTTTCTTCTTCTTTATTATCAAGTCACCACCATCTTCATGGTTGATCTTGATTTGAGCTTGGGGTGTGGTTTCTTGCTCAACTTGTGGCTTTGGTTGAGGCTCTTTTTGTTGCTTCACTAGTTTCTTGGTTGGGCACATTGAGGTGAGATGACCCCAAGTGTGACACTTGAAGCACTTGACATGCTTGAGCCTCTCTTCTTCTTTCTTTAACTTGAGCTTTTCTTCATTAGGGCAACCATTTGCAAGATGTCCCATTTTATGGCATTTAAAGCACATAAAATGAGAGAGCTTATCTTGTTCTTGTTTCTTCATCTCTCTTTCATATCTTCTCTTCCCCCATCTTTTGCCTTTGATATTGCTCTTGTTGAAGCCAATGCCGCTCATGTCACCGTAACTTCTTTTGTTGTTCATCATGTGCTCAAAGGTGACTTTTGAGTTGTAGCACCTCTCTAACTTGTTGCTCAAATTCTTCACTTCCTTTTTGAGCTCATTGTTCTCCTTCAAAAGGTTAGTCTCACAAGACATAGAAGTAGAACAAGTATCTATGTGTGAAGAACATGGCATATCTAGTAAATCATCACAAGAGGTGGATACATGCTTCTTGCCTACATCACAAGGGTTAGTAATATGTGATTGATCATTTGACCCAAATGATGAGCTCTCACTAGTTTTGGTTTCTTCATTAGAAAACTTATTAGTGAGTAAAGCATGTTCTTGTGCCAAATTATCATGAGCAACACTAAGTTCCTCATGAGCCAATTTTAGCTCCTCATGTGAACAAGTAGTAACATAAAAGTAGATGCTTTTGTTGTTCACATGTGGTTTTTAGAAATGAGTTCTCATTTTCCAATTTCATGGTTTTAGCTTTCTCATTTTCTAAAGACGTGGTCATGCTAGCAAGTCTACTAACAAGCTCATCATATGAATGAACATGATCAACCACATTATCATTTGATACCTAAATGTCACCTTGTGACATGAAGCAATGTGGTGTAGTGGATGGGTTTGTAGTAGCATCATTATCAAGGCCCGAGCATGAACTTTCATCACCATCAAGTGTGCTTGGGGTAGAAACATCACTTGCAACACTTGATGCATCATCACCATCCTTGTCAAGTGAACTCGATCATTATCATCACTTGACCATGAGGTGGAGCAATCCTCCACAACCACCATGTTGTGGTCATGCTCAACATCCTCATGTGCCTCCTCCTTAGGCTCATCATCCTCATCATAATCATCGGAGACCGTCCCATATTTCTCATTGAGATAACTCCAAATCTCATGGGCGGTTTTCATGTTCATGATCTCTCCGAAGACACTATCATCAAAAGATCTAAAAATGATATCAATAGCTTGGGCATCGAGATCTAGGCATTTCTCTTGTGCTTGAGTTAGATTCTCTTCATCCAACACATGAGAAAAGCCTACATCTACCATCCACCACAATTGAGCAGAAATAAACTTAAAATTGCAAGTCATCTAATTTCTCCATCGTGCAAAGTGTGTGCCATTAAAGATGTGTGGACACTCAACATCTAGCCCATATTCCGCCATCCTCTCGGGTCGGTGAAGACCACAAAAGAGAGACCCGACTCCGATACCAATTGAAGGGTCGAGATGACGGACTAGAGGGGGGTGAATAGTCCTTTCTAAAAATAATCGCGTCGACTAACCGAAACAAATGCGGAATTAAAACTATCGGTCTAGCCAAGACGACACCCCTCTATCTAAGTTCACAAGCACCTCACAAAGATCCTAATTATGTAACTAAGGTGCTTTCCTTAGCAAGAGCTCTCCTAAACAATTCTAGAGCAAGGTCACACAAACCTATGCACTAGTACTTTAGCAAAGTCGGAGAGCTCCTACACAATTCTAGTAAGCAAAAGCACAAAGCCACCTATGCTCACTAGCAATACTCAATAGCAAGGCAACTAATGACAAACTAGAGAGCGCAAATTACTTAGCTACACAAACTAAGCAATGTGACTAACAAGGTTACACAAACTAAATTAGCCACGCAAAGGGAGCTTACTTCTAGCTACACAAGCTAGAAGGTAACTAGCTAGCTACACAAGCAAACTAGTTACAAGAGCAACTACACAAGCACTATGTATAAAAGTGAAAGTAATACAAGCTTGTGTTTCGGAGATTGCAAACCAACGGGATGAACAAGGTTGACACAATGATTTTTATCCCGAGGTTCACGTGTTTGCCAACACGCTAGTCCCCGTTGAGACAAGCTCCAAGGTTGTCGCCGGTCCTCTTGCTCTTCTCGTCATGGCGATGCACCCACTTGTTGGATCACGAGCTAATTGACTATCAAGAGTCAAACCCTCAGCGGGTGCCGCACATCCACTCACAAGATGGGGATCCTCCAAGCCACGAGCTCTAGCACTTGACCCGGCCGGACCACTTGTCGCCCTTCGCGTCTCGCTTTACTAGAGTTGCTCTTCGTGACTCCCGCGGGGCGAGCACAATGCCCCTCACAAAGCTTCTCCGGAGCCTCGCACAATCTTCTTGCGAGCTTCGACGGAGCCTCAAACCACCAAGCCGTCTAGGAGGTGGCAACCTCCAAGAGTAACAAGCACCACCGGCTTGCAAACTCAAACACCTAGTGCCACTCGATGCAATCCTCACGATGCAACGCACTAGAATCGCTCTCTCACTCGATCGGATGATCACTATCAAGCTTAAGTGAGTTAGAGAGCTCCCAAGCACACCAACACAAGCCACCAAGGCCTAAGGGTGCTCTGCTACCGGCCAAGGCCGGTCACAACATCTATTTATAGCCCCACAACGAAATAGAGCTGTTAGTCCCCTCACTGGGCAAGTTTCGGGTCGACCGGACGTGTCGGTCGAACTGACCAGACGTGTAGGTCAGTAGCGTGCTCCAACGGCTAGTTTTCGTGCGTATAAACTTGTATTGACCGGACGTGCAGGTCACTAACGGGACCGGACGCGCAGGTCGCAGCGAAACAGCGAACAGAGAGGTTCCAGCAAGCTCCCGACGTGACCGGACGCGTCCGGTCATCACTGACCGGACTCACTGTAGCGTCCAGTCACTTTTTGCCCACGAAAAACACTGACCGGACGCGCTGACCGGACGCACAGGTGCTGACCGGACGCGTCCGGTCACGAGTCCGGTCACAGACCACTCTTTGGTAAAACGGCGATATCTCTTAGCTCTGAACTCCGATTTCGATGATCTTACACATTTTGGAAAGCTTACTCAGAGGGCTACACAACCCACTAAAGCACTTGATCTAATTCACAATGGTTCAAAGCAGTATTCCACTCCAAGAGCCATCCTAGTGTCCGAAGAACACCGAAAAACCTTTCTCTCTTCTCCAAGTTGATCAACACCAACTCCAACACCTTCTCCTTTGCAAATGTGCCAAGACCACCATGTGTAAAACACTATGTGCAAGTGTGTTAGCATTTTCACAAATATTTTCAAAGGGTTAGGCACTCCACTTGCCTCGCCACTCGATCCTAGCACGTATGCAAAGTTAGATCGCTCAAGTGGCACTAGATGACCGATATGAAAACAAGTTTGCCCCTCTTGATAGTACGGCCATCTATCCTAAACCCGGTCATCAACTTCTCGACACACCTATGACCGGTGAAATGAAAATGCCCTAGGTTATACCTTTGCCTTGCGCATTCCACTCCATCTCCTCCGACGTTGATGCAACACATGTACCAACCATATCACAAATGATATGATCCACTTCATATCATCATGTGACCTTGGTCCATCGATCTTGACCTCACTTGCGCTTCACCATTGCGTCGGTCCATCGGCGCCAAGTTTTGCTCAAGCTTCACCGCCTCATGGTCCATCGCTCCAAAGCCTCTGACTTGCCCTTCACACTTGCAACCGGTCCGTCGAGCCAAGCCTCATCTTGATCTTTGCCACCTTGGTCACATGACTTCATGTCATGTCTCATATGCAATGAGCTCCTTCATGACACCATTACCTGTGGACTAATCCCTGTGTATCTCACATTAAACACAATTAGTCCACCTAAGGTTGTCACTCAATTACCAAAACCAAACAAGGACCTTTCACCTAACTTATTAGAATGCCTTTACAGAACACATGTTAGTCATAATGATTGTGTTGTTATTAATCACCAAAACTGAATTATTGGCCTCGATGCTTTTACCTCCAACAATCTCCACCAATGAAAGGTCAATAGGATCATCGTCACCTAGCAAATACCAAGAGTGATAACCCTTTATCTTCACCTGATTAAATTCCAAGCCAAATGCTTAAAGACATGCACACTTGCTAATCACTCACTCTAGAAGATCCTTAATCTTGACTAGAATCATTTGCAAATGCTCTCTAACTCACTAGAGGCCTCCAAGATATGTGTAGTAATAGTGTGGTAAAAAAGAGAGCTTCAAAAGAGCTATTGAACACAAGTATATATAGGCCTAAGAGAGATAATTGCTGAAAGCATCTAGGCCCCAAGGTTTGGTTTCGGCAATTGATGACAACGCTTTATTACCATGACTAACGTGTGTTTTGCAGAAACTTTGGTAAGTTAGGTCATGGAGGTTATAACTGCTTTGGGCACCATGGTATTCGTGTCCCTTGATGGAAATCGTTTCGGTTTTCAAAAGAGTGACGTCAAGATTAAGGACGGTTAGTTCCGGATGTCGAGGTGTTGAGATACATTCGGAATAGTCGTTAGGATCTTCGTTTTTCTCTTTTGGCTGTACTATAAAGGGGGCATGAACGGGTAGCTTGACCTAGGCGAGTCCTATGTTTAGGTGTGGTGCACACTTGTTAAACTTGGCGCTAGGCAGCCCTAGAATAGCTCAAAGTACAGTTGAAAGCAACTTGGTTCAAGTTGCGACGCGTTTCGGATAGTTTCGGGCTGTTTTCCCCTGACCGGACGCGGTCTTCGGCATGACCGGACGTATCCGGTGAGTACGTTACCGCGACTAGGGTTTGCCTCTGATGACCGGACGTGGTCCTCGCGAGGACCGGACGCGGTGGTCAGAGGCTGACACGTGTCACTTGAGGGGAACACCCGATCGGACGCGACCTGGGTGTGATCGGCGCGTCCGGTCACAGTCCAGTAAGGTCCAGAGACGACCGGACGCGTCCGGTCATCACTGATCGGACGCGGCCTCGCGTCCGGTGCGTTTACAGTAAGCTCCTTGCACGATCGGACGCGTCCGGTCACCCCTGACCGGCGCGTCCGGTCACTCAGTTGAAAAATCGGTTTTCGACCGTTACAGGCGACCGGCGCGTCCGGTCAGTTCGACCGGCGTGTCCGGTCAGCCCGTGTCAGAACATAACGGTTCGTTTTGTTTGAGGGGTGTATAAATACATCCCCTCCACCTCTTTTAGAGGTCTCTTGCTCATTTGAACATCTGAGAAAACCCTTTAGAGTGCAAGGGAGTGCAAGAGCTCTGGTGAGGATAGAGATTTGAGAATCAAAGCTTGAGTGTTCCTCACTAGCAATTAGAGAGTAGCAAGTGTGCATCCACCTTCTCATTTGGGCTCGTTGTGGTCAAGTAAGAGTTCTAGCTTGTTACTCTTGGTGATCGCCATCACCTAGACGGCTTGGTGGTGATTGGGAGTTTGGTGATCATCCGGCGGAGCTTGTGGATGACCCAACTCATGTTGTGAGCGGTTTTGGGTGATTCACCGCGATGGAGTGTCAAAGAATCAACCCGTAGAGAGCATTTGATCCTTGCGCGGATCAAGGGGGAGCTACACCCTTGCGCGGGTGCTCCAACGAGGACTAGTGGGGAGTGGCGACTCTCCGATACCTCGGAAAAACATCGCCGTGTTCCTTGCCCTTTACATTCAAGCATTTACATTCTCGTATTTACTTTCATTGCTTGATTTACATTCCTAGAATTGCCATGCTAGACTAGGATTGGAATCTAGGGTGCAAAACTTTTATCGGTAGACTCTCTAGGAACACAAGTAGGCACTAGGGGTGAATTCCGGCTTGTAGGATTTAATTCTTGCAATTAATTTTTAGAAAAGCCCAATTCACCCCCCCCCCCTCTTGGGCATCTTGATCCTTTCAATTGGTATCGGAGCCGTGTTGCTCCTAATTTAGGCTTTACCGCCTAGAGCAAGATGTCTAATGGGGAAGGACCACCTCCCACCTTTGAGGGGGATGATTTTCCATATTGGAAAATCCGCATGGAGGCGTATCTCGAAGCCATAGATGTCGGGTGCCTTAGAGCCGCAAACCCCATTGGTGACGAGGAGAAGTACGACCGGTGGAATGCAAAGGCCAAAAATGCACTCTACCGGGGCTTAGGCAAAGATATCTTCAATCGTGTGCGTAATGCAAAGAACACTCATGAATTGTGGGAAAATCTTTGTGCTCTCCATGAGGGAACTAAGAGTGAGCGTGAGGAACGCTATCATATTGCTTTAAAGAAAATTAATTCTTTTGAGATGCTTCCCAAAGAAAGTGCTAATGACATGTACACTCGCTTAAATGTTCTTGTAGAGGACCTCAATGCTCTTGGGCTCACTCAAATGAGCCAATCGGATGTTGCAAGGAAGATCTTGAGTGTTCTTTCCGTTGAGAAGTATGGTCACATTGTCACCGTGCTTCACCAAAGTGATCTTTCCACCGCAACACCGACACAAGTATTGGGGAAGATCAATGCTCATGAGATGTACATGCACATCACTCCGGAAGAGGGCTCATCATCTTCCAAGAAGAAAGACTTGGCCTTCAAAGCTAGCCATGACAAGAAGAAGAAGAAGGGCCAAGCCATGATGGTGCAAGAAAGCTCAAGTGAAAGTGATGTCGATGATGAATCACTTGCACTCATGGTGAGAAAGACCACCAAGATGCTAAAGAAGCTCAACAAGAGTGGCATCAAGTTCGATGGCAAGAAAAAGAAATTCTTCACAAGTAGCAAGAGAAAGCCCATCTCAGAGATGGATTGCTACAATTGTGGTGAACTTGGCCACCTAGCTCATCAATGCCCTAGACCACCAAAAGACAAGTTCAAGAACAAGAACAAGGGCAAGAAAAATGATTCAAGTGATGAAGAAGATGAGAAGAAGAACAAGCCATACAAGAAAGAAGGATGGCAAGAAGAAGGAGTTCTACAAGAAGAAGAAGGGAGGAAAGGCATACATTGTTGGTGATTGGCTCACCGACATTGAATCATCTTGTGAGTCCTCCGAAGATGAGAGCAATGATGAGAAAGAGAAGGTTGCCGCTTTTGTGATGGGGCCATCATCTTCACCGACATCTTCATCGCCACCTTCACCGCCTCCTTCACCATCATCATCCACTACTCACCTATGCCTTATGGCCAAGGGTGAACAAAAGGTACAAAACCATGATAGTGATGATGATGATGATAGTGATAGTGATGATGAATATGACGCACCTTCTTATGATGAACTTGTAAAATTGCTAAATAAATACACTAAAATCATAAGAAGGACAAGAAATAAAAATGATGAACTTCAAAATGAAAATGAATCACTCTCATCAAAGCTTGAAAATGCTCAAAAGACTAGTGGTGAGCTTAGAGATCAAAATAAAATTATGTCTTCCACTCTCAAGGAGCTCAAAACCTCCAATAAAGAGCTTAAAGATCAACATGATAAACTTGAGAAGAAGCATGATGAGCTCATCACTAGACATAACTCTTTGAAAGACAAATACACCACATTAAAAATTGACTATGATAGTCTCGTGGTTGCTAATGAACTTGCTCTTGAGACACATGATGCTACTAACAATGTTGTTAAATGTGATATAGCTACATCATGTGATGATTTGATCATTGAAAGCATTGAGCAAGGTTCTAGTAGCAAAGGCAAGAGTGTGGTTGAGTCAAACAACTATGATGATTATGCCAAGATCAAGTGTGAGAATGAGAAGCTTGAAAATGAGAACAAGAAGCTTAAAGGTTTGATGGCTCTTGAGAAGCAAACAACAAATGAGTCACTCATTGAAGAGAACAAAAAGCTCAAGCAAGAAAAAGAGCATCTCAAGACCGGTCTAAGCAAGTTCACAAGAGGTCAATATTTGCAAAGTGAGCTCCTCATGAACACCGTAATGAAGATGGATAGAAGTGGTATTGGGTACTTGGCAAATCAAGAGAAGAAGGCAAAAGCTCAACAACAACAAAGCAAGTCAAAGCCCAAGCCAAAGAGATGTGTTGAGTGTGGTCAAGAAGGTCACTTTGCTCATGAATGCAAAACTCCACCACCACAACCCTTGCCCAAGCATGCTAGACCCTTTGCCTTCAATGCTCATTACATGCTAAGAAAAGATTCAAATGGAAAGATGAAAGTCGTGTTTTTGGGTCCCCCAAACAAGAATAGGCCAAAGAAAATATGGGTTGCCAAGTCACTAGTTGAGAAAGTCAAGGGCCCCTCTCAAGTTTGGGTCCCTAAACAAAAAGCTTGATCTCTTGTGTGTAGGTGAACTACAAGACCGGTGGATCTCATTGGGTTATTGATAGTGGTTGCACTCAACATATGACCGGTGATCCTCGTATGTTCACCTCCATTGAAGAGAATGGGATATGTCAAGAGAAGATCACATTTGGGGATAATTCAAAGAGCAAAGTCAAGGGTATAGGCAAGATTGCAATATCAAATGATCACTCACTCTCAAATGTGCTCTATGTTGCTTCATTGAGTTTCAACTTATTATCCGTTGGGAAACTTTGTGACCTTGGCTTCCAATGCTTGTTCACACCAAATGAAGTGGAAGTTTCAAAGATAGATGACAAGCAAGTGATATTCAAAGGCTTTAGATACAACAATCTTTATCTTGTTGACTTCACCTCCGAAGATGCAAACTTGATGACATGTTTGTTCACCAAGACCTCACTTGGTTGGCTTTGGCATAGGAGGCTTGCACATGTTGGAATGAGCACTCTCAACAAGCTATTGAAGAAAGAACTAGTGAGAGGATTGAAGGATGTGAAGTTTGAAAAGGACAAACCTTGTAGTGCATGTCAAGCGGGCAAACAAGTTGCAAACACTCATCCAACCAAAGCTTTCATGTCAACTTCAAGAGTGCTAGAACTTCTACACATGGATTTGTTTGGGCCTACAACATACAAGAGCTTGGGTGGTAATCTCTATTGTCTTGTGATAGTGGATGACTACTCAAGGTATACATGGACTTTCTTCCTTCATGACAAATCCGAAGTGGCTAATTGCTTCAAGAAGTTTGCAAAGAGAGCTCAAAATGAATTTGAAGTCAAGATAAAGAAGATTAGAAGTGACAATGGCAAAGAGTTTGACAACACCAACATTGAAGCTTATTGTGGTGAAATTGGAATCAAGCATGAGGTTTCTTCAACCTACACTCCTCAACAAAATGGTGTAGTTGAGAGAAAGAACCGGACTTTGATCACCCTTGCAAGAACAATGCTAGATGAGTACAACACTCCGGAAAAGTTTTGGGCCGAGGCAATCAACACCGCATGCTATGCTTCAAATCGCCTCTTCCGCCAAAAGTTTATTGGCAAGACCCCCTATGAGTGGCTTAATGGGAGGAAGCCGGACGTCTCAATCTTCCGGGTGTTCGGTTGCAAATGCTACATCTACAAGAAGCGTCAACACCTAGGGAAGTTTCAAAGACGTTGTGATATTGGTTTTCTTATTGGTTACTCATCAAAGTCCAAAGCATATAGAGTATTTAACCATGCCACCGGTTTGGTTGAAGAAACATATGATGTGGAATTTGATGAATCTAACGGCTCCCAAGGAGCAATTGAGAATTGTGATGATGTAGGTGATGAACCCTTGAGGGAGGCCATGAAGAACATGCCCGTGGGAGACATCAAGCCAAAAGATGATGAAGACGATGTACAAATCATTGATCCACCATCTTCATCACGTGTGCCTCAAGATGATGACAAAAATGAGAGAGTTGAAAATGAAGACACTTATATCTCTCATGAACAAGCCGAGGCACAAGCTCAAAATGTTGATGCTCCCCATCCACCTCCTCAAGTGGTTGATAGAAGAAATTCACCTCTACTTCAAGCACATCCACAAGAACTCATCATAGGGAGTCCTACTAAGGGAGTGATGACTCGATCTCAAAAGCTTGCTTCTTTTGTTGAACATCACTCTTTTGTCTCTTGTGTTGAACCTAAGAATGTAGAAGAAGCTCTTCAAGATCCGGATTGGGTGAACGCCATGCATGAAGAATTGAACAACTTCACCCGCAATCAAGTATGGACACTTGAAGAGCATCCTAAAGGTGCAAGAGTCATTGGAACCAAGTGGGTGTTCCAAAACAAGCAAGATGACCAAGGCATAGTAGTGAGGAACAAGGCAAGACTAGTTGCAAAGGGGTTCTCTCAAGTTGAAGGCCTTGATTTTGGAGAGACCTTTGCACCCGTTGCAAGACTTGAAGCCATTCGTATCCTCCTTGCATATGCATCACATCATGATATGAAATTATATCAAATGGATGTGAAAAGTGCATTCTTAAATGGCTTTATAAATGAACTAGTCTATGTTAATCAACCTCCCGGGTTTGAAGACCCTAGATATCCTAATCATGTTTATAGGTTGTCCAAGGCGCTATATGGGCTCAAGCAAGCCCCTAGAGCGTGGTATGAGCGCCTCCGGGACTTCCTCATTGAGAAGGGCTTCACCATTGGAAAGGTCGACACCACACTATTCACCAAGAAGCTTAATGGGGAGATCTTCATTTGTCAAGTGTATGTTGATGATATCATCTTCAGGTCAACAAATGAAGATTATTGCAAGGAATTTGGTGAATTGATGTCGAAGGAGTTCGAGATGTCAATGATTGGTGAGCTCACATTCTTCCTTGGTTTTCAAGTCAAGCAAATGAGAGAAGGGATTTTCATCTCTCAAGAAAAGTATACCAAGGATCTTCTCAAAAGATTCAAGATGGAAGAATGCAAACCAATCAAGACCCCAATGCCATCAAATGGACATCTCGACCTAGATGAGGGAGGTAAACCGGTTGATCAAACTCTTTACCGTTCTATGATTGGTAGCTTGTTGTACCTTACCGCATCTAGGCCCGATATCATGTTTAGTGTGTGCATGTGTGCTCGCTTTCAAGCGTGCCCTAAAGAACCTCACTTAAGTGCCGTAAAAAGAATCCTAAGATATCTTAAGCACACCCCAAGCATTGGTCTTTGGTATCCCAAAGGAGCTAGATTCCAACTAGTTGGCTATTCCGATTCGGATTATGCCGGTTGCAAAATTGATAGAAAAAGCACATCCGGAGGGTGCCATTTGCTTGGGAGATCCTTAGTATCTTGGTCATCTAAAAAGAAAAATAGTGTGGCTTTGTCCACCGCCAAGGCGGAATACATTGCTGCGGGAGCTTGTTGTGCACAAATCTTATATATGAAACAAACCCTCCTAGACTATGGAATTGTTCTTGAAAAGGTGCCACTTTTATGTGACAATGAAAGTGCCGTTAAAATTGCTAACAATCCGGTACAACACTCTCGCACCAAGCACATTGATATCCGCCATCACTTTCTAAGAGATCACGTTGCTAAAAATGACATATCACTAGAAGGTGTAAGAAGTGAAAATCAATTAGCGGATATCTTCACTAAACCTTTGGATGAGGCCACCTTTTGTAGGCTAAGAAGTGAACTTAATGTGCTTGATTCAAGTAACTTTAAAAAATGAGCGTGTGTTGTCCCTTGCATTGCATTGTATTATATGCCATGTTTATTTTATCGCAATGCATTTAGGGCTTGGCTAACACGGTTACGATAACCCTCCTTTGGAGGAGTGAAGAAGCCTAACCGTGGATCAAACTTGACAAGCAACCTAGCTTTACTTTCTTGTATTGCATTGCATATGCATGGTTGTTTGTTTGTCGTTTCTTTTCGATTTAGCTTTGAGCAACCTCTGTGTTCGTCCATGGATAGAGAGAGCATTTTGACGCTCCTAAAGGTCCCAAAACTCTATTGCATGGCCATACGTTGCTCATCGGGTGTTTATCGCCTATTTTCCTAAAAATAATACTAGCCTAAGGCAAAATATTTTGAAAAATTTGAGGGTTTGAGTGAGGTCACTCATATCAGGTTCCAATTGGTGTTTATTTGTGTCTCTTTGAATTGGAACTTGATTAGGAGAAGTCGCGTCGGAGTTTGGAACGAAGAAGGGCGAAGAACAGCGACCGGACGCTGGACCGAACGCTGCACCGGACGCAGTGATGCTTCACCACCGCGTCCGGTCCCGGCGTCCACCAGCGCGTCCGGTCATCCAGAAGACCAACTCCAGACCTAGTGACCGGACGCTGCACCGGACACGCCTGTGTTGACCACCGCGTCCGGTCCCAGTTACCACCACCGCGTCCGGTCATCCGCGATGAATTCCCGAGTTCCCCTCGACCGGACTCTGACCGCGTCCGGTCAGTCCTCACCGGACGCGTTCGGTCACTCCAGGAGCTTACTGGAGTGTGACCGGACGCTGCACCACCGCGTCCGGTCATAACGACCACCGCGTTCGGTCATCGCGCGTCGAGCGGATCTAAGTCCTTCATAAAACCGTTCGCGCTCGGCTCTGTTCTTTCTCCCGTACGCGATTTCACCGCCGCCGCGAACCCTAGACGCCGACTCGCCGAGTTCGCCGCGCCTTTGCCGTCCTGCTCGCCGCCGGCGACCCCCTTGCCGTGCTCCAGCCGCGCCATTCTCGCCCCTTGCCCGCGCGCGCGCTCGCCGCTCACGTGCTGCCCGCTGCCGCACCGCACCCGCCCCAGCTGCCGTTGCCGCCCGCTCCTCCTCGCCGCCGGTTAGCCGGACTCCCGCCGCCGTCCAACTCGCCAGCAGCTGCCGTAGCTTTCCCCGTGCCAGCCCGAGCTCCTCCTCCGACCTTCGGCCGAGCCACCTAGGGTTTGCCCTAACCCTAGCCTAGGGTTTGCTTGAAACCTAACACGAGGTGACAAAATCGTTCGTTCTCGTTCATTCTCATTCAATTTTGTCGCTAGGGCCAACCTTGACCGTAACTCTCCGTTGATTATCTCGACTCAGTCCTTTCAGAGCTCGTTTGATGAATTCGGGGAATCTCGCGACCTAGGTCATCTCATCTTGTCACCGTCGTCTCGTCGATCCGAGGTAGCTTCGCGTCTCGATTCACTTCGTATCTCTTATGCTTGCTATCTCTAGGGTTTCGTACCTTTTAGTTATATATGTGCTTATAGTAGATCTCTCTATTCCGTCGTTGCAGTGAGTTAGTCGGTGTGTCAGTGTCAGATCTGTTTGCTGAATCCGAGGCCAAGCCTGCGGATACGGATCGAGGCCAAGCCTCTCGAGTGACAGTTCACCATCTTACAGAGGCTCTCAGTCAGTTTGTCAGCATGGTGCGTTGCAAGAATGCCGGTGGTGCTCCTGGTGACGGGGACGACAGTCCTCCCCGTCGGACAGAGATTGCGCGTGGAAAGCGCATCAAGATTATGGCCAGAAAGAAGAAGACGCTTACAGAGGCAGAGATTGCTCAGGCCGTGGCAGATGCAGCAGAGCAGGCAGAGAGAGGTGGCAGGAGCAGTGGCATACGTATAGGCGAGCGTCGCTTGAAGGTCGACAGCTCGGCACTGAGGCCACTGAGGGCACAGAGGATACTGGAGCTACAGAGCAGATGTCAGTTGATCCACCTACAGAGCCTACAGAGGCTACAGAGGTTCCAGATGCTCCAGAGGCTACAGAGGATACAGAGGAGCAGCCAGCTCAGTCTCCACCACGTCGCCGCTCCACACGTGCTCGTACTCAGGTGACTCCTAAGCCAGAGGGCCAGCGTCGTGGAGCACGTCCTCCTCCCAGAGCTAGAGGTTCACCCCCGGTCGAGCACTTTGACCTCAGGGGTGCTACAGCACGTCAGGTGCAGGGATTGAGGTTCGTGGAGGTCAGCCGTTGGTTTTCACCTGTCAGGGATCACACAGCTTCAGAGGGTTTCTATACCCCACTTCAGGAGGACTTCTACAGGGCTCTAGTTGACAGTGGTATAGCTTTTCGACCTCAGAGGGTATGTCGGCTTGAGGCACTGGTTGATGTTGTGAGAGAGCAGCTTCGTCCGCACTTGTCCTATATGCCTGGTTTGTCGGATCTTCTTGGACGGACGGGTGCATACTGCGGCACATGGGTCAGAGTTTTATGCTTCACTTTGGATTGATCCTGCCCATGAGTTCATTCACTTTGCTTTCAGAGGCCGCGATCACAGACTTTACAGCTCCAGAGCGCGAGAGATCCTCAGACTCCCAGCTTCTGACACGAGGATCCATCAGATGTGTTATGGTCAGACTCCTCCACCCAGACGCCCTCATGGCGGAGCAGTGCCACCTACAGACTTAGTTCGACCCTGCTTTCGTGAGCCTTTTGGCGAAGGGTCTCGTCGTACGCCTGCCAGCCTGACACCTCTTGCCAGAGTTTTGGATGCTATTATCAGACGCACTCTTCTTCCCAGACTTGGCTACAGAGAGGGACTGACACGTATGCAGCTATGGGTTGTTCACCACCTCCTCTCACAGACACAGTTTGACATTTGGGATCTCATTCTTAGTGAGATGGAGGACACCATTGCTGAGGGCTTCAAGGGTAATCGTCAGCTACCCTATGCACACTGGATCTGCTTTATTATTAGATCTTCTATTCAGATGCCACCAGAGATCAGGGCGGAGATATCAGACACTACCACTGCCTTCCCTGAGTATGATATCCGTCAGCTTTGGGCCTCAGTTACTAGGGATCAGGCCCCAGTGCCAGGACAGCGTGAGCGCCCAGAGGTTCCTGAGACAGCAGCTGAGCAGGACGCTACAGTGGACGAGCTTGCCGAGGCAGAGCTTGCGGACCTTGACGCTCAGACTGCTGATATACCTGAGGATGCTACTTCTGACAGCACCGATGAGGACTACCAGCCCATCCCCAGGTACCGGTCTCCTCGGTCTCACGACCACGAGGCCGGTGGCTCTGGCTCAGCCTCCCGCTCAGAGACGGCCATGGTGGCTATACTTGAGAGGCTGACCCAGGCTCAGGAGCAGCAGCAGCAGCAGATTCAGCGATAGGCACAGGACATAGCTGCAGCACTTGCACAGATGCAGGCACGCCAGGACGAGTTTCAGCGTCAGCAGCTTGAGATCCAGAGGCAGCAGGTTGAGATGCAGCGACAGCAATATGAGATTCAGCGTCAGAGCGCAGCTAGTCAGCAGCAGTACTTGGATCTCCTGCGCCACCTTGTCACAGTCGGGGTTCCTCCGCCTGCTTCTGTCATGACTCAGGCTTTACAGTCTAGTGGTTCGTCGAGTCAGGGACAGCCGAGCTTCCAGTTTACATCTCCACAGCAGCAGGTTCCCCAGTCATTCCAGTCCCCGAGCTTCACTCCTATTCATACGGGGTTTACACCGTCAGACCAGCCTCGCCCGCACCTCCTGACAGGCACACCACTCGGTGATTTCAGTGCTACCTACAGCGAGTTGACTGGTCAGCCGACACCCTCGCATACTACTACATTTCATACTTCTTCAGGGTTGTCAGCTCCCGAGGCAGCTATTCCTCCAGTGACAGGGACCGGGACTACAGAGACCATCCCTTCTTCAGTTGCCTCGACAGATCCCCCAGCTATTGGCTCACTACAGGCTCAGGTCACTCAGACGGATCCTCTTGTTGCTACTCAGTCAATGCCTGTTCCTGCTCAGACCCAGACCGCTTCACAACCACGTGCTTCTTCAGAGGGTCAGCCAGATAGCTCAGATTCCGAGGGTGATTCGCTTCACTTCATGATTACTCCGCGCACCTCGGCACCCGACACGACTCCGTCTGTCCCCCCGTCAGATCATTAGATTAGTTTTTTTGGCGCTTGATGCCAAAGGGGGAGAGAGAGTAGTTTCAGGGGGAGTTTTGATAGTGGGTTTTCGTTCTTTGTGTGCTACATTCATGCATCATGTTTACTTTTCAGTCATTGCATTCGTGTGACATGTCGTCATGTGGTAAACTTTGAGTCTTAATGTGAGTCTTAATGTGTTATCTCGTCACAGTGTTAATAAATGTCACCGTTTTAGTTATAACTCTAAGGTTGTGCTTCCGTGCCTTACTCTGATTTCTTATGAGCTATATCTTTTATGTACCAACGCTTATTATCTTATCTTATGAAGTACACTCTTTTGGCTTGGGGCACATAAGCAATTCCTAACCCTTTGTGCTTATTGTCTTTTGCTTATGTGAACCAAGCATGCTCGAAAACCTCCACTCAAATCTTTTGAATCTTAGTATTGTCATCAATCACCAAAAAGGGGGAGATTGAAAGCATCTAGGCCCCAAGGTTTGGTTTCGGCAATTGATGACAACGCTTTATTACCATGACTAACGTGTGTTTTGCAGAAACTTTGGTAAGTTAGGTCATGGAGGTTATAACTGCTTTGGGAACCATGGTATTCGTGTCCCTTGATGGAAATCGTTTCGGTTTTCAAAAGAGTGACGTCAAGATTAAGGACGGTTAGTTCCGGATGTCGAGGTGTTGAGATACATTCGGAATAGTCGTTAGGATCTTCGTTTTTCTCTTTTGGCCGTACTATAAAGGGGGGCATGAACGGGTAGCTTGACCTAGGCGAGTCCTATGTTTAGGTGTGGTGCACACTTGTTAAACTTGGCGCTAGGCAGCCCTAGAATAGCTCAAAGTTCAGTTGGAAGCAACTTGGTTCAAGTTGCGACGCGTTTCAGATAGTTTTGGGCTGTTTTCCCCTGACCGGACGTGGTCTTCGGCATGACCGGACGCTTCCGGTCAGTACGTTACCGCGACTAGGGTTTGCCTCTGACGACCGGACGCGGTCCTCGCGAGGACCGGACGCGGTGGTCAGAGGCTGACACGTGTCACTTGAGGGGAACACCCGATCGGACGCGACCTGGGTGTGATCGGCGCGTCCGGTCACAGTCCAGTAAGGTCCAGAGACAACCGGATGCGTCCGGTCATCACCGATCGGACGCGGCCTCGCATCCGGTGCGTTTACAGTAAGCTCCTTGCACGATCGGACGCGTCCGGTCACCCCTGACCGGCGCGTCCGGTCACTCAGTTGAAAAATCGGTTTTCGACCGTTACAGGCGACCGGCGCGTCCGGTCAGTTCGACCGGCGCGTCCGGTCAGCCCGTGTCAGAACATAACGGTTCGTTTTGTTTGAGGGGTGTATAAATACATCCCCTCCACCTCTTTTAGAGGTCTCTTGCTCATTTGAACATCTGAGAAAACCCTTTAGAGTGCAAGGGAGTGCAAGAGCTCTAGTGAGGATAGAGATTTGAGAATCAAAGCTTGAGTGTTCCTCACTAGCAATTAGAGAGTAGCAAGTGTGCATCCACCTTCTCATTTGGGCTCGTTGTGGTCAAGTGAGAGTTCTAGCTTGTTACTCTTGGTGATCGCCATCACCTAGACGGCTTGGTGGTGATTGGGAGTTTGGTGATCATCCGGCGGAGCTTGTGGATGACCCAACTCATGTTGTGAGCGGTTTTGGGTGATTCACCGCGACGGAGTGTCGAAGAATCAACCCGTAGAGAGCACTTGATCCTTGCGCGGATCAAGGGGGAGCTACACCCTTGCGCGGGTGCTCCAACGAGGACTAGTGGGGAGTGGCGACTCTCCGATACCTCGGAAAAACATCGCCGTGTTCCTTGCCCTTTACATTCAAGCATTTACATTCTCGTATTTACTTTCATTGCTTGATTTACATTCCTAGAATTGCCATGCTAGACTAGGATTGGAAACTAGGGTGCAAAACTTTTATCGGTAGACTCTCTAGGAACACAAGTAGGCACTAGGGGTGAATTCCGGCTTGTAGGATTTAATTCTTGCAATTAATTTTTAGAAAAGCCCAATTCACCCCCCCTCTTGGGCATCTTGATCCTTTCAATTGCCATTGGTTATTGTTTGGCTGATGTAGTGAACACAAAATGATTCAGCCCTACACAACCATCACCGGATCATTCCGTGTTCATAAACTTTCAAACTCTTCCAATGCAGCGAACATATGCTAACGAACTGTCTTGGCTTTTACATGTGAATATGAAGGGAAGCTAATTTGGCACCGACTTTCCCCCTCCCTTTTTGCCACAACATAAAGAAAGAGGTAGGTCTTTTTCATGGGGATTTCACTCTACCCCCAAATCAGTCAAATTCGATTGATTATGTCACTCACATTACTAAAAATAGATAGTTTCTTTCTATTAAAATGAACTTTGGCGCTTCTCATTTTCATCCTTGCAATAAAAGAACATCAATTGTTTAGGTACAAAGTCAAAGTGTAAAAAATATCCGCCTCAAAAAGTGTGACAAATACTCTCTCCATTCCAAATTATAAGGCATTCTAAGAATCTTGGAGAGTCAAAGCATCTTAAGTTTGACCAAAATTATAGAGGAAATTACAAAAATTTATAACATCAAATAGGTATACTATAAAAATATAATTAATGAAGAATCTAATGATACTTAATTGATGTCATAAATATTATTATCTTATCATATAAATTTGGTCAAACTTGAGATCCTTTGACTCTCCAAGATTCTTGGAATGCCTTATAATTTGGGATGGAGGGAGTACTAGAGAACAACCATTGCTTTGGATATCCTGCCTCGTGACAACACTTCCAAAGATAAGTATCCCAACAACTGGTGATGTCTTTTAGGCAGATGTTTGGGCATATCTGTCCTTTAGGCTTATTTCCTTTAGAACAAAAGGTCAATAAGTCCATGAAGGTATTCATGCTGAACCACATAGGTCCATGGGAAGGCTCGATATCGAGCTATCCATATGGTACATAGGTTAGTGCTACACATATGGCAGTGGCTACTTATAGAGAGCTATGCTATTTTGATGCTGCATGTGCACAAAAAGCCTTGCATGCTTGCAACGAAGTGTGTGAGGGATACTACGGGCAGCCATTCATCTCACGAGGGGAATACCGATCTCCTCCACAGCGTATAGACCCAACACTTAGGGCCAAGTGTTGTTGGGCCATTTTGTAATAGATCTGGCCCACCAAAACGCTTGGCACGTGCCGCCAACACGATGCCACACATATGTAGAGAGCAGATGCCGGAGCACTCTTGGACAATAAACGGAGATGGCTTACGCAAATTCTCCCACGGGTATAGATTTTAATATTTAATATGACTGGAGCATAAAATCTAATAGTCTACCCATTTGAAAAATAATGCAACTATAGCATAGCATTGAGTCAAAACATCTTAAGTTTGACTAAATAAATATAACAAAGTATCAATATTTGTGATGTGAAATAAGTGCCATTAAAAGTATATCTATTTAGTGTCATATTGAAATTTAATCAAACTTAGATAGTTTCATTATGGATGAAACTAGAACTGTATTTTTTCAGGACCAAGATAAAGAAAGTGTCGGTGTCCAGAGGACCAAGTGTCTAAACAGAGTGACGAGTGAATTTGTATTTGCACGTCTAGACCTTGATGGTGTGCAAAGCGGACACAAGGATGTATACTGGTTCAGACATGAACGACCCTACGTCCAGTGGGTTTCGTTGCGGCTCCTGGTGCCTTACACCAGGGTGCTCGTAGTAGGGGTTACAAGTTTTAGAGAGAGAGAGAGCAGATCCCAGGTTTCTTGTGAATGGTGGTGCGTGATGTGTGGTTTCGATTGAGACGGGCTCTAGCTGTTGTTGCTTGATCGCCCCCTTAGATGTGGCCCCTTTCTCCCCTTTTATAGCTTGTAAGGGGAGGACTCGGGTTATATTCGTGGTAAAGGGGTAAAAAACGGGAAGAATGAAAGAGAAAAACAAAAAAGGTGGCCTCGGACGTGATCCTCCTCCTCTTTATCCGGTGGGAGCAGTTCCCCTGTAGCGTGGAGATATACTAGGCGTTGATCTTTTGGTCTGTCCATTCGCTGGTGTAACGTGCCGTGGCCATGCCTTGATCTGTACGCCTCTGTGCCGTGAAGGTGGGCGGCGCGTGCGCCTAGATTTTCGTAGCGAGGAGGTTAGGTGGCACAGTTGCCATCACCCCCGTTGCTGTGGAGGTATGAATGTCGTCGTGTTAGAATGACCGGGGTCATATCGAGTCAGGGCGTGGTTCCCGTGTTCCTGTTGACTGTGCACGGTCGCGTCCATCCTATCGATGGTAGCGAGTGCCGTAGTTGGGGCTCCCGTGGCTCCCCGTCTTGCCTGAGGGTTCCACGTGCCCCTTGGGTGAGGCGGAAACGCACCGCGGGGGTCGGGCGCTTTTGATGACGTCGCGGGGGCTCGGGCGAGGCGGAGAGATGTCGCCCGAGGCCTCTCTGTAGAGCTCGGATGAGATAGGGTTCGCTGTTCGTGCCTCGAGCGACTGACATGCTGCTAGTGCTTTTTGGGGCCCTACGATGGAGTTTTAACAAATGTGTAGGGTGCCGTATTTTACCCTGGTACCCTGGGTATTTTGATACCCGACAGAAAGCAAATTTTATTCTAAAATATAAAAAAAATAAAGTTTATTTTTTTTCCAAATTCATAGAAATAAGTTTATCCTAACATGTGTCCCGATAGTTTTTTCCCCGCTTTGGCAAGAACGAGAGGAGACAGGAGAGCCCCCGCTCTGGAGCGCCACGTCAGACGTCACGCAAATCGAACTGCACGGAGGCGTGGACCCCACTGCTCCCTCCTTCCGACGCGCGCAAACTTCCAAACAGCTCCACTTGCTTTCAGTTTTGGTTCCGTTCCACACACTTCCCATCCCCCGGACGCGGGACGCCCACTCCACTCTGCCTCTGATCCCGTGCCGGGTGCCGCCATTTCCCGTGCACCCCCACCGCCGCCCCGCCGCCGACGCGATCCCCATCACGCGCCGCCCATGGCGCCTCACCTACTCACCCCACCGGCCCTCACCATTACGTGCGCCGCCGCCCCAGGCCGCCTCGGCGGCGCCGGATCGGCGGACCCGCGGGCGCCCAGGCCACGCGCGCCGTCGCGCACCTTCTTCTGCTCCTCCCCCGGCAGAGCGCGGCGGGGGATGAGGAGGAGGAAGGGCTTGAGCGTCGCGGCGGCGGCGGCGGAAGGAGCGGAGCCGGGTGGGCCCGCGGGACCGATGCGGCTCAACGAGTACATGGTCGCTGTCGACCGGCCCCTCGGCGTCCGCTTCGCCCTCGGTGTCGACGGACGCGTCTTCGTCCACTCCCTCAGGAAAGGGGTAAGTGACTAAGCGGGGAACGAGCAATGGGAAGCAATTGGCGAGCTGACATAGTGACATCCGGCTGCTGCATGGTGATGCGTGGCAGGGGAACGCCGAGAAGTCCAGGATCATCATGGTCGGCGACACGCTCAAGAAGGCGGGCGGCGACGGCGAAGGCCTCGTCACCATCAAAGACCTAGGTGACACGGAGTACGGTACCAGTAATGTCGTTATGTTTCACTCGTCCAAAGACTAGCGTCTCTGTGAAATTTAGTGAGCCATCCGGACCCTGTCGTTTTCGGTCAGTGTGTCATATAAGATTGCTTATGATCCGAAGTGCCTTTGCTGTTTTTTTGAACTCTGAAATATTATATACCCTGGTCTAGTGAAATTCCTATGTTTGAAAGAAGTTTTAAAATGGACTTGTAACTAATAATTTCTGGACTATGCGTTAAGCTTAGTAATTTAGGATGCTTATTCAATGGCTCAAATGAAATGGTTCTTTGTTAGGGTAAATATTTCATGGCACAGAACAGTACTCCGATGCACTGAACATACAAGTTTCAGCTCTGTGCTTTCCCAGACATTGAAGTGCACATATTCTTAGTAGTGTAGCAGTCGGCGATTTTAAATTGAGCCCTAAACTCTTAATTTCTTGACAAAGTACCAATTGGAGCACCAACTTCCTGAAAAGTTAAGATACCAGCAATCTAGCAGTTCAGTACCATGAACATGATTTATTTCCCTTAAGAATTGAAGAACGTTGGATGGAACTACTGCATGGTTATGCTTCATTCATATGTTCTCTTTAACTTGTATCCAGGATTGCGCTGAGGGACAAGGCAGGACCATGCAGCCTCGTCCTTGAGAGACCATTTGCTCCTTTTCCAATCCATCAGTTGCATCAGAATGAAGATTACCACATTCTATTTAACAGAGGGCGGGCTGCTGTTGCCTCCTGGAATAGTGCTGTTTTGTCCACAAAGCTGAATGGATCTTTTACTGGGGATGGAAAATCTGGTTTTGCTGTATTCTCCCCAAGGTTGCTAAGTTCTCAAGGATGGGCTCTTTTGTCTAATGAGAAAGGTGGACTCAATCAGAGTAGCACTAACCTTGCCAATCGCGTAAGTGAGATTGTTGGTTTATATTCTGATGAAGACGATGCCAATGCTGAGTGGGCACATGGTAGCTTTCCTTTGGAGGAGTACATTAAAGCACTAGACCGTGCTAAAGGTGAACTGTACTATAATCATTCACTGGGTATGCAGTACAGCAAGGTATTGGAAGACTGCTTCTGTTAATTTTCTTAGACATATACATCCATAAAGGTTGTGTCAATAGTCAATACTATGTGTGCTTTCAAGAGCTCAGGACTACTTATCAATATATACCAATAACCATGGCATTTCTTTTACATAAATATTCGCAGATAACAGAGCAAATATTTGTTGGGTCATGTATACAAACAGAGAAAGATGTGAAGATGTTATCAGAAACTATGGTATGTTCCTGACATATGCCACAGGCTTGTCTGATTGGTGCTTTCTGCTTACATTTGTTGCCTGCATTTATACTTCCATTTACCTTACAATCCAGTTAAGTTTCTGATACTTCAAAAGGCTTCAGGGTATTACTGCTGTTCTGAATTTCCAAAGTGAAAGTGAGCGCATTAACTGGGGAATCAATTCTGAGACAATCAACAGTTCTTGTCGTGAGAATAACATCTTGATGGTTAACTATCCTATACGGTATGCTGTAATTCCTCTATGTAGAAGATAAACTTTAGAATGCTTGATTCTAGTTCTTCACTATAGTTATATTGAACCAACTGTTGCTTCCTTTAAAATTTCAGGAAATCGTTATCCCGTGCCAAACAAGACTAGATTTTATATAGGTTAGAATTGTTGTTTATTTGTAGAGCGATGTTGGTGATACTATAGTTGTTTATTTGTTGTTGTGTGGATTAATGTTTTAAGCACTTTATGTCTCATTAATCTGTTAAGCTTATCTCATCCTGCTTCACCCTAGTAGTTATTTGAACAAAAAGGATCTTTATAAATTGTTGGTGAAATCTTTACTTGTTTTGCAGACATGATAGGCTTGCTAACCTTACTTTTATCTGGATGTTTTCAGAGAGGTTGATTCCTTGGACCTAAGAAAGAAACTTCCTTTCTGTGTTGGTCTTCTGTTGCGTCTTATAAGGAAGAACTACTGTATATATGTGACTTGTACCACTGGATATGATAGATCACCAGCATGTGTGATATCATACTTGCACTGGGTTCAAGATACACCTCTCCATATTGCTCACAAGTTCATCACTGGTTTGCACTCTTGTAGACCTGACAGGTAATTATTGTTGAGCAACATTGTATTAGTCGATCTGTTTGATGCTAAATCAACGAGGACCCTGTTTATTGTGACTGCTGCTGCAGTTGTTTTTATGGTTATTGGTTTCAGAACTGAAAAATGGTTTAATTATGCAGAGCTGCAATTGTTTGGGCAACTTGGGATCTTATTGCTTTAGTTGAAAATGGAAGGCATGATGGTAGTCCCACACATTCAGTATGTTTCATTTGGAATAGTGGTAGGGAGGTAAGTTCCTTTTATACAAAAATGTTACGTATTTGGCATAAAAATATTTGTTCAAGTCAGTGTGAGACTTCATGGTATGATATTGACAATCAATAACTCGAGGGGTTGACTTGCACGTGATATTGGCTCCAGGGCGAGGATGTAGAGGTGGTTGGAGATTTTACAAGTAACTGGAAAGACAAAATAAGGTGCAACCACAAGGGTGGGTCAAGATATGAGGCTGAAGTTCGACTTCGACATGGAAAGTACGTTGCCACTTGCTTGTTTTCGTGGCTGAGGACAGCATCTATCTATCCCACCATCTTCTGATCTCTTTGCTCCTGATAGTTATCGAGTTAACTGAAACTAACCACTAACCCCATACTCATTTAGGTACTATTACAAGTTTATTGTTGGGGGCCAGTGGAGGCATTCGACTTCACTGCCTACAGAAACAGATGAACATGGGAATGTCAACAATGTGATCAGAGTAGGTGACATTGCTCGGATTCGTCCTGCTCCAAGCCAGCTACATATAAAAGTATGTCAATCCACTGCCTTCAGTGCCTCCATTGAACTTCTCACCTGTCTACTACTCCCTCTGTCCAAAAAAAAACGCAATTCTAGCTTTGACGGAGGGAGTACTTTGCAATTTAGGCATTCTCATGTTTTCGCTGATCAAACCCTACATGAGTTTGTTTGGTGCTAACGTGGAAACTTAGTAGAATCTGTAGCTTACTAGTTACTATAGCCAACAATCATATCTCTTATGGCAGGACCCAACTGTTGTTAAGGTCATAGAAAGGGCGCTAACTGAGGACGAGCGGTTTTCATTGGCGTTTGCAGCACGCCGCATGGCATTTGCGATCTGCCCAATCAGATTGTCCCCAAAGCAGTAGACGTGTCATCCTTTTTTGAGCGGAACCAGGCGTCATCGAGGACCAGCAATTTTCTTAGCTACAGAAAACTCATGTAATGTAGAAAACAGAGGGGCCTTCTTACTGTATGTATCCGTTCACATACAACCCGGAACGTCGATAAGTGGCTCAGCAATGAGCACAGTGTACACCTCTGTGTAATTCTATGGACTGTATACCTGAAATAGACTCCATTTCAGACAATATGACACTCTTGAGAATCTGAGGCAGGCTCGCAAATGGCCAGTGAACAAACTCTGCAATCTACTACAGCTCTCAGGGGATGGGAGAGATGACTACTTTGCCGGTTGCTCTCCCGGTCTCAAGGTAGGAGAACGCCTCCACAACCTGCGAGAAGGCGAACGGCCCCTCCGGGTCGATGAGCGGCTTCACCTTCCCTGACTCGAGGTACGGGTTGAGCTTCCCCAAGACGGCGCCGTCGGAGGTGACGACGAACCGGAACCCTGGAGGGCTGACGGCGCCGGTGAGGACCACCACGCTGCCGCCTTCCTTCACTACCTTGACAGCCTTGTCACCCTGACCTGAAATGAATGAAACCCATGCATGGTGAAACGCAAAGGGCAGATCGACTCAGCCGAGGCCTGAGGGGGTCACGTGTATTTTGTGGTGGCTGCTGGAGTGCTGGGCATGCATTTGATGATGGTGATCTAATCTTACCGACTGCGTCCAAGACAACGTCGTATTTGTCCGGCAGCTCTTCGAAGTTGTCCTTAGTGTAGTCGATGGCGACATCAGCACCCAGGCTCTTGAGCAGCTCGATCTTCTTGGTGCTGGCCGTCGCAGCCACCTTGGACGCGCCGTAGACATGCTTCGCTAGCTTCATTCCACGACAAGAGCAGCATTGTGCAAGAATGTTCAGTTCAGTCTTCAGACAATACGTCGAGCTGGAATTCAGACAGCAGCCAGTGTCTGCGCAGTGAAGTTTCAGTGTCTGTCACTCTGATGAGATCTTACCTGGATTGCAAGGGAGCCGACACCGCCGGCGCCACCGAGGACGAGGACGGACTTGCCGGCGGACAGTCCCGCGATCTCCAGGCCCCCGTGGGCGGTCTGGACGGCGAGCGGCAGGCAGGCGGCCTGCGCGAAGTCGAGGCCCTTGGGCTTGAGCGCCAGCAGCTTCTCCTCGACGGCGGTGTACTCCGCCAGCGAGCCGGACTGCTTGGGCCCGTCCAGCGGCTTCTCGCTGATCATGCCGTACACCTCGTCGCCTTCTTTCAGGTTCTTGACCTGGCTGCCCACCTTGACGACCACGCCGGCCACGTCGTACCCCGGCACGGTCTGCAGCAGTGCACAGCATCAGCAAGTTCAGAAACAGATGATTGGTGCACAGAATCGAAAGAAAGAAACGGGTTCCATATGATTTGCAAGACGAGATGAGACGAGGACGGCTGATCATCAGACCGGGAGAGGGGAGTCGGTGGCCTGGAACTTGCCGGCCCGGCGCTTGGCATCGACGGGGTTGAGCGCCGCGGCGACGACCTTGACGAGCACCTGGTCGTCGGCCACGGCCGGCACAGCCGCGGCCTCGTCGAGCTTGAGCACGCTGGCGTCCCCGTACGCGTCGTACACCCAGGCCTTCATCACCCCGGGCACCTCCGTCGCCACCGCGGCCGTGGCCGGGGACGAGGACGCGGACGCCGCCACGCACCGCCCCGACCGACCAGCAGCCTCCGAAGCTGTTCTCCTAGCGGCGGCACCGCTGCCCCTCGGCGCCGATGACGGGAGCACGAGCTTCACGAGAGCCTGCTGCGGCAGGAATAAGGACGACCTCGAGTACGAAGTGGCCGGGATCGACGAAGAGAGGAACGCCTGCATTTCTTTTTCGAGCTCTCGTCTCGGATTCAGTGCCTGTGCTTATGCGCAAACGGAGCAGGATGAGCGTTGCTGGTGCTCTTGAGCGCTGCCAGGCCAGGTGCTGCTCTGTTGTTGTTATCCGTTTGTGGCCGTCGGGATTTCGGGAGTGGCGGGGAGCGCTCTGGGTGAGGAAACCTGTGGCTTGGATGGGCGGACGAGTTGGATCCGGCCAGCGCCAGCGTCGATGGGAAAGTTCGATGGCTTGTCGTCTTCTCGATCCGATCCCATCTACTTCCTGGGCTGAACGTGGATACCGCGCCTGCCCGTTCTTGTACTGGGAAGTAAGAGCATCTCAAGACACGAGCCATCTAACTTGCCATCCCTATTTGCCTAACCAAAAGGCAGAAAACAAGCCTCCAATAGTCATGTTATCCACCTCGCCAGCCCAATAGGCTTGCCATATCATGCTCCTGGCTAGGCAAATATAGCATGCGGCAACACGCTTGCCATCCTCTGTCTATGAGCCTGACAGGAGGACCCAAGTCTTGTTTACCTTGTCTTGCTCCAAAAATTAATTGTGATTTGGCTAGTCTGTTGGACTGTACTAAAATATATAGTAGGAATATTATGAAAATGGATAGCCAAATGAAGATATAGAGAGTGAAATTTAGACTATCTGTTGAAGATGCTCTAAGCATGGGAATGAGCGCACCCGGCCTTGGCTTTGGATCCCTCATAGCTAATCTTAGGGTCCATAAGTCGATTAATTTCATTTTCACTTAAAAGACTATGGCCTAACTAGCTCAATAGGTTATGAATATTGTCAACACTACATAAAAAATGGGATAAATTACTGAAAAGTATTATTGCAATACATTAAGGTTATTAGTAATGCATCAAATTAAATAAGTTTGCAAGTGAACTATGATTTTAATTTTATCTATTTTGGAGGCGAAGCTAAGGCTTGTCGTTGGGGTCAGCTGACCCCGATAGATTTTGAAAAACAAAGAGAGAATTACTGTACATGATTGTTATTTGCTCCTAATGACCTCGCCTTGGTTCAGCCAAGACCCCGTGGTCTTCTAGCCTGGCTTCGTTTATTTTTCACTCCCAAAATATCATACTTCTTGATCTACTTTTAAATATGTAAGGCGATTGGTATCGTCTTGTGCTGTAACCAAACTTTATCTTTTGATCATAATATATTCCAGGCAGGGAAGCTCTCCCCTCCGTATGTTCTCATAAAAAATCTACTTTTAAATATAAATATGCTTATAAGTCATGACTAACTTATTTTAAAAAGTTGTTATGTGATGAATGGGTCAATTGATAAATGGCAAGGGGGTGAATAGCCTATAAAAATCTCTACAAATACACTAGAGCAAAGGGTTAGAAACCTAAATGATGAAATGCAATTTTGCTCTAACTCTACAAGGGTTACAAGCCACATATTTCAACAATTCTAGTTATCTATGATCTCTAAGTCAAGCAAATGCTAAGTCACTATAAGCTAAGTTAGTGAGCTCTCAAAGACTAGACTAAAGAGCCTCACTAACTACACTACTCAACAAACAATCTACCTCTCAAAACTAATTATACTAAAGAGCTTAGCTACATTAGAATATAAATACAAGAGAGTGTAGGGTGATTATACCACCATGGCAAGAGAGATGAACCAATCACAATATGAATATCAAGTCAATCACCGGGAGAAATCCAATCACAATTTGACACCAAATTTTCTCTCGAGGTTTATGTGCTTGCCGACACGCTAGTCCCTGTTATGTCGACCAACACTTGGTGATTCGACATCTAATAGGTGTTTCACAAACCTAGCCCAACACTTGGGCGCCGCAAGAACCTAGCCACAAGTAAGGTAACTCGACACGAGCAATCCACTAGAGTTACCTTTTGGCTCTCTACCGGGAAAGGTATAAGACCCCTCACAATCACCGGGAGATGGGCACGAGCAATCACCAACTCATGCCATAATGCTCCCCCACTGCTCCAAGCCGTCTAGGTGTCGGCAAACACCAAGAGTAACAAGAAATTCATAGCCACAACGATCCCCAAGTGCCACTAGATGCAATCACTCAAGCAAATGCACTAGGAATCACTCCCAATCTCACTTTGATGATGAATCACTAATGGAGATGAGTGTGAGTGTTTGCTTAGGCTCACAAGGATGCATCACTGAGAAAATGTGCAAGAGAGTGAGCCCAAGGCGAACCACTTCTATCTATAGAGCCCCCAAGGCTCAGAGAGTCGTTGGGAGCTCGGGGCTTGATCGAACTCACTGACCGAACTCACCCCAGAGAGTCCAGTCGGTAGGGTCCGGTCGCCCACAACCGTCCATGTGTCACACCTTCAAATTTGGCGTGTTAGATCTCAACGGTCAAATCCCGATAGCGCAAAATGTTGAGTTAGGACCGGACACACCTGAGCAGCGACCAGACTCGGCACCACTCAGGATCCGGTTGTTTCTAGTAAGCTCCCCAAGCGCTCTTTTATGACCGGACGCAGGCCAGGGTCCGGTCCACACAAAGCTTCCCCGCGCGCGCTGAGTCAACATGACCAAACTCTGTGAATAGTGTTCACGCAGGGTCCGGTCCTTCGCCACCCTCAGAGTCCGATCATGAAACTGATCCACCCCTTCTCTGCGCATGATGACCAGACGCACCACCCCGGGTCCAGTCACAATAGTGCGCAAGGTCCCGTCATGACTTGGCGTTCTCGGCCACAGCCCTAGCATTGACCGGACTCTGGCAGCCAGGGTCCGGTCCTGGTCAAGCTAGGGTCCGGTCACAGACTGACGTCTCCTTTTCTTTTTCTATCTCCTCAAACACTTCGCCCTTACTTTCAAGTTGTTAACCACAAAGTATACAACTTATGTGCCCACGAGTTAGCAATTTTTAAAGCATTTTCAAGGGTTAATTGTTAGCACACTAGGTCCCTAAATGCATATGCAAGAATCATGTCACCTAGTGGCACTCGATAACCGCTTAGCCAAAGATTTTCCCTCTTTATAGTATGACTATCGATCCTAAATGTGATCACACTCTATATGTAGTGTCTTGATCACCGAAACAAAGACCTATTTGATACATTTGCCTTGATCGACACTTGGTTTTTGTTTTTCACTTTCTTCTTTTCCAAGTTGGAGTTTGATCACAATCATCACATGTCCATCTTCATCACCATGGATTTCTCATTGTGCTCCATCACTTGGATGTACCAACCTAACTCATGATCACACTTGATGACATAGGTTAGTACTTATGTTTCATCAATTATCCAAAACCAAACTAGGGCTTTCATCAATCCATCTTACCTATTGGGTCATCAGGTTTCAACTCTATTCACTCATTTTATACTTGAGTCCGGACCTTGTGATTCATTGACTTTACTTTTGTGGATCAGATCCATTACTCAATCGGTCATCCCAGCCCATTCTCATCTCTACTGGGAAGTTAATTTCTCATCTGAAAACATAAGTATATTATCAAATTTATAGAGAAGATTTAACAACTACCGCATAAAAAAGCACATTATAAAAATATAAAAATTAATGATCATATATAGTAAAGTGAACAATAATAGTGAATGTGAGTAATTTGTATTCAAATTCTAGAAAGTTATTTTGCATTTTTAGTGGCATAGGCAATTAGTTTAGATGAAATTTAATAGGTCACTTTAGATTATTCTGAATGATGGCACAAGTGGGTAATTTTGGTGAAGATCAAGGCGTTGCCTTAAATTAATTTTCATAATGAGTTACTGGCATATGCAAATAATTTATATACTGACTAGGCCTATGCCCACGTGCTGCACTGAGAGAGAAAAAAATTTCAACACACATGTTAACTCTAAATTGATTTTTGGATAATGCAAATCAAACAATCAAAAGACATCAAGCATACAATGAGATGGTCTAGGGTTCACACAAAAAGTTGACGATGTCTGAGAAATAAAACTTGTGCTATGAGTTGCCAAATTTAACATAGTCAATGGCAGAAAATGTACGACTTGGGAGAATTAAACAACGTGACGACAATCATATACGTAGGGGGTGACACTTTTTAGATGATGCTATATATCCAAAGAATCAACCCAACTATATATTTATTACATCATCATACATGTGGAATGCGTGTTTTCACTTAAGCAAAACGTGCAGTTCAAATGCCATCGTCAAAACCAATTTTTTCTTATTATTTCAATATATTTCTATAATACCATTAGCAAGAAGAATATCAACCTTGTCGAACTTGGTTTATTTTTTGTGATGAGTTGCGTATAAATTAGTGTAGTGGTTTCTCACAAAGTGATGAAAATTCAAACCTTGAAATTGATCGAAACAATATAATAATTAGTAGAGCTAGCCACGAGCCACAATCCCAAAACAACTACTGCGATTTCACAATGCATCGAAGGACATTACTCAAATTGCACGATATCACTGAAATTCACCACATTAAAAAATGCAGTCCAAGCATGACAAACACTATGACAAAAATCATTTTTACGCACGGTAAAAAATAATCTTTAGGAATGGTTCCTAAAATTGACACTACGCCATTTGTCGTAAAGATAGGGATTTTGTAGCATCATGGATTTAACCATTTGTAGAAACATTTCTAGAACAGTTTCGTTAAGAAATCTGCCCCTAAAAGTATGCTTTTTAGGGACGGTCTCTTTAGAACAACCGCTCCTAAAACCACGTTTACAGATGCGGTTACCTTAACGCAAGTGTTCTTGGAACTACTTTTTCACTGAAAACATATTTTAAGTGGTTGTTGTTAGCTTAAACAAGACACCCATGAAAATGTATTTTTAAGGGCGGTTTGTTCATGCTGAATCGCCGCTGAAAATCTATTTAAAATTTTGAAATTTCCTACCATCTTTAAAATCTTGGTTTCCCATCAAATTTAGATCCCATTCTGTTTCATTCAAAATAAAATATATATATTGAGATTGCATTCCTAATCATATGATGATGCATTTATATATATCAATGATAAATACCAAGGTTCATTCTACCAAAGAGGCAAAGTTTAGAAAGGTGGGTAAAGAGGCCAATGCAAAATGGTTTTCTTTGTGCCATTGGCCCCTTCTTGTTTCTTTTAGAAGTTTTACACCTGATATAGTCCTATGAATAATCTGGCTAACCAGTTAGACATTTATTTGAGAGCTGGCATCTCCAAATTATTAATTATGCATAATGGTTTATTGTTGTAGTGTGGGTGCTGCTCTCTATTAAATTTATTTATTTATTTGTTTATATATATCTCATAACTATGGGACAACGATCCAGTCATCTGGACAAGACGATGTAACTGTACTCCCTCTGTCCATAAACAATGCACTTCTCGCTTTTCCAAAAATCAACCAAATTCAAGTTCAGTTGAGTACTTGAGTTTATAAAAAAAAACAGTATCAACATTCATGTTTTTAAATAGGTTTACTATGCAAATATATTCTATGATCAATCTAATGTATTTATTTGGTATTATAAATGTTCGTATATTTTAATAGATTTGATCAAACTTAAAATTATTTGATTTTTAAAAAACGTTGAGCCGACAGAGTATCTCCTGCTGGCATATATATGTACCCCAGAACAAGACGTGTATAAGAGCAGAAAAGGCAGTGTCGTGTGTGGAACAAGACGTGCACAAGGGCAGAAAAAGGCAGTGTCATGTGTGAAGTCCGCACATACTAACCGGGGTGATAAAGAACAAGGGAAGCTCACATGCACGCTATAGCAACAGGAAGCATTAGGACAAGGTTGACAGAGAAGACGCACAAAAGCCTTTCCCAAACATCCACACACATTCTTTCTGGAAACTACGATATCCCCCTCTTTCCCACTACAGAAAGCATCCAACCAAAGGGACATGTTGCACCAGTGTATATATATATATATATATATATATATATATATATATATATATATATATATATATATATATATATATATATATATATATATATATATATATATATATCGTCTAAAAAAATGGAAAACCCATGCATGCAGCCACATGCATATGTATATGTCATTAGAAATGAAAATAGGACAGATATTCCCTATATCGTCTATCCAAAAGGATTTTAATTTGAATACGATTTGAATCTAGATACTCATAGTTGGATTTTCTAAACATAGTGGAAGACTGCTCCTGGAAGTTAAACCTGATGACAATACAAAGGAATGAAGCGGAACAAAGGATGAGGGGCCATCTAAAAGCTGTTTCTGTGATCTTTCTTTTGTCTGTCTCTGTAATTTTTGCTGGCTCTATGTTGAGCCTGGGATGTTGGTCAGGTTTTCGTTGTGATGTCTCTGGGTCTGTAGTTGTCCTCGAGCTAGAAACCTTGAAGTAAGTTGGTGGTCGTAAGTCTGCAAGGTCTGGCATGTCTTTTTTCTTTTTTGCCTGAAACAGTCTACAAAACTCTGTATTTCCGTTAGATCTAATGGAAATGGGGGGATGCCTCCGGTTTGACAAAAAAATGTGATAGGTATCAATGTCCAATGCACCTAGCATATCCGTATCCAATTCTGAAAAAAAAATAACTACAAGGACTACTGCAAAAATCTAGCAATACTATAGAAATGATTTATAACGGGAGTTCATTTTTTTTTACAATGGCAGCTCAATCTACAGCCGCATCTACAAATTGATCCAAACAGAGCCACCTCTAGAAATGCATTCGTATGCATTCGTAGAAGCGAGTGTTCAGCCGTCTCTACAAATGCACTTATTTTTATAGACGGTTCTCTAAAAATAGATTTCTAGAGGTAGCTGAATCTAGAGCCGTCTCTAAAAATAGGTGCAGCATGGTAAAATTCAAGACTTTAAATAGTCTCGGATGGATAAACGATCAAAACTAAAGTTGTAGATCTCGAAAGGCTATGCAACTTTGTAGTTGACAACCTTTTCATTTAAAACCATCTATGAGGAAATTTTGTTTTAATTTCTCACATTTAAAATTTAAAATTTTCAAACGACCTTAGATGGTTAAATGACCAAAACCAAAATTGTAGATCTCGAAATTTCATACAACTTTGTAGTTGACAACCTTTTCATTTGAGTTTGTTTAGGATCTCAATACTCATTTCAAAATCGGATAAACATATTATGAGGAGAAAGAATATCTCAAATAGACACAAGTTTGGGTGGAATGTTAAGAAAAGCAACGTGCGAGGCCAGAGGTCGCGGATTCCATCCCCTATAACCGTGTAGCGTAGTATTCATAAAAAAATATTCATATCTAATCCAATTTCGTCCCTATCACGAGAAAAGAGAGGGATGATCCTACGTCTTTTGCTGTTGCTTGTTATAGTTATTATTTTAATTACAGTACTAACATTGTTTTTGTGTTATTGATGATCGAGAGCATGCATGTTGTGGAAGATCAAGCATGAGACAACCAAGAAGATTAAAAAAACATATGCTTCTTTTCACGCAGATCGTAAGCATTTACACTCTGCAAATCAACAAGCAATAAGTCTACATGTAATACAAGGCAGTACTGTTCTTGATCATGCAAGATAATGCGTTCCTAGGAGTGTTCTATTTTTTCTACAACGTACTGCCAAAAAGGGTTACAAATCTCATGCCTGCATCCACTTAATAAAATATTCAGGAGAACAACCGGGAATATCGAATATCATTGTTTTACCTCACCAGCTGCCTAGCACTTGGTGCATGCTGAGATTCCATTGCTCACCTCTTCGAAGACATTTTAGTAGATGTGTGGAGACACTACTATATAAAATATTTTTAAAGGTGTCTCCCTTTTAATACAGAGACGACTTTATCAAGAACTAATTTCCAGAGGCTGCTGAAAATTTCACCTGTGTCTAGAAAAAAAAATTCTAGAGGCAGTTGGCAATTTGGCCCGTCTCTAAATAAGTGCATCACAATAAAATTTATAAGTTTTTCAAGTTAAGCTGAATGAAGGCAACTTTATATCAAAGTTACAGTAATCAAAGAGATTTGTAACTTTGTAGTTGATTACTTTTTAAACACTCACATCATATGTTGGAAAAAAGAGATAAATCCCAAAAAATCTCATAATAATCAGAAATGTCTGGCCATTAATTCGGTTGACTAATAATCATAAAGAATAATAGTCAGTGGATTTGTTATATTTTCTAGAAGAAAGAGAAAAATCTAGATTACTCTCTCAAAGTTTAGCTTATGTCCACGTAACCACCTAAAGTAAACGTTTCGTTCTATTTTATTACTACCCCCTTACTATTTTAGTTGATCCAATTTAGCCCTTAACAAAATTTGTCTTGTTTGTTTCTACACGTAGAAGTTGTGTTTTAATTTCAAATTCTAGGGGATGATAGAGATCATCCTGTTTTGTGCTAGAAAATACATTATGAATAACTCACCACTATGTTTTGTAAATTTTCTATATGTAGTGTTAATTCATTATTAAATTCATAACCTATCAAAATAATGGTAAAAATTTAAGAAGTATTCTTTTAACATGATGTATGATGTCATGTACCATCTAAAAAAATTTGAAATTAAAACTCAACTTATACAAGGATAAAAAATAATAAATCTTGTTAAGGGTAAATTGGACCAATTAAAAATAATAAATCTAGATAGAAGCTGTGTTAGGAAATGAACATACGGAGGCAGTAAAAATGACGAAAAATAGTTGTAAGTACTAAATGTATACATGAAGCTTTTAATACTTACTATGTAGCATAATTTTTTGAATTGTGCTCAAGCACGGATTGATGGGCTAGTTTAGCTAATTATTATTGATGAAAAAATATAAAATCTGACCTTTTCCGGCCCTATAATATATATAAGTCTTATATCTGAAACAGGCAGATCATAAGACTAATAGTCTAGCTAGTGGCCGACCTTTTATTAGTTATTAACCTAATCCAAAAGTACAACCTATGGGCGCCCCTGCATAGCATTCGTTCGCAAGCTGCATGTACACCAAGTGCAGTATACATAAATTCACCTAACACGACGCATACGTAAGGCTGAAAGGAATCATGGACCACGCGCGTCAATTCTCACGTGGGAGCCCCGTGCAACGTCGATGCGTGCTATAGCTGATTAAGAGGGGATGAGCCGCGTGATGATTGTATCGATGAGAAGGCGTGCGTGGTATATAAACTAACCTCGTATAAAGTATAAATTAATCTTGAAAGCACTAGCTACTTGTGTATATGAGATGATGCAGACAGACTTCAAAAGTTTAAGAAAGCACGGCCACACCGTGGACTATCGATCCGTCTTGCAAACTAAATCACCAACCATATATTTTTTTAAAAAAGGGGTCTATTGGGTTCGCGACCAAAATTTACCAATGTCAAAGATTTGGCAGCCAAAGGTTGGGCAAAAAAAGTTGCCAAAGATTTGGCAAGCCAAATATGAGAAGTTAGCAAGTTTTGTTAGTCAACCAAATACTAGCCAAAATCATGGCTTGCCAAATCCTTGACTCACAAATTTTGAAAGTGAACCAAGCAGGCCCAAGAACACCCACTACTACAAAAATAAATTTATAGAGATGAACAAAACGAGTTTGCAGTGATGGGTGTGGCACATTTGCCTGTGGCAGACCGGCCTCTACGGCCTCATATGCCCGCCTCTGTAAAGAATTTCATCAGAAATTAAAAAAACGAACGTCGTGCCCACTGACAGCCACTGAGCCTACCAAGGACCTAGCCCATATGACCATGCCGCCACCCCAACAGGCCCTTGACTACGCCACAGCCCCAAGCACGTCCTTCACGTATGAGATTGACTCAGGGGCAATTGTCCTGCTAATTCTTTACAGGGATTCCGTTCGATAAGGAATACGCAAAGAAGTGAAAGACACATTAAAGTCGCAAATGGAGTCCAAACAGATGTCGAAGCTGTTAGCGATGTTTCTCTAAAGCTTGCTGATGGCTTCATTCTTTCACTTAGAGATGTTCCTTATGTTCCTTTATTATAGAGAAATTTGATTAGTGTATCATGTTTGAACAATGATGGTTTTGATTGCCATTTTGGAAATGGCAAATGTGAGATATTGTGTAATAATGAATGTGTTGGTCTTACTTTTCAAAAGCAAGATCTTTATTTGTTATCACTTCGTGAAAATGTGAATTCCGTATGTGATGCGAATGAGAACGTATCCTCGTCTGTGAATGCAAATAGAAAACGAAAGAGAACTCAAGATGTGTCGTCGAAATTATGGCACTGTCGTTTAGGCCATATTTCGAGGAAAAGAATAGAGAGACTAGTTAAGAATGAAATTCTTCCTCCATTAGAGTTATCAGATTTAGAACAATGCAGAGAATGCATTAAAGGAAAGTATACAAAGAAAATTAAAAAGGACGCCAAATGAAGTACATGAATTCTATAGATAATCCACACAGACATTTGTGGTCTTTTTCCTGTGAAAAGTATGGATGGTTATGACTCGTTCATAACATTCACAGATGATTACTCCCGTTATGGCTATATTTATCTAATTAAAGAAAGAACATAAGCATTCGATAAATTTAAGATATTTAAGGCTGAAGTTGAAAATCAGTACAATTTAAAGATAAAGCTAGTCCGGTCCGACCGTGGGCAAAAGTACTATGGTCGACATACCCCATATGGTCAAGTTCCTAGACGTTTTGCAAGGTTCCTATAGGAGAATGATATACTAGCCCAGTATTCTACACCGAGCGAACCTCACCAGAATGGAGTAGCTGAAAGACGTAACCGTACCCTGATGGATATGGTGCATAGCATGATGAGCTACTTTAACTTACCATTGAGTTTATGGATGGAGGCGTTAAAAACCGTCATTCATACTCTTAATAGAGTACCAAGCAAGCCAATGCCCAAAACACCGTATGAGTTATGGACAGGAAGAGTACCCTCACTAAAATACTTACGTGTGTGGGAGAGTCCTGCTGAGGCTAAAGTGTTCAACCCAAATATTGGAAAGCTAGATCCCAAAATAGTAAGTTACCATTTCATTGGCTACCCTGAAAAGTCAAAAGATTTTCGTTTCTACTGTCCAGACAGATATATAAAGTTTATAGAAACGAGACATGCTATTTTCTTAGAGGATGAGAAGATGAGGGGGAGCATGGTAGCTCAAAAAATTGATCTTGAGGAGAAACGGGTATGTGTGCCCACTCCGATGATTTAGGAACCATTCTTTGAACTACCTGTTCTTGTTACACCAACAATGCAGGACACTCTAGTGTCAACACCTGTTGTCAGTTCTCCTGTGACGCAAATGAATAATGATGAGGAACTTGTTCCTCAGGATCCTATAGAAACTGATGTCACAGATGAGGGTGAGCAACAACAGCATCAAACAGAAGATGTGCCAAATATGGAGGCCCCGAGAAGATCTCAAAGAGTTAGAAGATCAGTTATTTCTGATGATTATGAGGTGTATAACACTGAAGAATTTCAAATGGAGGGTGATCCCACTTCATTTGAAGAAGCCATAAGAAGCGATAATTCATCAAAGTGGCTTGAGGCCATGGAAGATGAAATAAAGTTAATGAGTACCAACAAAGTTTGGGACTTATAACCTATTCCTAAAGGAGCCAAGACAGTAGGCTGTAAATGGGTCTACAAGACAAAACATGACTCCCAAGGAAATATTGAAAGGTTTAAAGCGCGACTTATGGCAAAAGGTTTCACACAAAGAGAAAGGATTGATTACAATGAGATGTTTTCTCTAGTCTCATGTAAGGATTCCTTTAGAATTATAATGGCATTAGTGGCACACTACGATTTAGAGTTACATCAAATGGATGTAAAAACGGCATTCCTTAATGGGGATCTGGAGGAAAATATTTACATGGCACAATCGAAATGTTTTGTCGTCGAAGGAAAAGAACGAATGGGATGCCGCCTAAAGAAATCGATTTATGGGTTAAAGCAATCTTCAAGACAGTGGTACTTGAAGTTTGACAGAACAATAAGGAATTTTGGGTTTAATGAAAATATTGAGGACAATTGTGTTTATGTAAAGTTTAAGAATGGAAAGTATATCTTCCTAATCCTGTATGTAGACGATATCTTACTTGTTAGTAGTGATGTTAGTCTACTACTGGAGATAATGAAGTTTTTATCCTCAAAATTTGACATGAAAGATCTTGGTGAAGCATCCTTTGTTTTCGGCATAGAAATTCACCGAGATAGAAAGAAAGGGGTATTGAGACTATCACAAAATGCATACATAGAAAAAGTTTTTAAAAAAATCAATATGTATAAATATAGTGCCTCACCTGCACCCATAGTCAAGGGTAACAGATATGGGGATTTTCAATGCCCTAGGAACCAATACGAGCTCAATCAAATGAAAGTGGTTCTATATGCTTCTGCTATTGGAAGCCTACAGTATGCTCAAGTGTGCACGCACCCTGACTTAGCTTTTGTTACTGGGTTGCTTGGCAGATTTCAAAGTAATCCAGGGATTGAACACTGGAAATTTGTAAAGAAAGTCTTGCGATACTTGCAAGGCACGAAGGCCTCATGTTAACGCATAGAAAATCAGATTCTCTCCAAATAGTGGGGTATTCGGATTCTAATTATGTGGGAGATGATAGAAAACCCACGTCAGGATATGTGTTCACTCTCGCAGGAGAAGTTATTTCATGGAAAAGCTCAAAATAAACCGTCACTACATCATCCACAATGTATGCCGAGTTTGTAGCGTGTTATGAGGCAACGGGGCAGGTGAACTGGCTCAAGAAGTTCATACCCGGTTTGAAGGTGGTTGACAGCATATATAAACCACTAAAGTTATAATACGATTATAATCTAGCAGTACAGTACGCTCATAACAATAGGTCACATTGACATAAAGTATTATGTTGTGAAGGATAAAGTCCGAGATCAAATTATAAATCTTGAGCATATAAGTACTGAAAAGATGCTTGCGGATTCGCTTACAAAAGGCTTATCACCCAGTGTTCAGAGAACATGTAGTTGGCATGGGTTTAAGGGAAAGCCTATGACTCTTGGACTATAAAGGGCCCAAAAGTTAAAGTAACTGTTTCAGATCAAAGATGTGTATTGTAGCTGTCAAATCTATCGGCGATTGACCATGACGATGAAGCATGCTCTATGCACTTATCTGTGATGGAACGAGTAAAGTGAAAAGTGTTAAAGTCAAAGTTTGAAAATTAAAGTAAATGTTGAGATCAAGGGGGAGAATGTTAGAATGATCTCCTAACCATAGAAGGCACAATGGCCTTCTTGAGCCTTGACTCACGCCCCAATCAGGGGCGCCCAGCCCATCTATGGCTGGAGGGCCCCCGTCACTCTGCACTATAAAGAGAGGTGGGGGCTGGCGGCTCAAAGCACGAGGTTCGCCTGAGCCACACTCCCCACTGACAAACCATAGTTCGGATCCACAGTGGGTGCGTAGCCAAGTGACGGGAAGCACCTCCGTCGTCGCTGCATTGCCCCGTCTTCCTCACCAGACTTCACTGTGTCACCTCTTCCCCAACTATCACTGCTCGTGCGCAACCTCCATCAACGTTCGTGATGGCGGCCACCGGCTCTAGCTCCAACGCCCCAGCTCTACCCTCCTCGTATGGTCTGTACCACCTCACTACCTTTTCTCCCTCTCATTTCCAGTAGATCTTGTACTATGAACTTGATGTATATACCCAAAGTGTAAAGTTTGTACCCCTGATCTACTCAATATGATCCTATGGTATTAACACTAACTTCTGGCGATGAGGTCCAATCAACTCCATTCCATCTAGACAGGCAAAGAGAGGGAGATGGTGCAGTCACCATTAAAAGCAACCATTGCACGATCCATATGATTCAAGGTCGTGTGCACCCAATCCGGCTGCCCCTTCGCCAGATCAGGCTACCCTTCATCAGATCAGGTCACCCATGTGCTAGATCAAGACACCCCTTCGTCAGGATCCTCACACCCTCCAATGACATCTACGGCCATAGAGGCAGTGGTGCAACAACGAGCTTGCATGAGGTAGGGTGGCATGTTGCGAGTGTGATGGCTCCGACTGTCAGTGCACAGGGCATCAACGGAGATGGAAGGACACCACCAGGGGTGGTGTGGGCAGTGGGCAGGTGGGGTGTGGGGGCGCTGCGGCAGTGGAGATAAGGGAGTGGCGCTGCAATGTCGCAGATAAAGGAAGAAGGGAGTGGTGTTACGCACCAATGGAGACAAGTGGAGATGGAGGGTGAGAAGTGGTGGTCAGGTGGGGTGTAGAAGTAACGAAGTGGCTAGGGTTCCCTGTTATATACTCTAGGGCAGTAGCTAGCCGAGAGGTGCCTCATTACTAGTAGATGGCTAGGTCTGAATTTACAGAGGTAGGCCTCTGAAAATGGTCATCATTTTCAAAGACGAACCCATTAAGTAGCCTGCCTTTGTTAATTTATTTTAGGTGGTGGTAGTTTATTGAGTGTATCTATAAATGGTCTGATCGCCTCTAAAAATCATTGGTCATTTTAGGAGACATGAACACTTATTGACTGTCTCTGTTGTCTCATAAAATCATTTTTGTAGTAATGACCTTGTCCACCTGCATAAGATGCAGAGACGCTGACACAACCAAATCATATGTGAAGGCATCTTTTAGAGGATTGCATAGGTATGAATAAGCCTATGGATAGCTGAGTATATAACCTGTAAAGGAGAAGAAATACTTTTCTTTCAAAAAAGAACTTGTATTATAACCACAGAGACAACCAGGAGGAGCCACTCCAGCAGGACTTCTGATTTTAAATGTTTTCTATTCTCCATAGCCAACTACCAGACCAATGTAACATGCTACAAAGTTGAGAAAGACCTGAAATCACCTGTATAATAGCTCAAACCGAGTGAGCAAAATGGCATTTCAAAAACATGTGCTTAATTATCTCATAATAATAAAAGCAACCATTTTTGCTATCTTACCAATTGCACTTAGCTAATTTATCATTTGTCAACACCGTGCCCATGCTTAAGTCCCGAAGAAAAATTTAATTTGCAATGAGTCATTAGTTTCCATAAACATTTGTCAATATTAGGGACATAAGTATAAATTAGTGCTATCGTAATTTCATCTAGAGCTGCCCATGTTGATATATATAATATAGTGTTGATCTACCAAAGTTTTGCAGAATGGTATTAGGGGATTGATGATTTTAACACTTATGACTTCAATAATGGATGTGCCACTCATTGGATGGAATTTCTATATGGTCACTACCTTTATAAGATTATCAGTTAAACATTCTTCTCTTCTATTCTAAAAAGGTACTCATGTTTGTGATGAATATTAATTTTTTCCTGGACCTTATAGGATAGACATGATTTTGTTATAGGTGCATGACGAAATACACTCATGTTTGTGATGAATATTCAATGCCACAGAAGGCCACATTTCTTGTAGTGATTATCCTTTGTTAACACTATGCCCATGCATAAGTCCCAAAGAAAAAATAATTTGCAACGAAACCATTAATTTCTATAAAAGTTTGTCAATATTAGGGATAACGGGCTAAATGAGTGCTATTGTGATTTCATCAAGAACTGTCCATGTCGATGTAAGTTCTAGGAAACACGTCTTGCTCTTAAGTCAATACGACGTTACCGATGCATCGAAGAATCTTTTCATTCTACTAACTTGGGATCTATAATATTTGTGCGCCATGAAAAATCAGGGGATGGCCTATTGAAGACTTGTGCTATAGTGACATATTCCTATTTATTTATATGTTACAAGCAAAGGTGAACACAAGGGTTGCATTAGCTAATCACTTGTCTTTCCAAAACCTAATTACTTTTTACTAACAAAAGAATTTAAAATGAATAAAATCATGTTTATCTTAATAATTAATCATGTTTAATGTGAAGGCCTGGCGCTCTGCTGCTCTGTGCGCTGTCAGGCTGTGGGCGCCTGACAGATTCTAGAGCATATATTCCCAGTGTTGGTCGGTTTCCCAGCCGCTGGGGCTTTCTCTTGTAAGGGCCTTCGGAGGCCTACCAATCCATTCACTAATGGTCCGGAGTGTACGCGCGAGCGTACATCGAGTGTAGTCCCCGAGCCCCTGGCTGAAGAAATCAGTCAGGGGTTAATCGAACTGTCATGGCACTAATCCACGGGTTTAACCTATACCTATATTTGACTCTCGTCATGACACATGATCGTGTGACGCTTATCTAGTGGGTTTGTTTTGAGATTAAAATTAGAATAGAAATCTACAGACAACTCATTTCGGGTATAGGAGACTACAAAGCCCTCCTACAAACCATTTTTGAACTACCATGAAAACAATGTGTAGCAGTGATACGTCCAAACATTTGTACATTCGTGAACAGAGGTAAAACAATATGAGGGTGGGTTTAGTTGGGTGAAAAGTTTTTAGAAAAATGTCACATTGGATGTTTCGTGCGATGTCGGAAGGGGTTTTCGGATACTAATAAAAAAACTAATTACATAGCTTGCCTGGAAACCGCGAGACGAATTTATTAAGCCTAATTAATCTATAATTAGCACATTTGTTACTGTAGCACTTTAGTGTCAAATCACGGACTAATTAGGCTCAAAACGTTCGTCTCGTGATTTCCGACCAAACTGTGCAATTAGGTTTTTATCGTCTACATTTAATGCTCCATGCATGTGCCGTAAGATTTGTTATTGTAGCTTTTCGTGAAAAGTTTTTGGATCTAAGGGTGTGTTTAGATCAAAAAACTTTCATGAAAAACTACAGTAATGAATCTTGCGGCACATGCATAGAGCATTGAATGTAGATGAAAAAAAAATAATTGTATAGTTTGGTTGAAAATTGTGAGATGAACGTTTTGAGCCTAATTAGTCCATGATTTGACACTAAAGTGCTACAGTAACAAATGTGCTAATGACGGATTAATTAGGCTTAATAAATTCGTCTCGCGGTTTTCAGGCAAACTATGTAATTAGTTTTTTATTAGTATCCGAAAATCCTTTCCGATATCCCATAAAACATCCGATGTGACATTCTTTCAAAAACTTTTTACCCAACTAAACCCACCCTAAACAAGGCCTGAATATGAATTGACGGTACCATTAGTGAAAATAGACTTCATATGTCCAACCACCAGTTTTAAAGCGGACACTTTGTTTTTTTTACAACCCCTATCGTCATACAAAGTTATAGTTTTTAAGACCGGATCACTGTGCAACTGTTCGGCACTGTTCCACTGTTCATCAGTCCTTTTCCCACTGTTCATCGGTCCTTTTTTTTTCTTCTCCCTTTGGTATGTTTCATCGGTCTTTTTTTTTCTTCTCCCCTTGGGTATGTTTAAATCAAAAAATTTTCACGAAAAGTTTTTTCTTCTCCCCCTTGGGTATGTTTAAATCCAAAAACTTTTCACGAAAAGCTACATTAATGAACCTTGCGGCATATGCATGGAGCATTAAATATAAATGAAAAAACTAATTGCACAATTTGGTTGGGTCGTTTTTTTTCCTTTACCCCCTTGCGTATGTTCAGATCCAAAAACTTTTCACAAAAACCTACAGTAACGCATCTTGCGGCACATGCATGGTGCATTAAATATAGACAAAAAAAAACTAATTGCACAGTTTGGTTCGAAATCGCGAGACGAACGTTTTGAGCCTAATTAGTCCATGATTTCACACTAAATCCCTACAGTAACAAATGTGCCAATGACGGATTAATTAGGCTTAATAAATTCGTCTCGCGGTTGCCAGGCAAGCTATGTAATTAGTTTTTTTTATTAGTATCCGAAAACCCCTTTCGACATCGCACGAAACATCCGATGTGACATTTTCCCCTTTTTTCGCTTCTCCCCCTTAGGTGTGTTTATATCCAAAAACTTTCCACGAAAACTACAGTAACGGATCTTGCGGAACATGAATGGAGCATTAAATATAGACAAAGAAAAACTAATTGCACAGTTCGGTTTGGTTTTTTCTCTTCTCCCCCTTGGGCAAAAACTTTTCACGAAAAACTACACTAACGAACGGTATGGCACGCGCATGGTGCATTAAATATAGACGGAAAAGAACAACCTAATTGCACAGTTCAGTTGGACCTCACGAGACCAACGTTTCGAGCCTAATTAATCCATAGTTTGACACTAAATTGCTGCAGTAACATATATGCTAACGACAGATTAATTAGACTTAACAAATTCGTCTCGCGGTTTCCCGGCAAGCTATGTAATTACTTTTTTTATTACTACCCGAAAACTCCTTCCGACATCGCACGAAACATCCGATGTGACATTTCCTCAAAAAATTTTTACCCAACTAAACCCACCCCGCTTCTTTTCCCGCTTCTACGGGTTCTCCACCAGGTTCCCTCCCGCGGCAACGCGCGGGCTCCCCTAGTTCTATACAAGTGTGCAACCAAGAGGCTCTTGGCCATAACTTTTCACTGCAATGCATCATGCTGCATGGTACTGTGTGGTTGCATGCTAGCAGGTACTCGGTGTGCAACCATGGATGCAGAAGTTTGGTGAGAAACTTCAATTCCTAATATAAGTTCGTGCGATGTCAGAAGAACTGTTGAGGTTTCTCGATTAAGGCCTCGTCCAAAAATTTTCAAGAGTTTCCGTCACATCGAATATTTGGACACATACATGGAGTATTAAATATAGACAAAAAAAAAACTAATTATATAGTTTGGTAGAAAACCACGAGACGAATCTTTTAAGCCTAATTAGTTTATGATTGGACTCTAATTAATAAATACAAACGAAAACAAAAGTGCTACAGTAAGCAAAACCAAAAATTTTCGCGAACTATACACACCCTAAGCCATCACAATCAATATTCGACATCAATACATATGTGTCCTGTTCCTGTGCACCTGCTGAGGAATCAACCAACATTGCACATCGTCCTTGCACTGGGTAAGCTATGGGCACGCATTCATGAACACATAAGGCCCTGTTTTTGTTTCCACGTGTTAAAGTTTAACTCCCATCACATCAATGTTACGGCAAATGCATGGAGTACTAAATGTAGACTAATTGTATGCATGTTGACACAGATTAGGAGTAATTTACGAGACGAATCTATTAAGCCTAATTAGTCCAAGATTGGAAACTTTTTGTCAAATAAGACGAAAGTGCTACAACGTTTGTTAAACTTTAACACCCCAAACCAAACAGGCCTTAAGACATACTCCCTTCGTCTCTAAATATCTGTCACCGTTGGTGGACATGCCACAAGTTTGATGCGATTTGTAAAAAATACGTACAACATTTGTATCTTTAAATAAATTTATTTAAAAAACTAGATTCAAAGATCTTTCCAATGATACTAATTATGTATCATAAATATTAATATTTTTTAATATATATATTTAGTCAAAGTTATTTCTTGGAAAGCGAAAACGACAGATATTTAAAAATGGACGGAGTATATATGCATCTGACTGCATTGTGCCATTGTCCTTGCAGACAGGCATGGATGATCATCACCATGCATCAACCCTTGTTTGTTCGAGAGGTGAGGTTGGTGAGGGTACATTCCTATGCTCCGTAATTGCCAATTCAGTGCGCCATGTGCGACTCAAAAATAATCATGCATACTGTAGTTGTTTTCACAATGGTCAGGCCTTGGCGTTTGCTTGGTCATTGCAGGGATGCCAAGGAAACTAAGCTGCTGCATGTCGTGAAGGGCAAGGGATTGCCTTGGCCTCGCGCTGGCCTGACATTCCTACGGTGTTGGAAACTGATTGTGCAGTGGTTACAGAGAAGCTGAACAACAATACCGAAGACAGATCTCTGGACAGGTCCCTAATTCGAGAGGCGCAGCTTGATATGGAAGAGCTTTGCCGGCTAGAGATTGTTAAGATTAGTAGATGTCAAAATAATGTTGCGCATGAACTTGCTCATTTTGCTATTAGGTCGGCTCGTAGTGAGGTCTTTTTTTCTTCTTTTCCTGAGTTTGTCGTGTCACTCGTATGTAATGATACTATTTGATCATTAATAAAATTTCTTTTTTTGAAAAAAAGAGTTCAGACTCTTACAGAGAGAGATGAAACCGTATACAAAACAAACGGATATTAACTATTTCTTTCTAGGATTCTAAATCAAATATGGATATATAGTGTCAGATGGATACTATCATCCTATATACGTTTCAGAAATCCGACTTGCAGTGTTCTAGTTTAGATACACGGTACAAGTATTAAATTTCGGGATTCATATATCATATATTCCCCCTGTTCGGCTGAGCTTATCAGCTGTGGAACAGTGTTTTTCTCTCACAGCAAAACAGCCATAAGCCAAAAAACAGCCTGCCGAACAGGGCCATTATCGATTTAGTAGTACTCCTTCCGTCTATAAAAAAATATAATTATGAAAACCGTGCTCGTCAAACTAGCTTTGTTTAATTAAGTTTATAATAAATGATATTAATATTTACGTCTAAATGATATTAATATTTATGTCTCTAAATAAATTTATTATAAAAATATATTCTATAACTAGTCTAGGAGTCAACCAGATAATAGTGTGGCTAGGCAACTCCGTCTAGGAGTCAACCAGATAGATCTTTCTTTCGAATCATAAAAAAACCACGCCGTTAAATCTAAAAAAATGCGAGCACCGTATCATGTTGAGGACTTAAGTCAAAATGGATTTGTTCCGAACCTAATCAGCTGAGCTACGTCCTGCTCACAAACAAGCCCTTTGGCTGTACAAATAAATGTTTGCTTCTAGCCCGTGTCATGAACTATACAGTATTAATGTATCATGCCTGAAACCATGTTGCAAAATATCCTAGTTGTTAGAACTTCAATATTTCTTTATTTTTTATTGTAGCATATTTTTCTTAGGGTGACTCTATGCCTCTGTTGACAGATTTGACAGCAAATTTGTTAGATTTTTGGCCAATCAAAAAAGAAGACAGCTCACTAAAAGAAAATCTGACAGATAATACACATATATATTTGTCGACAGTTTTGTTCGCTTTATATATGTTGAATTTTGTGTTTGAGTTTTGAACCTTGCAGTACAAAGTATATAATGTTATAGTTCAAAGTTTTGAAGCTAGCAGTACTAAAGTTTGTAATGTCATAGTTGAAAGATTATGAATCTTGAGTATAAAGTTTTGAACATAGCAGCACAAAGTTTATAGTGTTGTAGTTCAAAGTTTTGTACCTAGAAATATAAAGTTTGTAGTGTAAAGTTTTAAATCTAGTAGGGCAAAGTTTATAATGTGATAGTTTAAAGTTTGAACCTTGCAGTACAAAAGTTTGTATGTCATATATAGTTGAAAGTTTATAAATTCTGAGTGTAAAGTTTTGAACCTAGCAGTGCAAAGTTTATAATGTGAGTTTAAAATTTTGAACCTAGCGGTACAAAGTCTATTTTTTTCTGAGTTAAATCTGACATATTTTGACAAAACAAATCTGTCAGCTGATAGCTAGACAATCCGTCCAAAGCACAACATGAATCTTCAAACAAAATAAACAGCCCAGAATCTGACAAATATGAATTAACATTTTCTATCAACATAAATATAGCAATTTTCTTTTTCTTAACCTAGTGACAAACTTTGTAGAGATAGGATGGGTTTAGTTTGAGAAATCATCCATTCTATATAAGTGGTACATCATGAGACCATTCCCTGGTGGAATGACTCCATTCCTCATTCTAGAGCTAATTATTAGCTTGCGAAGAATAAAAGTGATACGAGAGCTTTTTTTATTTGGTAATAATTGTTCAAACATTGATTAATTAGGCTCAAAATGTTCGTCTCGTAAAGTACAATAAAATTGTGCAATTAGTTTTTGATTTCATCTACATTTAGTACTCCATACATGTGCTGATATTTTGATGTGACGGAAAATCTTCTTTTTGCATAATAGAATTTGTGAGAGAAGTTGGAAACTAAACGAGACCCGTAGGATAATTTGGGTTATGTGGGACCGATCTCTGTCTGCAAGGACAATTCAAACAGACCAATTTATTGATGGCGAATGGCATATATGGTATCAAGGACAATGGAATGTACAGCCTCGTTTAGTTTCTCTTTAAAAACTTTACACCATATCATATCGGATATTTGGACACATGCATAGAATATTAAATATAGACTAAAAAATAACTAATTATACAGAGTATGTATTTTGCGAGACAAATTTTTTTAGCCTAAATAGTCCATGATTAGACAATGTCGTGCTACAGTAAACATATGCTAATGACGAATTAATTAGTCTTAATAAATTCATCTCACAGTTTAGTTTTTTATTAATATCCGAATACCCCTTTCGACATAAAAAAAATATTCGAATGTGACACCCGAAAACTTTACACCGTGATCTGCACAAGGCCGTCCGATTCCAAAACAGGTCTAGGAAGGACACATACATTGATGCTGCTTAATTGTTGTCTCTAAGAGGCCAGCTACCTAAACAGCTCCGCTTCTGGGCTTCTCGCACCACAAGAACTTAAGAACTGAGGCAGCTCTCACCAAACACTTGCATCCTTGGCATGGGGTCGCCATGCATCCAGCATGCAAGCATATTGTAGTGCAAATTCCCCAGGACCTAGATTTTTTATTGCCCTTTTTTGTCCATTGTTGGAAATGCTCTTTGGACATTTGAGATGAGTATTGTACTTCAAACATGGTTGGAATACAAGAACTCAAATACTTCTATGCAAATTGAACTGTTTTCTTGAAAATTTCTACTACGTTTTGTTGCTCCATAGTGTTAGGTGTCAAATTTATCAATGATCCAGAATTGTATGTGCGGTATTTACATGTCGTGTTTGAGACATGAGAAGCAATGGCGTAGGAAGATATACATTAAGGTATCTTAAATTTGACTAACTATAAATAAAAAATATTAATATTTGAAATATCTAATAAGTATCATTAGATTCGTTATAAGATATATTTTTTCATACTATACCTTTTTATTTTCATAAACATTAATATTTTTGCCTATATATTTGTCAAACTTTAGACACATTAACTAAGAATGCACGATCAACATGATGTGTTAGATCTACATTAGGCGGGTATGTTGTTTTTTAAGGTGACATGTAATTTCCAATTCGTTCGATTCTTTATAGTATAGATATTTGTCAAACTTTAGACACGTTAACTAAGAATACACATAGGCCCTGTTCGGCAGGCTGTTTTTTAGCTTATAAGCCGGCTGTGGCTGTTTTGCTGTGAGAGAAAAATACTGTTCCACGACTGATAAGCTGTGCTGATAAGCTCAGCCGAACAGGGGGATAGAATTGCATTCTTTCTTAGATAGATGTAGTATATGTCCTTATGATTTCTAAAGCAAATGTGTAAACTCTCTTCATGCATCTTTATTTCATACTACTTGAAAAAATACAACCTGTCTTTTGAGACCCTGTTTGGAATGCCTGACCCGTTCCTGGATGCTCCTCATGACAACAGGATCAACTTTCAACCATGTTTTCAGCCGGCTGTCCCGCTGGGTGTGTTCCTATGGCGCTCATGGTCTGCTGCTGCCTTTAGCACGATCCAGCGGAGCGTCGTGAGGGAGACGTCTATGTAGACATCTCATTCATTGCAAGGCCTACCTACACATACCAACCATGACTAAAGAAGCATTCAGGCTAAATACTACTCCCTCGGTCTCTAACAGCAAGGCTAATAATACAGCCGCCGGCTGACAGTAAGAATCTTTACAGTCTACCTCTCAGCTCACTCATATAATAATTATATCTTTACAATTAATACATGGTCCACTTGTCTCTCTTATAGAGTTTCTTGGCTTCTGTGTCCAAGCTGATTGTAAGCTTACAGGCCGCTTCTTCTCTTTCCTTCCCTCTCTCCTCTACCTTAGCATTCCGCCTTCTTACAGCCCATTATTATACTTGCTCTAAAAAAGAGTCACGTTATGGGAATCGTGCTGGTCAACTTTGACTAGATTTGTATAAAATGCATGCAACATTTATATCTTCAAATAAGTTTATTATAAAAGTATATTCAACGATCTATCTGATGGTACTAATTACGTACCATAAATATTAATATTTTGTTAAATATATTTGGTCAAATTTAAAGTTGTTGATTTTTTGAAAGCGAGAATAACTATTTTTTAAGGACCGAGGGAGTACAGTAGTGCATTTTTGGATGAAGAGATAACTTCATTGAATTCAACCGAAGTGTAACATTCTTGAACTGGGATCAGTTTGATAAACTAGAGCTAATGTTTTTAGTTGAATAGCTAGTTGTTTTTTTAGTAACACTCAAAAGAATGTCTCACATCTGATATATCTTGAGAAAAACAAAGGCCAGTACAAGAGCCTATCTAAGCTTAAAGATCGCACTTAGAAAACATCAAAGAAAAAGGATACATGCAAACACCCTCGTCAAACAAGGCTTTGAGACCGCAAAAGCCACTCACCTCTGACACTCATTCACCATCAGAACACAGTGTTCAGATGTTGGACCGTGACGTAGAATAAACCAAAAGAAGAGATCGAGATCGCCGCATCGAAATCCAAACAACTACTTTGATAAGTACACCATATGCCAAGATCTAAAGAAGATCACAGATCTTATGGACCAAACTCTCACTAGCCATTCGCTGATGCTAGATCAAACGTCGTCCAAGGTAGGAAGAGGTCGGAGAGACCTTATTCTAAAGTACCATCATCGCCACCACATCATCGATGACACCAGAAACCAAACCGAGGATATGAAAACCTAACCTAAAACTATGAAGGAGAAGAGATTGGGTCCCCACTTCTCTATCCATTGGCAAGGTCGCTGGTTAGGAGAGAGGAGGGGGGCCGAGGCAGTGTTGTGGGGAAGAGTGACGGAATCGGGGGTTGGGAGATCGTGTAGGCAGGCATGCGCGCTACAAGGAAGATGGGTTGAGAACTTCATCACCAGCTAGTTATTAACCCTTACTAGTTTGGATCCTCAACTAATTCCTCTATTCAGATATTTAAATAGACTAGAGTGCCCCTTAAATTACTTTTCTCTCTGTTCATCCCATAGTCCCACCGTATCACCTTCCTTTCTCTCTACCACACATATGGGAGTCTTCCCCTCCTCTTCACTTACTGAGATGGGATCAGAGACCAAGGAAGGCTGTGGCGGAGGTGAGGACGAGGAGAGGCCATATAGGTGGCCATTGCCATGGCCACAACGAATGCAAGGCCAAGGCGGGCCATGCCCATGGTGGAGGCAGCTAGTTTTGGAAGCGAGGTCAAGGCGATCCCATCGAAGATAAGGTCAAGGCTAGCCACGTCCATGGTGGAGAGCGAGGGCGTAGGTGGCTAGTGTTGGAGACAATGCCGAGGTGGGCCACGGCCATGGTGGAGAGCGAGAGTGAAGGTAGCTCGCATTAGGGGTGATGCTGAGGCGGGCCACTACCATGGCTAAGGAGAGGCCACGGGGACAAAGGTTAAGGCACACGGCAGGTGGCCGGATCGAAGGAGGAGTGGCTCTTCTCGGTCCTTGCCCTCATGTCTTCATGCGTGCCCATGAGCTGAGGCTACCGCCATTCGGCTCGCTTCACCGCTCTCCATGCTGCCTCTAGGTCATCAATAGGCCAGAGAGAGGGAGAGCATAGAGAAAGGGAGGACACAATTGATCTAATGGTAGAGGAGGCTTTTTACCAATCTTTGGCATTTTTAGCCAAAATTAGCTATAGTTGAAGAGCTATGAAATAATAGCTAGTTGGTGCAGTGGCTAAAAATTAGCTCACCTTTTAGTCTACCTGTTTTGGATCCTTAAGGGCAAAAGACTAGCTACTAATTGTTAGTCCATGGGATCAAACAAGAGCCTATAATATGATCAATTCTATTTGTCCAAAGAAAATGCCACACCACAATATGGTTATTTTGTTTTGCCAATTGAACTAATATACATGGGCAGCTCTGTTCAATTCTCTCTTTTTATGTGTTTAAGCTAGCAACCTTCACAAGCCTCACTAATTTCCAATGAGATAAAGCTTTGTTATCATGTCAACCACTTCTGATTGCACCATTCCCCTACTTGCTTGATGCCCTTATTACAACATGTCAGTAATTCAACACTTGTTCTACACTTCTCCCTTGAAACTAGTGTAATAACCAACTATGGGCATTTAGCAGTAGGGCTCTTTTGTGGATATAATGGGCTAAAATAGATAAATTATATATGAGTACAAATAACAGTGCACTCTCTAAAATAGTTATAGCCTAACATAATGTTACCTTCCTTGAAACAGATAGTGTCATCAACCTGTCAGCTCCACCTCTCTCCCTTCTCGTTTCTGATAATAATGCCCGTCAGCCTCCTCTGATCGTGCATCCCAGGAATCGTCTACCTTATCTTAATCCAAAATATACTACTCATTTAATTTATTATCTACTTTTTGTTCCAAATTACTAGCCATTCTAACGGTACCTCTAATACTAGAATTGCCTGAACTTATAACAATTCACCTAACTAAACTAAACTTTCCACCATTTTGCGGAGACTACATTTTGTTCTCTTAGTGGAGGCTTCTCGATCCTCAGGTTGTAGTGAACAAGCACAATGGTGATTGGATGGAGGAGGAAGTGAACGTATGCTTTATGTGAGGCTTTCTATTTTGGATCTTTTTTGTTTGCCTAGTACTAATGGCTCCCATATTACACTAGTGCCCTACAAAGATGGACCAACTCGAATTGTTGATTTCCGACCAATATTATTGCTTAATACCTTGGTTAAAATCCTTATGAAAATTTTAGCTAGCAGGATTTAGATAGTCATCCACTCTCTTGTGCTCAAAAACACCACAATGTTTTCATTCATGCAAGAGCTATTCAACATTGTTTGGCCTAGTGTTTACAATACTTGCATGTGTGTCATCACTCCAAGAAACAACTCATTATTCTTAAGCTTCATTTGAAAAGGCCTTTGATCGAGTGGAACATGAGGTGATGTTGCAAATCACAAAATTCAATGGCTTTCGCACACATTGGTTGAGCTGGATGCCACCTATATTCAACTCTGGCAAGGGCGGAGTCAGCATGTTGGTATGGTATACCTAGGATTACCCAACTCTTTTGCCAACAAGTCAACCAGTATGTAGTACTCTCTCCATTCAAAATTGCTAAATGTTTTGGGTTTTCGAGATACATAGTTTTTACCATGTATCAGATATAGCGTATGTCTAGGTCCATTATGTATCTAGAAAAGCCAAATGACTAACAATTTAAAATGGATAGAGAAGTTATATACACGTGTATAGTTTTAATTGATCATTGCTCCTCAATTCTTGAGTCCGTTTGTATGTCCAAAGTGCACAAAAATGCAATAAGTCATCTATCTGCCTAGTAAACCAATTGAATAGGCCAAACCAAAACCCAACCTAGTATGCATTTCCCCCTCACCTGGCCACTAAGTACTTAGGTTGTGCTTGGTTGTGAAATACCTAGTTTAGTCTTGGTAATTGAGTGACAACTAGTGGATCCATACACTCCATTCACTTTGCTTACTTGAGATTGCTTTAATGTGAGATTGGAGAGAGACCTAGCGCATTTATCTCCTCTCTCACCCCTTTTGTTTGTCCTTGCAATTGACTTCTTACAGACCCTGTTGAATGCTACCAAGTGCAAGTCATCCTTTCTTTGCCTTTTTCAATAGCATAAGAGTGACTTCCCAATTCTTCAACATGTCGATCGCACAGTCATCTTCATGCAAGGCTGCATTAGACAACTTTTTTCCTATAGGCACAATGCTATAAATTCTTTTGTGGACTCCACTAGTCTGAAAAGTCAGTTATGCTAATAAATCCATGATGGTGTCAATCGATATCTCATATGTTAAGTTGAATGTTCTTGCATACACATTTGGTTGCTCCAAGGATTCTTTGCCTTTCGTCTATCTTAATCTACCCTTGAGTGATACTAAACCTAGAGATTAGGATTTATGGCCTTTGGTCTCGAGATGCGAAAAAGCTCAAGTGCGATATAAAGAGAATAAATATGAACCATATGGCATCAAGACTCATACTCCTTTTATTTTAGAATAATATAAAGGGGGTGCGGTGGAACCTATCCATCCATGCTCAAGTTCTCGACTCGATGCAGGTGCTTATATTTTTTAGATTTATTTTAGGATTTAATGGTGTTATTTTTTAGTGGCAGGCGACGTACCCATTGACAACGAGGATACAATGATTTCATCAACCTTGAGATCTACTAGCTCAGTCCTTCTAAAGTTGACTGTAGAGGTATGGTCTGTGTGCGTAGAGGATGAGTGTATGTGCATGTGTGTGTGATCATCTACATCTATACTATGATTCACAAAAAGAAAATAATAATGGGGATTTTGGATCACATCTAGGATTATTATAATCTTGATTATGAAGTATAATAGTTAGAGTAATTGGATTTGTACATTAGTGTGGTGGATTATTCTTGGTTGAAGTGATAAATACTCATGGTCATCAAAAAAACATATGAAGATGGATTATAGGATTATTGTAATATGGTGTTTTAGTTATAATAATCCACATCTTAATCTAGCATGTTGATCACAATTAGATTATTTTAGTTGATTCTCATAATCACAATGGAGTAAAGGCCCTTAGGACAACCCAACTATTTTAAAATTATGAAAACGCTCTTACCTGAGCATCTGACATCCGGATGCTCCACCTACTCTATGCACCACTCACGCCGAGTCCATTCGCCCTCTGCGCCGTCGTCGTCTGTGCCACCCCCACCCTACCCTCTGTGCGCCGCCGCCCAACTCCGCATTGTCGGTGAGCTTCGCGTTGTCGGCAAGCACACCAATGACCTCCACGCGCCACCCACCCGCCCTCTACGCTGCCCGTGTTGCCACCCACACGCCCTTTGTGCACCGTCGTTCTTCCCTTCCCCTCGCTGACCAGCTGGGTCCACATGTCAGCGCCCTCTTCTTCCCCAACTTCCTCCTCTGCTCTCACTCGCACGGTCACGGCACAACTGTCGCCCGCACCCACCTCTTCCCGCGTCGTGGGAGCGTCCGCGCCCTAGCCTCCATAAAGGGGACCCCGCACTCGTCACTGCTCCCCTGCCGCTTCTAGCCCTGGCTTTCTCCCTCGCTCGCGCGTGCAGAGGCAGCAAAACCGCCGCTGGAGTCGCCATCCGCCGCTCCCGTGGACCGCCGCTCCAGAGCCGCCTCCATCTCATTTGAAGCGGTGGTGAGCTCCGCCTTGACTACCTCTTCCTTTCTATGCTCTCAATTTCTCAATTGTGGATGTTTGTGACGTGTCCCCGCTCGCTCCGACGACCTTCTCACCGCCGTCCATGGCGGGAGCCACTCGTGTTCTTCCCCGGGTGCACTAAGGGCCTAGGCAAGGTCGCCTTGTTCCTCTCTCTCTGGGTGCCTTCAATTTGGTGAGTCGTGGTCTCTAGAGTCGGTTTTGTGAACTCCGGCAAGCTCCCTCCGCCGCCGGCCATGGCGAGCCCCGTGCGGATCCCTCCTCGACCGCGAAAAGGGCATGTGCGAGGTTGCCATCGTCCCCGCCCTCTCCTGGTGCTCTCGGTTTTGAAAACCGTGGACCGTAACGTCCGATTGGGCAACTCCGGTGAGACCTCTACCGTCGAGCATGGCGGCGCCGCCGCGTCCTTCCTTCCCTCCGGCGGCCGCGCCCTTCTTTCCCTCCACCTAATCCTCGCCGTTCATCTCGGATCCGACGGCTAGGACTCGCTGATACCCCTTCGTGGGTCTTTTTCTTAAAGAGACCCTCGGTTTCTTGCTTATGCAACCCGCCGTCCTTGGCGTATTCCCGAAATACGCATTCTCATTTTGAAAATGTAGTTCTTCGGTTTAAATGAAAAATACGTTTTCAGATTAATTACAGAATTGCCACTACACTATTTAGCTCATAAAACCTTCGTTTTAGCTCCGATTTGACCCATTCAACTTGCGTTAGTTTCGTAATTTTGTAATCTACGAGATGATGCTACTGTTAAACCCATTAGCAACTTTTAAATTTCTTGATTAGGTTAAGATAATTAACTCGCTATAGGAATCTTGTTTACTTCGTAACTTTCGCGTTTTAGCTCCGATTTTCGTGATCTTCGTGTTGACGTGATCTTAGCGAGACATCGAATATTTTCATAAACATTTTATCTTGTTTTTATACTACTAGTGTACTATTCTAATTATAGATTTGTTTGCTATGCATGAATGCTCCTGAAATGTGTATGTTGCCGTGTTGGTCGAGTTCAGACGGTGAAGAGTACGTTGGGAACCAGGAGTACTTCGAAGACCAGCAGGACCAGCAGGAGTGTGCTAACTAAGGCAAGTATAGCATGGGCCTACCTTGGTGTCCTATTCATTTTTTTTACAACGGTCCTATTCATTATATAATCTACTCATTATGCATGTGTCTAATATTGCTCGACTATAAGGACTTCCTAGCTAATTGATGACCTGTACCTTGATTCCTATGGGGTTATTTGCATATGGGTAGAATGCTAGTGCTCTATTCTAACATGATCAATACTATGATTAATGAAACAAACGGATAAACATGATGGTAATAATTGAACTATGGGGTGATGGTGCAAATGATGTCAATCATGTTGCCCTAAACCCTCCGTAAGGACTTATCTGTAGGGCAAAAGCTGGGACATACAGTGCAACCGTGAGAGTTATATGGCTCTGACTTTAGCTCAGCAATAGGATCTTTTCTAGCTTGTTAGAGGTTACCCGAAAGGGCACAAGAGGGGCTTGCCACTTTGGGTATAGAACTGCCTCTGTTCTGATTGTATAGCCTGCGGAAATTGTGCCACAGAAAGGGGTTCTCTATATCTGGCTGCCGAGGAAACCTTGCGGCCCTAACTTGTTAGACGAGACCTATGGAAGGCTTCATAGTGTGCCCTGCCCGCTCACCTTAAAAGTGTTATGGGAGTAATTAACCCGGGTATATGGGCAACACGACTCACGGGTAAAGATGCACAACCTCTGCAGAGTGTTAAAATTGTTATAACAACCATGCTCACGGTCACGAGCGGTCCGGAAAACTCACAGAATAAATGGTCACTTGTGAAGTTGTTGTTCATGGTGAACTATGAAGGTATTATGATGATGATGACGATGATGATGATATAATGTTGATCAATGACTCTGTTTAATTCTAGTATATGATCATGTGGGTTAATTTGGGAGCTTAAGCATAATTTGATATTGATCAATAACAAAATGTTGACTTACTAAAATGCTAAATGCAGTAAACCGTGTCTGCCTTTTGAGGCTCATGAATCCCCATGTTATGCTTGTGGAGTACGAAATGTACTCACGCTTGTTTATTTTCAATACTTTGGAAAAAAAATCTCGGATGGGTACTAGATTGCCAGAGATTGGAGCAGACAGGCTTGTGATCAACCAGTCAGTTGTCCCTGTGGAGTGGAGTCTTCACCTGAAGACCAGAGTTGTCTTTCCGTTGTTTGCTTTATAAGGTTATATCTTTTATAATAAGTACGTTATATATTGAGCATTGTCATTTAATATTACCTTTATTTGTAGCTATATGTGAGATTTGACTTCCTGGGCTCACATATGGTGTGTATCTGGTTTTGTTCTTAAAACCGGGTGTTACAACGTGCCGGCAAGCTTTCATTCACCGAAGCGGCGAGGAGATGTTTGCATCGAAAGAGCATGTTGCAAACTTATGTTTCAAGTATTTCAGAGATATGTTGCAAGTGTTTCGTATCGATGTTGTAAAAGTAGATTGGGATGTTACTGTTGACGGTCCTTAAGTATCAATTATAACTATCAAATAAATAGAGAAAAGGATCCAAATGAAACCAACACCTAGACTTAGGATTTTATCTGACAGAATTCCACGAGTTTTGCTGTTTATCTATTTCTGCAGGGGGTTATCAGGAAATACGGAAGAAAGGCCCACATGTCGGATTAATGACGGGATATTAACCGAACACGTAATTATCTTACATCTAGAAGAGTCCAGAAGCCACGAGAACGAACGGGAGGCGTAACGGAGCCGGACACAGGGCGCCCGCCCTGGTCCTTAGGGCGCCCGCCCTGGCCCCGGAGCCAATCAGGCTCCGCTTCGAGGATTATGCTCCACCGACCTAGAGGATCAAGGAAAACCGCACGATCAATGTCGGTTTGATCCAACGGCCCAGATTCATCCGAAAGGGCTATATAAGCAAGGCCCCTGACCCTGGAGGAGAGGCCCCCCTCGTCTCATACTTCAAACCCTAATTCAGGAGGAGAGCCTCTGATCAAGCCCTAGAGCCAACACATCAACTAGATCTCTAGTTAGCATAGCTACATAGGATTAGAACTAGAAGGAGTCAATCTTCGATTGGTTCCCGGATCTGTCAAGAGGATTCTTGGTAATTCCTCTATTGTTCTTCAATTGTTCATCATTGTTCTTCAATATTATGAATATGACTTTGTTCTATTTCAATATATTGATTATGACTTTGCTCTACTTGATTATATTTGCAATTATATTGTTCTTAGTTTATCATAGTTATATGCTTGGCTTAGTTAGATTGGAATTATATACATGCCTAGGATCGTATAGCGTTTATCCATGTGTACAGTGGGTGAATGATAACTATTGTGTAGACGTGGTGTCTATACCGTATTTATCTGCGATTGCACCCTATATGCCGGATTGTGGGGTAGTTCGCGATAGTGACAGCTTCGTTGATTCTTATATAGTCCCCCTCTCGTGTATAGGGCAGGCAGAGCAACACTATTACAGGGGAGTGATTGCTATGTTCTTCATCTTCCTTGCTAATATTCACTATGCATGGATATAGTCTTTTCTCACCATGATTGCCAAGTATAATTGCACTAACTATGATATGCTAGACTTTATAGTTAATAATAACTTAGGGAATATCTTTGTAGTTCATCCTAATTCCATGCTAATGACTTGCTAGAATATCTGTTGAGGTGCTTATCATTATTATATGTGGCTAGCTGATCAGATTAATTATCTTTGTCACCATTATCACTTTACCTTTACTTAATGTGACATTTATACCTGTATAAAGAGATTGATAAATACTCTCGGTTATACATGCAATGATGTGTACTCAGTTCCATATTCTCATTCCATTATCAACCATGATACTTAGAAATCCCTTCCCAGTGGTAAAAATATAAATAACGATACCTGGAATACTTCCCGGTTAAAATACTACATCGGAATTAATCTGTGCGCTTGCAGATCCCTTTTATTATTTATCTTGATGAGCAATTGCATATTTCAATACCGCGTCTCTCGTGTCATGCTGGAGATGACAACTTGGCTTAAGTGGCATGAGGGATAGGTTTGGCATTTTTTGGCGCCGTTATCAGAATTAGAAAACTAAGTCTACTTTTGGTAGTGACGTTAAGAATGCCCAACAGTTACAAAAATAGATCAGGATGTTGCACATGTTGCAATGACTATACACGTATGTTTCAAATATTTTATCTGGATCAGACGTATGTTGCAAGTGTTTTCATCTGGATGTTGCAAAAAGTTGATCTGGATGTTGCATATACATGCATGTTGCAAGCATATGTTTCAAGTATTTCAGGTGTTTCATACGTCTGTTGCAAGTGTTTCATCTGGATATTGCATATGCTTGCAATGGCTTTCAAGTGTTTTCCAGGTATTTTTGCAAGTGTTTCAGACGTATGTTGCAAGTGTTTTAGATGCTTTCGGATATATGTTACAAGTGTTTCATCTATGTATTACAAAGTAGACATGTTGTTATACATGTTGCAATGGGACCCACCTGTCGCAGCCACCTGCTGTAGTTGTTGGGTGACGTCCGAGCGGTGCGGGCCCGCTGCTGGGGCATCGATGGGCGCTTGAGAAACTAAGCGCATACATGGGACCCACGCGGTGGGGCGCGCCAAAAATTGGCGGCGCGGGCTCTTTCTCTTGAGTGCGCGGCACCGTCTGACGCTAACACCCCATATGGGACATCCGAACGCTAGCAAGTTTGTTAAAGTTAAATTAATTTGCTTACCCTAAAATAGTAAGCACCGTAAAAAATAACCTGGCGGTGCTTGAGAAACAAAAGTATTTTCCTTTTAGAAAATGGAAACAAGTACCTTAACCATTGTCCTTATTTGATGGCCGTGGGCATTCATGCTCTGAATCACAGCAATTACGACTAGCCTATCAACAATTCAAATGCACTGCCGAATCATTCCTTCCAATATAGGAAAAGAAAACACTCACATTAACTAGTAGTCGTCGTTGTCAACAGTCTTCAAATCCAGTTGGAATCCTTGGTCGAACACCACACCAGAATAAACAACATTAATGTTTTTTTAGGGGCAAATAAAACATTATTGAATTACTCGTTGTTCATATATGGAGCAAAGACAGTGGTCTCCGCCTCCGGAGATCAGCACGTGACAGACCAACCCAACAACAAAACATACCATCCAGCGCACGCGCCTCCACAGCCGAAAACGCGTCCTCAGTACTACTCACGAGAACCAAATTCGACGACGCAGTGACGCGTGTAACTTTTGTGTTTGAAAAAAAAATAAACAAACGCGTTTGCTGCTTTCCAAATAAATTGGCTCTACTCATTCCCAGGAGGAAACACAAATTTCACTGTTTTGCTCAGATATTTCACAAAGAGAATTCAAATTAGTATTAAAGGTTCACCAACGGTTTCGTGAGCTATTACGAGCTGTTTTATTTTTATTTTTTTTTTTGCCAAACACCTATTTTCAAAAGAAGCTCATAGGGTGAAGCTCATTTTTTAATGCCCCACAAAGCAATAGAGAAATGAAGCTAAAAAAAGTAGCTTTTCACATATCTCTCCCTTATTTTCCTGTCTCAACTATGCATGAAGCTCTGTTTTGCCAAACGATTTTCCCAAAATAACTCGACTTCACCCAGAAAACTGCCCATGAAGCTGTTTTCTAAAAAATACGTTCACACAATACCGAAGGATAAAAGACAAGAAATTCTTGAACTGAAAATTGGTATGTACAACCGATTGTGCGTGATTCACCTGGCTTCCTGATGTCCAAAGCTGAGTACTACACGTATCTTCTCCGAGCAACAAGGTTGCTGCTGTGTCACCTCTTTGGGTCACAGCACCGTTGCTAGTGTGTCCGCTTTGCCGTTGCATCTACATTGTCGTGCCCTATGCATTGACGATATGCTACGTAATCTTTGGTGTGCCATTCGTCTATACAAGGTCTTCGTCAAGATATTCAAGCTCTCCAGTGTCGACATCGAGCCAACTGTTGTCGTTGTACCTTGTGCATGGACCGCTGCCTTTGGGCAAGTGCGTCCGCCTGGACTACTCACCTTTAGGTTAGATGCGTCCGCTTCCGCATAGCTTTTTCTTCGTCCAACACAACCATGTCTTTTGCGTCGTCGTCTCTTATCCATCTACTTCGTCAACTCCGACAACCACGGGCTGCGTCGGCACCTTCTATCATGCTGTTCTGCGCCGTCGCTGAGACCTTCTCTCTTGATCCCTCAAACATTGATGCATGGTTGGGGCCCTCTATCTCGTACGTCAGTATTGGCAACATTGGTGCGTGCCTTCGTCCATGACACGTCTCGAACCTAGCAACATCGGCGCATGCTTCGTCCTGGTGGCTTGACTACATCAACCCTCCCTCAATTGTGTCGCCATCTTCGACTACCCTGACTGCGTCGACATCGGCATCGCCCCCTTCCACGACGACTAGCTCGATGCATTTCTGTCCTTGTCAACTTTTTCTCCAATCTGATCGTCTACGACGCTCCTGCTACGGGCGATGTTAGAGTAAATGAGAATAGTACCATATTTTCCACTCACGTGGGTGTTAGTGCTCTGTATAATCTGCCCATGAGACCCAATGTAATACAACAAATTATTCCACCAATTATATTCTCACAAAAAATACAATCAAAAAGGTTTTTTTTAGAGAATGAGGGAGGGGAATACTGTATTTGCCAATTTTCCGACAACTGTCAGTTTTTTTTGAACTAAACAATAACTATCTTTTGCCATCCTGTCACTCGCTCACATTCACACTCACTCCCCACTCTTGCTCATTAGCCCGTCGTCCTCTTCTCTCAATCATCCCCATCCCCAAATCTCCAATGGCTTCTTCCCCTCACTGCGTGAAGTAAATCATCGAAGGACTACTACTTGCATTAATGTTAGTTGAATATATGCAATGTATACATTGGTTAAGTGAGCATGTAGGTATGGTTACTTGTCAAAGTGAACATTAGTTAATATGTTGCTGTTGACATCTTATAGGTGGATTGCTACTGAGAGTGTCTGCCATTGCCTCCAATGTTTCTTTTTAAGATTGGTGCTTCACTGTGACTACTACTCCTGCAGTTTGGTAACATGCTGTTTTGATGTGTGTAGGACTGCAGGTGTAATAGCTGATGGCTAGCTGCTAATATAACACTGTCAATGTACATCTCTGAACTTATCTTCAGAAATCTCTTTTGAATTTTAGCAAGTCTTGATCTAAATTATACTAATCTGTATTTTTGGCATGTCAAAATTCTTGTATAACATTCATTACCTGCTGTTCTGAGATTTTCTTATAATATTTTATATTTAGATCACAAGCTCTTAATTCTGATGAGCCATTCTTTTGCATGGTATAGCAGTATGAAGGCATAAATAGGAGCTGTTATGGTTCTTTTTAATTATTGTGTTCATTGGCTTTTCTTAAGGATGGAACCTTCTTTGTGGTTCAGATAGTTTGGATCAATGGAAATTAGCAGGGGTGGAGACTGGAGAGGAGTAGACACTGAACTCACTGGAAGGGCTGGAACTTAGGTGAGCACACATTCTGAACTTTAGCTGATAAGCATGTGATGCTAACATGTATGTGTACAAGACTAGTCAAGCATCTGATGCTAACATGTATGTGTACAACATATGTTAAATTGTAGCGCTACTAGCCGGTTGTCAAATGTGAAGGAAACATTAAGTACATTGTAGATGCCTTGTCTCAAATCTTATACCCTATCAATTTAGTTTTTTTTGCAAGATTTCAGTTTCACCATTAGTTTTAGTTTTAATAGTTTTGCTGAACCACAAATCCACGACCTTGCATTATTGTTTGAATTTTGAACATTATTCTTCACTACCTCCTTTGTATTGAACTGTTGAATGATGGTTTTCCACACTTGTCTGATTATAAACTACTGTACCAACAGCTTTACATATTCTCAACATGCCTAATTACATGGTTATATTTTTCAGGAAGTGCTAGCCACTATAGTCTTTGGCTAGTTTTTGGATTCTGGAAGATGGTTCTCCACAAGTTGAAGGATGTGCTCCAGTGTTGGCAAGCTATTGCTTGTGGTTTTTGAATTCCTAGAAATGATTGTATACCCAAACCTTAGAATGTGAAACATAGATAAACTACTAGTTTTGCAGTTTTGCTTGCTAGGATGTGCATTCATGTATTCTTTTCATGCTTGACTTCATTGAATGATCAGAATGCAAACATATGGTGTGCAAGAAAAATTGTATGTTGTATGTTTTGACCTTCATGTGATGTATATGTTTTTATATCTTGATGATGGACATTAAGCTTAAATACAGGTTTTCTAATTGTATTTATTTTTTTTGGCATAGTTAAACTGTCCCGTTGAACAATCTGACGCTATAAATACAATGATCATTGGATGATCTGACGCTATATGTTTGGCAAAAGAGTATATGACGCTAAAGATTACCAATGGACTATCTGATGCTAAAAATATTCACGGTGATAGACTATCTGACGCTAAAAGTATGGTCTGACGCTATATGTTTTTAGCGTCAGGACTTACTGCGTCAGCAGAAAACTGACGCTATATGTTTTTAGCGTCAGATCGTCTGACGCTATAGCCGCTTTTGGCGTCAGATCGTCTGGCGCCAATTCTGGTGTTGTGGTATAGTGCTAGTTCATCCAAACAGACTCTTAACACTGTACGGAACGATAAAAGACAAGAAAATCTCTAACAAAAAACTAGTCCGTACAACTGATCATGCGCAATGCATCCAACTCCCGTGATGTTCACGCTGAGTACTATGCGTATCTTCTTCGAACAATAAGGACACTGCTGCGTGGCCTCATCGGGCCGCAATATTGCCGCCCGTGTGTCCGCTTCGTCGTTGTATCTACATCGTCATGCCCTATGCATCGATGACCGTGCTATGCAATCTCTGCTACAACATCCGTCTACACAAGGTCTTCACCAAGATATTTGAGTTCTCCATCGCTGACATTGAGCGCTACCATCGCTGCCGTACCTTGCATCTAGACCGCTGCCTTTGGGTAGGCGATATCTACTTAGATTGCTCACCTTCGGGTTAGACGCGTCCGCCTCTGCATAGCTTCTTCTTCGTCCAGCACGATCACGTCTTAAGTGTCGCCGCCTCTTATCCACCTACTTCGTCAACACCTTCTACCCCCGCCATTTTACGCAATACAACCGTTACCGTGACCTTCTCTACTGATCCCTAAGACATTGATGCATGGTTAAGGCCCTCTACCTCGTATATCTAGTATTGGCAACACTGGTGCATGCCTTCAACCACAACGTGTTTCCGGACCTGGAAACATCAGCGCATGCTTCGTCCACGGTGGCTTGACTACATCAACCCTCTCTCGATTGCGTCGCCGTCTTCGTCTACGTCTTCGACAGCCCTAACTGCATCGACGTCAGGATCGCCCCTTCTATGCGACTGTCTCGATGCTTCCGCTTTGGAAAAAGTCTACATAACCCCCTAACCTTTGTTCATATGTCTACTTTACCCCTGAACTATGAAACCATGTATTGAACTCCCTAAACTTTACTAAACCGGGTATTTAACCCCTTCTTGTGGTTTTGGCTTGTGGTTTTGTCTATGTGGCAGTCCAAGCTAGCTCTAACGAGTGACGGGTACCACAGTGGTTTCACGCTGCCGGCAGCGGCAAGACCGCGTGGCTCATGCCTCGTATAGGAGTTCATCATCGGCCGGACGGACACCACTAGCGAGGACGGCGCCAAGGTGCTCTGCAGGCTGCACCTCAGGCTGAGGGCGGCGGCGGACGGCGACGAGCGCCAACAACTCGAAGGCAGCGGGGGGCCGGGCAACAAGAGGCAGCGGCAGCGCGTGGTGCGTCAGGTGGAGCTCGACTTTGACGTGGTTTACTGGACGCCGGCGCCTACGGACATCAGCTTTCAGTTAGCTTTGTTAGCCTGTTTACTTTCAGTCTGTTTTCAGTGTTCTGTTTTCAGTCTTCTGTTCTTTTCAGAGCTGGGCAAGCCATGTTGGCGTGTAGGAGTAGTGGAGTAGTGCACGTCATATTCACTGGACGTGGGATGGCATGACCTGTAGTGGTGAATGTGGCATTTGGTGTCTTTATATTCTAAGCAAGATAACAAAAAACGCTGCCAATTGTGACAGCACCAAAACCTCTATGTCTACTGTGTGATTGCGTTGAGTTGTTCTTGAGCACGTCTTGAGTTCATCGGCGACGTACAGATGTCGCTGGTTATCTCCAACAGCCATCATGTCGTCCCAGGCTGCAGCTGCGTCGGTGACTGAGCTGACCGCCGGCGCTGCCCCTTGTGCTCGTGCTCCCGCTCCCCGCTGGCGCGCCCACGACACCCGCCTGTCTCATAGCCCAGCCTCCGTACCGCTGCGCGCGACCTGGCTAGCACGTACTAGGGCACAGCGTCGCCAGACCCACCCAACGCCACCATCACATCGACGTACGTGTCCCGAAGCTTTGCACACAAGAGCACCGGTGTCGCCAACCGCCAGCACCACCGCGGCTCGGAGCCTCACCACGCACGCCACCCTGCTGGCCTTCCACGAGCCCAGGTGCTGCTAGCTTCTCCGTGCTCAGTACGTCTGGACGTTGCTGCAATGCTGCATGGCTACGGCACGATGCGAAGATGGCGATGGGGTGGACGAGGCCTCGGCGGATGATGAAAGGCGCCGAATTGGAGGAGCACCCACTGGGGCGTTATGCTTGGCAAGTGTAGCGAGCACAGCTTGCTCGACACCTCGACCTCGGCACTCCCAAGGGACGGGTGGCGCCGGGCCGGTGGCGGCAAGGCTCAGGGCCTGTTTGGTTTGGGTGTTAAAGTTTAATAAATATTATAGTATTTTTGTCTTATTTGATAAAAAGTTTTCAATTTTAGACTAATTAGGCTTAATAGATTTGTCTCGTAAATTATTCATAATCTATGCCGATATATATGCAATTAGTCTACATTTAGTACTCCATACATTTACCGCAATATTAATGTGATGGAAGTTAAACTTTAACATCAAAAACCAAACAGGGCCTTATTATGCGGCGGTGGCGGCCTGCGAAGATAGACTGAGCGGCCCCAGCGTCAACGTGTCAAGGTGAATCAATTTGGACCGCCAAATCAACAAAACCGGAAGTCAAAACCACTAGAGGGGTTAAATATCCGGTTCAGAGAAGTCTAATGTGCTAAATACATGGTTTTACAGTTCAGGAGGCTATGTAGACTTTTTTCTTCCGCTTTTTATCCGGTCTCATCGTCCGGGGCGAGTTATAAATGTGAATAATACCACATTGTCCATTCACATGGGGTATTCCTTTATACTCTATATAATCAGCCCAAAGCCCCATACAATACACAATACGACAATTGTTCCACCAATTATAAAAAGTTTTTTCTAAATAAATCAAAGATAGAAGATCGAGGGAGGGGAATACAGTATTTGCCAATTTTCCGACAACTGTCAGTTTTCTTTTTTTTGAAGTCTTTTGCCATCCTGTCACTCACTCACATTCACGCTCACTCCCCACTCTTGCTTATTAGCCCGTCGTCCTCTTCTCTCAATCAATCCCCATCCCCAAATCTCCAATGGCTTCTTCCCCTCCCCCACCGCCCACCCGCACCGTCCTCACTGCCACACTGCTCCTCCTCCTGCACCTCCTCCCGCACAATGCCGCCGCCGGAGCCGACGCGTCGCCTGCGGTGAACCCGTTCACGGCGAAGGCGGCATTCATCCGGTACTGGAACCGCAAGGTGCCCAACAACCGCCCGCACCCGGCCTTCTTCGTCGCCAAGCTCTCCCCGCTCCCGGCCGCCGACTCCGCCTCCTTCCCCTCCGCACTGCCCGACATCCGCGCCCGCCTCCCCGCGCTCTGCACCAAGGCCGCGCTCCTCTGCCCCGGCCCGGCTACCACCGACGCGGCGTCGGGCCCCAGGGGCGGGGGGCCGTTCAAGGGCTACAGCAACGCCAACTTCTCCAACTACGGCACCGGCGGCGTAGCGGGAGCCGACTCGTTTCGGAACTACTCCCCGGACCTCAACATCGCCGCCGACAGCTTCCGCCGCTACGGCCGGGACTCGTCGGGACGCGCCGACAGCTTCGCCTCCTACGAGTCCGACGGCAACGTCGTGACCGCCAACTTCACCTCCTACGCCGGCGGCGCCACGGGCGGGTCGGGCTCCTTCGCCGCGTACGCCGCCGAGACCAACGTGCCGGACTCCACCTTCACCAACTACGACGCCTCCGCCAACGGCCGCGGCCGGAGCTTCGCGTCCTACTCCCAGGAGGCCAACCACGGGGAGAACGGCTTCTCCGGCTACGGCAAGGACGGCAACGGCGTGCGCGAGACGTTCTCGTCCTACGGCAACGAGTCCAACGTGCTGGCCTCCGCCTTCGCTAACTACGGGCAGTCCGCCAACGGCGCCACGGACACCTTCACGGGCTACGGCGTGGAGGGGAACGTCCCCGAGAACACGTTCCGGAACTACGGCGCCGGCGGGAACGCCGGCGTGGACACGTTCAAGAAGTACCGCGACGACGCCAACGTGGGCGACGACAGGTTCACCTCGTACGCCAAGGGCGCCAACGGCGGCGCCGCGGAGTTCCAGAGCTACGGCAACTCGGCCAACCCCGGCAGCACCATCTTCAAGGGCTACGGCGAGGGCACCAACCCCAACCACCACATTGGGTTCAAGGAGTACGCCGGCGAGAACAACACCTTCAAGGGGTACGCCAAGAGCGGCGTGAGCTTCAAGGAGTACCACAACACCTCTACCGCGGCGCTGACGGTGTCGGCGGAGGCGGCTGCATCGATGCAGCACCACGAGCACCTGAAGTGGTCGCCGGAGCCCGGGAAGTTCTTCAGGGAGCGGGAGCTGGTGTCCGGGAACCGAATGCCGATGCCGGACATCAGGGACAAGATGCCACCCAGGGCGTTCCTGCCCCGGGCCATCGCGGCGAGGATCCCGTTCGAGCCCCGCGCCGTGTCGGAGGCGTTCGGCCTGCCCCTGGACACGGCGATGGGGAAAGCCGTGGCGTCGACGGTGGCGGAGTGCTTGCGCGCGCCGAGCAAGGGCGAGACGAAGCGGTGCGCGACGTCGGCCGAGGACGTGGTGGACTTCGCGGTGGAGACGCTGGGCGACGACATCGTGGTGCGCAGCACGGCGTCCACGGCGGGCAGCGGCGGCGACGTCCGGCTCGGGACGGTGACGGGCGTGGACGGCGGCCGGGTGACGCGGTCCGTGTCGTGCCACCAGAGCCTGTTCCCGTACCTGGTGTACTACTGCCACTCGGTGCCCAGGGTGCGGGTGTACGAGGCCGACATCATGGCCGTCGATGGCTCGGACGCCGGCGAGAAGATCAACCACGGGGTGGCCATCTGCCACCTGGACACGTCGGACTGGAGCCCGACCCACGGCGCGTTCGTGGCGCTCGGCGGGAAGCCCGGCGAGGTGGAGGTGTGCCACTGGATCTTCGAGGGCGACATGACGTGGACAGTCGCGGATTGAGTGACGTTCCTCTGCCTGCTGCTGGCTTTGCAAGACTTCTAAGAAGAACTAAGAAGAATTATTTTCTCTCTCGCAATTAATTTTTTTTCACTCCTTTCTCGATCTACCTTATATAACGAACGAAGGTGGTAAGTGCGATTGGTGCAGGAGGAGAAAAAAAAGGTTTGGTGAATGATGAGAATGTAAACTGTAAATCTTGGGTGGGGAATAGCTGGCGATGTGATTATCTTGATCAAATTGCTGCTATTGTCATGGCCCCGTTCATCTGGTTTATAATCCGTTTTATTCGGCTTATTTTTTCAGCCGGAACAGTATTTTTCTCTCATAAAAAATCTATCAACAATGTTTTTCAGCCGGCCCTATATAATATAAAGTGGTGTGGTTCAAGTACGTCGTGTCATTTTCAGTGTGTATGTATGTAGCAGATCTCAGTCTCAGAAGCAAATAGTTCCTTCCATGATCTCGATCTCATCTCAGGTAGCGTTTAGATGCAAATTTTTTGGCAAAACTGCACTGTAGCTCTTTTCGTTGTTATTTGGTAAATATTGTCCAATCATGGTCTAATTAGGCTTAAAAGATTCGTCTCGTCCATTTCGTCTAAACTGTATAATTAGTTTTATTTTTTATCTATATTTAATGCTTCATGTATGTGTCTAAAGATTCGATGTGACGGGGAATCTAAAAAATTTTACAAATTTTTCTGGGAACTAAACGCTACCTCAGAAGAAAAGCGAGCAGCTTGTAACCGAAGGGTCGGGTGGCCGGCCTTTTGTAACCATGGACCATGGACGGATCATGCTCCGATGTTCCAATGTTCAAAAGGGAGGAGAGGACGAAAGTGACACAGCAAGCAAAGAAACCGTGTGAGAAAGAACCACAATGCAAGTTCCTTTCTCATGGCCTGTCACAATTCTAGCAATGGAATTGATTCCGAACTCGATCCTGCCACTGGAGTGGCTCAAGAAAACGGCAAAGTCCGAATGATCTGACCATGATCACCCATGGTACCATTGTGGGAGTACGTACTGTAGCATGTTGCAATGTCATTTTCGGCGAGAATCTCGACAAGACGGCCATCTTGGATTGGTAATCCTCAAGATGAAATGCCTCTAACCGAGTGATTCGTTGCCTCACTGTGGGAAGAGTCGTGACAGATGACGGGGTTCGGCGACATGTTCTAGTGCTCTGGGCTCCTGATTCCTGAGCCCTGCAATACATTTGGATGTTCATGCGTGTTCTCGTGGTTGTAACAGGGCAACAACGGAGGGGGGAGGTGGAAGACAACAAGAGCCTGGACCTGGAGGTGACTGCGTTGTTGCCTAGCGTGCATCTGAAGTTTAATCGAGGAGGGGGCTTTGGCTTCTGGCCGGCCAGTCCAGATTGCGAGCTGCTGCAACTTGCTCGTGCTGGGTGGGTGGCTTTGTCTGGCTGCTGCTCACGAGCTAGCCAGGCTGAGGCTGGGCCTCTCTCCCTCTCCCCGTGACGGCTACGAGTACTTAGCCCGATGCTGCTCTGTGATCTTGCAATCACGAGGGCAGCCTAATAATGGCGTTATAATATTCAGATTACTATACTGCTTGTTCAGGTTACCAGAGTCAGTGCCGCTGGCCATTGACCCTGTTACTGAACCTGACCCTGCTCTCTGATCTCAATGACGGCATGCCTATCAGCTATCAGGTGTATCCTACCGCCTGTTACTGAACCTGGAGTCCTGAACTGAAAAGATTCTTCACATCCTCATCTTCCTTTCCATCCTGATCTTGCATTTGGCGTGGATTGAGATTGGTTGGTTGGTTTCTAAAATGAGCAGAATCTGTATTAATTAATTCTGATAAGTGCAAGTTTGGATGGTATCATGGAGCAGGTACTGTAAGCACTGCAAATCTCGTCCCATTTATGACACCGGCCAATCCGTATGTCACCTCGGATGTTCTTGGTGGGGGGTGGTGGGCTGTTGCGGTGCAGGGCTGCAGGGGGTACCCAGCTGAGCTGAGCATGCCCAGCCCACTCTTTTATGGGGCAGGCAATGCGTTTGGCGTTGGGAAGGGAACAGTACTGCTGCTGCTGCCACCACTGCTGCCATGGCTGAGGTGAGCATCTTCAAGGTCAAAGAGCTGGCAGCTGGAGTTAACGGCCAGAGTGTCGTGCGTGCATCACATGAACAAGAAGAGGAGGAGGAGCTCAATATGCGAGCTCCACCAATTTGAAGCCCTGTGATTTGCCAATTAATGCAAAGTCTCCTCACTCACAAGGGTAGCACAAATGTCCGTCCTCACACCCTATCCATGCATCCAATGGCTACCTTTTTCTCTGTTTTTTTCTTCATTTTTTTCTTTGTTTGTGTGTGTGGTGGGCTGGTGGCGGTGGCAGCTCCCTGGCTCACACTAGCGCTGCATGAGCGTGCGTACTGTCGAGGAGGGGTACCATGCATGGACCAGCCAAAGGATGAGTGGCAGGCAAGTTTGGTGAAGGAAATTTGGGCTCACTAGCCATGATGCCATGAATCATTCATTTGTCACTGCAAAAAAAATGTAATCATCTTTATGATAAAAATTAAAATCTCTGTGAGTTCCTGGTGCTGATGATTGCGTGTCTGAATGCTACCATTGTGTGGGCACACCATCACACCCTGTACACCTTTCATCTGCTTCTGAAAGAGAAGCCGTGGCATGACAAATGGCAATGATTCCCTTGCTTGGTAACAAAAGACTAGTTGTGGATCCTTAGATTGGATGGAAATCATTCCTCCATGAAGGATTTTGACTTTTTTCCTTCAGAAGAACTTAAGTTGTCGCTGCACTTTGGATCTGTTCTGAAACTGGAGCCTGTAATTTTCATATCTCACTGACAAGTTCATGGATCAGATGAGTAAAATAAAACAGTTTTACCTTTGCAACCTTGGAGTAAAAACAATCTTACTTTTGTACCCTTTCTGAAGCTGTGTCAAAAACTGGTGTTAGTCACACACTGATAAGAATGATAGTTTGATAATGAGACAGAAGCAGATTTTGCAATGATGCACTTTGGTAGAAGTCCGGAAGATGCTTCCACCACCACAGATGCATGCATGCATGCTCAATTGCTCATACAGTCATACAAAGTGTTTGCCTTTAAATTATGAACCCTATTCACTAGCCACTAGGCTAGTCATATGGTAGGCTCACTTTAATTTATTTATTTAAGGATACACATATTCTCTGCCACTGATGAATAGCCTTGCCAGCAAATCCTGCAAAAGTGAAACGAATAGTAGAAAAGTTTGTTTTGGGGTTTCCTTAGTTGGTTTGCAAACAAGGCAAAGATGTCGATCAAAGAACAAAGAGCGATGTCATCGGTGAAGCAGCAAAGTTAATTTGTCCCTTTAATTACAAGGGCCTCCCGACAAATGCTTATCAAGATGAAAGGTTTTTTTGGGTACGCTTTGCCAAAGGTTTAGGCCCTCTTTGGAACAAAGGGAAAAGTATAGGATTAAACTCTATGGAATTCTTTTGGATTACTATTATTATGGGACGTATGGAATTTAGGAACTTTAGAGAAAAACATTAGCATGAGCCATGAGGCTAGATCTCATGGAAACTTTCCTTTGTATCTTTTTGATGGAACACTTTCCTTTGCATCTAGAGCCCATAATAGAAACTTCCCTACATTACGTTTTTTCCTTCATTCCTGTGTTTTTAAAAATCCTGCGTTTCAAAGAGACCCTCATTAGCTATATATGATCTTGCAAGGAAGACAATGCTAGCATCTTAACCGTCCCACGAACTACGCATTTAAGCGGAATGGAATTCTCTCTGGAGAGTGGAGATTACAATCATGGAGTAATTTTTCCCCTGTTACACTTACACTGTGGTCATTAGCCCAAGTCAGCCATAGGTCATGCTGACGTCATGCTAGATGGGCGAATCTCCATGCTTTGTCTACCTATTTGTCATAATAGTGCAACAGCCATGCATAGCACCATCTTGCGTACCGCCATACCCACTTCACTGAGTTGTTAATCAGTTCACGCGATCGCAAAAAAGATGAGTGGTCTACGGCACTCTGCATTTTCACAAACGATTGTGCTACCCTATCCTATGAAATACGATTCCCAAATTGCTGGGACGACAAGCTCAAGCATCTCATCGGAAAAAGTCCAAACCACTGTTCACTGCCAGCCAGCTCTGCTCTGCTCTTTTGAGGCATTCCTGAATGACCCCTTTCAGACAAACACACAAAGCAACGGTGTCGTTTCGATGCAAGACCTGTTCCTGCTTGTTGCAGCTCCACTCTGCAGAGACTCTTGACTGCAAAAGGCCAGGACATCCTCAATGGCCATGGATCTCAGAAAGTAAAAGGCAGGCACATGATGAATGAAGCACCGCTTTAGCAAGAAGACGAAGTGTGATATGAGAGGATACCTTAGCTGGTGGCAGGCTCCCAGACCTTTGTGTGGCAACAAGGTCACAGGCAAGTGCTTGCTATAATTGGCTTTATTCCCTCATCCTTCTCCTGCTCCTTTTTCAGCTCCCTTTTTGTTTGGTTTGCTCTCGTCGTCTGGCCTTCAGATTCCGATGGTCACTGATAAAATAAAAAGGCTCAACTCAACAATGGTCCAGAAAGGTGGTTGGTTAGGCACTAATCTTTCTTTCTTGGTCCTGTAAAGTTGCAAAGCACCATGGCTTGTGCTCGTTTGTTCTCACTTACTTTAACACAGGAACAGACAAACTTTAATTAGGTTGCTTTTTCATGCTCTTGTTCTTTTAACAATGTGTTGACATCAGCAGCCGAGCAGCGTGTTTAAACCAGCATTTGCCTTTTTAGATCGAGAACTGGCCTGAAACAGCAAATTCAGTATTCATTCCAATATACAGCACTGATCGTGGATGCTTTGACGAGTTACGTCCCATCGGTGACCAACCGCGAAAGCGAGCACTTGCAAGCTTGCACTTGGCAGCAGAAGATCCATGCCGAATCATTCAGATTCAGAGAGCACAAGGCCGTGCACGCCACCATGCATGTGCCGGCGGGCGAGGTTGGTTAGCAAAAGCCTCTTGCTGATCATATATATGGTTTTATTTGGCTCCAACTCCAATCCGTAGCTGCTTCCTCTTGGTGCCTTGCATTGCACCAAAGATCCTTATTCTCCCCTCCTCCTCCTCAGGGAAACACACTGCTGAGCAGACGAGCGAGGACCATCTTCAGGTTTTCAGATAAGGCAGGCAGGCACATTGTGTTGTTGTGCCTCCGCTGCTGCGTGGATTGGCATACATAACGTGGTGTGGCGATTATGGGCGTGCTTGCTTTGTTTGTCATCTGGTTCAGACATGCGAAGTGGTAAGTTTTGCAGCATGCATGCCAGCATGTGACACGAGGGCTTCACTGATCACTGCAATATTCCTGCCTGCGTCTGCAATTCTGCATGCTGGTTGCTGTGAACCGTCCTCTCCTCGCTCTACTAAATTTGTCTCACTGACATGTCAATGGATGTTTTACCTTTTCGTCCTTTCGTTCTCCATCACTGTGGAAGTGGAACTGTGCCTTTGCTTCTCGTCCACGGATGTTCATGCATGTTCCGGTGCCAGAGGACAAAATAAAAGGGGGGAATTCTACGGTCCAGAGGTGAAATTGTGCGGGGAAAAAAAACAGTGGCTAATTAATGGCAGAAGCAAATCACGTGTTTCGTTTTTTGCAAGGACTGGGATTTGAGAGACATGAGCACGAGAGCGTAATTAAGTACAGTGTGGTCCGTCTTATCGGCTTGTCGCCCTCCATTCCAATTTATAAGGCATTTTGACTTTTCTAGATGCGTTGCATTTGTTACGCACATACATATACACTATGTCTAGATACGTAATAAAAATAGTGTATCTAGAAAAGCCAAAACGTCTTATAAATTAGAACGGATTTAGTATGAAACAAAATATATGGCCTCCTGCTGTGTTTTCATTCAGTGAGGCAAGGTCAAAATCCAACTCCAAATGCACGTTTTGCACTGCACCTCACGTCATGACAAAGCCACGGTAGATAGATTATCCGAACGATCAAGAGCGTCGTATCAGCGACTCTGTAAAAAGGTCACTATTGTTCTATGCTGCAAGAGTTGCCCCTAACTTAAATGTTAGCCCATAACAATGGCTATGTTTTCTCTTTCTTTAAAAGAAGTGAAGGGTGTTTGTTTGTTCTAAGTCAACCCATCTTAAGTTTGATCAAAGTTGTAGAAAAGTACTAACATTTACCCAATAAAGGTTAAACTATGAAAATATATCTAATTAACAAAAATAAATGCTTGTGTCAAAATGTATCTAGCTTTCCACTCTGAGACAAAAGAGAGGAAGAGGTGTCAAAGACATGAAAATATAAAATGTAAAGTGCTTCGAACATATTCATATTCATATGTGAAAAAACCAATAAACTGTCAATTAACCGCAAGTGTTTTTACACGTTTTGCAAGGATTGAGAAACACGGGAAAGGAAGAGAAACTAGTAGGAGTTAGTACCATGTTGTCGTTTTTGTCACTATGCAACACATGTGACCGTTTTCTTTGTTTTCAGTGAGACAACAGACAAGGCCAAGATCAATTCTAATCCTGCTTTGGCACTTAACAACTTGCCAATATAATTAAATCACTTTATCCATTAAGGGCATGTTTAGAGGACTTCATCTTGCTTTGGCATCATGCATGCTACTTCTAGAGGACGCAGTGAAATCAGTTTTTCTAGATCGACTAGGTTTTAATTTGTTTTGCGAAAAGAGATAAAAACAATTATATACTACAACGTTCAAGAGTGCCTAAAAACCGGAACAATTTGGTGAGGAAAAGCTTTCCCACATGAGACGAACAGCAGAGGATATGCAAAGAATTCATTTTTGAGCTATCTTAAAAGAGTTGTCTTACAGAGGAAATAAAGGATTGATATTCGGCTAGTTCCTCAACAATGGTGGCACCACAAGATTAGGCTTGGTTGGTCTGACAACAGCCAAACTAAAAAATGTAGCTGAGAAGAATGCTAAAATGCTGACAGGGTATTTGGACGGACAGACGCCGCTTTCACGCTACTATCCCACCAGGCATGCTTCCTCTCTCCGTCTCCCGTTCTTTTCTTAAAAATATCTCTCACTCCCATGTTCACCCATTGCGTGCTGTTGCGCCGTGAGCTCGCTACTACCGTCTTCCCCGCTTCGCACCTAATCCCACGCCGCGTGGCTCCCCACCATCTAGCGCGCCCCATCCAATGCCGCGCCCCCTCCATCGCCACGCCGCACTCCTTCCCCCGCCGCGCCCCTACTGTTGTGCGCCATGCCCCGTCCTCCGCGCGCGCCGAGGTGCTGCTAGGGTGCTGCCGACGCCGTCGTTCCCCACCAGAAGGTTGTGGTCGTTGTCGACGCCGTGGCCGCTGTGACACACAACCTCGAGATGTTGTGATGAAAGCACATGATGCAAGCGTATGTTTCAAGTATTTCAGACGTTTTCAGATGTATGTTGCAATTGTTTTATATGGATGTTGTAAAAGTAGATCGAGGAATGTTGCATATATTGCAAATGTTTTCAGAGGCACGTTGCAAGTGTTTCAGAGGTTTGTTCAAAATATTTCATCAGTTCCAGATGTATGTTGCATATGTTTCGCACATATGTTGCAACTATATGTTCCAAATGTTTTAGTTATTTCAATCTTATTTTGCGGTAGTGTTTTCATGGTGTAAGTTATAAGTGTTTTTCTCGATGTTAAATATGTTTCATACAAATATTGCAATTGTATGTTTCAGATGTTTCATCTGTTTCATACTCTGTTTCATTCAAGTGTTTCATGTTGTTCGGAGAGTTAGGGGGCGTAAGCAGTGATGGTGGCACGGTACATGTGCCGGGGAATAGGGCGCGGCGAGCTAGGGGCCGGCAGATGGGGCGCGCAGCACGCCGGTGTCTTGCAGATGGGGCGTGCTCGGGCCAGCAGTCGGGTGCGACAAGGGGCGGGGTACATATGTTGGGTGGGCCAAACGGCCTTGAATCAAGGCGGAAAGGACGGGTAGCGTGTGCGAGGCGAGTCAGCTAGACACGTGGGCGCTACGAGGGATGGAAAAAAATCAGCAGACGGGGCAGGCTGCGCAGGCTCTGGATGCACGTGTCCGCACGGACATCCGGGCGCTAGCACTGCCCTTAATTAAACCTACTTGCAAAACATATAATAACAATAGTAATAATATATAATCTAAATATTCTTTTCATATCATGGTATTGGGAACAAATCAATATACATACACAGAAATTTGGAAAGTCCGCAACATGTATACTTCAAGTCCGCAACATGTATAATTCACATAGGTAATAGAGTTGATATACTATAACTATGCGGACAGTAAATAACACCCTCTTTTGTTTAATATATGAAATAAGGTTACATGAAAGTTAGTCTCAATGAATGATTAACGAAGCGGTGGTCTATTAGGAGGTATTGTTTGCGGCCTTGCGTTCTTGATGGGTTGGTGTCTGCTGGTGCTGGAGTTGAGAGAGCACGGGTCTTATTGTTAAGGTTTGAACAATCTTGCCTATAACGGGCATTTTTAGTGAGAGATACTATACATAGGAATAAAATTCTTTCAAACCCTTTTACATATGAGCTCATTAGCTCAATTTTAAACTTTATCAATTTTATGTATTAAAAAAGTCAGAAGGAAATAATGGATTTACTCGTTATTTCATGTATAATAGATATGCAACAAGCTATAGGACATGTTTAGATTCTTTTAGGGCCATTGTGGTAGAGCTCCTTTTGCTCTAGATTCTCTATGGAATCCGAGTTCTCAGTGAGAAGCGATTCTCTAACTGAAACTGATTCTCTATGATTCTCTATAGGATAAACTCTCATGTATAATAGATATGCAACATGTTATAGGACATGTTTAGATTCTTTTAGGGCCATTGTGGTAGAGCTCCTTCTGCTCTAGATTCTCTATGGAGTCCGAGTTCCTAGTGAGAAGTGATTCTCTAACTGAAACTGATTCTCTATGATTCTCTATAGGATAAACTCTATGCATATAGTGTTCTAGCTTAGCAGAAAGTCTAGAAAAAGGAGCGAACATGAGCGACTCAGCGACTCACCGGCAATTCAGGGTGGCGTCCCCTCCCCGTTGACGAGAGCTATGTCTGATTCCCCGGTTCGAGAGCACGGGGCTCTGTCCCGTTCTGGAGCATCCCTGCGTGAAGCGCCCCTGGTTAACCAGGAACTCAAATGTGATATAATACTAGTCCCAGGAGGCTAGTAACACATTTATTACATCAAATAAGTCTCAGTGCAGTAGTCTTGACAAGCGTGAGCAACAAAGACATGCCACGATTAAAAGTAACCATAACACAATACAGGTCCAACAGACCCAGAAAAAGGTCTCGCTAATACATATCATCTGACGGATCCCAATATTATAGGCTAGCTGGGTGCAGACACGACCTTACTCGAATGCAGCTTCGGGATCAAAGTTCGGATCTTCCTCTGTCCAACAAAGCAAGGGTGAGTACAGAGTACTCAGCAAGTCTAACCTTACCCTATGGAATGGGATAACAGTATATGCATATGGATATCTATCAAGGATAAAGCTTGGTTTATTTGCATAAAGCTATCTTTTTACACATGCAGAGTTTTATTTTGTAAATACCTTTGCAACAGACATATTTTCCGTATAAGATAGTATTTCTGAAAAAGGGGTTGGTCACAATTTTAAGTGTTGTTGAACCCTTGTTCCCACAACACATGACAAATAACCATTTATTTCTAAAATCACACTCACTCTTATGTTTTCACTCATCTCAACTCATCTAGTTGTAGAAACCAAACCATAACTCGTCTCATACCACGGACACGTCTATCCGGATAAATTTTATACTCTGTAGAGGTTGTACACTTTTCCCACAAGTAGGATACCATAGCTTAATACCGTCGTGCAAGTACAGATCCATCAAAACCATTACCCTTCATAGCTAAGTGATAGATATCACTACGGGAACACTAAGGCCACATCTCATAATACAATAATTTACAGCGCTCTTTACATTTCATACAATATTCATCAATTTCCACATACATCTCTTAGTGTCCCATTGTACACCTGTCTCCAGGTGATTGCCATACCAACTAGAGGGATTTAGACTAAGCCTTTCCCGTGCAAGGCGAGTGGTTATACGATAAATAAGTTAGGCAAGATGAATTATCAACTCAGTCCTTAATCGAGAAAAGACGAATATCTTCATGCTTAACCACAAAAGGTATGAGCTCCAACACCATGACATCCCACAAAAGGAACATCGATCCGCCCCATCTCCAGGATAATCACTATCTATAACTTGTTCATTAACCTTTTCATAATACCCACAATTTATTATCACAACTCACACCATTTTGTATTTAAAATCAATGTATTTGAGGAAACTCTGTAATGAGTATCCATGATGAATATTAGGTCCTAAGCATACTAAATAATAATATTTTATCATAGCATATTATTTATTTTTAAGTTTGAACCAGACAATTATTAGGTAATATCAATTCAAGGATGGTTATTCAAACGAGTTTTAGTTAAGCAGCGAAAATATTTTATACGTATAACATACATGTAATATTTAAAACGGCTTCTACGGGTTGTGTTTAAAAATAGGATCAACATGTATCAAAGGGGATTAGATCGTACTTGCCTCCGTCGGCGTCCTCGGCAAACTCCTGCTGACCATCTGGATCCTCGGCGTCGAACTCGCGGTACTCGTCTCCAACGTCCTCGTTCTCCGGCTCGTTCACTCTGTCAGCTAAAAGTACGCAACGAGCGCAACAGGCAAATAAGTACAGATAAATAATCATATAAATTCAAATAAGCTCTAAAAATCATGAAATTTATATGGGAGATAGATCATGATTTTAGATGAATTTAGAAAGAATAATATTTGGAATCAAAGTTGACATGTGGCTCTGCAAGATGACCGAAATTTAATAACGCGAAAAAGAATAATACGCGAATAAGGAATGTGTGATCACGTGGGCATTTGGCTTGGCTGGTAGTGTATGGTGTATACTATACGTGTACTATTTGGTGGAGTTATTGCTTAGATCCCACGTGTCATATACATATGCACGAGAAGAGAGAAGCTAGCACAAGCTTTCTTCTTGCTTCATGCTTGCTGGACGTCATGGCTGAGCTCTCGTAGAGCTCGGGAGTGGCTCAGCACAGGCAAAGGCAAGGAGGGAAGCAAAGATAAGACCACAGGGAGAGTGAGAAGAGCAAAGGGATGCTCATGGGCTGCTCACCTCGTCGTGCAACGATAGTCGAGCCTAGCTTGTGCTCACGGCCGTATACGGTATACGCGAGATAAGTGAAGCGAGAGCAGGCAAGCGAGTGGTGAGCTGAGCGTGCTACTGCGGGAGAGCAACCCGGCGTGCCTTTTTATAGGCCAGGGCGAGGGTTGTGCCATAATCTTGCTTTGGATGTCCTTTCGTATGCAACAATGGTGCTGAGAGAACGGTGGACGGTGGTGAGCGGTGGATTCTCGGCATGCACGGCCGGTGCCTAATTTTGCATGGTGGTCGGCATGCATGCGAGTATGCGTGTGTGCATGCTACTAAGGCCTTGTTGATTTTGCATGCATGCATGAGCTATCTATATGTGTGTATATGTGGGTGCACTGCTGACACTTGTTTGCTTGTACTTTGCATGTCGGTGGTACATGCATGCTGCCTGTGTGCCTTGCTTGTTTGCATGGTAAATGATAAAAGTGGATGTTGCCTCGGTGAGTGCTTTGTCTTGCTCTATTTGCTGCGCATATACGAATGTGCTGTTGCCATGCATGGAGAAGAAAGAGGAAGAAAAAGGTGGGAGGTGGGACCTACTGTCGTGGCGGCGTGCGAGCTGTCGTAGTCGGTGAGGGGGTCCGAGCGCGGGTGCGCTGCGGCGGCGATGGTGCTGGGGTCGGCACACGCATCGTTGTCGGGCATTGGGTGGGTGATGCCGATGCCATGTAGCAGGATATAAATTGAAGAGAGGTAATTGGGATGGACATCAGATCGACAAGATTTGGAAGGATATAGAGCTCAGATAACTTATAGATTTTGAAATGCATTTGAAAATATTTTTTAATGTGAGTGATTTTTTAATGTAAATTTTTGGGATGTTACACTGCGTGAGGCCCCGCCTGCTAGTCTCCCATGGAGATGAGGACGATGTGGCGAGACGAAGGAGAACCAGGTGGCGTGCTCACGGACATGGCTGGTGTGGAGTCGGATACGGGCGACGCCCAAACCCACCAACCCGAAGTGGGACGAGGACGATATCCAGAGCTTCTGGAGACAACTATGGTATATCCCCAAATCGATCCTCCCCTAATCTCGGGCTAGGGTTAGGGTGAAGGAGGGGGAGCACCTCGTATGGATTAGGAAGGATCTGTGGAGTGCCAAATCCTTCAACCCTACTGGCTGCTACTCGGTGGGGGAGGGAGACTATTGGAGTGAGGCACCTTCCAAGGTGTGCTTCACGGAGGTGTTCTGGGGTGACAAGAAGAAGGCGAGCTTTTGGCCAGGTGGTGAAGGGAGCAATGGCAGGACGGGGAAGAGGAAGAGGACCGTGACCGCATGCTGAAGCTGGGTGGGAGAATTGGGGTGGAGGCGATTGGAACCAATTCCCCCGCCATAGCCACCCCTGCAGTTCTACAACCAGCCACCCCTGCCGCCATACGGGTTCTACCCAAATCAGCCTCCCCCAATCCCCCCTCATCAGCAAGCATGCTTTAACAGATTTGAGGGACCTTGACCAAGGGGTGGAGGACTTCAAGGAAGAGAAAGAGGAAGAATTTTGAGGCAGCCCCAGAACCAAGCTCCGAATCCAGGCAAAGAGCAATAGGGAGTCGGCTGGAGGTGATCCTGCTACTGAAGTACCTGGTACTCAGCCCACAGCTGAAGGAAGTAGTGGTGAAGTCCCCAAGAGTAGCAACCTCCATGTTGTCTGCCTCAATTGTGGACAAATTGGTCACCTTAGCTCTGCTTGCAATAGACCCAGGGTCTGTTTCATTTGTCGTGACACTAAAATACTGTGGATCTTTACCCTGAATGGAAGAAGCCAGCTTAAGCAGCCCAGTACTTTGGTAGTGCCAGCAAGGGGTTGGGGTTTCACTATGTTGATGTTGAAGACTCTAAGGATAGGTTCAAGCACTGGGTTGGTCTTGACAATTTTGGAGTGATCACCATTGAGGAAGGAGACATAGATGAAGAAGGGATCTTGGAGAACTTGAGAGAGTTATTTGATAAAAAGTGGGTTTGTCAGTTGAAGAAGACTGATGAGTATAGATATGTAGTCAGATTCCCCCCAGACATAAAAGTTGAGAAGCTAGTGATTGGGAAGGCTTCGGTATTTGACATGAACAGGCCAGGCGTAGTGGGTTCTCTCAGTGTGTGGAATGGGGAGATTCTTGTGGGCAGCTTAACTGAGGTCTGGGTTCTCATCCAAGGTACTCCCCCAAAATGGGTGGACTGAAAGACCATGAGGGAGGTAGCTTCTGGTTTGGGCAGAATGGTAGAAGTGGATTGGCAGGCTCTTTTTGACAGTTTTTTTAGTTCAGTCAGAGTAAAGATCCAGTGCAAGAACCCACTGAAGATACCTAAGGAGAGGTTGTATGTGTTCAAGGACAAAATCCGTCTGATTATGTTCACTCCTGAAGGTTATGAACAAGTGGAGGATACTTCTAATGGTGGTTCTGACAAAGGAGGGGGTGATGATAAGAAGGGTGAAGAAAACTTAGAGGAAGAAACATCTGATGCTGAGAATGGAGGAGATAAAGTCCCCAAGGATAAGGAGAAGTGTAGGGAGAAGGATAGTGCTGCATCAAAAGGGCAGGAACCCAAGAGTGCTCCTACAGGCAGTAAAAATGTGAGAAGACTGTTGCAGTTTGAAGATGACATTCAAGATCAGCAAGAGGAATCCTTGGAATGTGCTAAGCTTTTGGGTGCCATGGAACTTGAGGAGGAGGAGGACCCTAAAAATGATTTGGAGGGTGACCTAAGTCTGACAGAAAAGGAGGATGAAGAAACCTGCAATCTATCGGAAGAATGGGTATTTGAGTTTTCTAAAGAAGGGGAAGAGAATATGAAAATGAGCCTACAAGGTGTTGCTATGGCAATTGATGTTGATCTGTCATCCAATGGGGTAGGGAGGAGCTCTAATTCAACCATCAACAGCCCAATCATCATTGAAGATGAGGAGTCCAACAATACACAGCCAGCTTAGCTAGAGATTGCAAGACAAGAACAGACAAAGGTAGCACAGAAAGGGAAGAAGGGGAACAAGCAGATTCAATGGGGCCCTGTTATTCCCCTAAGAAGAAGTGCTAGACATGCTGAAGATGGGAGAATCATGATGGAGAAAGCTCAGGAAGCGAAAAGGAAGTGGAATCTGGATGATAAGACAGGTAATAAAAAACCCACCAATCTCTCAAAGAATCATTTACTTTCTGTTGCCAAGGAAATTAGCTTGGTAGGTATGGATGGAAATCCTAATTTGGTAGAGGATATGTTAGATCTTGATAGCAGTAGGACTGCTGCTAGCAGGATAAATTGTACAGTCTCAAATTGCAATACTAGTCTTTTAGAAAGGAATGCTATTGATATTGCCTCTAACAGTAGGATTCCTCAATCTCTTGTGCAAGAGTGTCAGAATGGAAATTCAAACACTAGTAAGGCTGACTAGGAAGGGAGTTGGTCTACTGTAGGTCCTAGAAAAACAAAAAAGGAAAGAAGAAATGATAGGCATGTTCTGGAACATTAGAGGTTTGGGGAAATTGATAGGCTTCCTGCTCTTAGAAGCAGGATCAGAGATCATCATTTAGATTTTGTGGGGGTTATGGAAACCAAGAAAAATAATCTTTTAGATGGTTTGTTAAAATCTTTGACTCACAATACCCCTTTTAATTGGTTCCATTTAGAGGCTAGAGGCACTGCAGGAGGAATACTGGTAGAGGCAAATCAAGATCTTTTTAATATGGTAGTAAGTGAGACTTTAAAGTACCTAGTCAGTGTCTTGCTTACTTGTAAGAAGACTGGTTTTACTTGGAAACTCATAGTAGTGTATGGTCCTGCTTAAGAGGAGCAAAAACAGGACTTTTTAGATGAGCTAGAGTCAGTAATGAATCTTTGGCAGGGCCCAACCTTGATTAGTGGAGATTTTAATTCAGTAAGGTTTGTGGGGGATAAGAGTAATGGTTTGATAAACCATAGGTGGGCTGATAGCTTCAATAGTTGGGTAGACAAATGGGCCTTAGTTGAACTAAGTGCCAACAACAAAAGGTTTACCTAGACCAACAACTAGGATTATCCTATCTTAGCAAAAATAGATAGAATCTTTGCTACAACAGATTGGGAAGTGGTTTTCCCTTTAGTTAATGTGAAGGTTTTAGAAAGATTTTCTAGTGATCACAACCCCTTTATCATAGATTCAGGTAACAATGTTAGTTTCGGTAAAAAAAGGTTTAGATTTGAAAAATGGTGGTTAGAAAAGGATTTTTTAGAGGTATGGTAGAAAAAGCTTGGCATTCTACGTGTGACTCTCAAAGTAGAATAGATAAATGGCAATTCAAGGTTAGGACTCTTAGGAGGATGGTCAATGAGGTGGCTGCTCTCAATAAATCAAAAGTTGTTTTGATTGAGAAGTTTAGTAAATTAGAAAATTTAGCTTATGTGAGAGAGCTTGATCCTGAGGAGGTCAAAGTATTTAGAGCTGTAGAAAAAGAGCTAGAAAACATCTGGGCTTTAGAAGAGATAAAAGCTAGACAAAGATCCAGAGATAGGAATTTATTAGAGGGTGATAGGAACACTGCCTATTTTCAAGCTATAGCAAATCAGAGGAGTAGGAAAAAAGGGTTGACTGCTTAGAAGGCCCAAATGACTTAGTGTATGATCAGAAAGGTATGATGACAATTGCAGTAGATTTTTATAAGAAGCTTTTTGCTAAAGAACCTTAGGCAAATGTGAAATTAGGCCCTCAATTTTTGAAATGACAAGGACTGTGTCACAGTGGAGGAGAATTCTAATCTATTAGCACCTTTTAGTGAAAAGGAGATCAAGGAGGCCATCTTTAGCTGCTATGCTGAAGGGGGGTTCCTGGACCTGATGGCCTTCCTTTCTTGTTTTACCAGAAGTTTTGGGATCTGGTTAAAAGTGACTTAGTAGAGTTATTTGATGACTTCCATAAAGGAACCTTAGACTTATATAGATTGAACTATGCTTTAGTTACTCTGGTCCCAAAAGTAGGCGAGGCTACTAATATGAAACAATTTAGACCTATTAGCCTCTTAAATTGTAGTTTCAAGATTTTTTCCAAAATCCTCACCCTTAGATTGATCTCGATAGTGCAGAGAATAGTAGCTCCTAATCAGTCTGCATTTATTAGAGGAAGATACATTTTGGAAAGTGTAGTGGTTGCACATGAGATTGTGCATAGTATCAATAAATTTGGTGAACAAAGAATTATTCTCAAATTGGATTATGAGAAAGCTTACGACAGAGTAAGCTGGACCTTTTTGTTTGATATGCTTCAGTCTAGGAATTTTGATCCAAAAGTGATTAATTGGATTAAACAAATAGTTATGGGAGGGTCTATTGGAATTATGTTAAATGGTGAGGATAGTTCTTACTTCAAGACAGGGAATGGGCTGAGGTAGTGAGATCCCTTATCCCCTTTTCTTTTTAATCTAGTAGGTGATGGTCTATCTAAGATGTTAGCCAAGGCAACTAATAAGGGTCTAGTGAAAGGCTTATTAGATAACTTAAAGCCAGGAGGCATTGTGTCATTGTAATATGCTCACGATCCTGTTTTCTAAGGCAGAGGAATCTGCTGTAAAGAACCTGAAGTGTGTTCTGATGTGGTATGAGCAAATTTCTAGTATGCATATAAATTTTTATAAGAGTGAATTAGTACCTTTGAACTTAGATTAGGAAGAAGCTCACAAATTTGCTCATATTTTCTCTTACCCTTTATGCTCTTTTCCAATTAAGTACCTATGTGTTCCACTCCACTATGACAATTTAACAAGAGAAGACATCTAGCCTCTAGTAGATAAGATCTTGAAAAGGATAGCAGGGTGGCGGGGGAGACTCCTTTCATTAGCAGCTAGAGCCATGTTAATCAAGACTTGGTTTGGCAAGCATACCAGTTTACCTTCTATCGTTTATTAAATTTCCTAAGTGGGCTATTAAAACCATCAACAACCATATGAGTAATTACCTCTGGAATGACTCAGTAGAATGTCACAAATATCACCTTGCAAATTAGGAGTTAGTTTCTATGAAAAGGGAATATGGAGGTTTAGGTTTGCCTAATCTAAGAGATCTTAATATTAGCTTACTTGCCTCATGGTTGAAGAGATATAAAACAGATAAAGATAAGCTCTGGAAAGAGCTTATAGATTTTAAGTATAACATTGTAAACCCAAATATTTTTCAGTCAAGTACTGTAGGGGCTTCTAGTTTCTTTAAAGGTTTCATGAGAGCAGCTCAAGTAGCTAGAATGAGCTTTAGATGGAAAATAGGTAATTGCAAAAGTGTTAGGCTGTGGGGAAGACAACTGGTTAGGATCCTCAAGTTTGGCCATCCAGTTTTGGCCTTTATATAGGATTGTTAATGAAAAAGATAGAACAATAGCAAACCTATGGGATGACACCAATCTAAAATGCACCTTTCGTAGAAACGTCTCTAATGATGTTTATCAGTCTTGGTTAGATATTAAAGAGTTAGTTGCTACCATACACTTGTCTAATGGAGATGATGAGTTGATTTGGAGTTTTAATTCATCTGGCATTTACTCCTCACAATCTTTGTACAAGGTAATTAACTTTAGAGGGATAAAATCAGTTCATGTCTCTGTTGTTTCGAGTCTTAAAGTTCCTCCTCGGGTTCATTTCTTCTTATGGTTGGTTATCAATAATATATCTCTGATCAGAGATAATTTAGCTAAGAGGAGGAAAGTGGAGGATGAGAACTGCCTCTTTTGTCTAGAAAAGAAAACCATTCATCATGTTTTCTTTGAATGTGTGGTGGCTAAAAGATGTTGGAGTATTGTCTCAGACATCCTGGGTTATCAAGTAGGAGAAAGTATGTTAGATATTGGTAAATTTTGGCTAAGCAACAAAAGACATTGTGTGACTAATATGATTACTTCTGCTGTCATTTGGTCAGTTTGAAAACTTAGAAATGACTTGTGTTTTTAGAGAGTTGGCGGGAGAAGCATGGAAATGCTTCTTTTCAGAATATCTGGGCTCCTTCAGAACTAGATAATACTTTGTCCAGTCGACAAGAAACCTTTGCTGATGGACTGCATCGACAAGATCAAGATGGTAGCAGGAACAATTCTCTGGCTGCCATATGTGAATCAACCCACCACTTGAAGTTTCAGAAGGGAGATGTGGACGAGATAAACTGGAAGTTCAATCTCACCGAAGGAAATTGTTGCTGATATGAAGACCGGAGGGGTCCCCTGGTGGAGCCTGCTAAACATCGCTTTGGAGTAGAAGCTGGTGGTGGTTATGAAGTTTGCTTGGTTGTCAATTTCTGTTGAGTTCTGGTTATCTTCGGTCTGTAATTTTCGTTTAGTCCTGGTGAACAACTTTGGCATAAACTCTGCACTGTAATGTACTCTTGGTCTTTTGATGTTAATCGAAAGGCCGGGGCGTTTTGCCCTTGAACTCTAAAAATATATAGTGATTCCATGCATGGAGAATCAGGAGAAGCAACTTTTTTCAGTTTCTAGTCTTCTAGTCATTTCAGAGAATCACTTCACATGATCAACAAAGAATCGTTTCTCCATAAAAAAAAATTGTTTGGCAGAGTTTCTCTTGAGCCTGGAAGCTGCTCTGAGAGCTCTGCCCAACTAGCCCTTAGCTTTTCTGTAATCTGTAATACTTAGCTTATAGTTTTTATAAGTTGAGTAGTTAAATAGTTAACTATGGGGCTAGCTTTTCTAGCAGTTTCATGAGTTGTTTATTAAGCGCCTTGAAATAGAACAACTTCTTAAGAAAAAACTCTTTAAAACCCGGTCCTACAGAGGTGGAAGTGATATGAAACTAAATTCTAGCTTCTCCGAGTTTCCTCTTTCAGATCTACTATGAAAATTAAGAAGTTGTTTTACTCACTCCGTCTAAACAAAAATGTTAAATCTCGTTTCTTAACAAGTCAAATAATATCAAGTTGGACCATCACACGTACAAAATTATACTGATATTTATGATGCACGAGAAGTAACATTCCCGGAATTCATCCGCGCTTTCGCGGACCGCCGCGGCGCGTCCGTTGTATTGCATCCGCTGAGCCAGGCTCTGGTTCGGCGGCCGGCCAGCCAACCAAACCACTGTTGCATCCGGCTCCGGCCACTCCACCAATCCTTATCCATGCCGTTATCCACCTCAGCGGCCACTCCACCAATCCTAGCGCGCCTCCGTCGCCCCGCCTTATCCACCTCACCGACCCACCACCGGCACGACACGAACCATCTCGTTCTCGTCTCCGCCACCGGCGTCTCGACTCTTCCCCTCTCTCCCCACTCTCACCCCCGCTCGTCCAAACCCTACCCCACCCCCACCACCACCACCACCCCATGGCGGCGGCGCTCGCCTCCTCCCGCTGCTGCTGCAGCCGCCCGTCGCTCCCGCCCCTACCGCCCCGCGGCCGCCGCTCCGTCGCCCGCTGCGCGCTCTCCGGAGGGGAGGTCAGGTTCCTGGGCTCCAGCTGCATTTCTTATTAGTATTTCTCTTCTTGTGTGGGTGTCTGTGAAAGTGAAACTGGGTATATGCTTCGATGGCTGTTCAGCAATGTGGCTCGTTGGTACTGCTTGCAACTTCGGCCAGGCAGGGGAAGCATGCCGGTGGCTAACAATGCTGGCATGCTGATCCCGGCTGTTGATTGAAACCGTGAGCTCAACTGGCAAAGAATGTTTCTAGTTGAAGCTGTAAACTGGTGACGATTGTTTGTGTCCGTTAGTTAGTGGTTTGGGTAAGATCAGATAAAAGGGACTTTTGTGCTTCCTTTGGGAATATGGGTAACAAGGTTCAGATTTTTTTTAAAAAAAAAGGATACAAAGGGTCTATTTGCAGGGTTGCTCAATTTTGTGATTCACAATTCTAGAAACTACTTGTGACTTGGAGTTGAGCAGTCAGTGAAAAAAGATGCGAAGTTGTGTAATCAAAGGAAATTTGATGTTTTGCCACTTCCTTTAAACACCTCTCAGGAAAATAGTAGGATGGAAAAGAAAATCATGAAATGTGAACTAGTCTAGTGTCAGGTCCTGAGAATTCCCACGATTGAAATGGTACTGTGTGTGATAAGAGGAAAACAATGTCAGCCTTCGGTTTTTCCCTCAGATTTGAAGCTGAAAGCTTAGTTTTCTAAAGTAGACTACTGTAGTTTTTTTATTCATGGACCCAACAAATTATGCTTAAGATTATATATATCTACTGTACAGATTTTCCAAAGTTATATTCATTACTAGTACATTAATACCCATCTAAAGTGAGCATACAATTCATTGGCATGTTCTGAGCAATGTAAGCTTTGGGGGGTAACACTTTATGGCAAGGACATGCACTATGATTACTACTGCATTTTAGAATGCACTAATATGTCACATCTCTCAAGTTTTCCTTACTACCTTGCAGAAAAGAAACTCCTTCAGCTGGAAAGAGTGTGCAATTTCTGTTGCATTGTCAGTTGGACTAATCACTGGTGCACCAACATTTGGATCACTGGCCTATGCTTCTCCTCTTGAACCTGTTCTTCCAGATGTGTCTGTTCTTATCTCTGGACCTCCCATTAAAGATCCAGGTGCTTTATTGAGATATGCTTTACCAATAGATAATAAAGCTATTCGTGAAGTTCAAAAGCCGCTGGAGGATATCACCGACAGCCTCAAGGTTGCTGGTGTTAGAGCCTTGGATTCAGTTGAAAGAGTAAGTCATGATCCAGGGTTTATCAGATGATGGAAACTGCATTTGATTACTGAAAGCAGTTGCCATTCCATTCCAAGTGTCATCAATTTGATTGACACTTCTTTTGTGGAACTTATGAATTTTCCTTTGAATTCTAGAATGTCAAGCAAGCATCAAGAGCACTGAACAATGGGAGAAGCTTAATTCTTGCTGGTCTTGCTGAACCAAAAAGAGCAAATGGAGAAGAGTTATTGAATAAGTTGGCTGTTGGACTTGAGGAGCTTCAAAGAATTGTGGAAGACAGAAATAGGGATGCAGTACCTCCAAAGCAGAAAGAGCTTCTCCAGTATGTTGGAACGTGAGTAAACTTACTTCTTCAAGCAAAACTTCATGCCAGTGTAGTGCAAAGCAGCAATAGTTCTGAAACCTATTTCTGGACGCCACATGTAAAATTTTTTGCCAGAAAGTTGTTGTGTCTATAAATATAATATTCTTGTTCACTGAGCGATAATTCTTGTTAAACAAAAATAACTCTCTAATGCTAGAGAACAGAATTGTATCTGCCTCTAAATAGCTGTAAGAACTGTTCTGAAACAGCTCTTCTCATTTATACCGTGTCATTGACTCTGCAGCTGAGATCTTGCTGGGACATTGCATTTCTGCAGTGTAGAAGAAGACATGGTTGATGGCTTTCCGTATGAAATACCAGAAGAGTACAGCACCATGCCTCTTCTCAAAGGAAGAGCTACCGTGGATATGAAGGTTAAAATTAAGGACAATCCCAACATAGAAGATTGTGTATTTCGGATAGTTCTGGATGGATATAATGCTCCTGTGACTGCTGGGAACTTCATAGATCTGGTCGAACGGAAATTCTATGATGGCATGGAAATCCAAAGAGGTAATTCAACATTTCGGTCCTTCGTAACAATCAGTCTCTTTCTTGCACTATCCACCATTTATTACTATGTTTCAATTTGGTAACCATTAAGTTTTATTAGACGTGAGTTTTATTTGGGGAAGTAGTATATACATTTCTGCAATTCTGAGCCATCACAAGGATAATATTTCCTAGAAATTTCTGAACATTACAATTCATCTAACCATTATAAATGTTCAATGTTTTAATGACCTAGTGTGCCTAGAGGCCAGTGAGCTTTCTCTGAACTGTGTTGGTTCTTATGCAGCTGATGGCTTTGTTGTTCAAACTGGAGATCCAGAGGGACCAGCTGAGGGTTTTATCGATCCCAGCACTGGCAAAATTCGTGCAGTACCTCTTGAAATAATGGTTGATAGTGATAAGGCTCCTGTATATGGTGAAACACTTGAAGTAAGCAGAAGAAGTCTTTTCTCGTAATCCTTTCATTTCATCAGCGTTTCTAATTTTCTTCAGCTGTATTTGAATAAGCCCTTACATCATATGGGTTGATTTGCAGGAACTTGGTCGCTACAAGGCTCAAACAAAGCTTCCTTTTAACGCTTTTGGAACAATGGCTATGGCTAGAGAAGTAAGAGACATGCAGATTGCACATCTCAGCATATGCAGACGATCTGCATAGTATCTATTGTATTCTAACCTGAGATAACTGAATTGCATGACAGGAATTTGATGACAATTCTGCTTCTAGTCAAATATTTTGGCTCTTGAAAGAGAGTGAGCTAACACCAAGCAATGCCAATATATTGGATGGGCGGTACGCTGTATTTGGATATGTAACTGAGAATGAGGATTACTTGGCGGATGTCAAAGTGGGGGATGTCATCGAATCAATCCAAGTCGTCTCAGGCTTGGACAACCTTGTCAACCCAAGCTACAAAATTGTAGGATAGCATGTTTGGTATCAGAGTTCCTTGTCTGCGAACCTGTCTTATGTGAATCTGTCTTGAAATCTATGTAAAGTGCTATACTATCTAACTCTCGTATCCTTCTCGCTTGTTAATGAGGTTTTGTGTCATGCGGAATTCAATTAACATCACACGTTTAATTGAATATATTTTGCTTTTGTTACAACAAAAAGATTATGTTTAGGCACACTTGCAAACTTTTTACCCTGAAGAGCCGTAACTGCAAGTTTTCAGTTAGAAAATTATAAAAATGTCATGTGAGGTACCATTCAAATGTCATTCTTACAAAATCTAAAAGCCGTAGGTACTTTGTAAAATCCCCTATGATTTTTCTAGTGAGCCGTCACTTTGTCGAATACGTGAAATATAATACATTTCAAAGATTTTAAGACAACTTAACTAAATACTCAAATGACACGTATACTCATGGATTAAACCAAGTAAGGAGTTAAATTATAGTTTTCTTTTTAACAAACCTTTTCGAATCTGAGCATAAGGACCATATAGAATGTCTTATATTTTAGTACACATTTTAGAATTCTTAATACACTGTATTTCAGGACGAAGAGAGAGTATAATATAGGTGAATTGACAAGTCCATCTATGAGTGGCTATAACCCTCAAATCCGAATCCAGATGTAAAAACTCTTTTTAAAAATAGGACCAAAAACCTCTAAAGTTCGCTTACAGAAAGGGATTGAGGGCATGCAATCCCACTCGCGCCCCGTGTGATCAAGAGCTAGAAACAATCCCCTTTGTCTGCATTGCACTTTTGCTAAGAAAGTCTGTGAGTACATAAGAGCATGGAAAACACTAATGTGGTTAGGGGACCTTACTATCAACGATTTGTGGGTATAGTCGTTGCAGAACCAAAATGCCCAACAATAAAGAATAATTGTAGCTTTTTTTCATTTACATGACTTGAAAGATTTGGAACGATTGTAATTGTCGTATCTTTGAAGGCAAATCGGCTTCGTCACTGCAAGCTTTCATGTTAACTAAAGAGGAGATAGCACTCAAGAGACAAAGGTCTTGTTTGGACCGCTTATAATCAATTCAAATATAACCATCGTACCACGCAGACTTTTTTCGATTCTTCATTGTCGATTTTGGTAGTTCAAAGTCTGAAGCAGCGATCAAAAGAACCAGAAAAAAATCTAAGCATTTAGCACGCGGAGAGTCAGATTATATAAGCGAAAACAAATATAGCCAAAAGCGTGTGGTCATCTATGGATAGCCGCTCTGTTCTTTCTTTGTTTGAGCTCCCAGGTTTCAATCATATAACAATAATAATACACCATTGTAAAACTCGCTCCTTCTTCTTACATGACAATATGACATAACAGTGTTAGGTTTCAATCATGTAATAATAATAATACACCATTGTAAAACTCGCTCCTTCTTCTTGTTAGAAATATAGGTAATTTCAGGTATAATTTAATCCAACAAAATGACATGATCATAATCATAACAGTGGTGATTAAGTGTTTGTTAAAAAAACAAAAATATCATAAGCATGATCATAATCTCCTACAACTAAAAAGAACAAAACGTGGACATTTTTTTCGGTGCGACAATTGCTTCGTCCGTCTGCCGCCTCCTCGTGCGAAACAAAACACTACGCCACCAGCCCGTTTTTTTTGTGACCTTCCTTCCTTATAGTCAATCAATCACTCGCTCCATTACATTTACATCCCGATCCTTCCTTCCTGGTGCCGTCGCCCTTCCTCAGCCCGGTGTCGTCGCCCTTCCTTCCTCAGCCTCGCCCTTCCTTCCCGATCCCTCAGCCCGTTGCCGTCGTCACCGGTCGCTAAGTCCCTGCACCGTAGCAACCGCGTCGACCACAAAGAGGACAGCGACGAGGAGCGGATCGAGATTGGAACGCCCACAGATGTGCAGCACGGCCATGGGCTGTGACGAAGGCACAGATGCAGCCGTCCGTCTCCTCCTTCCCCACCGGTGGCGGCGCCTCCTCCCTCACGGCGGCCACGGCTGGTTCTCCCCCACAGCGGCGACAGCTCCTCCTTGCAACCGGTGGCCGCGGCTGCTCCTCCCGCGTGCGCCCCTCGACTGTGGAGCGACTCACGTCTCCGTGGATCGGTCGGTACGAGGTGGCGGCCCTCTCTCTGGTGGCGGCGGCGGAGCCTATCTCCATGGTGATGCCGCGCTCCCCGCGGTGGCATACGGGAAGCCAGGCGGCGGATCTGGCATCTCAATGCGCGGATCCAGATTCCTCCCTATTAGTGCAGTCCGTTGCTGTTGTTGGCTGCTGGAGAGGCCCCAATCCTCCATCGGAAGTGGCTGCTGGAGAGGCCCCAATTAGCCCTAGGCGTTCGGTCTGACCGAACCGATCGGTTCGGTTCTTCGGTCTTTTTAAAACTTCGGTCATCTAGAAACGAAGACTGATCGGTTAGTTTTAAAACTCAGGACCGAGTAAGTTCGGTCTCGGTTAGTTCAGTTCGGTCTCGGTCATGACCGAACTAACCGGACTATCACAAAGCAACTACTAAATATCATAATTTGTAGCAAATTTTAGCAATATTTTTTATTTCAAGGCAAAAATAACAATTGAACATATAAATTAAACAAAGTAATAAGAGTGATGGTTGATATAAACTCATTAGAACAAATATTATATCACTAATAATAATCTAAAATACACATTATGTCTAGAAAATGTAAAATTTCGGTTAGTTCGGTTACCCGAGGGTAAAGACCGAACTAAGGTCGGTTAGTTCGGTTACTCCAAACTAAAGACCGAACTTATGACCGAAATTTTCGGTCTCGGTCACTTCGGTCTTGGTCTCGGGTATTTCGGTTCGGTCTTCGGTTAATTATGCCAGGGCTAGCCCCAATCATCCACGTCTGTACCCTGCACATCCACATCAAGCTAGCAGAGACAGGCTACGGAGGTGATTTATCTTATCCATGTGTGTTTGTTAATGTCAATTTTACAGTGTACATACTTGGTTCACTGATGCCCACTGCAACTATTGCCTCGGTGCACAATTGTTTATTTTATTTTATGTTCGCCTTCTTAGTCCCTGTTTACTGATGCACATTGTTGGTCTGATTAGGCATCTCAAACCAGACTGCATAAGTTTCTATGATTCTATCGAATTTAAGTAGTAATTGATGTTCCTGCTTTCAACCAAAATAGTTGAATGTCAGATCCATTGTCCCTTGTTTAGTAAATTCCTATGTTTATACTACAAAATATCGTAACTATTGTATGCACTAAATTAGTATACATTAATCTTATGAAGCATTGCTGCCTTGCGCTAATTATTATGATTTATTACTGCTCCGACATTTGAAGCAGTCATGTGTTTGTCTATGCTTCAGACATTATTAGTATCCCGTAGTTGTTTACATTTTGATTTTCTTGGTAACTAATCACTCTGTCGTTGTGTATTTTCTACTAGTCACCCTATGGCAGATTGTAATTTCTGTTTTATTATTCTCCAGATCTATTGGTCGCTTGACATCCATCACAAATAGAACTAAAGAGGTGTCTGTCAGGTGTCTGTGAGATGGACCGGTGCTTGATAGTCTTCAAGCAACGGCAGGTAATTGTTGCCTTTTCCTCTTTTTGATATAGAACAGCTATGACATGCCAGCACATATTAAGCCATCGATGTTTGGTTGTGCCCTGATGCATGTGTTTCCTCACTTCTTAATTCCTCCCTCCATTGTGTTATTCTTCCACTGCATAAAAGTTTTAATAGGTTGCATCATGCACTTTGCAGCACTCCTTTAACTGGTGCGCATCTCAATATGGGCACCTGGCAGGTAAGGAAAACACATACCCTTTTTCACAATCGATCATCATATATTTAATTTCAGTGCCCCAATTTGTATCCGTAAGATCATAATTAGGCAACACCTAGCAAATGGATGTGGGCATGGGAGGCATCTGAGTAGTATAAGTGTATAACAAAATGCCTATATTGAAATTGTCCAATCTTGGAAATTTATTCTTTTCAAAATTAATAATAGCTAATAGAATAAATTTGTCAGTGATTCATGATTGGAGAAAATAAATAGATTCATGGCTTGTTAAATAACTATATAGCATGTTGTTTTCTTACATAGTTGAATGGTGTTGTTTTCTTTCACAACCAATAACTCAAGTTCTATAGTCCTAATGTAGTTCTAGCGGTGGTGAAAGAATCTCATGACTCATTTTATTATGTCCAAGTAACTGCTACTCTTAGAGGAGCTCTTGGTGCACGCCCTCTCGGAGACTATAGCCTATGAAGGTAACCTCTATGCTACTGATCACCTTGCCTTGATAACATTTTTTATTACATTTTGATTTGAGGCTACGATGGTTGTTGTTTGTTGTTAGAGCACTCTGATTCAGGTAGTCTAACATGCCACAACCAGAGGAGCAAACACTTCACAAAGGGTAAATTGCCTGCTGCTTTTGTCCCATTTTTTTCTCCAACTTTCTGTTATTGGCATATTAATGAGCATCGGATCTTTTTCAGCCCTCGTCCTCGCCCTGCAGTCCTTGGACCATCGGCGCTGCCAGCACTGCGGCACTAGGCAGGGCGACACCGACTGGACCAGCAGCGCCCCGCCAGGTTGGGAGCGCGGCAGCAGCAGGGACGCTTGGCCACCGGCCAGGGCGTTGCGTCGGGCGGAGCCACAGAGGGCGGCAGGCCGGCAACCCGCGTCAGCTAGGTGACCTCAACTTCGCTTCTTCAAATCAACCAGCAGCCATGGAGGTGAGCGAGGACTCCTTCCACCTCAATGATACGGATTCGTTTCAGTGAACCGATTTGATTTTGTTTCAATGTACTGATTTGATTCTTAACATCTTCGTCTGACATCGTGTTCACAAGCTTTACTCTAGCTTGCTGGTTTGCAACTCTGATCTCCATGGCCTGAACTCGAAACTCCCTTTCTGAAGCTCTTGTGTCATGGGTCATGAAATTCACTTCAGAAGTTGCAGACTAGGTATGTATAATTATTTGCAGTGGTATGTATAATTTTTTGCATGGACTATCTTAGAGCAATGGCAAATGAAGGGAATAGATAGATAGAAGTGCAGCAATTATTTGCTACTATTAACATGACAGATAGAATTTCTGCATGACTGCTATAATTAACATCATGGATAGAAGAAAATCAATTCCATTCTTAACTGATAGTTGCTTTCACTTGTGTAGTCTGCTACCCTGCTACTCTCGATTTGTGAGGCTAGACAAATGTGTAGTGTTGTTATGTTTTTGGGTACTAAACAAAAATTATTGCTAAAAATTACTGATTTTGTTGCTAGCAAGGATGTGCCTGGCTCCTCAACTTCCTGGCCGGAGCAGTTTGTGAACTTGGTCGAACACATCACCACTGAAGAGCCCCTGTGTGCCTACCTCGCCAGCGAGGACGTGACTCAGGTGACTGGTGATCAGGCATCGACGCCCATCGCGCTCACTCGCCACCCATTCCAGATGCGGCTGGTCACCCTACTGTTCATGACCCAATAATTCAAGTTTGTTTCCCTCCCTCCTACTATATTCATGGTCCGACATTTCGATCCAGAAGAGTGTTGGATCGTTCAGGTAATTGGGTGATATTACTGCAAGGAGTATGCATGTAGTTTTTTCATGATATAATAATCCATTTATTTTAGTAATAATACACAGTCATCTACCATCATGGTAAAATATACTCATATCTTAGCTACACCATTTAATTACCGTAACACAAATGCAAGGTAATCTTGATCAAAAGATTTTTCTTTTGGAAAAAAGTATCAAAGTTGTTGACAAAATTCAGTGCATTCAAAATTCAATGAACAAAACTATTCAGTTAAGTGTCGAGCATCATTGTCTCTATCTCTATTTCTATCTCTACAATTATTCAGTTAAGACATGAATTATATTTTAGCATACTTCTATATTACCAAACTGGACTTTAGTTATGTGGTCAAAGGAACATCAATAATTGATCAATTTTTGTGCAAGACTCTGCAATCTATACAATTTGGTTAAAAACAATCTAGGCTAGCTGTAAGGTATAAAGAAAGTACAATAAATTTAGACTCATAATTTGGCAACATGAATGCAAGCATTAGAAAAGATATTTTTTCGCTCCCGCCTACTGTTAATGGTTCAGCAATTGTAACCGGAATTGGGTTGACCTTTCATTTAATTCAAAACTTCTTTTAATGGTATGACTGGTTACCGATTACAAGTATGGTTATCTCCAAATTTCACGTAAACACCAGGGGAAGAGATTTTGAGGGCTCAGATATCAAAGCTTGTATTATATAGTTTATTTATCCTTCATGAAGACTCATGTAATATTGATGTTCCAAACATCAGATTGTAGTATCTTTTTTGCTAGCAGTATAACACATGCTCATATATATTATCGTGGCATTATTTATGTTTTTCTCATTGCAGCACACGGTCATTTACATATATACTCGAACTTGTGTATATGATAGTATGGAGAAGCGGTGAAACTTATTCTTGGATTTATTGGTACACACGGAATAAATAGATATCAGAGATTCTACCTACCGATATAAAAACATTATCTTAGCTGCATTATGGAAATGTCTATACACTAGAGTTGTGCGCCTGCGACGCTGAGTTCTCCGTGACTATGTAATTTCACAAATTTTGCTTTTTGGATTAAATGTCACTTTAACGTCAGTATTTATTTTCACAGTATTGTTATCTTATCGTGCGATCCGTGTGTTTTTAGTACAAAAGTTTAACTATCCCGTAGCAACGCACGGGCACGCTACCTAGTTACATCAACATATTGCTTATTCCAAATAAACAAGAGCATCATATGAATTATATTAACCAGTAAGGGAAACATCATGTAGAATGCTAACCAACAAGGTTTTGATAAAAAACATAAGAGGATAATGAAGCACGTTATCATACCCTACGGCAGAGCTAGTTGCACCCGATGGAAACATGGTGCCTTGTTGGTGTAGTTGTCCCGATCGGTGCAGTGCAGGAAAGATGCCGTGAAGATGAACAGCGAGTAGTCATGCCGCTTGCGGACACTCCCGTACCGTCCGTCCATCCGCTCGCTCGCCGCCTGAGGATAAACAACGAGTAGTCGTGCCGCTTGCGGACACTCCCATACCGTCCGTCCGTCCGTCCGCTCGCTCGCTCGCCACCTGCCTGCCTCGTCACGCCACGCCCACGGCCTCGGACTCGGCCCGGCCGCCGGCGGCAGCGGCGCGCGCGCATGTGGCATTCTATTATCCTTTTCTCAACTTCTCAATGTAGTCAGTCAAAATTCAACCATATAAGTCGAGTCAACGTTCAGTCAATTTCTCATATGGTACTGAACCATTTACTAATCCTTAATCGGACCATAGAGTTTATTAGTTTTATTAAATATTAAATGGGTCAAGTCCACAAAATATCTAACAATCCTCACCGCACTCTAGGGTTCGATGCAAACTGGTCTCATAACCACATTCCTTTTATATACCAGTGTTTCGATGGAGACTGTTAAGTGGAACATCCATCTAGAGTAATAGCTACATTCGACCACAACTGAACAATGAACTAAACCTTAAATTGACAGTTTTGTGTGAGATGAGTTTCACTAAAACCCTTAACTGATACTAGGCTGCAAGGAGCATCCCTCTGTTGAAAGCATATAAGTCACACTTCCTGACCTTTTCATGAGTGTCTAGAGATAACCCACACCTTATAAATTGTGACTAGCAATCGAACTCATATAGGTGTGTTCCTTTTAGGATGCCCTGTAGGACAACATCCCTGCTTACACAAGCCACTCGGATCACATTAAGAGATTAATCAACCTCCCTTACAGTAATGGAGAGACGGTGCATCTCAAACGAATCAGACTATAAATATAAGGAGCCTCTCCCTAAGTCAACCACTAGCTTATTTTATCATCCTAATTCACGGGATCTCCGATCACATAGGACATGTTACCACTATGGAATGACTTCGAGTGGGTCTCAAGCCCAACTCTCTCGACGCACCTTCTATCACATTGCGTGACAGACCCTTATTAAACTGATCTGCCAGGTTTTTAGATGTATGGACATAGTCCAACACAATTACTCCAGAGTTTCTCAGTTTCCTGACAAACTTCAGACACCTTTTCACGTGTCTTGTATACTTTATGTTGTCCTTAGAACTGTTCATCTTTGTTATCACAATTTGGTTGTCACAGTTCATAGAAATAGCCGGTATAGGCTTCTCCATAACCGGTAAATCCATAAGAAGTTCACGAAGCCACTCGACCTCAGCACCAGCGGTATCCAATGCTGTCAGTTCTGCTTCCATTGTAGACTTCGTTAAGACAGTCTGCTTGCAAGACTTATAGGAAACGCACCACCTCCAAGCAAGAACGCATATCCGCTAATGGCGTACAGCTCATCAACATCAGATATCCAGTTAGTATCACAATAACCCTCTAGTACCCTTGGGTACCCGATAAAGTGAATACCATAGCTCATTGTACCTTTCAGATAGTGCAGTACTCTCTCAAGAGCACTCTCTCTCAAGAGCACTCTAGTGAGTATCTTCCGGATTTGACACAAACCGGCTTAGTTTGCTCACATCAAACGAGATATCAGGCCTTGTGGCGCTAGCCAAATACATAAGAGAACCAATTATTTGAGAATATCTCAATTGATCCCTTGAAATTATGTGATTTTTCCTCAATATTACGCTTGGATCATAAGGAGTTGAAGCAGGCACACAGTCACTAAATCTAAAACGACTTAATACATTTTCCACATAATGAGATTGCACAAGAGCTACCCCACCATTTCCTTCTTGTTTTAGTAGCTTTATGTTAAGAATAACATCAGCTTCACCCAAGTCTTTCATCTCAAAATTATTAGATATAAACTCTTTCACTTCATTAATCACTTCAATATTATTTCCAAAGATTAGAATATCATCCACATACAAGCACAAAATGACACCATTTCCCCCACCATAACGATAATATACACACTTATCAGCTTCATTCACTGCAAAGTCGGCTGATGTTAAACTCTTATCGAACTTCTCATGCCATTGCTTAGGGGCTTGCTTTAGGCCGTACAAGGATTTTAGCAACTTACAAACCTTACCCTCATGACCTTTTGCAATAAATCCATTGGGCTGATCCATATAGATCTCTTCCACAAGCTCACCATTTAGGAAAGCCGTCTTAACATCTATCTGATGAATGAGAAGACCGTTTGAGGCAGCCAAGGATAATAGCACACGAATGGTCGTCAATCGGACAACTGGTGAGTAAGTGTCAAAATAATCTTCTTCTTCCTTTTGTGTATAGCCTTTAGCCACTAGCCTTGCCTTGTACTTTTCAATAGTACCATCAGGCCTAAGCTTCTTCTTGAATACTCATTTGCACCCCACATGTTTACATCCATAAGGACGATCAACCACTTTCCAAGTCCCATTAGACAAGATTGAATCCATCCCACTCTGAACAGCTTCCTTCCACAAGTTAGCGTCAAGAGAGAAATATGCCTCAGCAATGGTTGTGGGAGTGTCATCCACGAGGTATATAATAAAGTCTTCACCAAAGGATTTTGCAACTCTTTATCTCTTACTCTTTCGAGCGATTGTATTATTATTCTCCTCAGGAATTTCTTTATGGGTCTCAACATCAGCGTGTATAACCGGTTCAGTGGACTCAAAGATAGGGATAGACCTAGGGATGGAAATAGAATCATGACCTGACATGCTAGGTGTACTATTTTTCATGGGAAACTCATCCTAAAAAATATCGCATCTCTAGATTCCATGATTGTATCAACAGTCATCTCAGGAACACTAAAATTTATTATTAAAAATCTATAGCCCACACTGTGAATGACATAGCCAAGGAAGACACAATCTATAATTTTTTGTCCAAGCTTTCGATTTTTTATTTATTGGCACATTCACTTTTGCCAAACAACCCCATGTTCGCAGGTAAGAGAGATTTAATCTCTTCTTCTCCCATTCATCAAATGGTGTAATTTCTTTGTTCTTTGTGGGCACCCTATTCAGGACATGATACGCTATCAATATAGCCTCACCCCACCATTTCTTAGATAGTCCCACAGTCTCCAACATGGTATTTACCAAATCAGTTAGAGTGCGGTTCTTTCTCTCAGCAATCCCATTGGACTGTGGTGAGTATGGTGGCGTCCTCTCATGAATTATTCTGTGTATCACGCAAAACTTAGAAAAATTGTTTAAGAAATACTCTCCCCCGCGATTGGACCATAACCGTTTGACTTTCTTCTCAATTTGATTTTCTAACTCGGCTTTATAGATTTTAAAATAATGTAATGCTTCATCTCTAGTTTTCATTAGATACACATAGCAAAATCTAGTGTAGTCATCTATAAAGGTAATAAAGTATCTCTTACCACCCTTGGTCAAAATCTCATTCATCTCACAAACATCAGAATGAATTAATTCAAGAGGTGTCAATTCCCTCGCCACAGCAGCCTTGTGAGGCTTACGAGGTTGTTTCACTTCAACACACACATGGCACTTTGAACTTTTGATCACATCAAATTTCGGAATTAAATTTAAACCAGCTAAGAGGGACATGCAACCAAAATTAACATGACATAATATCGAATACCAAATATTTGTCTCAACATTACTCACCACATGGTTCGCGGACTTAAAACAAGTATCAACTATTGACAGGCGGAACAAGCCTCCGCTTTCATAGCCTTTTCCAACAAAGGTGTCATACTTAGAAACAACACATTTATTGGACTCAAATACTAGTTTATAGCCATCATGACACAGCAAGGAACCACTAATCAAGTTCTTTATTGAGGAGACATGATGCACGTTCTTGAGTTGCACGGTCTTTCCCGAAGTAAGCTTCAGATCGACCGAACCAACACCACGAACATCCGCATGCATCCCGTTCCCCATCAACAAGGAGCTAGTCAGCCCGCCCGGCCTGATAAATAGAAAACAAAGAAATGTCAGCACACACATGAATATTTACACCGGTATCAACCCACCAATCAGGTGAATGATAAACTGAAAATGCAGAATGTAATAAATTACCATACCCAGATGATCCTGCCTCAGTCTCAACGGTGTTTGCTGATTTCTTTGTTGGAGGAGGTGCTTCCACTTAGCATCAAGGCACTCTCTTGCATAGTGCCCAGACTTACCACAAGTGAAACAATTCCCTTTCTCCTTGTTCTGCTTCTTACCCTTCTTGAAAGAAGTGGTGGGCTTTTGCTTGAGTTCTTACCGGAATTTCTTTTTTTGTGGCTTGGAATGATTCTTTTGCACCACATGTGTGCTAGAACTCCCCTCACCGACCGTTTTGCCCTTGACATCCTTTGCACTTGCCTTGTCCTTAACATCAAGGGTCCCAACAAGCTCAGCAGTGCTAAACTCTTGTCTCTTGTGTTTTAAGAAAGTTGCAAAGTCAGTCCAAGATTGTAGCAGCTTAGCAATGATACAGTCTGCCACAAACTTGTCAGGAAGTGCACATCCAAACAGCTCAAGTTCCTTCACCAGTGCCTGTATTTTATGAGCCTATTCGACTACCGGATGGCCCTCAACCATCTGATAGTCATGGAACTGCTCCATAACGTACAGCTCAGAACCGGCATCAAAAACACTGTAACGGGCCTCAAGTGCATCCCACATGGCCTTACCAGTCGGAAGCTGCACATATGCATCAACAAAGGGAGTCCCCTATGATGCTCAATAGAGCTGCCTTACAAGTGTTGTCAGCATGTTGAAAAGCACGCTCCTCCTCAGAGGTCTACGGATCAACAACTCTTTCATGCACCACATGAAAGCAATTCATAGAGGTCAACCACAAGATGCTTTTCTGGCGTCACCTCTGGTAGTGAGTGCCCTCAAAAGGCGTTGGTTTGAGTAAGCCCGCAAAGCCAACAGATGAAAATTGCCTAACATAGCGTTTTTAGATTGTTAGAAATATAGGTAATTTTAGGTTTAATTTAATCCAACAAAATGACATGATCATAATCATAACAGTGGTGATTAAGTGCTTGTTAAAAAAACAAAAATATCATAAGCATGATCATGATTACATCAACATATTGCTTATTCCAAATAAACAAGAGCATCATATGAATTATGTTAACCAGTAAGGGAAACATCATGTAGATCATGCTAACCAGCAAGATTTTGATCAAAAATATAAGAGGATGATGAAGCACGTTATCATACCCTACGGTAGAGCCGGTTGCACCCGATGGAAACATGATGCCTTGTTGGTGTAGTTGTCCCGATCGGTGCAGTGCAGGAAAGATGTCGTAAAGATGAACAACGAGTAGTTGTGCCGCTTGCGGACACTCCCCAAAAACGCTATGACCGCCCTTCACCCGAGCAAGTGAACTCGATGAAGCAGATGCGTTTCGGAGGCTCTACTCTTCCATCTCGTGTGTGCGCAGGAGATGGAACGGGGAGAACCCTATGCTACGGGAGATGTGGTTCTATTTGTTTTAGAGAAATGTGACTTACGGGAGAGACTGGATTTTATTCCTTTGGGAGAGACAGACGTCGTGAAGGAGCCGGAAAGCCAGAAGTCAGGAAGGAGAAGGAGAAGGCTTCAGGAGAAACTCCCATAATCAAGCCAACTTAGTTTCTAATCAAATGAGTAACTCTCGTATTGATGAAAACTTGAGTGGCAAAACCTTTCCCGTACCGTCCGTCCGCTCGCCGCCTGCCTGCCACGCCACACCCACGGCCTCGGCCGCCGTCCATCTCGTGTGCGCGCAAGAGATGGAACGGGGAGAACCCTGTGCTACGGGAGATGTGGTTCTATTTGTTTTAGAGAAATGTGACTTACGGGAGAGACTGGATTTTATGCCTTCGGGAGAGACAGACGTCGTGAAGGAGCTGGAAAGCCAGGAGTCAGGAAGGAGAAGGAGAAGGCTTCAGGAGAAACTCCCATAATCAAGCCAACTTAGTTTCTAATCAAATGAGTAACTCTCGTATTGATGAAAACTTGAGTGGTAAAACCTTTCCCGTACCGTCCGTCCGCTCGCCGCCTGCCTGCCACACCACACCCACGGCATCGGTCGCCACCGCCGGCGGCGCCGCGCGTGCGCGCGTGGCATTCTATTATCCTTTTCTCAACTTCTCAATGTAGTCGGTCAAAATTCAACCATATAAGTCGAGTCAACGTTCAGTCAATTTCTTATACGGTACTAAACCATTTACCAATCCTTAATCGGACCATAGAGTTTATTAGTTTTATTAAATATTAAATGGGCCAAGCCCACAAAATATCTAACACTTCTTACATGACAATATGACATAACAGTGTTCCTGCTGATTTTCAAAATGGAAATGCTCTCCTAGGGTGTCTGGACGGTCAAACGCTTCCTTTATCGTGGGCCGTGATGGCCCAAACGACCCAACTAAAATGTCCATGCTCGTGTCAACTCTATTCGTTCGGCTGTCGTCTTCAGCCGTCTCCAGAAACATCATTTTTCCACTCTCCCCGCAAGTTCTCCATGTTGGCACGACGTGCTCCACCGTGGCTGTGCCACCACTACGCTCTCCACCGGCCCACCCGCCTGCCACCCCCTCTCTGTACTGTACTAGAGCGCTGCCGCCTGTCTTCACCCTCTCCACCATAGTTCACCGAGTGCTCGCCATTCCACCGCGCCGCCCTCTCGCTGCTCGCCTTTCCCTAGCGCTGGGGCCGCTTGTCGGGACACTGCATCCGCTTGCCCGCTGGCATCCCCCTGCGCGCCATTTTCGTGGCATCGAGCTCCGCGACAACAAGCTTCTATTCTCCCGAGCAGTAAGGATATGTTACGCTGAACGCGCATGTTGCAAGAGTATGTTTCAAGTGTTTCAGATGTTTCAGATGGATGTTGCAAGTGTTTCAGATGGATGTTGCAAAAGTAGATTAGGATGTTGCATATGTTGCAATGGCTTGTGCACGTATATTGCGAGCGTCCGTTTCCAATGTTTCATCTATGATTTTCAGACATATATTGCAAGTATGTGTTATCTGGATGTTGTATATGTTTCACATGTATGTTGTAAGTGTTTTATTTGGATATTACATATGTTTTGCAATTGTTTTCAAGTGTTTTTGCATGGGTTTCTGATGCATGTTTCAAGTGTTACATCTGTCTTCTTTTGCATGTTGCAAGTGGTGTTGTATCTAGATGTTTCAAAAGTAGATCGAGGTTGCATATGAAATGCACGTGGGAAGCGACTGGCGACGAGGGGATGTCCGAGGCGACGCGATCACAAGTCTGATGCTGTTGGGGCGCTCACTTGCTGCACAGGCTCTTTTTCTATGCGCGGTCACCGTCCGACGCTAGCGCTCCTGGACATTGAGATGCTAGCAAGTCCATTTTCGAAAACAAAAGAAAAAATTGAGCGCGACACTTACATCAACACCGCATGCTAAGGCTTCGTTCAGCTGGGCTGATAAGCCGGTAAAAAAAAACTGTTGACTGATTTGCTATGAGAAAAAAAATACTATTTTAGCTGAAAAATAGGTTGAAAAAAACGGATTATAAGCAGGTGAGGAGGCTAGTGCTATCCCAGCTGTTCGAGCTACGGTGGAAAGTTGAAAAAAAGAACTACTAAGCAAAAACACACTCTAGGGACTATAATGAAATATTTTATTTTCTGATCGTGACGCGCAACGCACGCGGCACGCTCGATTTCCATCATAAGGTTGTTGCAGCAGTACTGAACAAATCCAGGGGCAGAACTGCAAAAATGCATCGCTTCGTTTTTTTACCCTTTCTGTTCCTCTCCGGACTTCAACCCCTTCCCCCTCGTATTCTTCCCCGGCTCACCGCGCGCCCTAACCCTAGCTCCTCGATTCCACTCTGCCCGAGCCGAATTCTCGCCAGAATTCGCTCGCGGGGAGCACTCGCTACCTCGCGCCCGCCTTCCGTCGCGCGGATTCGGTGCCGCGCCTGGAGATGGACCCGATGGACATCGTGGGCAAGTCCAAGGAGGACGTCTCCCTCCCCAAATGTAAGCTCCCTGTTCTCGGGTTACCCCTTAGAAGCCGACGTATTCTGGCGCCTTTTATTGTGTTGAAATTTGACGCCATTAGGGGGTGTTGTGTGGATGGGCATGTTTTTCTTGGTCTGAATAATCTCGTTAGCTGGGTTTGGTTTGCGTAATCTTGTCAGATGGTACGCTAGGAAGCTGGGGTTTTGAAGCGATGCCGTGAGGAAAGATAGGTCTGTCCTAAGTGCTATTCAATTTAGCTAAATCTGGCAGCCTTGTTGATAGTCGCGGGTTAGTGGTCCTTTTTAATTGAAGGGAGTATAGTGGTGCTAGTTGATAGCTGATGTTGTTGCCCCTGGTTTCTTGTTTGTCTGCTAGTGGGATTCATGTTTTCTTATCGCTAAAAGATTGGGCGGTGCTTTTAAGTCTGTGTGTATAGTCATGTTACGCCTGAACTGTCATGTTAAATGTGTCTTTGGGATATCTTGCTTGGAGTTACTCGCTCCAGTCTGGTTTATAAGGCGTGTGAGGGAGTTTTAGAAAAAGTCCACTATGTAGGGTGGATGGGGAATCTGATGAGTATTCGGCAGAGTATTAATGTGTCATGGGAGCTTAACTGTTCTTTGCATGGCAACATGCAAACTACTATGATGCGGCACTATATAGTTCCTTTCTTGGGGTATGCTTGAGTGCTCTGGATGGATCCAATACAAGGCTTCGATGTGGCATGTACAGGACCAGGGGAGCTCAGCATTTGGTGCTGGTTTAATACGATTCCTCGGTCTCCTGGCGCTCCTTGGTATATGGAATTTGAGCCCCTGTGCCTTACAAACAGGACTGGATGGACTAGTAACTTAGTATAGTTTTGATGGTTTCGGTTGGGTGAACTGTGATGCTCCAGTCGTTGGAAATGTTGCATCATGTAATGGTTTGGTTCTTGTTGTGGTTTGGTATATGAAATCTCTTCTGTGAATTGTATGGCTGATTGTGATAACATAGAAAAGAGGGCTTTGTTTCATAATTTGATATGTTTTTTTTCATATATTGTGGATTATACTGAGAATGTTTGATGATTATTATTATATATTATAGTATTGGATTATCTTTTAATTAATGTGATTCCATAAAATGTGAATAAACAATTATATGGAGTTACAACTATGCTAATATGATGCAAATTAGTGCTATGCGATTCGAATAAAGCTCCTTGAACCTGGATGGGAGCAGATCAGCAGTTGGCGTCATTTTATTTGTGGAGTTGTTTAAAATCTTGTACTGACTGAACTTTCTGCTTTGCATTTTAGCAACAATGTTTAAGATAATTAAGGAGATGCTTCCTCCTGATGTACGAGTGGCAAGAGATGCACAGGATCTTCTTGTTGAATGCTGCGTAGGTAAGACATCTGAGTGCTATACAGTATACACCACTAGAGTATCATCCATCATATGGTACAACTTGTATGTTCAGCTATGGGAGAATCACTGTTTGAATAACATGGTTCTGCACATGTATCTTGTAAATTACTACAGCCTGGCATGAATTGTTGTCCTTTATGAAATATCATTTTGGAGCACTGAGCTTTCTGGTTGTAGTTCAGAAGACAATGAAGTTTCAGTATTAAAAATACACTGTGCAGTGCTGACTGTAGTAACATATAAGGTTATCTGTTTGATTTTTCTGGGAGCTTTCAAGCTTGCAGGTCATCTTCTGAAGGATAGTAGATAATAAAAGATTAAACATGTTTTTTTAGAAGGATAGCATAGGTAAAATTTGCAAGTTTATATCCTACCATATTCAGTTCATTACCCATTAATGAAGTAACTGCATAGCTTGTTCTGTCTAAATGGTTTACACTTCTTGTATGGATATCTCTCTCTCACAGCCTTACTTTCAACAAAACAAAATCTTCGTAAGCATAGAGTTTGGTCTCTCTTTTTCTAATCTAGCTACATGTAAAACCAATTTTCAGAGTTCATCAATCTCCTTTCGTCTGAATCCAATGAAGTGTGCAGCAGAGAAGAGAAGAAAACGATTGCTCCTGAGCATGTTCTTAAGGCTCTAAGCGTTAGTATTTTCTCCTTTCATGTTTTTTTTGTGTTTGATTTCTCAAAGAATAATTTTTGGTAAACACAGGGTTAGGTATGAGGTTATCCTTGATGGTTTTTGGGTTTCTTGGTGAACATTCATTATTTGGCTTTAATTTTTTGTAGACATGCGTTTGTAGATGCTTGTTTAATATAGAAGTACATCATCTTTATCATTCAATTTTCTGCAAACTCTCTATGTACATATAATAATATACTTGGGGACAGTGTGTAAGAGAAGCATATCAGTGATTAGCACAATTTAGAAGGTGAATATTTGAGTTCATCAAATCTGGTATAATGGACCATAACAAAATTTGGAGTTCAACAGAATATTTGGGGGACTGTTATGCAATAATGTTCTGGGGGGTGCATTTGATATGTGTTATCTTTGTATATACTCCCTCACAGAATAAATCAATTTGAGTTGTCCTAAGTCAAACTACCTTAGGTGTGACCAACTTTATGAAGAAAAGTACCAATATCTGAGCAATAAAGAAGTACACTATGAAAAAAATATTTCATGATCTGTCTAATCATAGACTAAATTTGGTGTCATAAATATCGGTACTCTTTGCCATAATTTTGGTCAAACTTAAGATAGTTTGACTTAAGACTGACTGTTGAAGTTGATATATTTTGGGATGAGGGGAGTAGTGTTTATTTGTTTAAATTCGAAGTGTCAATATTACTAATCAACATGTGAGTTCCCTTGGCTTATCATAATTCTTCCTAAATCAGGATCTAGGCTTCAGAGAGTACATTGAGGAGGTTTATGCTGCGTATGAACAGCACAAACTTGATACTCTGGTTTGTACCACTTTTTACTCACAGGGCTCTTCATATTATTCCCTCTTCTAATCTGTGTACTATGCTTGACATCAATATGTCTCTTGAGCAGGATTCTCCAAAAGCCAGCAAGTTCACTGGGATTGAGATGACAGAGGAAGAAGCTGTTGCTGAGCAACAAAGGATGTTTGCTGAGGCCCGAGCAAGGATGAATAATGGAGCCCCCAAGCCAAAGGAGCCAGAACAAGAGCCGCCACAGCAACCACAAGCACAACCCCAACTTCAGCTGCATACTCAACAACAGCAACCCGTGCAATCTCAACTGCAGTTGCATTCGCCAACACAGCATTCCCTCCAACCTCAACTGCAGCTGCACCCTCAGCCACAACAGAAGCCCCAAGTGCAGGTGCACCCTCAGCCGCAGCAGCCCCCACAAGTGCAGGTACATTCGCAGCTGTTGCAACCCTCACAAGTGCAGGTCCACCCGCAGCCTCTGCAACCCCAAGTGCAGATCCACCCTCAGCCGCAGCAGCCCCCACAAGTGCAGTTGCATTCATCAGCCCAACAAGCTTCCCAACCCCAACCTCAGGTACATCTGCAATCACAGGAGCCCTCACAAGCGCAGCTGCAATCCCAAGTGCCAGGTCAGCTGCAGACACAGGCGCAAAGCGGACCTGGCTTGGACAGTTAGAGACTGTGTTGTGTAGCCTCAGTATAAGCAAAAAACCGGGCACTTTTGCTGGCATCTACTAGGAGCCTGTGTGCCTGCTTGTGACCCGTTAGATCCTGATTTAGGTTCCCATGCTTCCTGTACAATGTAAATCCAGTGCGATCGCAGTTGCCTTGTTGCTAATAATGCGAAGCCGTTAGTTAGTGATGATGTCCTTACTGTGTCGAATACTGAATTCCTGACAGGTGTCATGGCGTGGTTTATGTGCCGTGCTGAAACAGATTCTGTTGTCGTTGTAATAGCCTAACTGGACATTTGTCCATGGTGATAGTGACTGATTTGAATGAGCACTTGGTGCATATCGTCACTGGGACTGACCTGGGCGGTCGCTCCGTGTCTTATCTGTGTTTTCTGTAACTGTAAGGGAAAGTGGTGTGTGCAAGCCAGCTTTACATTGTTGTCTTGTTGCTGAGCACCTCGGGGGCATCCATTCGAGCCATTTGGATGTGACCCAAACTGCTGTCACTTAACTGAAAGTTCAATGCAGCATATTTCTTCTCTTTTGTTTTTGGTGTGTGGAGTACTATCCAAGGGCCCAAGAGGGTTTTTTTTATATAGGCATATAGCACAAAGTGTTGGTAGGAAGTTCTTTTAAAAAAGGAGAACGTCTCTGCTTTTTAAAAGCAATTAAGCAAGTATCCAAGTTTACAAGCCAGAGCTGGGGATACACAGATGACATCCAGAAACTAATTCTCCACCACTTCAGATTGTAAATAGTGGCCTGGGTTGCTGCGTTTAAGCCAAATAGTATATTGCCCGTGATAACACTACAATGACATATAGAAATAAATGAATCATATAGAAGTAAAAAATAAATGAACTAACGAAAGAAACAAAAATTCACAAACAAATGCCATGTCATCCCGGCGGAACGGCGGAGTTGCCCAAAACTATGAACAGGCACCGTCTTTCTTTGTCAGTTGTCACTCAACCAGAGTTGCCCAAAACGATTCCAAACATGATAGCCTGATCTGAAGCCCTTGCTGCAGCAGCGCGGCTACGCCGCTACGACTGCCGCTGCAGCAAGGACTCAACAACTTCAGCAGCTAGAAAGAAGGAATTTAATAGCCGGTCAGCTGCTGCAGCAGCAAGGACTCAAGAAGCAACTAGTTAGAAAGGTTGCCCTTCTTCCCGTGGCTGCGGCTACAGCTATCTGCTAAGCTGCTAAGCAACAGCTGCAGCAGCAGCGCTGCAAAGAGTGCAGCCGAGCAGGTGACACGGTTTGGAAAGTTCACACGGTTTGGAGTTTGAACACATCAATCCTGATCAAAATCTTCTCAAACCGATATAAAATTCATTTTTCATTTAATTCAGGTGTTAACACTGAGGTTAACCCGTGTACACATGCATGCTTACTCAAAAGAAGAATCTACAGTACAATACCTTACACATCACACACATGGCATGCCAATTTGCTGTGTACAGCTACACAGCATGACGATCGATAGATTGCCGACGCTCCTCAATACAACCTAATACGTAATATAGTAATAAGAATCTTATATCTTTATTATTGCAGCGGACTAATTGACACCAACACAACATAGTAGGTGTAGCTCAGCATCTGCGCCGACCGGCCGGCCGGCGGGCCGGCGACGGAGATCGACTCCGTCATGCATGCATCTTCGATCACTTGCAGGTGGCGACGAGCACCCTGCGCGGCGGCAGCGAGGGGCGGCGGCCGTGGAGCGTGGCGAGGTTGTCGAGGATGAGGATGTCCCCCTTCTCCCACCGGAACTGGATGCTCTCCTCCTCGATGATCTCGCCGCATCGGCGCACGAAGTCGGCGGGGATCTCGGACCCGTCGGCGAGCGTGGCGGAGCTGAGCTCCTTGCCGTGCATCCCCACCACGGTGTTGAACCACATGCGGCGTCCCTTGCGGCCCGGGAAGACGCGCGTGAGCTTCCGCGGGCCGAGGATGGTGCGCACGCCGCCGTCGGGGAGCCACTCCACGTCCATGCCCAGCGCCCGCGCGCGCTTCTCGGCCTCGGCCCTGTCGGAGGTGGCGAAGGCGTCCTCCCACCCGCGCCCGCGCATCGACTTGGTGTCGTTCTTGCTCAGCGCCGTGAAGGTGTAGCGCAGGCCCTTCTCGTCCAGCTCCTCCACCAGCTCCGGGAACTCCTCCAGCGCGCGCTCCGTCACCCGGAAGCTCGGCACGAACGGTGTCTCCCCGCCCGACGGCGGCGGAACCTCGCAGAACAGGATCACCTTCCCGGGGAACTCCTTGATCTAATTAATGATCGATCGATTGATCGATTCACAATCACAAGCATGCCATCATTAGCAGCAACAATGGCGATGGATGGAAATCCATGCATGCTTCGGCGTACGGCGTACCAGGACCATCTCGTGGTGGTAGTAGATGAACTCCTCGAGCGGGCCTTCGTTGGCGGTCCAGACGCGGCCGTGGACGTGCGTGCGGGGCGCCGGCCCCACGTATCGGATGTCTGGCCACCCCAGCGCCTCCACGACGGCGTTGAACTCGGCGGCGTCGCGCACGTCGAAGCCGCGCAGCAGCAGGCCGCTGTTGGCCACCACCTTGGCCTCCACCCACTCCCGGCCCGCCTTCAGCGCCTCCACCAGCGCCTCGTAGCCGTTGCTCTTGGCGTCGTCGCCGGACGGAGCCAGCACCAGGGGCACCTGCTCGCCGTCGATGGTCTTCTGGCCCTTGCACTCGCTCACGCAGAAGAAGTCGGTCGCCGCCACCGCCATTGCTACTCTCTCTCTCCCTCTCTTTCTGTTCACCCTTTGGATGTGCGTGCTCGATGGAATGGTACCTGCTGTGACTTGTGAGTGCAATGAGAGTGCAGACGTATATATAGAGAAGCCGAGAAGGCAATGCAGTTCAGTGCAGCTTAAAAATCATACTTAATTTGGAGGCTGACATTGTTTGAAGATCCTTACAAAGATTCAGAAGAAGCTGCGAAGGAAACCATGCGGTTTCTTTGACGTGTATGATGGCGGCAACGGTGTCTTTTCATCAATAAAGAAAAAAGAAGTGATGTGGCGGCAACAGATAAGCCAAACGGTGCTGCCGCAGTTAGTAACGAGGTGCCCGGAAATTTTCCCATCATTATGACGTAAGTCAGGACGACGCCCTTGACATATTTACATCACATACGAGTACAAAATAAAGTTACGGCTTGGTGGATGGATTCTCGTACGCTCTCAAGTGCGAGTGCGACAGGGAGGTTTGATTTGTTCAATGGCGAGTTAGGTTGCTTTGTTTCATTAAAAAAAATAGGTTGCATTGTGCCATTGTTCCTTTTTGCCACAAGGTGATCGATTAAATTAAAGCATGGCACAAGGTGAGGTTAAAAAAAAGCCCGCCATGGTCGAAAACAAGGTTTTACGTACTCGTAATAGGCGGGATGCGTAGTTATCAACGATATACGGACGGTTGCAACGCAGGCTAGAGATCAGATCCATCGATGTTGCTGTAATTTTTCGATGACCTCAGTACCACCGTACTTGTACTATATCCTATTTAGTTTTTTATATTGCAAGTTGCCCTGATGATGCTCTATCCAATCAATGTCGTTTGTCAGCAGCGGAGGCAACAAATAAAAGAGAAATTTTTGTAATGCTTGGAATAATAACATCCATCCATTCAGCGAGATGCAATGGTTTAAAAAATAAGAAGAATCTACTAAAAAGAATTTAAATTCTAGGCCAGAACTGAAAGTTAGTGGACATGCAGTACACCAATGAGGTTACGAACGTTCATGTATGACTTATTGACCCTAGGGCACCGCCAAAACATGTTGTATTGAATATTTTCTCTACCTTAATATAAAAACGCGCAAAAACCTTTTACGTACAACAACGACAACAACAACCAAGCCTGTCAGTCTCAAGCAAGTTGGGGTAGGCTAGAGCTGGGTAGTCCAAAGCAAAAACCTTTTACGTGATTGAGAAAAAAAATTAGTGGGCCAAAACTGAAAATTAGTGGACTCAGAACTAATTATAAAATTATTTTGAACGGTATAATTGTATTTTCATATCCAAAGGGTTATTTGATTTAGCTCAGCCAAAAGTCCCCAGCAAGTCCATTGACGATCCAAAAATCAATTCGATCGCTTGATTCGCTGGTGATGAAATCGTTTTCTCGGAGCGGCATCCGCAGCTGTCCTTCCCCCCTCCTAGCCGGCGCTCCCCTTCCCTCCTTTTTCCGAAAAACCATGGTCACATCACATCCCATCCCTACCAGCGCTCGGCTGAACATCACTCTCCCTGCCGGCGCTCCGCTTCCATTCTCTTTTGCAACCACGATGACCCCAGGCAGCGTTTTGGTCCGTGTTGGCCTCCCCCCGTGGTCGCATCATGTGTCCCCCTGCCGATTCTGAATCTTTTCGTCTCTATGCTGGGAAGTGTGCCAATGTTGTCCAAATGAACACTCGAGTTATCAGCAATCGATCACCTGTAGTTACTGCAAGAGTTTAGCTCGACAACTGACACCGCTGTACCACTAATGGTCCATCATCCGCTTATGCCTGCAGGCTGCAGCTCCACCAAACAAAGCCTAGGTCTCGTTTAGATGGCTAGTTTTTTTTTTGAATCCGGACTATTATAGCACTTTCGTTTGTATTTGGTAATTAGTATCCAATCATAAACTAATTAGGCTCAAAAGATTCGTCTTGCAAATTACAGACAAACTGTGCAATTAGTTATTTTTTTACCTACATTTAGTACTCTATACATGTGTCTAAAGATTCGATGTCATGAAGAGAGTGAAAAAATTTTAACTTTAGCCTTGATCTAAACAAGGCCCTATTCGTGACCTCGTCAGAAGCAGTGAAGCTGAAACGTGTGAAAGAATGGATCACCGACCACACCTATCAGCTTATGCAGGATGCAGCTGAAGGAGAAACATTCCCTCCCACTAGTCAACCATCGGTTTGGTTAACTAGGCTACCTCTTGCTGTCTTTGTAAACCTCTTTTCATGATATTTGCTTATTGTTCATTTGTCTCCTCACGTCTTGCTATGTCAGTATGGAGTACGGACAATATTGAGCTAAATATATCGGCAATTTAGAATGCGCTGCTGCAATGACTTCATTCGTACAAAGAAATAAAGAAAATACTTTTTTAATAGTGGTATGGAAATGTCTAATTTTCGTCCTTTGAAGGATACAATTTAGAATTCCATGGGTGAATCTTTCAGAAAATCATGACTTTTCCATGTGATCTCAGATATCACCAAACATTGTTTTCAGATCGTCCGATTAATCACGATTAATCGTCCTGGTCGTCCCAGTGACTCGATAAGGTTCCTCGACTCGACCAGAAACCTGGTCGTCTGATTAATCTTCGATTAATCGCGATTAATCATCCGACCAGGCCATGGACGATCAGTTTGGGAACTTCTTGTTGGGCCTGTTTTGACTGGGTGAACTTAGTGGCCTGTAGTTCGGCCTGTTAGGGTTGGATATATGTTGGCAGCTGGCTGTATGGCTGCTATGGTCTGCTAATTTGTAGCTATTTGCTAGTGCAGCAGTGCTGCTATTAAGGTGTGTCAAGATCAAGACTGCATTAGTGTTGCTACTTGCTAATTATGGTCTTCTTTGGTCCTGTAGGCTTGCAGCAACAATTCAGCGAAGAAATGGAGTTTGGGACAGGAATTTGGACCTCTGGACAGTGTAGAAAATAGAAGAAAACAACTCCCACAAGTAAATCACTAGCTAAACACTAATGCAGTCTTGATGCTTGCTTTATTGTGTATACTATATAGTATATATAGGTCTATATATATAAGTATATATGTCCTGATAAGGTGGACGATTAGGTGGACGACCAGGTCGACCAGGGTTCGATTAATCGACCTGGTTGACGACTAATCGTGATTAATCGTCCGGTCGACCCCAGGGCGACCAGGTTCGACCAGCCGACCTGAAAACAATGTCACCAAATGCGATCTATAACTTTTGATTTTAAAAAAAGTATTCTATTTTGATGTTCCAAAACGTGTATAGATTTCGTGTATGATTTGATTTTGTAGCCACCTTTTGGATACCTAAACATTTTTAATTAAAAAGCTATCAACTAATAATGAATCCTTTTTTAGTAATATAGTTTTTAATGTAGCTGAAACATTTTTTATTTAGTGGAACAATGTCCCAGGTTTACCGGTACAGTAGGTCCATATTTACGGCCTATTTGGAGGGGTTTCGGCTGGCTCCGGCTCCGCCACTGCAGAGCCACTGGAGCCTCAAAACACTGGCCCCTCCAGCTCCTTCACTTTACTGGTTGTATTTTGTTGAAGTCGGAGCCGTTTTGCTTCACGCTACAGTGCGCTACATGCCAAACAATGCCTCTAGATTCATGAAAAGATTGTTCAATGTTTAAAAGAAAAACATCTAGCTTCCAAAAAAATAATTGTTCAAGATTCACTATAAAAATATTCTAGCTTTTAAGAAAATTGTTTCAAGTTTAAGAGAGAAATGTCTAGCTTCACAAGAAAAAAATATTCCACCTTAATAGGTAAAAATGTTCCATATACTCATTTAAAATGTTTCATCAAATATTATTATGATTCCACTAATCTAAACCAGTGTTCCATTAAACATTGGAGTGATGAAAATGGATAGGAAACAGGCGGGAAAACCTTCAACCATTTCTATTTTTGAATTTCACAAATATGGGAATGAAACCATGGATTGTGGTGAATGGAACCAAAATGAGATATTGGGGAAGAGGAAATGAATAAATACAAAGGGAAACTAAAAAATAAGTTAGGATCATGACAATACTTAGTATACCCTTCGACATGTTATGAGCCTCGTTGAAGTGTCCCATGAGCTTCTTGATTGTTCGGGGTCCATATCTCCATGAGCCCCCTCTATTTGCATATTTATAACCTCACATGCTAAGCGTTCGTTCTTGCAAAAACTCGGAGGCTTTATTTGGATGTTGTCTGATTGGATTGAGGTGGAATTTAGTTCAATTCAAGTTTCACTCCACTCCTACACACGTGGACTGATGTAAATCCGACTATATCCAAACAAGCCTTAAAGGATGACCTTGGCTTCATCCGAGGGGGCTTTCGAAATGGTGGACATGTGGAAACATTAAACTATCTTTGAAAGTGCTCCGAAGAGAGCATCATGAATGTGTCATCACCACGTCTCGAAGAGGAGAACACGAAGGTACCCAGGCAATCCGAAATGACGATTCCTTAAGAAGAAGGACAAGGCCACCCAAGCCTTGCTATATTCGCAAGGAAGCTGATTTGGGAAGCCACACGAAAGGAAGTACCGGTAGCCTAGGAAATCAATCCAATTTGGATTCGTATTTGTTTGACCAAATGTCCCAAGGACACTAGGAGTACGCTCTGGATAGTGCTAGGGGCATTTTGGTCCACTAAGCATGGCTTTGACACTAAATAATGTTTATTCGGAATGATAAATAATGTTTATTTGGAATGAAGCAGACATAATGATCTCTATTGAAAATCGCAGTGCTTATACTTGCATTTCAATAGTTTTTCACGATAGTATTATCCAAGACCTTGACCGTGAACAACATTGATACCTCTCAAAGAACTATCTAAAATTTTAAATTAATAAATTAATATTTGTCGTTAAGATCTAATGTTCAAAGGTTGCTATAATCATCAAAACTTCTAAATTTTTTCCTAAATTTCGAAAATACGTGATGAATACTGATCCATCCTACCTAAACGGACAGAAAACACCTCGTTGCGTTTACTGTATCATTTTTCGTATCTATCTGTAGAAAAAACGGAGACATCCGGAAAAATTGTAGGAAATGGAACAAACTCATCCACGTTGGTAGTGTTCTATGAAAAGAAAAATTAGGAAGAATAAATAAAAATAATAAAAAGAAAAAATTGTTTGGAAAAGGAGCGGCCCATGTCCCAGAGAGGGCCCCTGCTGGTGCGCTCCCCAAGGCCGACCGAACAGCCTACTCGGCTATTGCCGCCGCCACTCTCACGGGCTCACGGCGTGCTCTCTCTCTCTCTCTCTCTCTCTCTCGGTCGGCGACGATTAGGCCGCCGCTGCCGACGCCGCCTCCCTACGCCAGGTGCCCAGGTCCTGGTCGGGCCCTTCCTGGCGACGAGCACGTACCAGGTATGCCCGCCCCTTCTCTTCCATTTCTGCTGTTGGAAACTGAGCACCCAAACCCTAACCTAAACTATTTGGCTATATGCAATCGGATCTGATCTTACTGCAAGTGTATACATGTATTGTGCCTACTACTAGCGTCGATTTTGTTCTTAAAAAGATATCGGGTGTACATGTGTATCATGTCCCTTTCTGGGTCTGCCTGAAATCGCGTTGGGGGAAAAATAGAAATGGATGATGTCACCAATATTACACACTACTTCCCAAGCTTGATGATTTGCTTGTATGTAGAGGAAGCCTTTCAAGCTTTGAGCTTGTTGGGTTGGGTACCTAGGGTTTCTTTTGGCATGGTTTGCTACTGTGATCTCCGCAGGTGGTACTTGTAGGAAGGCCATAAACGCCATGCTGGAATGTTCCTCCATTCCATTATCAAACTAGAATGATCGATGAGATGAATGAAAAAATTTCATAACTAGTCAGTTACCACCTATTTCAGTTCAAAACCTTAGTTGACCCTAAATCAGTTCAAACTTGGACCAAGTTTGAATCTGTCCCGTTTTTACCCATTTGAGCTTACATCTTGATGAATACACTAACTACATTTTCATATCTATGTCAAATATGCTTCGAAATCCATTTAGAAAAAAGGCCAACTTTTATCACAGAATGTCCATATTTTCTTTGAGTGTTGTCTGTTTTGTAGGAAGGGGATTGTTTTTCACCTGATGAGTGAAACTTTGTACTGCATCCATTTTAAAATATATAATGTTTAAGACAAGCTATGCAAGAAGGCTTACCCTCTTTTCATTTCTCCTGCGGGCATGTATCTGTGATACATATTTTGTTATGTTTCTACAAGTTCATGTTACAATCATTTTCTTTGTGTATATTTCAATGCTATAAACAACCCTGTGGACTGATCTCCTTGAATTTTACCAAATACATGCTTTCTATGCCATTTTATTCCCTGGGTTCTGGTCAATATAAGTAGATTGCTCTATAAACAACACTGTAAATGTGTGGTTTTGGTTTGCTTCTTTTATTTGAACATGTAGGAGAGCTGTGTATCTTTGTATTAAGAGAGAAAGAAGAAACGTCCCCTTACAAAAACCACTGTCTCTCTCTCTCTCTCTAGGAGAATAGAGGTTCAGACTATGAAAGAAAACAGTAACCCCTGAAAAATAGAAAACGACTCGTGACCCTACCTGTGCTAATTAAACTAACCGCTTAACATGATTTGATTGGGTCAATTTAGAGTTTTGGGCCTAAGGATTACTACTTCAAATACAGGGCTATATTCCCTTGACATACCCTAGGGTTACGTTTCATCTCTTCACCATAATTACTGCTTGTCAGATGTGTGATTTTCTGAAATTTTTTTGACTACATTTTATATAAAAAAAACTAAGTAACCGATGTATCCTTTCCTGATCCAATCTTTTTCTTGCAGTAATCACATCATATTGAACTTCTTCCTTTTGGGTCCGACTTATTTTTTGCTCACACTGAAGAATTAGTTTGCACTTTGGAGGAAAATGAGCGGTGCTCCAAAGAGGTTGCACGAGGAGGGTAGCCACTCCACACCGACAAAACGTCCTTTGGATGACAGCAGCTTGTATTCGAGTCCTGGGAAAGTTATTCAGTCCAGTGGCAGTGATTTCCATGGTTCTTTTGAACATGATGGTAGATTTGCCAAAATTCAACGTGTGGAGCCTCGTGATGATAAGAGGCCATCCGTACCACATCGGATGCCTGTTGGCTCCACCAACTTTGCTGACCACCCCATCTCCTCTGACAGCAGATTAGAATCAAAGCAAAATAAAGATGCACGGGACAATAAGGCAGATGACCGCGAGACAAAAGCTGATGCTAGGGACGTCCATAGTGAATCAAGGATTGAATTTCAGGCTAATAAAATTGAGAGTGATGTAAAGGTAGACAATAGAGCAGATGAAAGCGAAATAAGGGCTGACAGGAGGGGCCATCCTGATTACAGAAGTGACATCAAATTTGACAAGGATAATCATTCTACTGTTCCAGCAAACATTAACTGGAAGGACAACAAGGAGCATAGGGGTAAAAGATATTTTGAACAGCCAGCTGATACTGTGGATTGGCGTTTGCCCCGTCCTAGTTTACAAAGTATTGATGAAGCTCCCAAAGGTCCGATTTCTGTGGAAGAGCGTAACTCCAAGGATGCAAATGAATCTGCTGGTGATAACAAAGCTGAACCAAAAAGCGAAGATAGGTTCAGAGACAAGGACAGGAAAAAGAAGGACGAGAAGCATAGGGACTTTGGTGCAAGAGAAGGTGATAGTCGTCGGACCGGTGTACAGCTTGGTAGTAGTGGTGTTGAGCGAAGAGAAATGCAAAGGGAAGATAGGGATGCTGAGAAATGGGACAGGGAAAGAAAAGATTCCCTGAGAGACAAGGAAGGCAATGATAGGGAGAAGGATTCTGTTAGGAAGGATTCATCTGTAGTAATTGAAAAGGATAACACTATACTAGAAAAAGCTTCATCTGATGGAGCCGTTAAGAGTGCTGAGCATGAGAATACAATAACAGAATCCAAGGCACCTAAGGATGATGTATGGAAAGCTCACGATAGGGATCCTAAGGACAAGAAAAGAGAGAAGGATGTGGATGCAGGGGACCGGATTGAGCAAAGAAGCAAATATAATGATAAGGAATCAGATGACAATGGCACTGAAGGAGATATGGAGAAAGATAAGGAAGTTTTTGGAAGTGTCCAACGCAGGAGGATGGTGCGACCGAGGGGAGGTAGTCAAGCATCTCAGCGTGAACCTAGATTTCGGTCCAGAATGCGTGATGGTGAAGGGTAAGCTTGATGCTGCATTTTGCTATACTTTCACAGTTTTTCCAATAGCATGATGAAGTAAATGCAGTTTCATGGTGTTTTCCATTTCTGGAAATTCAGTCTTCACTAACTGAGAACTAAAGATAGGGACCTAATGTTTACTTTGTTAGAGGTTATTAATGAGTGATAGTCATTGATATCTTATTTATTTATTTATTTTCCTCTGTCTTGCAGGTCTCAAGGTCAGTCAGATATCTACTTTCTTATAGCTGAATACAATGTATACTGCTGCTTCCTTTTGAAACTGGAGTAATCAAAAGATCTGCTTCCGTAAATATTCATTTTCCCTTTCCTTTACAGAAGACTTTGCAACTCAAACTTTCACCCAATATTAGAAGTTGCTTACATTTTTATGTTGGAAGAAATGCAAGTTCTTTTCATTTTGTGTTGGAAGCAGTGCATTTTACAGTGCATGCATGTTTTTTTGAACATTAAATGCAGCAGGGGAGGCCCCCACCGTAGAGATTTTATTAAAAGAGGAAAAAAAAATGTACAAACCATTTTTTAGTGTGCTTTTCCATTTTTTTAGCTTGCTAAACACAGCTGTGAAAAAATGGGTACTGTTATGGAAACCATGCATGCATTAGTATTATAAAAGGTTAATATTATGAGGAATACTGTCCTAGTTTTAGGAAGGTTGTTGAGTTTAGGGAAGTTATATGCTATTATGCTTATAGGAGTCCAAGTTGGATGTGGTCTGCTGTCCAGTTTCTGAAAAGAGTAATATGCAGCAGTGGTACCTCAATTTTATCTGTGGATGTCATTTGGGTCCCCAAACTATTATCTGCAGTTGCATATTCTTGAACTTACTAACTAGTTCACCCGAGGTCCAAAACCTGTTGACGTGGACGCTAGCAAGGTATGAAATGGAGAGAGAACACAGAAAGCAGAGTAGAAGACAATGTTAAGGGATGCCAAGTATGTAGATTGTAACTGATTAGGAAAGTTGGAACCTCCGATGAACTACTGGGCAAGTTCAGGATCTGAAATTAATAGTCGAGGAATCGAGGAATCCAGATGACATCCCAGGACAAGTTTAAGGATGGTTCCTGTATTCCACTTTCTATTCTAAAACTACAAAGACAGGCCATGCATCCAAGGTACAGGAAGGAATCAAGAGTCAATCTATTATAGGGTCCCCACAATCTGCTATTATCAGAGCATCTTTTCGACAGGAGAAGCCTGAAGATTAGAGAGGGGTCAGTCCCCCTGTCACTGTATTCATCTGGTTACATAATCTTTGGTATTAGAGTGACATTGTATATTGCTTCCCATCTGTCACAAGTTTCCAGGGCCACTGCTTTCACTGTATCTGTTGCTGTTGCTCATTGCCTGTTCTCACTTCTCCATCCCTGCAGCTGCATTCATTTGCTGCCTTTGCCCAGAAGCCTTCAAATTGCCACCACCAGCAACAACAATGTGCCCTCCTGATCCCAACAAATCGGATGATGCCTCTGTGTGTTGTCCTTCTGCCCCACTGCCTCAGCTTTGTTTGTTACCTGCATCAAGTGCTTGCACCAACTGTCAAATTGCTGCTGCCCCTACCCTTGAAGTCCATCTGCTACCGATTCCCCTGCAGCTGATCTCTGCCACCGCAGTTGCCCTCCTGTACTGCTGCACTCGCCCTCCATTTTTAACGGTGTGCCACCTGCCCTTCCATGCTGCTGCTTGCAGCATCAATTTATTGCCATCAAACACCACTGCCCCACTAAAACCAGCCGCAAAACCAACCACTACTTTCTGCAACCATATGACAGGCTTTCTATGTTTCCTGTTGCTACCTGCCAACAGCTAGCTCCACAGCACTAGGATAATTTGGCTCATAAAGATAACTTTCATAATACTAATAACCTTCCTAATCCTAGTAGAGAAAGGGTTCATAGCCTAGTGGTTGTGACTCCTGAGTAGCACCTCATGCACCTGGGTTCAACTTTCCATGGGAGCGAATTTCAGGGCTAGCTATAAAACATCCCTTGCTGGCAACACAAAATAGTGGCTGGCGCCAGCCTATGGTATCAGTGGCAGTCGGTCTGTGTGAGCATGTGGTCCTACCAGGGGGTAGTGGCAGGGTGCCGAACTAGGTGGGTGGCTGTGGCCACTGGCCTTGGGTATGGAGGGGGTGCTATCGGATCTTCACTGTCAGGATTTGGGGGGTTTCTTGTTCAATTGAAAGCTGAGGTTTCTTCTTCCATACAATACCGTGGGGCAGTCTTTGCCCTGCCATCTTAGTGACTTTCCCCCTAATACTAGTAACCTTGCTAAGGCTACTATCCTTCCTAATACTGATTCATCTATGCTTTCCATATCAGGTCCACTGTCTGTATAAATGATGAGTTTCCTGTTGCAATGTGCATGAAACTGTTTATGGGGTGCAGGGTATCCTAGCTTCAGTCCACGAAGAAGCAAAGTTATTGGTCTAGCAGGTGCGAAGGGCATAGCCTTGTTGACTGAACGGATACTTGGTGTTGCCTAATTGCTTGGCTCGTTGGTCGTTCACCCCTAGTTTGTGAGTGGCTGTGTGGGTTTGTTTTCTCTGTGTGTGTTTGGGAATTTTTGTTTGAAAGTTTGTGTGGGCTTGTTGTGGCCGTGTGTGTTGGGGTGTGTTGAGGTGTTATCTTTGTTGTTTTGGGGTTTTCTCGTACCCCCTTTTTTCCTTCTTAATCTTAATATAAAAGATACACAGCTCTCCTGCGTGTTCAAGAAAAAGAAATTGTTTATGTAGTACCTCTGTAAACTTTACAGCCTTCTCTTCATTGCAGGTAAGTCTGAGGTGTCTGCCATTGTTTATAAAGCCGGGGAGTGCATGCAGGAGCTTCTGAAATCATGGAAAGAGTTTGATGTAACTCAGGATGCTACAAATGCTGAAAGTCTACAACATGGTCCTACTCTTGAAATTCGAATACCTGCGGAATTTGTTACTTCCACTAATCGTCAGGTTAGTGTACAGATTTGGCAGACAATATCTGTTTTAGTCACTTCGGATACCTCAGTTCTCCATGTTGAGACTGAAGCTCTGTCAGCAATTCTGTTGTGTACTACTAGTGGAGCTTCACTTATTTGTTATTAGTTATGGACGCATGTTTGGTACTTACCTCACGGCTGCATCTAGCATACCAGCATGTTTCCATTTATCTTGCAGTTTTCTGAAATTTTATCCTCCAAGCTTGCTACTGTCTACTCGTTTATCTCCTGTATTCATTTGTCAATATCACTGTTGTGCAGGTAAAAGGTGCTCAGCTTTGGGGAACAGATGTTTATACAAATGATTCAGATCTTGTGGCTGGTAGATTCCTGTTTACTGTTGCAAGCTTCTAAATAGTTCAGAAATTTTTCCTATGTACTAATGTGTGTTTCTTTTAGTGCTAATGCATACTGGTTACTGCTCCCCTACATCCTCCCCTCCACCATCCGCCATTCAAGAGCTTCGTGCAACTGTTCGAGTTCTACCACCACAAGAGAGTAAGTTTCCATGCATTTGGTGACAGTTGAGTCAAACTTGGTTGGAATGGACTTTACTTACTCATAAAACTTGGTATTTGTCCCAGGTTATACTTCAACACTGAGGAACAATGTGCGTTCACGTGCTTGGGGTGCTGGGATTGGTTGTAGCTTTCGGATTGAACGCTGCTGCATTGTCAAGGTATGAAGGATGCAGGCAGTATAGAAAATTACCATGCCTCCTGTTTTTATGGTACACTCTTGATGCGGTTACCTTTAGAAACATTTTACTGGTCCTATTTCATGGAATGTTTGCTTAGCATCTTTTACATGCTTTTTCAGAAAGGTGGTGGCACCATTGATCTTGAGCCACGCCTTAGCCACACATCAGCTGTGGAGCCTACTCTCGCTCCAGTTGCAGTTGAGCGTACAATGACGACAAGAGCTGCAGCTTCCGTAATTTTCTTTTGATTTCCTTTATTTTTCTCACAGTTTCATTCCCAATTGAATCAATGTTTCTCTTAGTCTGTTTTAGGTTTCGTGACCAGCAAACTTTTCTCTACTCTAAACTAAGAATTTTCCAACATGGTTTATTACAGAATGCACTGCGTCAACAAAGATTTGTCCGTGAAGTGACTATACAGTACAATCTGTGCAATGAGCCATGGTACCTTCCTGACCTGCATTCCAAGATCTCATTTGTAGTTCACTACGATTGTCCCCTATCCGTTACCTGTATTGCCATTTGTACTAGCTCTTGATGCAATAGGCTTTTCGTCTACTTTTTGAAAGTCTTCTCTTGTAGTTCTCTTGTTTAGTTTTAGGATGCTTATGATATGACATTTTGGATTCTTCAGGTTAAAATATAGTATAAGCATTGTGGCAGATAAGGGATTGAAAAAGTCTCTGTATACTTCTGCTAGACTGAAGAAAGGAGAAGTCATATATTTAGAAACACACTTTAATAGGTACGGGGTTTTGTTACTACTTTTATTTAGTTGTGATGGTTTGTTCATTGCTTCTTTGATTGATTCCCAAGTTTTACTTTGATGGAACTCAGTATTTCAATTTTGTTACAAGTTTACACAGGTATGAACTGTGCTTCAGTGGAGAGAAGCCTCGTATTATTGGATCAAGCTCCAATGCATCTGAATCAGAAACGGAGAAACACCAGAGCAGTAGTCACCATTCTCAGAATGGTGACAGAGGCTATGTGGAGCATGAACTCCGGGATGTGTTCCGATGGTCCCGTTGTAAGAAGGCCATGCCTGAAAGTGCCATGCGCTCCATCGGTATCCCACTACCAGCAGACCAACTAGAGGTATTTTCTACTTTGTCGGTGGATGAGATTTAAAGCCTTGAGTAGACAAGAACACGACTTACATTGACACTTGCTACCTCGGGCAATGATGCAGGTATTGCAAGATAACCTAGAATGGGAGGACGTGCAGTGGTCACAGACTGGTGTGTGGGTTTCTGGGAAGGAGTATCCCCTCGCCCGAGTGCACTTCCTCTCGGCGAAGTAGAAGCAAGGAGCTAATATTTCTTGTGGACAACTGGACAAGGCAGGAGCTTAGAATATTGCAGTTTCTTGTACTGTACAAGGTGTGATGCACCATGTCATGTGTGTACAAAAAGGAAAGATCAGCTGTTGTAGGTTACATTATTTATATGGTAGTGTCTTACTGTGTTGATTATAACCTATTCGTTATGGATGCTTGCTCCTGCCCATGCATGTCTTAAAGATGTATTGCTGATTTTAGGTCCTGATAATAATTGTTGGGTTTTTGTAATTTGAATTGTTATTTGATATAATATATCAATGTAGTAATTGAAGATGCTGGTCCTCAACTACTAACATGGTCGGTCAAGTAATTTAGTCGGCCATGACGTAAATACTCCCTCCGTTGGAGTCGTTTAGACTTTGTTGCAAGTCTTTTTTTTTCTTTTCTAGATACATAATTTTTAATTTCTCTGTTCTATGTTTTGACATTTTTAGATATATATATATCTAGATATAATTTATATCCAGGTGTATAGCAAAAGCTATAAATCAAGCCAACAAACACCGAATATTTTGAAACGGAGGAAGTACTATTTATCACACAGTAAAAGAATATTTATTTAGAAGAAGCCAAAAAAAAACTTGCAGTTTAGTAAGAATGAGACCCTCATGCTCGCTCGCATTCTCAGTCTTTCTTGACCCTGCTTCTCGTCAGTGAAGCCCAGAGCACCGTGCGGCCTAGCTGTCATCCAAAGTTCCAAACTTGCAAACTGAAGCCCATAGAACACTGGAGGCCTTACCTTCCATCGAAATTGATTTACACTTTGTTTGAGAAAGAGTCGCTGAAAAGTTGTTGGACATTCGGTTCATTCTGCAGATTAGTTGGCTGATGGTTTCACTAAGCCTCTTGTAGCGGCTAAAGTTGATAAATTTAGAAGCAGTGGCTGTCTGAGATTGAGTGGGGGTGTTAAGATAAGCGTCATCGCGTCATCCTCAGGTTGTAAGACCTAGGTGTCTGGTGGTTACCGTGTTCCATATCTTGTAACTCAAGTAGATGTAGATACTTTGTTGTACTTTGTATCTATCCTTTGAGGATTGTTGTACAAGCCACGTCAGGGACTGTTCTGGTCTATGTTAACACGCAACCGAGAGCCACAAAGGCATCTCGTTCCACCATTCTTCACACCTCTTGCCAGTTTCGCCTTACAATTAAATTCAGAATTATTCCACAGGATCCCACAGCCATCTTCAGAATTATTTGATTTCTCTTTGGAGCCATCTTCGGATGGATTTTTTGCCCTGCATTTCAGAGCCATCTTCGGAGTTATAAACCGGAATTAATCAGGATTTCGGAGCCATCTCCACATGATCGACCATATTCACAACGAAGAGTAATATTTATTTCGGCCGACTAAAGGGCCTCGAAAACATAGCCACGGTGCAAGCAAAGCCATCAGAAGGAGCGAGCACCTCTTCATCCAAACATGAGATAGCTAAGGGTATCTCCAACGGCATCTCAAATAGCTAGCGAGATGAATTTTTTATACCATATTTAGGAGAGAGATTGCCAGAAGTGAACTCACTAGCGTCGAGCAAATCGCCATACTCGCACGCTTTCCCATAAAATCTGTTTGCATGCCTGTGCTTCTATTTTTAATTCTGTCTTATGTGCATGTCGCTAGCTATTTGCTGCAGCCCATTGCAGATGCCCTAATTGACTCGGCGTTGGATTTCTATTGGGTCCGTATCAAGGTCCTGGGTTTCCCATTAATAATTACTTTTCTGGATTTTTCTCCTAGTTGGTTTTCCTCCTGTTCTTATCACCAAAAGACAAATAAATCAATCGTGTTTCTACCTGAGGTTTTTTTTTCAAGCATCCGCCTCTAGTAATATATATTGGAATGCTTCGCTTATCAGTACTTGCTTTCATTCAAAATCCCGCTAACCAGCATCAGCTGTAGAACCAGCATTTCCGGCTGCCTGTTACCAACCTGGGCAATTTTTTTAGAGGTGTTTCCTTGTCTCAAGGGAATTATATGTGTTCGATATGATTATAGTATCAGTGGCTCATTTAAGATTTTTGGTTGTGCAAACCTGCTTTCTAACCCTGCAGGATTAACAAAAGGTCAGAAATTTCTATCCTCAACACTAAACTATATGGGCATGAGTAAGATTTTTCTAATCTCAATGTTTTAGACTTTTTGGCTATAACGTGCTCCTTATGCTAAAATGCCAACCTTTCTAGAATTCTTGTCTTGTTATTATATTCTTACATGATTTGCGAAATAATGCATCTAACCTTGCGTTTACATGCAATCTTCTTTAAACTCGCACTATGTGTGCGCCTCCACTTTTAGTATGAAAATAGGAGGGGGCTCGGGAGGGAGGGAGTACTTTTTATAGGGTAGATCAGTGAGGGGAGGAGCACGGCCGGCAATCACACCAACGCGATTGAGCGAGGGATGCTCAAAAAGGAGAAGGGGGCTAACCTGGCCGAAGCCAAGACTCGGTTCAATGCCAGCCAAAGAAGGAAGGAGGAGGTGGCGCAAAGAGGTAGGCCCTCACTATTAGCGGCCAGGAGAGGGTTGCTTTGGTTTTGGTTGGCTAGTTAGCAGGTTGTGCCCTAGGAAGTGGAAGGAAAAAGGCTGGGCGCTAGATACTGAGCGGGCTCAGCCCATGGGTAGAGTTGTTGTAGGTAGAAAACAAAGAAAGAGAAGGAGGGAAGTGAAATTTTAGGCTAGATCTTTAGAGAGACAAGAGATGGGAGGTTACAGATTTTATTGTTTTGCAATCCTTTACCAAATTCTTTTGGCACATTTGAAAAAAATATTGCCCCAATTTAAAATATATTTTTGCAATAAAATTTATAATTTATTTTTAAATTAAATCTTTGATTTTTGTAATTCAAACTTGGTCCTCTCTTTTTTGAAAGTTGTTTTTGAGACGTATTTTAAATTATGAGAAACCTATTTAGACCGTGATTAAATTTTATAATTTATTTTCACTAGAACGAAACAATGCAGTTAGTATGAAAGCAACACATACAAAAATTAATTAGAAAAATAATATACATATATTTTTTATTTATCAAAACTGACAACTTAATTAAAGCTTGAATTTTTTTTAAAATGAATTATTTGTATTTTATGTTTTCAAATATTCACTTCTCAAAATTAAAAAAATTGGCGTATGACACCTCTCTTTTTCACGTCACGTGCGAGGAAAAGAGTTACGTGATGATGCATGCACAGAAAAAGCAGACATTAACAAAATGTTATGGAGTCCAACTTCATCACATCACACGGAGAGGGTCACGAAAGAAGAGAGATAAAAGGTGCACTATGTAGCGCGGCAGCGAGATTCTGAGTTACTAGGAGGATGAAGCACGTATACGTCGAATCGCCGAACCCTCGCTGCGACCACCTCTGAATCAGCCGGCCTTCCACGAGTCCTGCTCCCTAATCAAACCCTTGCCGACTTCCACGCAAGGTACGCCGCTGCCGCCGCCGCTGTTGATCGTTGGTATCCGATGGGAACTGAAACGGAGATACCGATGTACGGAGACATCCCGGACTACCGCTATCGCATCATTGACTACGTGGGCGACGGCTTTCTTGGTCGGCGGATCGTTGGGCTCTGCCTTCCACTTCATCAGGAGCTTCAAGAATTCGCCCAACAATGGACGCCTCGCCGGCGGCATCCGCGCCGTCCGCACAAACTTGCCTCGCGTCGCCGGCAGTGGCGGCGCCGGGTTGGCTGTATTCTCGGCCTTCGAGAGCGCCATGTTCCTCGCGCGCGGCGGGAGGGAGGACCACTGGAACTCCATCGCCGCCGGCGCCGCCGCCTTTGGCTTGGCCAAAGCGCGCCGGGACGCCCTCGCTGCTACGCTATTTGCGCTCCTCAGCGCCGCAACGTTCGCGGGACTTGCAGGCGCTCGGTGGACCGTTGAATTGTGGCACAGCCGCCTCCATAGGTTGGACCGCGAAGTCCGGATGAATCGCGGCTTGTTGCCAGCGCCACCGCTACGCATCGCCACCCCAAGCTGCTCGGTTTACGGGGATCCAATTATTGGCTCCACCGAGTAAGAGATGAAGCGCATGCTTTCATTCGATTTTCCTCATTGATTCCTTAAATTATATATTGTATAAGTTCGATTCCCTTCTTTTGAATGTGGAAGTGGATTATATTATGCTAATGCGCATAGGAAAGATAGGACTTTTTTTTTATTATACCTCTGTTATTTCCTGTTGATCTAAGGCTCTTACTAGTATGTGCTAGTAAACTGTGTAAACTGTACGCGTAAAGTGTTTAATGTTTCCCTCCGACTGCTACCCAACAAGATAATTGCAAAGTGATTTGGTAACATGAAAATGCATGGCTGGACATCGACGGACAACGGTATGGCATCTTGTGGCACTGTGCACCATGCTAATTGTTAAATTATTATCATACATGCTTCTAGAAATTTAAGAGGTTCAAAGAGTGAGCAACAGCAGCAAAACGTTCATGTAGTTCAGTCCATCTTATCTGGGTAATTGTGTTAAAACACACAACATATCTGTTATGAACACGCACGTAGGAGAGGGATGTGAGACTGGGAAGAGCAAAAACAGATAGAACACGGCACGATTCCGTGGGACTATGGTAAGTTTTAGGATGGTGATACGGTGTGGCCCGTGAGGGGTGTGCAAGGGAGAATGGAGGAGTGATTGGGACTGAGGGTTGGAGCCGAGGGGATAGCGAGGCAATGGCACAGTGGGGAGTTCGCCAGCGGCAATGGCTGAACCGCGCGCAGCCACCATCGAAGCGAAACCCCCACCACTTGGGAGGTTTATTCTTCTTCGATGATCCTTATTACATCCTCCGAGTGCCACTTGAGCTACAGCACTTTCTAACTACGCACCACTTTGATCAATTGCATGAGCAGGACCAATTCCTAACCACTCATCTCCTTGCATGATGTCTAAAAATAACACAGCAGCCTAGCTACTGGTTGGAGGACGCTTGGTCCAGCGCCTATAGTGGCGGCCTAGGAAGGAGTCCACAACATTTCATCCCTCCCCAACAAACAGCTTGTTCGTGAGCTGAAACAATGGATAGCGCTCTTTCAACTCTGCAATAGGCTCCCAAGTCGCGTCGGCGGCTGTCCGGCCCTCCCAATTCACCAGGAGCTGCCACTGGCCACAGTTTAAGCGAGCCCGAGACACCTTGGAAGGAGTAGGTACCACGCGCCCGCGCAAGAGGGACGGCGACGAGATCCTAACATATATGTTAGGCCTCGGGTCCAACGGTTCCCAAACGAAGAAGACCCCCCGACAAACCCCTTCAGGATCACCCGAGGGCTCGGGAGCTATGCCCATCGGGCATACTCGCGCGCACCCTCTGGCAAAGAGATTCGGCCGAGCCTGACTCGACCGCAGCTTCAGCCTGGGGCTCGGGGGCTTCCTCGAGCCTTGGGCTCCCGATTTACGGCACCTCTGGGACCGGCCCTTGACTCCCGCCCGGCTATCGATGCCAGCAAGGTCTAAACACAAGAAGACAACCCTAGGCCACCGATGCCCGGGGGCTCCCTGGCGCCGCTCCCTAGGCATGCCCATACCAACCGCTCCTTCGAGAGGGTCACGTCCGGGGCGTGACACAAGAAGACAAAGCTTCCCGCGGCCTCCGGGGGCTCGGGGCTTATGAGCCCATGCATCAGCCCCTGGAGCCGACCTCCTTCGCCACCAAGAAGACTCTAGAAGGTCTCACCCAGGGGAGGCTGGTCCAAGCCGACACCGTCTGACACACAGAGTGTCAGAACAGAGCAGCCGGACGACGCCCAGGCTTCTTCGGCTCCAAGACACCTCGACGGTCCACGACGCACCGCTGCAAGACCCTCCTAAACTCCGGCGCATGTAGACCATAGACTAGAGCCCCCAAACCGTCATGTACCCGACCTATCTCGTTATATAAGGGATAAGGTCAGACCTAGGAGGGGGAGGATCCCAATTCGATCACCAGACACTTAATTCCATTCCATCTGCCTCCGCTCCGCACCGAGAGCAAGGCAACCCGGAGAGGGGCACCGAAAGCCTCTCCTCCATGGCATCCCGTCGTCTCCTTCCTCTTCGACGAGGGAGAGACTCCACCGGCGGCAAGGCAATCTTAGGATTAGCACCGAGCTAACCCCATACCAAATCTTCTTCCTTTACACTCTGTTGTAATATCCCAGATTTTGGGTGCTCTTGAGTATAAGGATCATCAGTTGCTGGACGTAGGGACCGAATTGGCCCGAACCTGGATAAATCATTACGTCTTCTCTGCGTGATTCTTGTGTTCTTGAGTCCACCCGAGCCACCGGAGACCCCGTACTCTGACACCGACTCGAACAATATGCATGTCGCGGTTTTGACCCCGCGACAGCTGGCGCGCCAGGTAGGGGGCAGCGTCAAGTGCGATTGTGGCTCTATGGTGGCCAGAGCCACCCGCCTTGTCGCCAGAGCAAGCAGCGGCGCCCTAGACGGCGGCATCCGCTTCCCCGGCACGATCTCCGTCGCGGCCGGGGCGTCCACCGACGCAGAAGCCCCGCATGCAAAAGGGCTCGCCCGATGAAGGGATCGACGTCATAAACGCCTAAGTCCCCCAGCTATTCAGCTCCTTTCTATGTGTTCCTTTCTTCTTAAATCATCGATCGGAGGACGTGCCCCCTTACTTGAGTTGACCCGCTTTTGGGCCACGAACCTCCTCGCTCCGATCTCGCAGTCGGGGAGCAGAGCCGCCTTGTTCACCCCTCCCTGACCACCGGACAGGATAAGCTAACGCGCTAACACCAAACTGGCACGACCCAGGCTTACGGAGCTAACAGCTGATGACCACCGGGCTCAGAAAGGGAAACAGGCGCCGGGGACGCTCCCCACCGAGACGAACAGAGCATGGAGCATGAACGGCAATGAAAGTGCAAAGATTCGACGAGCGGGCACGCCCCAATGTCACGACCGTTCAAAGGGGAACAGACCCCCAGGATTATAGCAACAAGTTTTACAACAAGTTTTTGCGCAGGTCATAGAGACGCTAGGGGGTCGACAGGGTATCACTCTCCTCTGGATACTCGTCTGTCAGCAGCAACTTGTCGTCGATGATGCCAGCCGCAGCGGCGACTAGGGGGCAACTGCGTCCTCGGCCTCCTCCATTTTGCCTGTCCGAGGTCTCCTTGGGGACGCCCGCGGCTACGGGACTCAAGTCGACCTTAGGGAGCCAAAGCTTCGTCAAGGTCAGAGCAGCACTGGCCCTTTGGCGGACCACGCCCCTAACGACTCGCGAAATGTGTGCCGCGAGTGATGAGGCTTCACATTTTTAGTTTCTTGTTTGTCAGTCTTCTTATGAGATTGCTAATATATGGATGTTTCTTTGACTAGGCGAAGAGTCTCTCATTGTTTCTAGCCTCAGTCATCTACATACACAAGTATGAGTGGCTTATTATGGCTTTGAAAGCGTTGATACTTCCTCTACTGAAGATAACATTATATGGGTAGTGCATTTCAACAACATCAAAGGTTATTTGTTTTGTCCTGTTTACTATGCCAAATGATATTGGGAGTACAATATGAGCATGAGTAAGATTTTTCTAATCTCAATGTTTTAGACTTTTCGGCTATAACGTGCTCCTTATGCTAAAATGCCAACCTTTCTAGAATTCTTGTCTTGTTATATTCTGATGTGATTTGCAAAATAATGCATCTAACCTTGCGTTTACATGCAATCGTCTTTAAACTTGCACTAAGTGTTTGCCTCCACTTTCAGTAAATTGTTGAGAGAATTACATGTATGGCCCTGTGAAACTCACTTATTCCTTCCATAGCCCTGAAAACTTCAAAATTCCTTGCATGGTCTTGTGTTCGAATTTCAGTGCCCTATATGACACTACCGTCACTTTTGGACCTTAACACCGTTAAGTGCCATGCAAAATGACCAGAGTACCCCTATTATAGAAAATGCACTAATTCTTTGCATGACACTGTTTCATGTGATGTTAGAAAAATATACTTGTTCCTTTTATGACACTGCCTTTTTCTATGTTTTGTCTCGACATTAAAATCCATCCACATTATATTAATGTGGCTAGAATTTACAAATAATTTTGTTTTGCTATGCATTATTCATCGAGCCTTGAAAGAGAACCCGCCTACCCGCCGCCACGACGATGCAACAACCCGAAAGATCTTAGAGAGGGTATTTTGTTTATTCGTCGGCAATAAGGGCATCCTCATCCTCGCATATGGATAAGCACATCTTCATCCTCTCAAACGGATATGCGCAGATATATTTCTGGCAGCGGTAACACGTTAGCTTGTACTCGGTTAATAGGACCACGAATCCTCGCTCTGCTGTAGTATACGCGTAGAAATCTGCATGAAGATGGAAGTGCTTTGCTAGGGTATAAGTACATGCATGCACCCTTGATTGGCTTGTAACACGCTAGCTTTCTTCCTTTAGCACGTATATATATACTCTTTATGCGAGCACGTAATAAGGAGCACCGACTGCTTCCTTCCTTATTTTCTTCTCTTCCCATACAAAATTCTTCTTGATTGCACGTATTAATATATGCACATATGAGAAAATTTTGTACAAAATCTCGTCAAACATGCATAAATAATGCAACCAGCAATACAATTTTTTTTGGGATTTCTAACCATAGTTGTATAATTTGTAATAATGCTGAAATAATGCATATTAGCAAAGCAAAATTATTTGCAAATTTTAACCACATTAATATAATGTGGATGAATTTTAATGTCCAAATAAAACATAGAAAGAGGCAGTGTCACAGAGGGAACAAGTATAGAAATCAGTGCATTTTCTATAACAAGGGTATTCTGGTCATTTCACATGCCATTTAACGGTGTTAGGATCCAAAAGTGACGGTAGTGTCATATAGAGCACTAAAATTTATACACAGGGTCATACAAGGAATTTTGAAGTTTTCAGGGTCATAGAAGGAATAACTGAGTTTTATAGGGCCATATAGGTAATTCTTGTTCCACTCGTTGTAAGCTATTCAGCAGTCTAGTGAGTACCCGTAAGCAATGAAGGATTACTCATCTTTTCAATCAATATTGTTTTCCTTTACTTAATTCGCTCATTAGCATATTTAATATTATCATTTCGTCATTAGCAATTTTTCTGAATGTTTCCTTATGTTATTCATACGTGCCCGTTGTCTTCCATGCAAAGCCTAAGAGCTAAAGCTCTCGACTCCTCAAAAATATGCAAGAGAAGAGCATATCAAAAAGCATAAGGGCTCAAAATTTCGACCCTCCAAAAATACACAAGGGCGAAGCATAACGAAAAGCCTAATAGTTAAAGACTTCGATGACCCACTGAAAATACACAAAGGCGAAGCAGATTGAAAGCCTAAGGGCCAAAGTCTTTTGACCCCTGAAAATACGCAAGGGCGAAGCATTTTGAAAAGCCTAAGGACTCAAAACTATAACCCTCCAAAAATACGTGAAGACGAAGCCAACCAAAAAAACATAACGGCTCACAACTTTGACCCTACAAAAATGTGACTACAAAAGTGAACCGAAAAGCCCTAGGGACCAATGCTCCAACTCAGCGAAATATACAAGGATCAAGCGAACAAAAATCATTACTTTGATCCTAGTAAATAAATGAGATCGAAAGACCTGAGAGTCCTTCAGCTTTCAAAAACCATGTGACATCTAAGCACTTTCAAAGAACCACTTCAGTTCCTGACTGGACAAGCCACAATCACCAACAAGTGCAAGAATAGCAGAATCTCCAAACCAGACGAACATTTAAGTATTCCGGAACCAAACAACTAACACTGCATGAGCTGAAAAGGGCGACTTAGCAAGCTCCCCAATATGGGCAAAAACAAGATTGACGAGATCAGAAATAGTCATCATTCGCAAAGCACCGCATGCACCACATTCAATCTCTATGTACACACTGAATTGATAGTGTGGTACCTTCGTGACGCCAAAGATACATGTAACAGAAGCAAAATGTGAATCTATATTTTACAAACTTTGTTTTAATTAATTTTGCAACTAGCACTAGCGTCAACTAAGATTTCGCCAACATCCGGCGAGGGGCTTCGCCGTCAGAGACATTGACTATGAGTCGACGCCAAAGCAATCCAAAACCACAGAGGTGCTCATTTCGCTGCTTCTAACCCCCTCATCTCAAAATGTTTCCGGGGAGAGGGGAGTAATCTGAAACTACCAAGGGGCTCATTTCGCAGCTTGTAGTCCCATCATCTCAAAATGTTTGGGGCGTTGGTGCGCAAAAGTAATCTGAAAGCACCGAGGGGTTTATTTCACCGCTTGTAGCCCCCTTGCCTCAAAAAGCCGAGGGGTTGGCGCAAAAGTAATCCAAAAGTGTCAAGGGACTCATTTCGCTGCTTCTAGGCCCTCGCCTCAAAATGTTTTTTTTTGGGGGGGAGGGGTTGGCGCAAAAGTAATCCAAAAGCACTAAGGGACTCATTTTGCGATCCTCACCCCTCGCCCCAAAAAAGGTATGTGATCGGCGCCAAAGTAATCCAAAAAAGCCAAGTGACACTTTTCGCTGCCTCTCGCCCATTACCCACATAAAAAAGAAAAGGAAGAGACACCAAAGCATAAGAGCACTCTCCCCAAGAATTGCATCTTCCTGTCTTACTTTCACTCCCCACTTTACTATTGGAAGATCAATGACCCATTGTTCGAGACTTTGGTCAAGTTACGGTGAGGGGCTACGTCGTCAACTCCGGCATCATCAATTATGCCTTCATTAACATTTTAGCGAGGGGCTTCACCACTGACATCTGCAAACTTGATACTAACCAACCCAACAATTCAT